>CM060940.1:122074044-123324044 GCA_030765085.1 Allium cepa | reverse complement strand
TTTGTTAATTATCAATTAATAAGTAGGCTTGACATATGAAGAAAATATTTTGTGATAAAAGTCATACCTAAAGCATACTGACTCTGATGCATAATAACCATTCTCCATTGATATCTTAATTGTCCTAATTTTATCAATTGTATCTTATGACATGCCTTTTGTGCCTTCTGTATCATACGGGATGTTTGCATATACATACTGGGTGTACGTACATAAAGTTTATGGAATCAGTTTGTTGTTCAACATCTAACAATGAAGTCAACTGCACCATGAAGATTAAGGCTATAGTTGCGAACATTTTACAGGTAATAGGTTGATTAAGAAGCAAATTTATGCAACTCAACAAAGCACAGGATTATATTCATAGATAATACATCAAATCATTTCCATCTTATGTAACTCCACTTAGATGTGTAAATATATCCTGAATTACAAATATAGTTATAATTTTTAGTAGTATACAAAAGAAAAGAGCGAAAAGAACGATGTACAATAAGCATACTAGCAGGATTACATATAGTGAACAAATGAACATATATGAAAATTTTAAAGACGTAATATCCTTCAGTGCATAAATGGAAGAATATCCACAATGCAACTTTATGCATAAGTGGCTAGAAATACCAACTGATTCAAACTAAATTTGAAGTTGTATGAACTATCTTGGCATTTTGAGCTAAGTAGATGATTTTCAAAAGCCAAGTGAACCAATTCTTTTATATAGTTGGCATGAATAGTCCAATCTCCTAATGTATCAACTAGTTACTTATAATCGATCAACTTGAAAATAAGTGATAAATTTCTCATACACTTAGACTTGACAAAAAATGGTTTGAATAATTTACCTCTGTGTATGAAGAACAAGCAAGTACCTGCAACAAAAATAAAAATGAAGTTATAAAGTTTCAAGTAGTATATTAATCTGAGTACATTTGAAAAGCTAAAGTATAGGTAAACTTATGTCAACCAAGATATATGATTTAGAATAAATTCTTAGACTAAGAATGGTATTACTATATTTTTTATACTCATGTGCATTATTTTTGGAACATAGTTATCTGTTCGCCTATGGAGATTTCTAAAAGCCGAATGCTTTATGGCCTATAATTTATATCTAAGCATATAAAGTAACATCTTTTCTAGGAGGTGTCATGAATGAGAAATGTATATAAGCTATTGATATTACTTCATCCATAAGAAAAACATGTTGCTTGAAGCTGAGTTGATTAGATAAAATATGAAACTGACTAGGTTTTACTCATGGGATCATAATAATTTTTAGTGTCACAATAAACACTTCAAACATTTAATAAAGCTCCAGCAGCAACATGTATATCATTATTCTACAAATACTTTCCAATTTATGCTAGTCCATAATCAGCAAGCCACAAAAGAATCATTTATTATTATTAAAATAACAAAAATCAACTAAAACTCAAATGTCTTAGAAGGGCTTATACTTTAACAAGTAGATAAAGAGAAATGATCCTCTTACAGGGAGAAACCAAATGATTTATACTTTAATAGCACTTAAATTATAGGTGTGAAAATTTGAAAATAAAAAATGGAAGGTAATTTTATTAACATATAAATTGCTTTATGTTAAATGAGAAAAAGGTAATACTTTTTCCTCTTCTTTTATCATGATATTTGATTATACTGGAATTGATTAAACGGTAAAGAAAAATTAACTATTTGATAAATTACTAGATCAATTTCACTTGGGTCTAAATATTAATTTTCGTAAGTACAACCATTACAGTCAACTTTCAACAAACTGCATTATAATTTATTCTTATGGTCCATATAGTCATGGTATGCGTGCCAAATATGAAATATAAAGTGCTAAGCCTATTTTATAAATAATTTTAACTATCCCAACTTAATAATTATATGCTTATAAGGTAAACCCCAATAAAATTCTCTAAGTTACAAGCATAACTATTGGCTTTACAAAAATCCTATACTTTCCTCATTGGAATCCACAATCACTTTATTCTACTTGGATGTTCAACTGCTGATTTATGCCCTTAGGGTAAAACAATATTCAACTACCGATGAGATAATATCTTAAAACATTTGTATCAATCAATACAATACCCACAACAAAGAAAAAACTCACGTTGTTAGATGAGTAAAAGAATAACATTATTTCAATAGAGCATAGTTTTAGAATACAAATAAATCATGGTATTTATCAAACTAATGTATATAATATCACATAGCCTCAGACCAATTATTAGTGTATGCATTCATTAATTTGAACTCAAATCATTCACAAACTAACTATACCAATATAACACAGCAGAACCTACAGATTAACTCCAAAAAATTCATATAATCATGACAAGTCGGCAAATTTACTAAGGCTAGAATATCTTCGAAATAATGATCGTGTTAACAAGTTGTTATATGCTTTCAATTGTTATATTCTAGTAAAAATAATAGTTTAAAAAATAGATTTTGCATACCGAGAATTTAAAATTACAACATAATATTATATATCAATAAAAATGGATATCAACACATTACCTTTTTGTCAATAAGAGCAACCAATCCTCTGTAACGACCTGGTATTTTCAGCCATTCCCATCCACACATACCAGATTTGAATTTCTCAAAATACCATATTGTAAATTTATATTTTGCAAACTCAACATATACAGTAAATAAATAAATCACAGAATCATAGACACAGAGTAATATACGATATGCAGTGAAAACAAAATGAATAGTAGTTCACGAAGCTACTATATATATCAGAGTAAAATAAGATACAATAGAAGTCTCAAATATAATAGTCAAATATAAGATCATAACATCACTAGAATCAACTGAATATCTGAAAGCTGGATAGATAGCTAGATCTCCAAGCGAAGCTCCAACTCCAAAGGTGAGTCTCAAAAGCTGAACCACTTAGTCTGACCCGAGCGTGAAGCAAAACACAAAACACTTGAGTCAGGATTAACACCCTTATATCAATAAATCCAACTCAAGTGAAATAACAACTGAAATACAAGTAACTCAAAGGATGTTTGGGATAACCATCCTCTACGGATCCGTTAAACTATCTACTATGTAGTAATATACGCTATTATAATAATATCTAAAGTAAAGTATAATATATTTTAAAAATAACGTTAAGGCTTTACATTTTCCGCCTTAACACATTTTATAGTGCCAATAGTCTATACAGTACCGTAGTCCCTCCTGATCGGGAGGCCACCAGAGGATACTCCATAGGTACGACACAAATCAAACTCGTAGTAAAGCATGCTAGGGTAGGTGACACGGCACAACTATGCAATGCCAAGGTAGATATACCAATTTCGCATCCAGACTGGTCGTAACGCATAACCGCAGCTACCGCCCACCTCGAGCCACACTCTTAAAATAATCAAAGTGGCCACCAAATCAATCACAAAGTCAGAATATAGTATCGAAGGAGTGTGTCCGATCAGAGGAGCAACCTCATTGGCCCAGAATCGCTCATGTTTTAGCTACCGTATGCCAGCTCACGGGAGTCGGGTAAACGTTAATACCCCAATAGCACGTCGCCACCATCCTACTTCATTCTAGAATCTCCACCATGTAAACAGTTGTTAAAGTGGTTTTCGGAGTTGGCCGAGAGTATGACTACTTTCGATCTCGGTCTTTTTAACAACCAAATGTTATTATAACACTGCAGTCATTTCAAAAATACTTTATACTTCAAAACCAAAATATCATTGCCATTCCAAAACCATATCAATATGATATCATTTCCCTTTCAAAACCAAATCAATACGATATCATTTCCATTTCAAAACCAAATCAATATGATATCATTTCCATTTCAAATATATTCACTTCCAAAGTTATAGTACTTCAAAGTTATAACACTTTCGAAACCAAACACTTGAAATTATAATACTGTCAAAACATAATACTTTGAAATTCATGACTTTGAAAACATAACTTCTACCACTTAACCGTTTATATATTAAAATAGTATATATAATAAAATAGTTTATAAAGTAAAATAGTTTATAAAGTAAAATAGTTTATATAAAAGAGTTATAAGTTAAAATAGTTTATATTAAAAATGATTTATATCAAAAATAATTTATATGAAATTAATTTATAATGTAAATTATATAAATAGTTTTAAATATAATTTAAAAATACTTTATATAATAAAATAGTTTCCTCAAAATTCCACAAATCAATTCCAAATCAACTCAAATTTCAAAATTCAAATTTAATCAAATCTCAAATCATCCATTTCAATTCAATTCAGTTTCTAAATAAACTATTCCAAACTATATCAATTTCAATTTAAATCAACTTCAAAAACAGATTTGAACCTCAAATAAACCATTTCAATTTCCGTATATTTGAAAGCTTTAAATATTCCATAATTTCAAAAATAAATTTTGATAATTCCATATATATAAAATTCAATTTTACAATTATTTAGCTTTGAAATATTTACTCAATAAATCCAATATCATTGAAATAAAACTTTTAAACTTCAAATAACTGAATATTACTTCAATTTATTTAAACTTGATATATTCATTTAAATCACCTTAAACAAAAATCAAGTTATAAAATCATATCCTTTAAAATCATATCCTTTAAAATCTCAAATTTAATAAATTTCAAATCATACTTATTTAAGTATAATTCTTAAATAAATTTAATTTTAAATCAATTTCAAATTTATCTTCCAACCTTATTTTATTTAAATCATTATAAACTCTTTATTAAAATATAAATTTAAATAAATATTTAACCATATTATCTTTTAAATAAAACTCAAACTTTATTATTAAACTTATTCGATATTAAACTTTTTTATAAATAGCTTAAAATCAAGAATTTAACTATATATAAAATAACTTTTATATAATACCTAAATCAATATTTTATAAAACCATATATTTCCTTCCAAAAACCATAGAAATCATTTTCAAAATATTTATATATAGACCAATGGTGTCTGTATATAATTTTCTATTTTATGATCAAGTGATACAAATGTTTATCATTTCAATCCATAATCTAAATATATGGGTATATATCATTTCAACCTGCAATCCCAAATTCAATTCAATTAAAATCGCTTAGGTCTATCATTTCAACCCATAACGACTTTCTTCTATTCTACAGAACGTTCGGGTATGTATCATTTCAACCCATAGTGAATTCTATACTAACAGGGAATTTGCAGAGTGATAACAGATATGATAATAATATAGCAGGCATATATCATCGATACAAATAACAGATAATGGTGTCAGATGTCACAGGTGAACAGCTACAGATAACAGCATATATATAGCATTGTAAATAACTAATAGCAGCATATTTCAATTATCGTTTCAGTTGAAATCAAATTTAATAAACATAAGAACGTTAATCATGAGTGATTGCTCACCTTTCGAGGCTAGAGAGAAAGACAATGAAGTTGAGTTACGAAATCTAGGTGATTTGTAAATCTAGTACGAATTCGTTGGATAAACTGATAAACAAGAATTGAGGAAGTGAATCAGAACAAGATCGATGAAGATAATTGGAAAAATGAACTTATATATATAACTATATATTACTATATTTATAAAATCAGGATTCTAAGTTAAATACACATGCATTTCAAAATCTATTGTTTAAACTAAACTAAAATATTTTACGGTCAATATATATATAGACACACACACACACACAGAGAGTTTATGTTGAAACCATTACTTATATATACATACCCAGCCATAACATGGCTTGTATATAAAACTAATATATATAAGCAGCATACATTATAAACCTTTACAGAAATCATGAATAAACATTTATATACGCTTTTCCAAAATATTAATATAAATGTAAACCCAATATAAAATATAAATACACACATATCAAACTGTAAATAACACACATTTTTATATAAATTCAAGCATATACTTCAAATCAATATATATTTAAACACACTATCCACATACATATACACAACCTGAACATAAAGTCACGCAATCTACATAACTTATATATAATGACACAAAACTTACATATAAACAATAACTATAACTATAACATACACTATGCAAACTGATTATATATATATATATATATATATATATATAATCTAACCAAAATCAAATATGTAGGCTCAATATCCATAACAGCATATGCAGACTTAAATATATTTAGTTTGGCTTCCCTATAGGTATACAACCTCCATACAATATAAAACTGTCCCATATAAACTTACTTAATCACATATTAAATTATCATACTATAAACCAACATCTATACAGTAACTGCTGACAACCTATATAACTTGTAAACTGTTGAAATATATGTATAATACTTCAAAAAAAAATATTCAATAAAGAGGATCGGTATATATTTTTGTAAACTTATATAGGAACAACCAAAACAAACTTCACCCTTATTATGTGCAAACCTAATGCATGTGAACAGCAACCATATAACTTGTATAAATTTATATATATATATAGCAGATCCAATATAAAATTTCAAAATCCAACTCAGGTAATATAATATAAAAACTTTCACAAACACTTGATAGAATTCAAAAGATATAGAGTAATATACATATAAAGCCTGACATCTAGAAACACAATGAAGAGCAGGGGAAAATGTTGCTACCTCTAGGCTATGCGTTCGACTTGGTGGTTATACGGTGGGGAGAGGTAGTTGACGTGGGTTGCACGATGGAGGAGATGAACAGCCACGTGAGTTGGGGGCGTCAGTATAGAGGGGAAGGCTCGGAGGTTTTGACGAACTGGTAAGAGTGGGATTCAAGTGGAATGAGCATGATGGGGTTAAGTTTGATAGCAAAGAAGAAGGTGAGCTGGGGTTTCAAATAAATGTTAAAGCCAAAAAATTCTTTCAGAAGGAAGAAGAGACTTGGGATATAAATGAACTAAAATATATTTTGATTATAAAAGGAATTGAAAAAGCCAAGAGTTCAGAAAAATATTAATTACAAACAGCTGTTTGATTCGACGGAGGTAGATGAAGTGACAAGAAAGCTAAGAGGTTAGAACCGGTACCGATACGAAATCGTTTCCACGGATTCCGCTGCAAACCGGACTTTAAAACACAGTGTTGAATATACTATGGAGATCAGCATGACGAGACGATCAAAACGATATATATATATCAGTGATATAATCGAAATATCAAAAGTCAATATTCGGTACCGAAAATGCTTCTATTTTGCCAAAAGTAAGATAGACGGAGCAATATTAGTCCAAATTTGAAGAAACGAAATATGAAATCTCACTCAGAAGATGATTTACAAATTTTCTATAGAAAAATATTCAGATTTGGAAAACATTTTATTATCATCAAATATTAACTGATTTAACTTGAAATAAAGTTACACAAGAAATATACTTCCAAATTATCTGATGAAAATTACCATCTGCTATGTTTAAACAGACACATTCCAAATATCCAATTTGTAACAACCCTAGATTTTTCATATATTTTGATATTTGACTTTGTTTTATTTTGAAATTATTTTAAATTTATTTTATTTCAAACATTTTATTTTTAAATGTTGGTGTTGATTATTATGTGAATTATAATTTCAAACCGGTATAAATTGGACATTTTACTGAAAGATGAATTTCTGTTCAAACCGGTCAAACCTTGACTTTTAAATTTCAAATTTAAATATTTAAATTCTTAAATTTTATATTTTATTATAAAAATAGATTTAATAACTTGAATACTGCTTTTCATTTCGTTGAAAACGGATTAAATTTGTGAAAGTTATGTACATTTCAATTTTGAGTATAATTTGTTTTATTTTGAAGTTTTGTCTATTTTAAATTATATAAATCATATTTTCTATGTTATATTTTATTTTAGTATGTGTTAATATGTTATTTTATTTATATTTTGTCTTTTAATATTTTTAAAGTGATAATAAAATTTTTCCAAAATTTACTGTATTTATTTCCTATTTTTAAAGGCTGTTTTCTATTTTTCTGCTATTTTCTTCGTTTGAATTATATTTAATTAAAATTTACATATTTATTTTGTGAATGTATTTTTATTTTATATTATTATTTAAGTTTAAAAATATTTTACAAGCTCATATGAATTTTCTAAAAATTATTCTATTTAATTTCAAATTTTTTAGTCTAGTTCACTATTTTTAGCTATTTTTCTTAAGTTAACTTTATATAATTAATAAATTTTATATAAAATTTATATTTTGATAAATTTTCGAAATTTTATTTGGGATTATTACTATTTCCAGAAATATAAACTTATATAAATTAAATAAGGATATATGAAGAGTTTTTGACTTTTGAATTGCCTTTTGCCATTTTGAATTCCACCTCTTCATTTTCCTCACAACTCTTCATTTCTTTTGTCATAACTCCCCATATTTCAGCTGACTAATTCATTTTCATTTCACGTATCTTCCTTTCCTCCTTCCCAAGAAAAAAATTCCATCACATGTTTGGGAAGTTGGTAATTTTTTTTATTTATTTCTTTTATCTCTTTTTTTTCACTTATATTGCTTATTCCTTTTGATTTTTGTTTGCACTTGCTCTTCCATTTAGGTTCGGCCATGCTACCTTGCTGCCTAGTCGCCTCCACCACCTGATGGCACACCACCAACACCTCCTCCTTACCAGCCACCCAAGCCGTGACCCCCCTTGGTGATGCCCATCCACAAACTTTTCAAAACAACCCGAATTCCTAGCCTAGCCAAGCACAACATCACTTCCATCACCTCACCACCCCTCTAGCCGCCACCTACCATGCCTCCACCACCTCCAGCACCCTCAGCCACACCACCACAGTAGACCCCACACCTCTGTCCGTGACACTTGGAGCCTTGGCCGAGCCCAAATCCATGACTAAATGCATGTATTCATGCTTATGTGTATTATTCCCTTCACCCACTTTGGCACCATCACAAATGACATCTAGGCGGACCCATACCCACCATAACCTGACCCAAACACCTGCCATTATTTTGTATTTCCCCTTATGGCTGAGCCTAGTAAGGGTTAAAAGCAAGTGCAAGCATTTCTATTTGATTCTGTGCAGTCTATTCTAGTGTAATTTTGATCGTAGTTGATTTGAAACTCATCGTTGTTATATTGTTTTGTGTGATGTGTATCTAAGGAAATTGACATTTGGCTCCTCCATTCGAATCTATGTCGTACTTTTGTGCTTATGTAGATCCCGTTTGTGAAATTTTTCGTTGGATCATCAGCTCAACCGGTGAGTTATTCTCACCAGACAATATGTACTTTTATAACTAGTAAATTGACCCTTTTGAGTCTGTAAAATACATTATCATGTTACACCTGCTATGTTATGATTTTATGATGTTCACCCATGCTTAAACACCTGTTATATCATATGTTACTATTATATTATGCTGTTCTGTTATTTTTTATCAGTTTATCACACTGCAAGTTCCTTTTAGATTAGAATCACTATGGGTTGAAGTGATACATACCCGAACGGACTTTAGAATAGGAGGAAATTGTTATGGGCTGAAATGATAGGCCTGAATGATTTTCTATTATTTTCATTTTCTTGGGATTGCGGGTTTGAAATGATCAAACCCGGGTTTTCTTTGTAAATTACGGGTTGAAATGATATATTACCCGTATCACTTTACCTAGGCTGGAAAATGAAATACAGACCCGTTGTTAAAATATGTTTTTCTTAAAATTTTAAAATATTTTAGGAAAGTAAATATTATAATATTTTGATTTAAATTGGATTAAAAATGATTTTTGTAAAGCATTATTGACTCTCTGAAAATTTATAAGTGAAATAAGTAAAGTTAGAAATCTGAAATGTAAGTCTTTGGAAATTATAATTTGGTGATAAATGGAATTTAAATTAAATATGAAAATATGATAAATTTATGATATTTTGAAATAAATGAATTTAAAATAATTTTATAATATATTAATGATTTTTGAATTAAGTTAAAATGTGAAATGAATGAATATTTAAGTTGAAAATTTCGAAATATAACTAAAATTGGAAATTTGTGAATTTGGCTTAAAAGTGAATTTTAGGTTAAGTAAATAAAAATGAAATTAAGTTATATTTGAAAATTTAAACTTAAGTGTTAAGTTAAATTTAATTTAATGAATTTAAAATTTAATGTTGGAATTTAATAAGTGAATTACTATTAAATTTTGATTTTTGAATAGAGATTTAACTTTATAAAATCATGAATATAAGGGTATTTGAATGATTGTTTTAAAAGAGAAATTATATGATTTTATAAGTTAAAAACGGTTTAAATAAAAATATAATTGTTTGTGAAATTATACTGAATATTTGAAGTTAATTTACTGCATTTCTAAAATGCTATTAATTCTAATGTAAAGGATAATACATCATTTGTAAATGCTGTAGTTGATGATAATGAACCAAATGGCTCAATTTAATTAAAGGCTATTATAACATTTTTGTGAATGTTATAATGGTTGAATTTAACTAAGTTTATTTGAAACTAATGGAACCCTATTACAGCATTTTAAATGTTGTCTTTTGTTAAATTGAACTGTTTTAAGTGTGACTTTCCATAGCATTTTCTAAATGCTGCGAAAGTTGAATTTTCATTGTTTTAATAAATTTAAGTGAATGAATGAACTTTGAAAGATTAAAATTTTGGAAATTTAATAATTTAATTAATAAATATAATATATTCATTTTAATAATTTAAATGAAGCAATTTGTTTCAAAATATAAACTATTTTGAAATGTGTTTTGAAATGGTATTTAAATTAAATAAAAATGAATGTGGTTTGGAAGATATGATATTTTGATATTTTGAAATGGATTTTGAATGATATTGAAATTTTAAATGATATTTGGTTTCGAAGTATAAATACTATTTTGAAATTTTAACCACGGGATGCATTTAATTTATAGTTTAACTGATCTTTAAAGGATGGGCGATCCCAAGCATCCTTTAAGTTATGGTGCATTTCTACTACAGTTCACTTGAGTTGATTTAAATTATATAAGTATATATTGTCCTGACTCGAGTGTTTTGTGTTTTACTTTATGCTTGGGTCAGCCTGAGTATTCACAGCTTTGGATTCTCGTTCTGGAGCTGGTCTTTGCTGGAGTTTCTGCTTATCTATATTTATATCTACTTTCTGTTTCATCTACTCTAGTTTATCTCATGTATTAGTGAACTTCTATGTATTTGGGATTTCTATTATGTTATTTTCAGACTGTATTATATTTTTGGTTTGAGACTCTGCCGAAGTAGCTTCATGAACTACTATGTATTTTATATTCCGCTGCGAGGTATTTTGTTTGTTCTGTGTCTGTAATTCTGTGATTTGTATTTCATTTGCTCCAAATGTATTTACAATGCGTTATTTTGAGAAATTCAAGTCCGACATGTGTGTCTGCCATTGCACTTGGACGGTGCAACATGATAGGGGTTCTCGCTTCTTGGTTTGGTAGCGAACGGTTGCCTCTTACTCCTAAATGTCCCCGCGGGGGTTGGTGGTGCAGTTGAGAGGCTGGCCATAAAGGCAGAACACAGGTACCAATGTATGCTACGGTGGGCGTTACCCCACTGGCGCGGCCCGTTACAGTTGGTATCAGAGCTTTGGTTTTAGGTAAACCATAGCCTGTGGAGCAAAAACTCATTAGAGATAGGGTAGAAATACCCTAGAATGAGTGAAATCAATCTCAGAATCCTTTCTTGTGAGAGAACGTATTTTCGAAGTATAAAATAATTTCCAATTGATTTTTAAAGGATTTTCAAAGATTATTTTGGTATAAAATTTTTCTTATTTTGAAACCAAGATTTTCAAAACTTCATCCCTTCGGTATCCATCTTGTTAGAAATCTCTTGGTTAGGATTCTTATCGATTATGATTCCTTGAAATTTGGAACGCTCCCACTTGTTCTGAAATCCAGTCTACTCTTCTCTATTCTATCCATTTTGATTTTGGAGCATTTCATAACTCCACTTTGGAATGACCTCTATAAAGGTCGGTGATTCCAAAAATCTTTGAATGATTTGTAAAGGGGTGAAAATCCTTTACAATTGGCATTGATTCACCGAAGATTCCTGTATCCTCGGTTTTCGATGCTATCTATCTCCTGCTCTACCCGGATTCTATCTCTGGCGATCGAATGTCGATTTGCCTTAGATTTTCGAATTGATTATATTACTGAAGTCACGGTTGACCGGTTAAGGTCACCCGCGATTTATATAGGCTTATCATCTTCTATTTGGTAATAAAATTATCTTATCTTCGTTCGAGCTTATCTTCGAAACAGAATTCTATTTGATTAGAGTTCCTCTAAATTCGAATCTCCATATTGCTTGAAATCTAACCTTGAATCATTCTTTGGAAATTTGTGTTTGATTATATTTTGAATTTGTGCACACATCGAAATTATTATTTTGACAAGGATGGCCCTATTTTGTATATAAAAGTGAAATGTTTTCAATAAGGATTTTTACCTTTGGAAAATGAAAATTTGAAGCTTTGAAAGGATTTGAAAATTTTGAAATTTATAAGAAAATGTGATTTATATAAAAATGATTTATAAATGAAGGGTTTGAATTTGAATTTCGAGGAATCGAACTCCGGTGTTTTGAAATGGGTTTTTAAGATTTTGGAAAATATATAATAATAATATGATTTAAAGATATTTTTCCAAATGAGAAATGTCTCAAATGTATTCGAATGAATTCCAATGATGTCAAAGAGATTTGAAATAAGTTTCAAGAAATAAATGTCCAGAAACCACTTATGTCGCTGAAAAATAATTTCGGTGATGAATACATGCATCATCGACATTGATTTTTGAGTTTCTAAGTGGGGAAGAGGCCACTCTAGTAGCTTTGCTATGCGAGCGATTTTATGAGACCAAATTTTGATTTCCGATTTTGAAGTATGGTTTTATATTCGAAAGATATGTGTGTATATATATAATTGAAATGATTTAAAATAAGCCGGGGTTCTATCCTCGAGATTCAGATTTGTTTTGGTATAACCTTACCTAATGGAATCGATTTACTAATTTATTGGTGATTTCCAACTCTTGGATTGAAAATATGATTTCTTCAACTATTTTAAGGTTCGAGCACTTCCAAATCAAGGTTAACTTTTCAAAGCTAAGAAATTTTGAATGGTATAAGGTATTTGATAAAGTATAAGTTTAGTTTGGTATGATTAATGTATAAAGTAATATGATTTATATAAGTTTGAAACTGTTAAGGAGTGAAATGAATAAGACTATTTTGAATTATACTGATATGAAATATAGTTTTGAAAAGATATTTGTAGTAAAATGTTGAGTTTTTGTTAAATTTATAAGTTAAGAAAAACAGTGAATTCCGACTTAACAAATGAAAGTGAGTTTTAAATTGAATATTTGATTTAAAATTTTGTTGTGATAAATCATATGTTAAAAATTATTTAAATGTGAAATTTTGAAGTCTAGAAATATGATTTATAAGTTTAAAATTTGCTAAAATTGAAGTTGTATTGTTTTTTAAAAGTTATAATAAAATCTGGAATTTTATTAATAGCATTTCTAAAATGCTATAGTTTTATGACAACGCTTTAAAATGCTGTTGTTTTTGAATTTAACTTTGTTTGAATTAACTAAATATCTGTTATGGCATATTATAAATGTCGTTATTCTTGAACTAAACTATTTTGGAAACTATAAGTTACGATAGCACTTTTAAATGCTGTCATTGTTATAATTTGACAATGTTTCGTAATGTTATTGATTTTAACACTATTGAGTTATGTTTTAAAAAGTTAAATGATTTAATTTTGGAATTGATTATTTGTGAAATTTAAGGAGTTTTGAATATAATTTAATATTTAAATTTGAATTTTAAGGAATTTAAATTGAATTTGAATTTAAATAAGGTTTACTTGGTTATGTGTTAAGTGGAATGAAATGTAATGAGATAAATGAATTTTTGAATGGAATTTTGAAATGTATTTTGTAATGATATTTGAAATAATAATTGAATGACATATTTGATTTTTTTTAAATGATATTTAAATTTAAATATTTGAAATTGAATTCAAATAATGATTTGATAATGAGGCTTTGAATGATATAATCTTTATTTGATAAAGAATGTGAATCAGGAATGATAACTGATTTTGATAAATGAAATTTAAGGTTTATATTTGTATGAAAGGATATTTGGTTTACTTGTAATTTGAGTTTAATTAAAAATGATGGATTTATGATATGAATATGTCGAAACTAAGTAATAATGAAGTAAAATTTGAGATATATGAAATTATAAAATTTAGTTTTGGAACACGGTACATTTAAGCTCTGAAATATATTAAAGATTGAATAGTTTTTTTTTGCGGATCAAATCTTTATTTGAAATTTGATAATATTTGAAATGGTTTTGTTGGAAAACTAAATTGAATTGAAACTGATGGTTTGAATTGAATTAAAGCTGGAACTTGTAGACTTGGGTTTAAATTGAATAAATTTGTGAAATGTAAAGGATTAAAAGGATGTTTTATGATTTCAAATGTATGATTTAGAAAAGTTATGATTTTAAAAGTGTAATGATTTCAAGTATTATGATTTTTGAAAGTGAATATATGTTTGAAATGGAAATGAATTTGTTTGACCTAATTTTTGTTGATTTGGAAATTTGGATTATTTTCTAAATCTATTGTTTTAAGAAACTTTGAAACTGACTATATGTAATTTAGAAGAAATGATTTGGCGAAATCGTATATGATTTTGAAACTAAAATGTTATTGAAACAAATTAAAAGTGAGAACCTTGTTTTACTAAATACTTGATTTGGGAGTTATCGAACTTATATAAAATGGATTTGTATTAGTATGAAGTTGATTTGAAAATGTTGAATTGAAAAGGTACTCAATTTGTGAATTAAAATCTTATATACTCGAAGTTTATATAAGTATGATTTGATATACTATTGATTTTGGAAAGTATTCGATTTGAAAATGAAATCTTATATATAATGGAATTTATATAAGTGCGATAATTGAAGCTATGATTTTGAAGGGCTACTATATATGGTATATTATATTTTGATGTAAGAGGTATGGGAAGTACCCTCCGGAAGAAGTATAGTGATATGCTTCGACCCAGATGGACTTGGGGAATCCAGGAATGGATTCGACCGATAAACCCTAATGGACTCGGGTGAATTCAGAAATGGATTCGAACTGATATGGTTGTCCGGACTTAAACTCTCGAGTTCCTCGATTTTTTTTCCAGGGTAGATGGTTCTTTAATTTACCCTATGGAGGCGCTTTTGATCCTGGGATCTGTTGTTTATGGATCTTCCGGGAAGGAAGTGCATCCATTGCGTAAATCATTGAATCAGCAGCGTACCACTGCATCAGGGGTCGATGGTCCCTTGTTTACGAACTGGCTACGATATTTTTCTGGAATCCGAAAGGTAGAAGGATCTTCTGGAAAGTGTTGAGTCCATTTCGTAAATACTGGATCAGCAGCGGGCCACTACTATCGTATTATCATCATTTGACAATGGATTTTGAGCGGAACTTCTCATACCTATTTTTTTAGTATTTTCACTGGGTATTGAATCAGGTCTACTAAGTACTTGGAGAATTCTAGCTTTGCGCCTGATCAACGCATAGCCAGAGTCTGCAGGAACGAAAGTAAACTTGTTAAGACATCAAGTTATAAAAGTATTTTGGTAAAGTATTGTATAAAGGATATTCTAATCATGATTTAAAATGTCTTAAATATTGTTTACATCGAACTATCAAATTCGAATCAAAAAACTAATTATCATATTAAATGTTTAACATGTCAAATATAATAAAAAATTAAAATAATGGTTCATCCATGTCTTTCAACCTGCTTTCCCTCCTAGCTACTTTTTCCCTACCTTCTTTCAGGATGTCTTCCAACCTATTGTTCTTTCTTGTTGCTTCTCCGCTTCCTTCCTTTTCGAGGACGAAAAGATTTGAGTGGGGGAGAGTGTAACAACCCTAGATTTTTCGTATATTTTAATATTCGACTTTGTTTTATTTTGAAAATATTTTAAACTTATTTTATTTCAAACATTTCATTTTTAAATGTAGGTGTTGATTATTATGTGAATTATAATTTCAAACCGATATAAATTGGATATTTTACTAAAAGATGAATTTCTGTTCAAACTGGTCAAACCTTGACTTTTGAATTTCAAATTTAAATATTTAAATTCTTAAATTTTATCTTTTATTATGAAAATAGATTTAATAACTTGAATACTGCTTTTCTTTTCGTTGAAAACGGATTTAATTTGTGAAAGTTATGTACATTTCAATTTTGAGTATAATTTGTTTTATTTTGAAATTTTGTCTATTTCAAATTATATAAATCATATTTCTATGTTATATTTTATTTTAATATGTGTTAATATGTTATTTTATGTATATTTTGTCTTTTAATATTTTTAAAGCGATAATAAAATTTTTCCAAAATTTACTGTATTTATTTCCTATTTTTAAAGGTTGTTTTCTATTTTTCTGCTATTTTCTTCGTTTAAATTATATTTAATTAAATTTTATATATTTATTTTGTGAATGTATTTTTATTTTATGTTATTATTTATGTTTAAAAATATTTTACAAGCTCATATGAATTTTCAAAAAATTATTCTATTTAATTTCAAATTTTCTAGTCTAGTTCACTATTTTTCTTAATTTAACTTTATATAATTAATAAATATTATATAAATTTTGATAAATTTTCGAAATTTTATCTGGGATTATTATTATTTCCAGAAATATAAAGTTATATAAATTAAATAAGGATATATGAAGAGTTTTTGACTTTTGAATTGCCTTTTGCCCTTTTGAATTCCACCTCTTCATTTTCCTCACAACTCTTCATTTATTTTGCCATAACTCCCCACATTTCAGCTGACTAATTCATTTTCATTTCACGTATCTTCCTTTCCTCCTTCCTAAGAAAAAAATTTCGGCCATCACATGCTTGGGAAGTTGGTAAAAAAAAATTATTTCTTTTATCTCTTTTTTTTCCACTTATATTGCTTATTCCTTTTGATTTTTGTTTGCACTTGCTCTTCCATTTAGGTTCGGCCATGCTACCTTGCTGCGTAGTCGCCTCCACCACCTGATGTCACACCACCAACACCTCCTCCTCACTAGCCACCCAAGCCGTGACCCCCCTTGGTGATGCCCATCCACAAACTTTTCAAAACAACCCGAATTCCTAGCCTAGCCGAGCACAACATCACTTCCATCAACTCACCACCCCTCTAGCCGCCACCTACCACACCTCCACCACCTCCAGTACCCTCAGCCACACCACCACAGTGGACCCCACACCTTTGGCCATGACACTTGGAGCATTGGCCGAGCCCAAATCCATGACCAAATGCATGTATTCATGCTTATGTGTATTATTCCCTTCACCCACTTTGGCACCATCAAAAATGACATCTAGGCCGACCCATACCCACCATAACCTAACCCAAACACCTGCTATTATTTTGTATTTCTCCTTGTGGCTGAGCCTAGTAAAGGTTAAAAGAAAGTGCAAGCATTTCTATTTGATTCTGTGCAGTCTATTCTAGTGTAGTTTTGATCGTAGTTGATTTGAAACTCATCGTTGTTATATTGTTTTGTTTGATGTGTATCCAAGGAAATTGACATTTGGCTCCTCCATTCGAATCTATGTCGTGCTTTTGTGCTTGTGAAGATCCCGTTTGTGAAATTTATCGTTGGGTCATCAGCTCAACTGGTGAGTTATTCTCACCAGACAATATGTACTTTTATAACTAGTAAATTGACCCTTTTGAATCTGTAAAATACATTATCATGTTACACCTGCTATGTTATGATTTTATGATGTTTACCCATGCTTAAACACCTGTTATATCATATGTTACTATTATATTATGCTGTTCTATTATTTTTTATCAGTTTATCACACTGCAAGTTCCTTTTAGATTAGAATCACTAAGAGTTGAAATGATACATACCTGAACGGACTTTAGAATAGGAGAAAATCGTTATGGGCTGAATTGATAGGCCTGAATGATTTTCAATTATTTTCATTTTCTTGGGATTGCGGGTTTGAAATGATCAAACCCGGGTTTTCTTTGTAAATTACGGGTTGAAATGATATATTACCCGTATCACTTTACCTAGGCTGGAAAATGAAATACAGACCCGTTGTTAAAATATGTTTTTCTTAAAATTTTAAAATATTTTAGGAATGTAAATATTATAATATTTTGATTTAAATTTGATTAAAAATGATTTTTGTAAAGCATTATCGACTCTCTGAAAATTTATAAGTGAAATAAATTAATGGTAAAGTTAGAAATCTGAAATGTAAGTTTTTGGAAATTATAATTTGGTGATAAATGAAATTTAAATTAAATATGAAAATATGATAAATTTATGATATTTTGAACTAAATGAATTTAAAATAATTTTATAATCTATTAATGATTTTTGAATTAAGTTAAAATGTGAAATGAATGAATATTTAAGTTGAAAATTTCGAAATATAACTAAAATTGGAAATTTGTGAATTTGACTTAAAAGTGAATTTTAAGTTAAGTAAATAAAAATGAAATTAAGTTATATTTGAAAATTTAAACTTAAGTGTTAAGTTAAATTAAATTTAATGAATTTAAAATTTAATGTTGGAATTTAATAAGTGAATTACTATTAAATTTTAATTTTTGAATAGAGATTTAGCTTTATAAAATCATGAATATAGGGGTATTTGAATGATTGTTTTAAAAGTGAAATTATATGATTTTATAAGTTAAAAATGGTTTAAATAAAAATATAATTGTTTGTGAAATTATACTGAATATTTGAAGTTAATTTACTGCATTTCTAAAATGCTATTAATTCTAATGTAAAGGATAATACAACATTTATAAATGCTGTAGTTGATGATAATGAACCAAATGGCTCAATTTAATTAAAGGCTATTATAACATTTTTGTGAATGTTATAATGGTTGAATTTAACTAAGTTTATTTGAAACTAATGGAACCCTATTACAGCATTTTAAATGTTGTCTTTTGTTAAATTGAACTGTTTTAAGTGTGACTTTCCGTAGCATTTTCTAAATGCCGCGAAAGTTGAATTTTCATTGTTTTAATAAATTTAAGTGAATGAATGAACTTTGAAAGATTAAAATTTTGGAAATTTAATAATTTAATTATTAAATATAATATCTTCATTTTAATAATTTAAATGAAGCAATTTGTTTCGAAATATAAACTATTTTGAAATTTGTTTTGAAATGGTATTTAAATTAAATAAAAATGAATGTGGTTTGGAAGATATGATATTTTGATATTTTGAAATGGATTTTGAATGATACTGAAATTTTAAATGATATTTGGTTTCGAAGTATAAATACTATTTTGAAATTTTAACCACGTGATGTATTTAATTTATAGTTTAACTGATCTTTAAAGGATGGGCGATCCCAAGCATCCTTTAAGTTACGGTGCATTTCTACTACAGTTCACTTGAGTTGATTTAAATTATATAAGTATATATTGTCCTGACTCGAGTGTTTTGTGTTTTACTTTATGCTTGGGTCAGCCTGAGTATTCACAGCTTTGGATTCTCGTTTTGGAGCTGGTCTTTGCTGGAGTTTCTGCTTATCTACATTTATATCTACTTTCTGTTTCAGCTATTCTAGTTTATCACTTGTATTAGTGAACTTCTATGTATTTGGGATTTCTATTATGTTGTTTTCAGACTGTATTATGTATTTGGTTTGAGACTCTGTCGTAGTAGCTTCATGAACTACTATGTATTTTATAATCCGCTGCGAGGTATTCTGTTTGTTTTGTGTCTGTGATTCTGTGATTTGTATTTCATTTGCTCCAAATTTATTTTCAATGCGGTATTTTGAGCAATTCAAGTCCGACATGTGCGGCTGCGAATGGCTAAAAATACCGGGTTGTTACACAATTTTTATTTCCAAATTCAGTTATTTAAAATTTCACAAAATTCCAGTAATAAACATTATTAAAACCAGTTAAATTTATGGGTCGTTACACTCTCCTCCACTCAAAACTTTTTGTCCTCGAAAAGGAAGGAGGTAGGAGAATAGAACAACCAAAAAGAAAATAGATTGAAAAAACAAAATAAAACAACCAATTTAAACCATATAAATTCCAATTTAAATTAATATTCAATAATTGATTTTTAATTCAAGGTATTTTCATTTAGTTGACTAAATTTAAATTTATTAATATTTGATACAAAAGGTTTCTTTGAAACAAAATTTTATCTAATTTGTCTCATTTATTTATCCCATTTGATTTCCTTATCCTATTATTCAATTTCTTAATTAAAATTTCTATAATTATAAAATTAAGTATAAAACATTTATTATAACCACTCAAATTTATTTAAAAAAAAATTAACATCATTTTACATTGCAAATTATTCAATTACATATTCAGCTTCTGAATGATTTAGGTAAGTAATATCGGGATGTAATTGAATATTATACAAGTAAAATTTCCCCAATTCAATTATTAAAGTTTAAATATTTATTCAAAATTTGGCTTTATTTTATAATAATTGAAATCATTCTTTAATCATAAGATTTAAGAATTAAATTCCCAATTAATTTCAAACCATTTAGAGATACATATATATACATATTATATATATATCAAACCAAATGCATTATCATATACTTATATATATATATATATATATGTATGTATATGTGTATATATATATGTGTGTAAATCATGTCATATTTTAGAAATTCAAATCAATTTAATTCCCAAAATAAATGTGTAGCAAAGCTACTGAATGGCTTTTCCTCTTCGAAACTCGAAAATGAATATGGATGATGCTGCAGTCATCACCGAAATTATTTTCCAGCAATAAAAGAGAAGAGTATTGATTTTAAACATTTATATTCTTTAAAAACTATTTCTATTCGAAAATACTTTAAATAATATACACTTTAAAACTTTAAAACTAAAGTTTGGAATCACCAGAGATTTAAATTCTCAAACTCTTAATTTAAATTCAAAATCAATTTATAAATCATGTTCATAAATTCATTTATAGAACAGTAAATGATTATCAAATATTATCATTTCAAATAACCAATTTAATTAACTTATTAAATTCCAAAAATCTTACTTACATATTTATAATATAATCATACAAATTTATTTCATTTACCAAATTTGAAAACAATATTGTGTCAATTTTCTTTGTTCAAGTGTTTTGGAATTCCTGTCAATAGCATTGATCAGACGAATCGATCGAAAATCCAAACCAAATTTAACAACTCAAACAACACAACATATAAAACACTTTTTGATATTAATTAAAATACATTCATCCACTAGATAATACAGAATTAATTTCAAAGCAAGGATAGAGATTCAAATGTTGAAGGGTCCTAATCAAAAGAATTTCTATCAGGGAGATAAGCTCGAACGAAGATAAGATTATTAAATAGCAAAATATAAAGATGGATAGACTTATATAAATCGCGGATGACCTTAACGGGACCAACTGTGACTTCAAGATTAAGATTGGTGCAGAATTCCGAGGAAAATCGTCGCAAGAGATAGAATTCAGGCATAGTAGGAGATAAATAGCACCATAAACCGAGGATACAAAAATCTTTGGTAAATCAATGCTTGTTGTAAAGGAGTTTCACCCCTTTACAATCATTCAGTGGAGCTATTGGATACTCCAGAATCAAGGGAATACAATTAAGGAGAGACGCGAATGGATTGTGGAATCGATGGTGACATTCCAAAAATCCAAAGGAATCCAAATCAAAAGGAAAGAATTCAAGCTCGAACGAAAGTGATTCTGTAATTAAATCTACTCCATATACTGAGTTTTGCCTAAAACTAAAGCTCTGATATTAACCATAACGACCTGGTATTTTCAGCCATTCGCATCCACACATACCGGATTTGAATTGCTCAAAATACCAGATTGTTAATTTGTATTTGGCAAACTCAACATATACAGTAAATAAATAAATCACAGAATCACAGACATAGAGTAATACACAATATGCAGCGGAAACAAAATGAATAGTAGTTCATGAAGCTACTATATATATCAGAGTTAAATAAGACACAATAGAAGTCTCAAATACAATAATCAAATACAAGATCAGAATACATCACTAGAATCAACTGAATATCTGAAAGCTGAATAGATAGCTGGATCTCCAAGCGAAGCTCCAACTTCAAAGGCGAGTCTCAAAAGCTGAACCACTCAGTCTGACCGAGCGTGAAGCAAAACATAAAACACTCGAGTTAGGATTAACATTCTTATATCAATAAATCCAACTCTAGTGAAATAACAACTGAAATACAAGTAACTCAAAGGATGTTTGGGTAACCATCCTCTAAGGATCCGTTAAACTATCTACAATGTAGTAATATATGCTGTTATAATAATGTCTAAAGTAAAGTATAATATATCTTAAAAATAGCATTAAGGTTTTACATTTTCCACCTTAACACATTTTATAGTGCCAATAGTCTATACAGTACCGTAGTCCCTCCTGATCGAGAGGCCACCAGAGGATACTCCATAGGTATGACACAAATCAAACTCGTAGTAAAGCACGCTAGGGTAGGTGACACGGCACAATTAGGCAAAGCTAGGGTAGATATACCAATTACATATCCGGACTGGTGGTAACGCATAACCGCAGCTACCGCCCACCTCGAGCCACATTCCTAAAAAAATGTGGCCAACAAATCAATCAAAAAGTCAGAATACAGTATCGAAGGAGTGTGTCCGATCAGAGGAGCTACCTCATTAGCCCGGAATCGCTCCTGTTTTAGCAACTTTATGCCAACTCACGGGACTCGGGTCTACGTATATAGCTCAATAGGACGTCACCACCATTGTAACAACCCTAGATTTTTGCATATAATTTAAATATTACTTTATTTTATTATGAAATTATTTTAAAATGGTTTTATTTCAAACATTTCATTTTAAAATATAAATTTTGATTTTATGTGAATTATAATTTCAAACTTGTATAAATTGGATATTTTACTGAAAAGTGGATTTCTGGTCAAATTAGTCAAACTTTGACTTTTAAATTTGAAATTTAAATATTTAAATTCTTAAATTTTATCTTTTATTATGAAAATAGATTTAATAACATGAATACTGCTTTTTGTTTCATTGGAAACGGATTTAAATTGTGAAAGTTATGTATATTTCATTATTGAGTACTATTTGAGTTATTTTGCAATTTTGGTTATTTTAAATTATAAAAATTATATTTTCCTTGTCATATTTTTTTTAATATGTGTCAATATGTTATTGTATGTATATTTTTGTCTTATAATATTTTTAAAATGAAGTAAATAATTTTCCAAAGCCATTGGTAAATTTCTTGTAATTTTTATGTCCTGTTTGCTATTTTTAAACAATTTCTTTTACCTTTTTCTATTTTTCTCCAATTTAATTATTTATTTTATTTTGAAAATGATAAAAAATTATTTTATTTCAAATTTTCACTTCAGAGTATTTTTAAAATGAAGTGGATATTTTTCCAAGACTAGTAGCGATTTATTTGTAATTTCTGGACACTTTTTGTATTTTTAAGTAATTTCTTTCATTCTTTTTATATTTTCTTTAAAATTAATTATTTATTTCTTATATTTTTACTTGGTTTCGGTTTGTAAAGTATATTTCTGAGTTATTTTGTTTTTATAGAATCAAAGAGAAAAGGAAATACCAAAGGTTTTTAAAAAGTGCAAAACGTAAGTCCTTTCACCTTCAAAACTTTTCAAATGCCATAACCTTCACTTTAATTCATTTTGCTGTCCACTTCTTCAGTTTTGGCCATGTATTATTTTACTTTTCACATGAAAAACAACTCAGCACTTCTCATTCTCATGGCTTCTTCAAACATCTTTGGTAATGTCCTCCTCTTTTTGCACTTTTCTTCCATTTTTTTTCATACTTTTGTCTTGTTTCTCTCTTCTATTTGCATGGACTCCTCACCACAACCACAGCCACCATCCCATACCACTCCTTCTTGGCATCATCACCACCCACCACTTCATGTTATACCATGGCTGAACCCTCCTTGAAGCCAAACTTCACCAAAAATGCAAACAATGTCCAAAACAATGCATAGCCGAGCACCTAGTTGATCACCACTCCATTTTCCATCACCACCACCAGCTTGAGCAGCCACCATCACCTTGCTACCACCACTACTCACCACTTAAACCTCTGTCCAGACCTGTACCTGATGATGGCCGAGCCATTTGACCCATAGACCGAGCCAAAAGTTGAACCAAACTCCACTATGTTGCCTAGTCTCTTGATATTCTTATGTTGTAACTTCCTCCACATGTTCTAGCCTTTATGCCATGCATTCCTATGATCAAACCCAAGCCAAAGTCATGTCAAACCTGACCTAAATAAACCCCTAGGCCGTGCAAAGCATTGTAGAAAACAAGGCAAAAAATTTGACATTCAAATCTCTTTTCATTTCAAAGTTATTTCAAATTGAATGTTGTATTGAATTGTAATTTTATTTTGTTTTGGTTTGGGTTGTAACACAAGTTCTAAGTTTGGATCTCTTCCCACTTGAGCCTATTTTTGTGTCATCGTGCCTTCTGGAATCCGTTATGTCATTTGGATTGCAATCTCCAGCTATAAAGGTGAGTAAAACTCACACGACGTTTATACTTATGCAGTTGTGAAACAACAACAATTGAATGTGTAGAAAATCATATGATGTATAACTGCCTGTAATTAATTATATATGATGTTAAATCTGTTAAATTTCATGTCATATCATCTGTTATTATATATATGTTGTTACTGTTCATTTATATCTATTTATCACACTGCAAGTTCCCTGTAGGTTAGAAATCACTATGGGTTGAAATGATACATACCCGAACGGACTTTAGAATAGGGAAAAAACGTTATGGGCTGAAATGATAGGCCTGAACGTGTTTTAATTAATTTATTTAAACTTAGGATTGCGGGTTTGAAATGATAGAACCTGGATTTTTCTTTCTAAACTGCGGATTGAAATGATACATATCCGTATCACTTGACCTAGGTTAGAAACTATATACAGACCCGTGGTTATTTTACAAAGTGTTTAGGATATTTTTAAGTATTTTAAAAATATAAATTTATGAAATTTAATTTAAATAGATTTTTAAATGTTTTAAAATAAAGAAATCATGATTTTTCTATGAGTTAAAAATGAAATTAATGAATGGTTAAATTGGATTATTGAAATATAACTTAAGTTTGGAATTTGGAATTTTGGTTAAAAATGATATTTAAGTTATATGAATAAAATGGAAATTTAATTATATTTGGGAAATGGTAAATATGATAATTTGATTTAAATTTGAATTTTAGTGATTTATTAAAGTATTATTGATTTTTTCTATGAATTTAAGTGGTTAAATAAATGAATGCTTAAATTGTAACTTTAAAATATAAATGGACCGGGGAAGGAGAATTTGGTTTTGATTAAAGGTTTAAGTTAATTAAATAAAATTAGAAATTTAGTTAATTTGTGAAATGGTAATTTAAATCTGAAGTGTTAAGTTTATTTGTTGAAATGTGAAGAAAGGAAATTATACACTTGAACAAATAAGTGAAATTATTGAAATTTGGATTTATTTATAAGAAATTGGTTTTATAAAAATCAATATGTTTAATTATATGTTAATGAACATTTTTAATGTTAAATTTTGATTTTTAAAATGTTTAAAGGATTTAAAATGAAGTTTATTATTGGCTGGAAATACACTAAATCCTGGAATTAACTTTTAATAGTATTCAGAAATGCTAGTTTCTAAATCGAACTAAAATTGTGTAAAAAGAGCTATTACGGCATTTCTGAAATGCTGTAGTTGCTGTAATTGAACTTATAGGCTAATATTGGACTCTGGTCTATTATAGCATTCTTTGGAAATGCTATAGTGGTCTGCAGTTTTTGCTGAAATCAATTTAAAACCTTGTTTTGAAATCTGAGCTACCGCAGCATTTCTGAAAACGCTGTCTTTGCTGTTTTAAACTAAAATTTAACTAAAACTGAGTTTTAACAGCAGTTTTTAAGTGCTGTCTTTGCTGAATTAAAATGTTTTCAAGTATAACTTATAACAACTTTTTCTAAATGCTGCGAAAGGCTGAAATTTTAATATATATGGTTTTTAACTTAGTAAATGAGCTCAGAATGATTTGAAACTTTGGAAATTGAATACTTGAGTTGAAAGTATAATAATTACACTTTTAAAATGATTTTAATTGAATTAAATTGATGGAATATAAACTATTTAAAAGGTGATTTGTGATGATGATAAATGAATGTTATCTTTGAATTTAAAGATGTTTAAGATATGATATATTGAAATGATTTGAAATGAAGTTTTGAGAAGATATGATATTTTGATATATATTAAATGTTTTGAAATGAAGTTTTTGAAAGATATGATATTTTGATATATATTAAATAATTTGAAATAAAGTTTTGAAAGTTACGATATTTTGAAATTAAAATGATTTGAAAATGAAGTTTGAAAGATATGATATTTATGTATTAAAAATGATTTGAAATGACTTGATATTTATTTTGATAAATATTTGAATTTGAAAGATATGGTATGTTGATATATTGAAATGGTTTAGAAATGATTTAATCTTTATTTTGATAAAGATTTGGATTGAAATGATACTTTATTTTGAAGTATAAAAATATTGTTTTAAAGTTATAACCACGGATTATAATAACGATTGGTTGTTAAAGAGACCGGGATCGTATATTGTCTTATAGCCGGCCAATACCGAAAACCACTTTAACAACTGTGTACGCGGTGGAGAAATCCAGAACGAAGTAGGTGGTTGGCGAACACTACTGGAATGAAGTAAGAGAAAGCTGATGGATGGCCTAATTATGACTAAAACAGGAGCTATACCGGGCTACACAAACGGTCGCACCCTTTTATCGAGCATGCTTCTTCGGAAACCATTCTATTACTTTTGTGATTCGATATGGTGGCGCCACTTTGATCCGGGGTATGTCTCGAGGTGGGCGGAAGCTGCTGGCTTGCCGTCATCACCGGTCCGAGAGTGCAAACGGTGTATCCACCCTGGCATTGCCTCGCGTGCCTTGTCATATGTTCCTTATATTGAGCCCACTACGATTTTTGGTTTAAAGATCCGACCGCGTTAAGGTTTACCATCCCCTTAACGCTATTTTCTATATGATTATACTTTACTGATTAGACACTACTGTATATAGCGCATATTACTATATAATAAATAGTTTAACGGATCCTTAGAGGATGGGCGGTCCCAAGCATCTTCTAAGTTATATGTACTTTTACTACAGTTCACTTGAGTTGGTTTACATTGTATAAGTATGTATGTCCTGACTCGAGTGTTTGTATTTTTATTTACGCTCGGGTCAGCCTGAGTATTCACAGATTTGGATTCCACTTCCGGAGATTGGAATCGCTGGAGATTATCTGCTTATGTAGTCTTATCTATTTCAGTTCGGTTGTTATGTTCAGCTTGTACTTGGTTATCGTATTGAAACTTCTGTTGTACTTTATTTCTTCTATTGTATCTTGTTTAACTCTGATATATTTATATAGTAGCATCATGAACTACTGTCTCTTTTACTTCCGCTGCATTATTAAATACTCTGTGTCTGTGATCTGTGATTATTATTTACTGTATATTCTGAGATTTGCCAAATTTTTATTTACAACGCGGTATTTTGAGAAATTCAATTCCGGCATGAGTGTCTACCTATACACTTATAATGGATGCGAATGGTTGAAAATATCGGGCTGTTACAGTTGGTATCAGAGCTTTAGTTTTAGGCAAAACTCAATATATAGAGTAGATTTAATTTCAGAATCACTTTCGTTCGAGCTTGAATTCCTTCTTCTTCAATTCGGTTTCCTTTGAATTTTGGAATGTTCCCTGCGGTTCCAAAATCCATTCATGTTCCTCACTATTCATCTTCTTTTGGTTCTGGAGTATCCCATTACTCCACTTCAAAATGATCTTTATAATGAGTTGGCAGTCCCGCCAAATCTCAAAAATTGAATTGTAAAAGGGTGAAACTCCTTTACAATTAGCATCGATTCACCAGAGATTTATATCTATCCTTGGTTTAGATGCTAATATCTTTTGTTATCCCAAACTCTAACTCTTGAGATCGAATGTAGATTTACCCTAGAAAAATCCACATTGATCTTATTCTTTAAGTCACGGTTGACCCGGTTAAGGTTGCCCGCAATTTATATAAGCTTATCCATCTTCCTATTCTGTTATTTAATCATGTCATCCTTGTTTCCAACTTATTTGTAAATCAGAATTTCCTTTGATTTGGGTTAATCAAAATTTGAATCTCTATCCTTCTTTGTAAAATCTGTTCCTGTATAGTGTATTTGTGAACTAATATTTAAAATTAAAATGTTTTATATATTTTGTTGTTTGAGTTGTTGATGTTGAATTGGGTTTCTGATCGATTCGTCTGATCAACGCTATCGATAAGATTTCCAAAACACTTTGACAGAACAAACTGACACAATATTATATTAAAATTTGGTTAACGAAATAAATTTTGATATATAAGTTTATGGAACTTAATAAATTGATTTAAGTTGATAATTTGAAATGATAATACTTGATTTATCATTTGTTGTTCTACAAATGAATCTATAAATAGTTGTTTATAAATTTATTTGGGAATTGAAATGAATTTAAAACAAGACTTTGAGAATTCAAATTCCGATGATTTCGAACTTTGGTTTAAAGTTTTAAAAAGGGATATATTATTTAAAGTATTTTTAAATAGAAATTTGTTTCCAAAGAATTTTAAAGCTTAAAATTAGTGCTCTTCTCTTTTTCGTTGGAAAATAACTACGGTGATGACTGCAGCATCATCGACATTCATTTTCGAGTTTCGAAATTAAGAGACTGTTTTGTAGTCTTGCTACAGCTTTGTTTTGAGGAATTTAATTGATTTGAAGTTCTAAAATATGACTTGATTTATGATATATATATATATATATATATATATATATATATATATATATATATATAGATATATGATTGAAATTTGATTTGACATATTATGTATATATTATTACTTATCTCTAAATGGTTTGAATGGAATCGAAAATTAAATTCTTAAATTCTATCTTGAAGAATAATTTCAATTATAAAAAGAAAATCAAAAATTTGGATAAATGATTCAAACTTGAGATAATTGAATTTGAAAGTTTTATTTGTATAACACACAATTTCATTCCAATATAACTTACCTTAATTTTCAGAAGTTGAATATGTAATTGGATAATATATAATATAAAAAGATTTTATAAATAAAATTTGAGTGGTTACAATAAATGTTATACACTTAAATTTTAGTTATAAAGGATTAATAGAGGGAAATAAAGAAAAAGGAATTTAAAGAGTTTTATTTAAATAACTTAATAATGAAATTTGATTTAATATGGAACCTTAAGTGTAACCTAGGAATATTAATAAAAGTTAGTTCTTGAAATGAGTATGTTTGTATAATAAATAATGTATCTTTGAATAGAAAATAATAATATTTGAATGGGATATTTTGTAATAAAGTTTATTTAACTTGGAATCATAGTTTAATTGATGTCTAAATGAAAAAATGTGTAAAGAAATTTGATTGCTATATTTGCTATGATAAATATTTTATTTATGTAATAGATATGTCTTGAAAAATGAATAATTATGGCTTAAATAGAAAAATGTATGTTTTTAATATCACTAAAATTAGATAATTGAGAATTTGGTTTTCAAATGGAATTTTTAAGTGTAAATTATTGAAGGAATATCTTATTTATGAAATGAGTATTTTAAAAAGTGTTAAGTTATTTGTTAAATTAAGAGTTAAGTAAAATAGTGAACTTTTGACTTAATAAATGAAGTATAGTTTGATTTGGATATTCCATTCATAAAAGTTTGTTTTAATAAATCATAAGTAAAGGATATCCAAATGAATATTTCTGAAATTGAACTGATCGAAATACTAATATATCTACCGTAGTACTTTAAAAGTACTGCTGTTTTTGAAAATACAATGTTTTGGAAACTTTATAATTGAATAAATGAACTTAGAAATGTTACAACTTTGAAATGAATATTATTTGAACTTGAATTTAAATGGTTTAATGAAGATTATTTTAAAAGTGTTATGATTTTTAGTAGTATGATTTCTAAATAATAACATCTCTGAAGTATTATGATTTCAAAGCATCGTGGTTTTAAATTTTTTATCTTATTTGTTTTTCAAACTATCTTTTAGTTGTCCTTATTTTCCTTATCTTGCTACAGAATGGGGAGGCTATTGCTTATACCAGTCTGTTTAGAAATCTTTCTATAATTTTGATAATTTTTGTTATTCATCTGGATCTGAACACTGTTTTTCCATTCATAGACCGTCAGTCAAGTGAAAAGGGTGATTCAGACTCTAGAGGATCTTTGTTGTGTTTGTATTCTTGATTTGATCACCTCCACCTTGCTAAACTTACCTATAACAACGGTTATCAGGTATAATCTTAATCTTCTTGTTACCTTGTCTTAATCTTATTTCATTTCTACCTTTTCTGTGCTTTCCCGTACCTCATTTCTTTTCGGGGACGAAAAGTTTTGAGTGGGGGAGAGTGTAACAACCCTAGATTTTTGCATATAATTTAAATTTGACTTTATTTTATTTTGAAATTGTTTTATTTCAAACATTTCATTTTAAAATATAAATTTTGATTTTATGTGAATTATAGTTTCAAACTTGTATAAATTGGATATTTTACTGAAAAGTGCATTTCTGGTCAAATTAGTCAAATTTTGACTTTTAAAATTCAAATTTAAAAATTTAAATTATTAAATTTTATCTTTTATTATGAAAATAGATTTAATAACATGAATACCGCTTTTCGTTTCGTTGGAAACGGATTTAAATTGTGAAAGTTATGTATATTTCAATATTGAGTACTATTTGAGTTATTTAGTAACTTTGGTTATTTTAAATTATAAAAATTATATTTTCCTTGTCATATTTTTTTTAATATGTTATTGTATGTATATTTTTGTCTTATAATATTTTTAAAATGAAGTAAATAATTTTCCAAAGCCATTGGTTAATTTCTTGTAATTTTTATGTCCTGTTTGCTATTTTTAAACAATTTCTTTTTCCTTTTTCTATTTTTCTCCAATTTAATTATTTATTTTATTTTGAAAATGATAAATAATTTATTTTATTCCAAATTTTCACTTCAGAATATTTTTAAAACGAAGTGGATATTTTTCCAAGACTAGTAGTGATTTATTTATAATTTCTGGACACCGTTTTGTATTTTTAAGTAATTTCTTTCATTCTTTTTATATTTTCTTTAAAATTAATAATTTATTTCTTATATTTTTACTTGGTTTCGGTTTATAAAGCATATTTCTGAGTTATTTTGTTTTTATAGAATCAAAGAGAAAAAGAAATACAAAAGGTTTTTAAAAAGTGCAAAACATAAGTCCTTTCACCTTCAAAACTTTTCAAATGCCATAACCTTCACTTTAATTCATTTTGTTGTCCACTTCTTCAGTTTTGGCCATGTATTATTTTACTTTTCACATGAAAAACAACTCAGCACTTCTCATTCTCATGGCTTCTTCAAACATCCTTGGTAATGTCCTCCTCTTTTTGCACTTTTCTTCCATTTTTTTCATACTTTTGTCTTGTTTCTCTCTTCTATTTGCATGGACTCCTCACCATAGCCATAGCCACCATCCCATACCACTCCTCCTTGGCATCATCACCACCCACCACTTCTGGTTAGACCATGGCGGAATCCACCTTGAAGCCAAACTTCACCAAAAATGCAAAAATGTCCAAAACAATGCATAGCCGAGCACCTAGTTGATCACCACTCCATTTTCCATCACCACCACCACCTTGAGCCGCCACCACCACCTTGATACCACCACTACTCACCACTTAAACCTTTGTCCAGACCTGTACCTGATGATGGCTGAGCCATTTAACCCATAGACCGAGCCAAAAGTTGAACCAAACTCCACTATGTTGCCTAGTCTCTTGATATTCTTATGTTGTAACTTCCTCCACATGTTCTAGCCTTTATGCCATGCATTCCTATGATCAAACCCGAGCCAAAGTCATGTCAAAACTGACCTAAATAAACCCCTAGGCCGTGCAAAGCATTGTAGAAAACAAGGCAAAAGATTTGATATTCAAATCTCTTTTCATTTCAAAGTTATTTCAAATTGAATGTTGTATTGAATTGTAATTTTATTTCTTTTTGGTTTGGGTTGTAACACAAGTTCTAAGCTTGGATATCTTCCCACTTGAGCCTATTTTTGTGTCATCGTGCCTTCTGGAATCCGTTATGTCATTTGGATTGCAATCTCCAGCCATAAAGGTGAGTAAAACTCACACGACGTTTATACTTATGCAATTGTGAAACAACAACAATTGAATGTGTAGAAAATCATATGATGTATAACTGTGATTAATTATATATGATGTTAAACCTGTTAAATTTCATGTCATATCATCTGTTATTGTATATATGTTGTTACTGTTCATTTATATCTATTTATCACACTGCAAGTTCCCTGTAGATTAGAAATCACTATGGGTTGAAATGATACATACCTGAACGGACTTTAGAATAGGGAAAAATCGTTATGGGATGAAATGATAGGCCTTAACGGGTTTTAATTATTTATTTAAACTTGGAATTGCGGGTTTGAAATGATAGAACCCGGATTTTCCTTTTTAAAATGCGGATTGAAATGATACATATCCGTATCAGTTGACCTAGGTTAGAAACTATATACAGAGCCGTGGTTATTTTACAAAGTGTTTAGGATATTTTTAAGCATTTTAAAAATATAAATTTATGAAATTTAATTTAAATAGATTTTTAAATTTTTTAAAATAAAGAAATCATGATTTTTCTATGAGTTAAAAATGAAATTAATGAATGGTTAAACTGGATTATTGAAATATAACCTAAGTTTGGAATTTTGGTTAAAAATGATATTTAAGTTATATGAATAAAATGGAAATTTAATTATATTTGGGAAATGGTAAATATGATAATTTGATTTAAATTTGAATTTTAGTGATTTATTAAAGTATTATTGATTTTTTTCTATGAATTTAAGTGGTTAAATAAATGAATGCTTAAATTGTAACTTTAAAATATAACTGGACTGGGGAAGGAGAATTTGGTTTTAATTAAAGGTTTAAGTTAATTAAATAAAATTAGAAATTTAGTTAATTTATGAAATGGTAATTTAAATCTGAAGTGTTAAGTTTATTTGTTGAAAAGTGAAGAAAGGAAATTATACACTTAAACAAATAAGTGGAATTATTGAAATTTGGATTTATTTATAAGAAATATGTTTTATAAAAATCAATATGTTTAATGATATGTTAATGAACATTTTTAATGTTAAATTTTGATTTTTAGAATGTTTAAAGGATTTAAAATGATGTTTATTATTGGTTGGAAATACACTAAAACCTGGAATTAACTTTTAATGGCATTCAGAAATGCTATAGTTTCTGAACTGAACTAAAATTGTGTAAACAGAGCTATTACAGCATTTCTGAAATACTGTAGTTGCTGTAATTGAACTTATAGGCTAATATTGGACTCTGATCTATTATAGCATTCTCTGGAAATGCTATAGTGGTCTGCAGTTTTTGCTCAAATCAATTTAAAACCTTGTTTTGAAATCTGAGCTACCGCAGCATTTCTGGAAAGGCTGTCTTTACTGTTTTAAACTAAAATTTAACTAAAACTGAGTTTTAACAGCAGTTTTTAAGTGTTGTCTTTGCCGAATTAAAATGTTTTCAAGTATAACTTATAACAACTTTTTCTAAATGCTGCGAAAGGCTGAAATTTTAATAAATATGGTTTTTAACTTAGTAAATGAGCTCAGAATGATTTGAAACTTTGGAAATTGAATACTTGACTTGAAAGTATAATAATTACACTTTTAAAATGATTTAAATTGAATTAAATTGATGGAATATAAACTATTTAAAAGGCGATTTGAGATGATGATAAATGAATGTTATCTTTGAATTTAAAGATGTTTAAGATATGATATATTGAAATGATTTGAAATGAAGTTTTGAGAAGATATGATATTTTGATATATAATAAATGTTTTGAAATGAAATTTTTGAAAGATATGATATTTTGATATATATTAAATAATTTGAAATAAAGTTTTGAAAGTTAAGATATTTTGAAATTAAAATGATTTGAAAATGAAGTTTGAAAGATATGATATTTATGTATTAAAAATGATTTGAAATGACTTGATATTTATTTTGATAAATATTTGAATTTGAAAGATATGGTATGTTGATATATTGAAATGGTTTAGAAATGATTTAATCTTTATTTTGATAAAGATTTGGATTGAAATGATACTTTATTTTGAAGTATAAAAATATTGTTTTAAAGTTATAACCACGGGTTATAATAACGATTGGTTGTTAAAGAGACCGGGATCGGATATTGTCTTATAGCCGGCCAATACCGAAAACCACTTTAACAACTGTGTACGTGGTGGAGAAATCCAGAACGAAGTAGGTTGGTTGGTGAACGCTACTGGAATGAAGTAAGAGAACGCTGATGGATAGCCTAATTATGACTAAAACAGGAGCTATACCGGGCTACACAAAGGGTCGCACCCTTTTATCGAGCATGCTTCTTCGGAAGCCATTCTATTACTTTTGTGATTCGATATGGTGGCGCCACTTTGATTCGGGGTATGTCTCGAGGTGGGCGGAATCTGCTGGCTTGCCGTCACCACCGGTCCGGGAGTGCAAACGGTGTATCCACCCTGGCATTGCCTCGCGTGCCTTGTCATATGTTCCTTATATCGAGCCCACTACAATTTTTGGTTTAAAGATCCGACCGCGCTAAGGTTCACCATCCCCTTAACGCTATTTTGTATGTGATTATACTTTACTGATTAGACACTACTGTATATAGCGTATATTACTATATAATAAATAGTTTAACGGATCCTTAGAGGGTGGGCAGTCCCAAGCATCTTCTAAGTTATATGTACTTTTACTACAGTTCACTTGAGTTGGTTTACATTGTATAAGTATGTATGTCCTGACTCGAGTGTTTGTATTTTTATTTACGCTCGGGTCAGCCTAAGTTTCACAGATTTGGATTCCACTTTCTGGAGATTGGAATCACTGGAGAATATCTGCTTATGTAGTCTTATCTATTTCAGTTCGGTTGTTATGTTCAGCTTGTACTTGGTTATCATATTGAAACTTCTGTTGTACTTTATTTCTTCTGTTGTATCTTGTTTAACTCTGACATATTTATATAGTAGCATCATGAACTACTATCTCTTTTACTTCTGCTGCATTAAATACTCTGTGTCTGTGATCTGTGATTATTATTTACTGTATCTGAGATTTTCCAAATTTTTATTTACAATGCGGTATTTTTAGAAATTCAATTCCGGCACGAGTGTCTACCTATACAATTATAATGGATGCGAATGGTTGAAAATATCGGGCTGTTACTACCATCCTACTTCATTCTGGAATCTCCACCGCGTACACAGTTGTTAAAGTGGTTTTCGGAGTTGGCAGAGAGTATGAAAACTTCCGATCCTGGTCTCTTTAACAACCAAACGTTATTATAACACCGTGGTCATTTCAAAAATAGTTTATACTTCAAAACCAAAATATCATTGCCATTCCAAAACCATATCAATGCGATATCATTTCCCTTTCAAACCAAACCAATACGATATCATTTCCATTTCAAAACCAAATCAATATGATATCATTTTCATTTCAAATATATTCACTTCCAAAGTCATAGTACTTCAAAGTTATAACACTTTCGAAACCAAACACTTGAAATCATAATACTTTCAAAAACATAATACTTTGAAATTCATGACTTTTAAAACATAACTTCTACCACTTAAACCATTTAGATATTAATATAGTATATATAATAAAATAGTTTCTAAAGTAAAATAGTTTATATAAAAGAGTTATAAGTTAAAATAGTTTATATTAAAATGATTTATATCAAAAATATTTTAAATGAAATTAATTTATAAAGTAAAATATATAAATAGTTTTAAATATAATTTAAAGATACTTTATATAATAAAATAGTTTCCTTAAAATTCCACAAATCAATTCCAAATCAACTCAAATTCAAAAATTCAAATTTAGTCAAATCTCAAATCATCCATTTCAATTCAATTCGATTTCTAAATAAACTGTTCCAAACTATATCGATTTTAATTTATATTAACTTCAAATACAGATTTGAAGCTCAAATAAATCATTTCAATTTCCATACATTTTAAAGCTTTAAATATTCCATAATTTTAAAACTAAATTTTGGTAATTCTATGAATATCCAAATCAGTTATACTATTATTTAGTTTTGAAATATTTACTAAATCCATTATCATTTAAATAAAACTTTTAAACTTCAAATAACTGAATATTACTTTAGTTTATTTAAACTTGATATATTCATTTAAATCACCTTAAACAAAAATCAAGTAATAAAATCATATCCTTTAAAATCTCAAATCTAATAAAATTCAAAACAAAATTATTTGAGTATAATTCTTATATAACTTTAATTTCAAATCAATTTCAAATTTATCTTCTAACCTTAATTTATTTAAATCATTATAAACTCTATATTAAAATATAAATTTAAATAAATATTTAATCACATTATATTTTATATAAAAATCAAACTTTATTATTAAACTTATTATATATTAAAACAAATTTATACATAGCTTAAAATAAGCAATTTAACTATATACAAATTAACATTTATATAATATCTAAATCAATATTTCATAAAACCATATATTTCCTTCCAAAAACCATAGAAATCATTTTCAAAATATTTATATATAGACCAACGGTGTCTTTATATAATTTACTATCCCATGGTCAAGTGATATGGATATTTATCACTTCAATCCGTAATTTAAATATACGGGTATATATCATATCAACCCGCAATCCCAAATTTAATTCAATGAAAATCGCTTGGGTCTATCATTTCCACCCATAACGACTTTCTCCTATTCTACAGATCGTTCGGTATGTATCATTTCAACCCATAGTGAATTCTATACTAACAGGGAGCTTATAAAGTGATAACAAATATGATAATAATATAGCAGGCATATATCGTCAATATCAATAATAGATAATGGTGTCAGATGTCACAGGTGAACAGATACAGATAACAGCATATATATAGCTATGTAAATAACTAACAGTAGCATATGTCAATTGTCGTTTCAATTAAAATCAAATTTAAGAAATATAAGAACGTTAATCGTGAGTGATTGCTCACTTTCGAGGTTAGAGAGAAAGACAATGAAGTTGAGTTACGAAATCTAGGCACGAATCCAAAGCAAAGCTAGATTGGTACAAATATGATGGATAAACTGATAAACAAGAACTGAAGAAATCAATTAGAACTAGATCGATGAAGATAATTGAAAAAATGAACTTATATATATAACTATATTTATAAAATCAGGATTCTAAATTAAATACACATGCATTTCAAAATCCATTGTTTTAAACTAAACTCAAATATTTTACGGTTAAATATATATATACACAGTATATGTTGAAACCATTACTTATATATACATACCCAGCCATAACATGGCTTGTATATAACACTAATATATATAACCAGCATACATTATAAACCTTTACAGAAATCACGAACAAACATATATATAAACTTTTCCAAAATATTAATATAAATGTAAACCCAACATAAAATATAAATATGCACATACCAAACTGTAAATAACACATTTTTATACAAATTCAAGCATGTACTTCAAACAATATATATTTAAACACACTTTCCACACATATATACACAGCCTGAACATAAACTCACACAATCTACATAACTCATATACACTGCCACAAAACTGACGTATAAACTATAACTAAAATATATACTATGCAGACTGATAATATATATATATATATATATAATATAACCAAAATCAAATATATAGGCTCAATATCCACAACAACATATGTAGACTTAAATATATTTATTTTGACCGCCCTATAGATATACAACCTCCATACAATATATAACTGTCCCATATAAACTTACTTAACCACATATTAAATTATCATACTATAAACCAACATAAGTAACTGCTGACAACCTATATAACTTGTAAACTGTTTAAATTATATATGTATAATACTTCAAAAAATATATTCAATAAACAGGATCAGTATATATTTTTGTAAACTTATATAGGAACAACCAAAGCAAACTTCACCCTTATTATGTGCAAACCTATGCATGTGAACAACAACCATATAACTTGTATAAATTCATATATATATATATATATATATAGTAAATCCAATATAAATTTTCAAAAGCCAACTCAGGTACTATAATGATCGTGTTAACAAGTTGTTGTATGCTTTCAAACGTCATATTCTAGTAAAAATAATAGTTGATAAAATAGATTTTGCATACCGAGAATTTCAAATTACAACATAATATTATATATCAATAAAATTTGATATCAGAACAATACCTTATTGGCCATAATAACAACCAATCCTCTGTAACGACATGGTATTTTCAGCCATTCCCATCCACACATATCGGTTTTGAATTGCTCAAAATACCATATTGTTAATTTATATTTGGCAAACTCAACATATACCGTAAATAAATAAATCACAGAATCACAGACACAGAGTAATATACAACATGCAGTGAAAACAAAATGAATAGTAGTTCATGAAGCTACTATATATATATCAGAGTTAAATAAGATAAAACAGAAGTCTCAAATACAATAGTCAAATACAAGATCATAATAAATCACTAGAATCATCTGAATATCTGAAAGCTAGATAGATTGCTGGATCTCCAAGCGAAGCTCCAACTCCAAAGGTGAGTCTCAAAAGCTGAACCACTCAGTCTGACCCGGGCGTGAAGCAAAACACAAAACACTCGAGTCAGGATTAACATTCTTATATCAATAAATCCAACTCAAGTGAAATAACAACTGAAATACAAGTAACTCAAAGGATGTTTGGGATAACCATCCTCTAAGGATCCGTTAAACTATCTACAATGTAGTAATATACGCTATTATAATAATGTCTAAAGTAAAGTATAATATATTTTAAAAATAGCGTTAAGGCTTTACATTTTCTGCCTTAACACGTTTTATAGTGCCAATAGTCTATACAGTACTGTAGTTCCTCCTGATCGGGAGGCCACCAGAGGATACTTCATAGGTACGATGCAAATCAATATCATAGTAAAGCATGCTAGGGTAGGTGACATGGCACAAGTAGGCGATGCCAGGGTACATATTCCAATTTCGCATCCGGACTGGTGGTAACGCATAACCGAAGCTACCGCCCACCTCGAGCCACACTCCCCAAAAAAAATCAAAGTGGCCATAAAATCAATCACAAAGTCAGAATATAGTATCGAAGGAATGTGTCCGATCAGAGGAGCTACCTCATTGGCCCGGAATCGCTCCTGTTTTAGCCACTTTATGCCAACTCACGGGACTCGGATCTACGTATATAGCTCAATAGGACATCACCACCATCCTATTTCATTCTGGAATTTCCACCGCGTACACAGTTGTTAAAGTGGTTTTCGGAGTTGGCAGAGAGTATGACAACTTCCGATCCCGGTCTCTTTAACAACCAAATGTTATTATAACACCGTGGTCATTTCAAAAATAGTTTATACTCCAAAACCATAATATCATTGCCATTCCAAAACCATATCAATACGATATCGTTTCCCTTTCAAAACCAAATCAATACGATATCATTTCCATTTCAAAACCAAATCAATATGATATCATTTCCATTTCAAATATATTTACTTCCGAAGTCACTCTATTTCAAAGTTATAACACTTTCGAAACCAAACACTTGAAATTATAATATTTTCAAAACATAATACTTTTAAATTCATGACTTTGAAAACATAACCAATTTTTATTTCCAAGTTGGAATATTTAATTGTTTAAACTAACGCATTCCAAATAACGAATTTTTATTTTCAAATTCAATTATTTAAAATTTTACAAAATTCCAATTATAAACATGATTAAAACCAGTTATTTTATTTTGAATTATAATAAAAAACTTAACAAAACACGGTTGAATAGCATTTTTTCTCCATTGACCTCCTGCAAAGAGGATGTCAATCAAGAAAAAATGCTATTTAATCAAAGTTTTATGTTTGTGTTAGAAAACTATTCATATGACATTCGATTGACATGAGAATCATTATTTTAGAAGTGAGTTTAAAGTCTTATAATTTTTCAAGTTAATAGGTACTTATGGTGAATTTTCTATGTTTAGAAAAGGATTAATTTGGTTTCAAGTATTTTGAACGGTTAAAATATGTTTTCAACCCAAAAAAGTTGGATATAGGGAAGAAAATGATTAAATTGGTTTAATCTAATTTTTGTGGATTTTTCCTAAGATTTTAGGAGAGTGAAATAAATTATTTTAAGTAAAAAGGGCTTATTTACTTAATTAAATGGTTTTAATATGGTTAAAATGTAAAATTGTTCAACTTTTAAATTTCTGTCTTACAATAGTAAATTTCAGAAAGAAATTGGTAAAGCAATTGTCAATCAATCATGTTTTGACAAATAATGGAAGTTAGGTGAAAAAGAGTTACATTATAAAGCATAAATCAGTTTTGCACTGATTTACACTTTCACCGCTTCCATATTCCTGCTTTCGCCACCGTACAACTGCTTTTACCCTTGCGATACCATTGAAACCTATACACACGATGACAAGAGTCTTGATGTGTAGTGTATTGGGTTTGAGCGAAAGGAAATTGGGTGGCGAAACATGCTTACGGAGGAAAGAAAGCTGCCTTTTTCCATTGCTTTCCACGCTATGGTTCCACCTTGTTTAAAATGATGGTTGCAGAAGGGAATGCTGCCACATGTATCCCTTCATTACTATGCTAGTTGCCACATTGACACCTTTTGCCTTAGTTAGAGACCACTTTTTACAACCTTTAAACAATGCATGCGAAAGGGGAGACTTTTATCTTTGTACTTTCCGCTAATACTGAAGCCACCTTCCCCAATGTTTTCGAAAGGATTGATTTAGCTGCTTTTACTAATAGTTTCATAGGCAATGGTTCCGAAAGGTTAGTTTCGAAGTCACTCTCTTCTCTACGTCTTTTACTTGAGACAAATGCTTTTGAAAGTGATGCTTTCGCCCCTGTTCCCTTTGCCCTAATAGGTTTATTATGTGTTGAACTTAATGATTTCGAGATGAATACTTTCAATGATTTCGAAAAAGGCTGTTTGAGGTTTAAATAATGGTTTCGAATGTATTGTTTTGGCTTTATAGCCTAATGTTTTCTAAGTTATAAAGAGCTTTAACTTATTTAAAGGAATAGATAACCCTATTAATTTTAGGTTTTATCAAATATTTTTGTACAAAGTATATGTCATGGCATAAGTATTTTGGGTAAAGCGTACAGTATGATTTCCTTTTTAAAAAGATATGATTTCAAGGATCAAATCATTTGTAAAGACTGTTTTCAAGGAAATGAAATTTGAATAGGGTGGTCAGCCCAGATATTTGCTAGAAGAATGACTTAAGATACTAGAATACCATATGAGACTGGTGTGGGGTTGTGCCCTATACTTTAGCTAGTAGCCTATAGCTAATATAAGTCCAAAATTCTAGTGTTTAGGGTTTTGTCATAAGTAAGACTAAAATGATGTTACACATAGAAAGGAATACACAAAGTAGAGATAGGTTATTGGTGAGCCCGCAAAACCAGAAGGATCAGCTGACTCTAGGAGAAGTAGGTTAAGGAAAGACCATCCAGTATTGTGTTTAACAGAAGTTAGGATATTTATTATGTTTGGTAGGCCCGAGTTAGCTAGTGGTTAATAGTCAGCCCGATAAAACTGTGATGTTCAAATGGATAGTCCATTGATTACCTGATTTATATGCATATATGTTATTGCTATCGTTGTTATAATTAGTTTGATTGCAAGATTTTGATTTGCAAAATATATGCTTTTAAAAGGATATTAGTGAGGGAAAACCTGTTCCGCTAAGCGGGGTGGCCTCACTTAATATCTGTAAACCGAGATGTAATAGAATTATTCACACTAGGAATTATGTCTGACTCAAAGTTTATGTTTTCCCCTTAAACTCTTGGTTTCTCAAAATTTAATTTGAGTAGATTGAGGTTTAAGGTATTTCAAGTTTTAGTAGGTGACGAATAAAGAATCTAAAGATGTGTAGGAGGCAAGGATTAGCTACTTAGAAGACCATCCATTATTGTTTTCATTGTGATGTATTTATTGACTGATTTGTCTATTTAGTACTCTGATCACCCAAGGGGGCATCTTTATATGTTTCTCTTGGTGTATTTTGTAATAATTATATTTATCTAAACTTAGGAATTGTTTTGGCATTATGTAATTGAATATGAAATATTGATTTGAAATGTAATAAAAAAAAGATGTTTTGAAATCTGTGTTGATTTTATTTCGTAATCATGTGCTTCTGATATTATGGATACCATTAACATTACTGTATTTTATCATCAAAAGTTAATATTATAGATGACTGCAACATCTGTAGCGGTTAGCTTTGGGCCTCAAAATATAGGATGTTGTGGGGAGCTCAAGTATTGTTCATAAAGAAGCATGATGGGTTCCTATGATTATGTATTGTCTATCGAGAGCTTAATAAGGCTACAATTAAGAATAAGTATCCATTACCCCGAATTGATGATCTATTTGATCAACTCCAAGGAGCTACCATAGTCTCAAAGATAGATTTGAGATTTGGTTATCACCATACTTAAAGAAGAAGAAGTAAATTATCCAACTCATGACTTGGACTTGGCAGTAATAGTGTTTGCCTTTACGACCCATAAATTTTCGATAATTAAATTTGAAAATTTAATAAGGTTCTATGATTGAATAATTGGAAGAAATAAAAATTTGAAATTTAACACTGAAATGAATATTAAAATGAAAGGTAATAATGTTAACTAAAGTTAACTATTAACAACTTGAATGAAATTCCAATCAACTAAAATAAATTAAAGGTTATATTTGGCTATAAAATTGAATATAAGTAAATAAATGTAAGTGTTGTGTAAATATTTAAATTATTAATGGTAATTGAGTAAAAGCAGTATTATATAAGCATTGTAACATTTGTTTATGAATAATGAATTCATAAGTGTAATTAAAAGTTATGAACGATTGTTATGAGATACCTATTTGTTTGGTCTATTAAATAAAAATGGGAAATCAATTAGAATTAAATGAACTTTAAGGTTACATTAATAAGATTAAGACAATAACTAAATTGTGAATGTAATAAATTAATAGAAATGCTAATTTTATTCATAAGGTAACAATTGATGTAATAAAAAGAATAAAACCAAGATAAAATAATTAACTGGGAGGTTAATTTTAATTAATGTGTAAAACTGACAAAATTCAATATATATTAAAACATAGTAATTAATACAAATAAAAGATGGAAATTTTATAGGGTATTAATGTAATGAAGCATAGAACAATGTAAACCATGTCTATAGTATAATAATTAGTTGAATATAAAGGTTGGAATAAAATTTAAACAATTTATTTGAATTAAACTTTAATTAATTGGATTATTGGAAATTTAATTTACAATTATTGAATTTACTGAAATTGATTTTAAACACTGAAATTAGTAAATTAAATAACATTGAATTGATATCTATTTTTTTTTAAATTATGATGAATGTCTAAGTAATCTAAAATGATAGAAATGGTAAATTATTATATTTTAATTTGAAAAGTGATTTAATCGATTTAATACTTATCTATTTAATTAACTGAAAAATAGCCATTTTGGCTACTGACCTGGATTTCGACGAAACCAGTTTCATCAAATCCAAAATGGTGAATTATTGTAGGATTTTAAGTTTCGTAGCGATCCGACTTGTTGTTTGATCGTACGGGCTCGAAACGCCTAGAAATCAATTTAATTGAAATCAATTTGAAATAAGCTGATTTTATCATAAATTCTTCATACAGTGGAATTAGGACTTGAAACCTATTCCATTGAGTTTAAAATCATTTAAAACATCTATTTTGATTTGGTCCAATCCAAACATTTAAAATCATTTAAAGCGTATGACCCACTTTCGTTCCGTAGGCAGAACGGGCTTTTTGGGTTGTTTATTATTCCAATCCAAATCGATCCGGTCCATTCTTTTCTATTTTCAGCTCTACCTATAAATATTCCATTATAAACCTTAATTCCTTCTTATGTTCATTTGTCTGTACATACATTTCTTTCTCAACTCCTCTTTCCAATGACAGACAAACCCTAATTCCCAAATTTCAAATTCAATTTCGAATTCAATTCCAAAAACCAGAATCCTCAAACCCTATCGAATTATATATCAATTTGAAACTCTCGACAAGCGTAAGTCAAATCGGTAGTTTTTTTCGATTTGAGTTTTGGTGTGGCCGGAGTTGGGAGATTGATCGTCTGCCGCTCGTTGGGCTGTGATCTACTTCGACTGACCATCGATTCTTCGGTACTACTGGGTAGAGTGGCGAGTGCGTAGTCCATCAGTGTGGTTGTTTGGCAAGTTGACGACTGGATCTACTGTGAAAATTCGTTAGGGTTTCATTTAGATGCGGAGACCGGTTAGTTTCTGGGCGTCGATCAGTAGCATTGGGGCCCACAGTGATTGGGGAGGAGTTTGGTGAGGCTAGGGGTAGGGACGACCGTGTGCATCGTCGAAGTTCGTGGCGGCTCTATTCATTGATGGTTGTAATTTGTCTGGTTAGGGCTTCGGTCGAGCTCAGCGTTGAGGAGCTGACGTGGTATCCTTTCTTTTTTTCATTTAAATTAAATTTTGATTCCTAATGTTCTAACTCACATAAAATTTGCATACGAGGTCCGATTTTTGCATAGTTTCTTGCGTTGGAATTGCACTAAAATTTTGAACATTTCGACGCTAGTTTGGAAGAATTCGAAGACACTTTGAAATTTTAGTTTAAATTGGATTTAAATTTAAAGGTGAGTGTTTTAACCCACTCACAACTTCAAAAATTTCTTATGTTTGTTAAATTAAATTTATGATGTGATTGGAAATTTATTTATGACTCTTTGGTATATTTTAAATCATCATCGCAGTTAATTTGAATTTATTTGAATTAAATCATTATTTAATTTATTACTGAATATGAATTGCCAGTAAAATACCTGTTATTGATTATCAGTTCTATATTGATATTTACTGATTGATTTGGATGATGATTGTGATGGATGTGTGACTATTGATATTGGATGAATGGATGTTGTATTTTATATCATTATAAACTGCAAGTTCACTTTGGGTTGAAATGATGCATACCTGAATGATCTATAGATTAAGGAAAAATCGTTATGGATTGAAATGATAGACTCGAGCGATTTTATGGATTTTATTTTTAATTCGGGATTGCGGTTTGAAATGATATATAACCGTAAATTATTAAATTGCGGATTGAAATGATAATATCTGTATCACTTGACCCTAGGGTAGAGAATTATCTACAGACACCGGATTATTTAAATTAAATGATTTTTTATCATTAATTTTTGAATTTAATTAAATGATATTTTGAAATAAACTTGTTTTACATAAATTGGATCATTATTGAAAATCAAGTTATGCTGAAATTTGAATTGGTTAAAGGAATTGCTAAAGAAATTAGATTTAAAATTGTGAGTTGAGTTTTGAAGTATAAATAAAATTAAACGGAATTGAGTTATTGAATTTTTTTTAAAATATAACTTTGAAATATATTGGAATGTGAGTAATTTAAATTGATATTTCAAATTGGATTTTGGAAGCGGTATTGAATTGGAAAATTTAAAATTGGGTTTTGGAAATTGAAATGGTCCAAATGTGTTGGATTGAAATAAATAGTTTAAAATTGATATAAATTTCAGATTCATATTTTTAATATAAACTATTTTAAAAATTTATTATTCTAAAGACTTTAATTATTAAGATTTTCAAATTTTAAACTAATTTACCCGTTTTAACTTATTTTAAATCTAACTAATCTATTTTAAAGCTATTTAATCTAATTTAATTATATTTAATCTATTTAACTGTCTTAAATCAATTTAACAGTATCTTAAATCTATAACCAACCTACTTTAGAGTATCTTAACTAATGATAACTATTTTAACTATTTATAATTATTTAAACTATTTTTCTAAATTTCCAGACTAAGTAAAGTAGAAGTGTTTATATTCATTTTATTGATTTGAAAGAGGATACAGTTAAATGATGTTATAACCTAAGTTGGGATTTAAAAGTTATAATTTATTTGAATATGATGATTCTGAACAAAGGATTTAACTTATTTTGGGAATATGATTTTGGAAGAAATATGATTTTGGAAACGATATGATTTGATAGTGAATATAGTATGAAGTCGATATGATCTCGAAAGAGATATGATTTGAAATTGAATATGATATTTTGATATAAATTGTGAATCGACTTTTGAAATGTAAAAGAACCATCTGGTGTGAAATAAGCGTTTGGTTGTTTAACAGACCAGGATCAGATACTGTCATACTCTCTACCAATATCGAAAACCACTTTAACAACTGTGTACGTAATGGAGATTCTAAAAATGAAGTAAGATGGTTTGGTGAACAATTTCTGTATAAGGTATAACATGACCTTGACTCCTATGAGTCAGCTTAGATGTGACTAAAACATGAGCCACATCGGGCCAAGTGTGGTCATTCCTCCTATCGGACACATTTCTTCGATACCATTATATAACTTTTTGATTGATTTGGTGGCCACCCGTTGATTTGGATTTGGGAGTGTGTTCCAAGGTGGAATACGTTACCACCGGTTCGGATGCTCAATTGGTATATCTACCCTGGAGTGCCCTATGGAGTACCATACCTATGGAGTGCCCTTTAATAGCCTATAGTTCACGGAGGAGTTACCATACTTTATAGACTATGGGAACATATAAAATGTGTTAAGGGGGATATCTGTAACACCTTAACGCTATTTTAGTACATTTACTTTACTATAGACATATTATAATAGTGTATTGTATTACATAGTAGACAGTTTAACGGATCCTTAGGAGATATGAATCCCGAACATCTCTTAAGTTACTGCACACATGTTGGACACTGGATAGGAGATGTTAAACCCTGTAAACATCTCTGACGCCATTCCACTCATATTTATTTACCGTTGGTTTGACTTACATAAGATTTTTTAGTTCTGACTCAAGTGTTTTGTCTTTTCAATTCGCTAGGGTCAGCCTGAGCATTCCAGGATTTGAAGACCTAATTTCAGGAGGACGAAGACGAAGATTTGTGCTACTATTATTTACTATATTTATTCACTACATTCATACTGTTTCGTTGCATTATTTATTTATCTCTGATATGTATAACTCTGATTCTGTGTTGTATAAGTAAAATCAAATATTTTGTAAACAGCTTCATGAACTGTTATTTGATTATTATATTTTGTCATTCCGCTATGAAATTCTATTTTGTTTTTCTTCTTTCTCTATTATTCATATTTGCCCCAATAACAATCTTCCCTTTTGTATGGTTTGAGTCTGACGTGTGTGGTTTATCATCGATTTAAACCATCCCAAAAGGCAGGTCGTTATAGTTGGTATCAGAACCAGGTTTAGCGAAACCTTAGCTTTGTGGGGTCCGACTCTTTATTAATAGGGTAGTAATACCCTACGATGAGTCGCTGGGTGTATATATACGAGAGAGCGTATTTGTTAGTATTATAAAAGATTTTTATATTGTGTTAATTTATTCCATTTTGTGTTTATAAATTCTGGTTGGTGCATAGGACATTATGACATTGATAGGTATTTCTAAATACTTCATAGGACAGACCGACATAATATTTGTTTTGAAATATTGGTAAATGAAATAATTTTTCCTATAGTATATTTTTATATATAAAAATAATGATTTATAAATGATATATTTTGGTTGTAATATATTTGTTTGTTAGGTAATGAAATTTATAAATATTGGTTGGAAATAAGATTTGAAAATAAAATAAATGAAACTTGGAAATTTAGAACTTAAGTTTCGGGTTTTTGAAAATATCATACGAATGACTTTGGAATATAATATTAATATTATTTGGAAGTATTTTCTGATGTAAATAATTTCAACGTGATTTAGAAGAAATGTTTTAAAATAATTTCTGGAAGGAAATAAGTTTGTACTCCCCTCTCCGTCGCTGGAAAATAATTTCGGTGATGAGTGCACGTATCATCGGCGTTCATTTTCGAGTTTCAAAGTGGAAAGGCAATTGTTGTATTTTTACTGCACATTATTTTGATAAACGAATTTTAATTTCAAATTTTAATATGATTGGATTAAGGATATGAGTATATATTATTCTAAATGATCGAAAATTAAATCCAGCATTTAGTTCTTAAATTTTATAAATTAGAGATTTCAATTATTGTAATAAAATGAAAATTTTAATATTTAATAATTGGAACTTTTAAAAATGAAAATAAGAGAGTAAATGCTAGTTATAAAAGAAATATACAAGAAAGTTGAAATTTGTAACCTATGAAACAAAGGATATGATTATTGAACATTAAGTTAAATAAAAGAAATGAGATAAACTTGTGTAACTTTCAATTGCATTCTTAAAAGTACATATATCTAAACTACCAAAATATTAAAAGTTGTAATGTTTAATAAGAAAATGTAATGGAAGATTATACAAGTAAAACTTATGTAATAAAAGTGCTCAATGAATCACTTTTATAAATAAGAACTTGATGTTATAATTTTTATAAACTTAAGTTATAATTGAAATGTTACTATAATAAAAAGTGATAGAAGGCAAGTATTGTAAGTAAATGATTACAAACATAGGTTAATGAATTGATATGCTGAGCAATTGAATTGAACGTAAGTACTATAAATAAATGAATTATAAACTTAAGTAAATGTTTGAAGTTATTTATAAAAAAAATAAGCAGAAAGATGAATATTGTGAGTAAAAGGTTATAAACTTAAGTTATTGTATGAAGCTATGTATAACTAAAGGGAAAAATAAATTGAGTATTATATTAAATTAAAGGTTATAACTTCAAAAATGTTGAAATGATTTAGAAAATGGATGTAATATTCAATGACATTAAATAAGAAAATGAATGAAAATTTAAAAAGTAATAGAAGGTATGTAATTGTCACAGCCAATTTTTCGACGCTTGAAAATCAACATTAAGACATCCTTTGTATTAAATACCGAACAATCGATTGCCGAAAAACCAGTCCGTAAGGGAAAGAAGAAGGAGGTAGAAGAAGAGAAAACAAAGCAACATCAGAATCTCACAAACGCAGTGGAACAATATATAATAGATAAATGACTGATTTTTGTACAGAAAGAACTATATCTGTTTTATACATTACATCATCAGAGTACAACACAATGAATAGCAAAATACTGGATAGTTATAATAACTTGTCCTCACAAAAGCTGACTATACAGCTTATACTGCATAGCGGAATATACATCAAGTACGTGTGAAACGTCTCGCCATCCAGATCGTCTCTTGAGCTCCACGGTATCCTATCATGTATCTTATAATACTTGGTCTGACCCAAGCATTACAGTAAAAGAACACCCGAGTCAGTCTGCAAAACCAGCGTGAGAAAACACACCCAATTGGATTATTAAAGTTTTCAAACTCCTTTGAAATCAAAGGTATCTCGTAAGACCACGCCATAAATAAACGTGTCAAGTCTTTACCTTATGATAACCAAAACATTCTTATCAAATCCGTCTGTTATTATAAAAGTGTCTATAGAAAGTAAAATAGAATCAAGCAGAAATGCTTGCATCCCACGTTTCAGCAATAGTTGGGAACAATCAAAACCGTACAGGCGCTTATTGGAGATTGGATTCCATACAATGGCAGGGCTATTGGGGTACCGCCCGTCACAGTCCCTGGTCTAGATCAGCATGCCGAGGATGCCCCATGATCCTCTGTAATATAAGACCGAAGCCACCCCAACTGGATAGTCCGAATAAGATCACCCCGCGGTTGGGATCAGCAACTGCCCACACAGTCGAATAAAAGGGACATTGAGATAGGGATGACCTTACCTTAATTGGTTGCTAGCCACTTAGCCTTGCTGCACCTACCTTACTTTAGCCATTTCCGGTTGATGAGGCTCGAGACTATGCCTTACCTTTTTAGCACACATTCACTTAGAATGCTCATCGTCCCCCTGATGATGTTCTGATAGCATTTTTCTATACAAGTTTGTTCTTGGTCCGAACGGAACCAAAGGCACTACTCCTACTACATCCATTTCGGAATCACCCTCAGGATTAATAGCGATTAGCCCTTGCACTTCACTGCTCCATCTTCGACTCCAAGCTCTTGTCTTCCTCACGAAAATGTTCTAACCAGATCAAAGTGGTTTGCAGGTAATTAATCCTGATCCCAGTCATTTCGAAACGATCAGTGCATTGGCCAATATTGATAATCGGTTATTTGACTATCATATAACATCCACAATAACCATCAGGTCTTAATAATTTCCCAAATTATTTATTTCAAAATATTTTTACAAGATATTTTTCCACACTTCAACCCTTTGATAATTGTTTTCAAATTACTTTTCCTCTCTCGAAATAAATTTCCACCCAATTGTTTAATTTCCACTGAAAATCACCAAGTCTTAATACTTTAGATTTTTAAATAATTTAAATCACTTTATCCAAAAATATATACTTTAAAATACTTAAAATAAAAACTAATTAAAAAACTTTATTTAAAGTACTAGTTATGAAATTTTATAATAATTTCTCATGTAAAACTTAAGCCAAGACTAAATTTAAATTAAAAGTTATTCTATAAGGTATAAATATTAAATAATTATCTTTCAAATCATAATACTAGTTAAACCTTTAAAATAATTTACTTATATAATTAACTTAATAAATATTAACTTTTAAAAATTTTAAAACCACAAAATAATAATTTCTTTCTAAAACATTCTTTTAAAACCACTTTAAAACATCTAACTTATACTTGGAAATCTTTCTTTGAAAATATACTTGGCTTTTCAGGGAAATGCACTTTCCTTTCCACTCCTTTAAAATAAACCACTATTTATTTTTAAAGCAAATTACCCATTCCTTTATAAATTACCGCCGTGAATTTATACTTTGAAATATCCACTGATATCTTATTTCATTTTATAAACCCAGTTTATAAATTCCATAGTCTCATCCTCCTTTTAAATCACGGTTTCAAACACTTAATCAATTTTCAAATCGATTTTCAAATTTACTCCATTTTAAAATAAATTCCTTTACTTTCTCAATTTTATTTCAAAACCCATTAATTTCATATTTCACTTCTTCGTTATAATTTAAAATCTTATTTAAACTGAAAATACCAATTTCATACTTTTTCCAAAATTCTTCTTTATCACTCCCAACTATTTTAAACCTTGAATAAAGGAATAAATCCTTTATTCCTTTAAATAATATCACTTAAGTTTAATAATTCATTTACTCCCATTTATTCAAAAATCTACTTTCCCATGCTCGGAATTTATTTACTAGAATTTAAAAATCAACTTTTATCCTTTTTCAATTCATTCTCTAATTTATCTAAATTCTCTATAATTATTTTACTTAAAAATTCTCTCTTTATTTCCCTTCAAAAATCCAATCTATATATTTTCGATAACTCAATATACCCAAATATATTCAGTCATAGCATCCAATATTTTTAATTCTTAATATAATCTATCACAGATAATCAATGAATCATATCACAGATTATGAAAACATATTCAGTATTTTGAAGACTCTAGTTGGATCCCTCCAACCTATTTTTCTCTACATCCACAGATGTTAGCACAATATAAAAATACCAATCCCACTTCGAGGGGGATATCGCGGTATAAAGGGTCGTCCGCTATTATGCGGGGCACATAGGGTCTCTTCCACTGTATAATGCGGGAATCAATCACTCCAATATATATACTATTATATATAATATCACATCTAGTCAATTCAATCATTCAACCAATAATTTAAATTTAACTATATAAATTTTATGGTATCCAAATGAGTGAGATTAACTCACCTATGCCCTTAAGTTTGCAATACGATCCAAACTGGCTATTTCCTTCACAATTTTAGACCTTGTACAAACATTATAGGATTAATTAATATTTGAAATAATCGAACAGTCAATTTCCATTTAATAAATTTAAACTACCATTAATATCCTCATTTTAATTCAAATCTATTGGGTTAATAAAATTATAAACTTTACTTTACTGTTAAAAATTTATTTTTGATAAACACATTAAATTAAAAGTTTTTAACTGACTTCACCTTAATTTAAAATGTTATAAAAGATTAAATTACCTTAAGCTATATATATTTTTCTAACATTTGGTATAAACATTCAGTTACATAATAAAACAATAATACCTCACTGCTTAGAACCCACTCGATAGCGGAAGACTTAGCCTCGGATTCAGCCATGCCTTGCAACTGTCGTCGCCATCCTGCTGCTCCACCCTCCAACCCGAACTCTCATCAATGCAAAACCTAACTTGTGACGCCCCACCTCTATACCCACGCTAGCCAAGGACATTACACGATAATGCCGTCAACTAACACGGAGAATAAGGCTGGTTAGGAGCGACCATCTATAGCCTTGCTCTGACTATCTATTGTATACATCGACAATAGTCATACCAAGCAGATCGACATATCCAATGAATAATTAAAACAAAACCATAGGTGGTTGGAGGATCTATCAGAACAGAATATAACAACTCAAATGTAATATACATCACAGAATAGTAGATCATCATATACACATATATTGATACGTAACAGAGTATACAAAATAATACACGTCAAGTGGTATAACAAACCACAAGATACAGACGAATTCAAAATAATACATATATCAGAGTTACAATAAAAAGGACTACACAAAAAGCTTTAACAAAAAGGAACAAGCTGAATAGTCCATGCGGAAGCAAAATAGGCTAAGTCCAAATGCACCTAACCTGAAACATCTCGGTCTGACCCGAGTATAAAATACACGGGTCAGTCTAGCTAAACAAATCAGTTAGATAAACTGAACAACAATAAACCTGCAAGGTCACAATGTATAACAAATATCTCTAAAAGAGATAACACAATCATCTAACAAAAAGATGAATCATATCATAACAAGCCTCGTGTCATCGGCAACTCATAGAAACAAAGGATAGGAATATCCTAAAACAAGCCAAAAAGGCAATAACAAATACCAATAAAGGTAACACAAGTTCCACAAGGTAATCGCTACATATCATGCGGCTCAAAAAGACCAACACCGAAGGACGATACCTAGGGAATATACATATCAATGAAAACAAAAGATTGCTCGAGCTTAGTACTGTATAAACAAGGATCCATGAGCCCGAAGACTCCAAACCCAAATATCACTCGAGCGGCTCATAAAGACCTAACTCCGAAAGCGATGCAATAGGGCAACAAACCCGAAGGCACAAACCCGAAGGTACAAACCCGAAGGCAACATACCCGAAGGCAACAAACCTGAAGGTGCAAACCCGAAGGCAACACATCCGAAGGCAACAAACCGTAGTGGTGAAGGTCCGGAGGCCCAGTACTGGACACCACTAACTGGCAAAATGTGTCATAACTCTCAAAAAGGAATCCGAAAAGTGGTAACGTGAGTCCCATAACCACTCGTTCGCACTAAATGGTTTACTATCCGTTAGTTAATTTAACTCTCAAAGCGGTACAAAGTCTACCTCATCTTATTGGTAAACCAAACCAAAAGGTCAAAACAATCAATCGAATAGGTCGGCGATTAATCGGAAAGACAAACGCATGGATTCATGGTCCGTGTTTTACCTAACCATTTAATCTCCCTTCCACTCCGCTCGAAGTGCGAAATTGTGTGTGTGCGTTTTAAATAGAATTTATAAATTAGAGAAGCAAACTTTTAATACAATTTAGAGGGATTATTTATGAAAACCCGTGAATGGAGTCAATAATAAGTTATCAAAGCCAAAGATGCAATAACAACCGCTAAGAACCAACTTGAATCGATAAAATTTGGAAAACCAATCAAAATGAGCAAAAATAGGCAAAACAGAAAAATAGGAGCAGGTCGGTCGGCCGGCTACAGAGCTCGGTCGGCTGGCCAGAAGCAGAAAAATGCTCGAGGTAGCAGGTCGGTCGACCGGACAGGGTTTTCGGTCGGCCAAACTGCAATTTTCTACAGTTCCCGCCCTTTCTCATCGAAGCACAAACTCTTCCAAAACGCAACCGGTCGAGCAATGGACCTAAGGAGCCTTAGCCAATAGATACCCCAGCTCCATTAGCTCTCCGATTCGCCACCAAAAACATGTTCAAACATCAAAGTTAGGATCTTTAAAGAATTAAACCCAATACACTAACTATTTGGATATTCATCAATTCAATCCAAACCAAAAGCAAGTGCACATAAACAAGTGTTAGGAATCCATACCCAACAATCAAAGATAGATATAAGCATAGATGAGAGATAAAAATCTCACCTTACATCAATAATATCAAGAGAAGTAGATGTGAGTTCAAAACTCACCTTTTTACACACAAACAAAGATGAGAAGCACAAACACAAGAAGGAGACCAACTACTCTTCACTTTACTCTACAAGCTTCAATCTAAGAATAAAACACATATTTCCCAAAGTTAGGTTTTGAAAAACTTCTGAAATTGAAGAGGAGAAGAGTTGGAGAAGATGAAGAGGAGGCTTACCAACACCTTCTCTTTGATTTTGGAGCAAGAATTCAAGTTGCAAGAAGAAACTAGGGCTTGGAATTTCTAATTCCCATTCTCTTCCCCCATTTTCAGTTTTTAGCTTAAGTTTTATGAAATGAAATAAGTGAGTGAAGAGGAGAGGGACTGAGTTAGGGTTAATTAATTAGCTAGTGGGCTGAACCCAAAAACAAAACCCAACTAGAAAAAGTAGCAAAATTCAACTTACTCCAAACATATCAAAGCTTATACTCAAAAAGATCGCAAACGCCATTTTGAACTCAATGGAGGTGGTATCGAGTCCTAATTCGGCCATTTGCAAAAAGTAACATTTCGGACCAAAAATCCGACTAACGACACTATATTTAAATAAAACATTTAAATATATAATCGTTAAATATGCGGGTTGTTACATAACTCGCCTCGCCGCAGTTTGACATTGAAGTCGATTTTCCCCAAACCCGACATCATTGCAGCCAAATTTGCCTGAGGCACCACTCTCTTCGACCCACCAATACTTTTCCCTTGACCGCACCATCTCAGATCTCCCTTGCTGCTAGCCTCTTACCTCGCCAAATTGACGCGGCCCTTCTCCAATGCTTGCGCGATTCGCGACGACTCGGTTGCATTTTGAACGAGATAAACTCGACTCGATTGCTGAAGAGGAAGGAATGAATTGCGATTTGGAGGAGAAGAGGGAAAGCAGTTTCGAAGTGATTTTAAGAAGACGAGTAAAAGAAAAATAATTCGTGATGTAACAGGAAGCGGCCATGGATTTTATTTTGAAGGAAAAATCGATTTTGTTTTTAAAATGCATGGGGGTTCGATTATATTTTTTTATAAAGGAGATGCGTGTTATACCTGGAAGGATACATGCTTTAAATTTCTATACGTGCCTGCAAAGGCTTGCCACAGTGGTTGAGAAAAGAAAGCAAAAAGCATTGATGGGAGATATATTGACCAGTCCAAATATGTACATATATTATATTTAAATTCAAATTTAAATTGACTTCAATTTGTAGCTTAAAAATTTCACATCCTATCGAGGCGTGTCGCCACGCATTTATAATGTTACACCCCCATTCCCTCGACCGCGCCAATACTTTTCCCTCGACCGCGCCGCCTCAGATCTCCCATGCTGCTAGCCTCCTACCTCGCCAATTTGATGCGGCCTTTCCCCAGTGCTTACGCAATTCGCGACGACTCGATCGCATTTCGAGCGAGATAAACTTGACATGATTGCTGAAGAGGAAGGAACGAATTGCGATTTGGAGGGGAAGAGGGAAAGTAGTTTTGAACTGATTTCAAGAAGACGAAAGAAAGAAAAAGAATTCATGTAACAGGAAGCGGCCGTGGATTTTATTTTGAAGGAAAAATCGATTTTGTTTTTAAAATGCTCTGATGTTCGATCATATTTTTTTATAAAGGAGACGCGTGTTATACCAGAAAGGACACGTGCTTTAAATTTCAATATGTGTCTGCAAAGGCTTGCCATAGTGGTTGAGAACAGAAAGCAAAAAGCACTGATGGGAGATATATTGACCAATTCAAATATGCACATATATTATATTTAAATTCAAATTGAAATTGACTTCAATTCGTAGCTTAAAATTTTCACATCCTATCGAGGCATGTCACCATTCATTTATAATGTTATACCCCTATTCCAAACGAAATGGAAAAGGTTTCGAGTCCCAATTCGATCGTATGGAGAAGATAGCTTTTTGGATCCAGTTATTACATTGAATTTTCGATATAGATTTCAGCGTGTTTATCTACCGTACGATCACACGACAACTCCAAACACTACTAAATTTGAATTCCGATAATAATACACTACTACAGATCCATTGGAACTGGTTTCATCGAATTTCGAGACTGTGGCTCGAAAGGCTATTTTTAAATATCAATTTAAACAATATATCTTTAAAACTTAACAAATCACTTTTAAATTCGGATTCAAAGGTTCTATTATCCTTAGTATTATCAATATAAATTTCATAAGCCTTTGAAATATTTTTAACAAGCTGAAACTCTAAATTTCATATTTTACCCAATTTCCAATTATTAAATTCAATAATCAACCCATCTAATCAATATTGATACTTGAAATTCAAGTTAGAAGTTAACTTTTAAATATTTAAAATCAATTAAATATTCCAATTTCAATTATCCAAAATTCCAGGTTGTCACAGTAATACTTGAATAATGAATTCATTGGTTACTGTAAACAAATAAATGAAAATAACTTATGTAAGAAATTAAGGTAAACTAATAAAAAGAAATTTCATTGTGAAAAAAAGGGAGAATTTTGTATGTAATGAATGAAGTAAATGAAAATAAGTATTAAATGAATGAATGTGAAATTATTTACAAAGAAACCTATATAGTACTTTAAGAATTGATTTACATATGTTTAAAATTTTGTGTATGAGTAACATACGTAAGAAAATGTAAATAACATATGTGAATAAATGAATGTAAATAAATAGAATTAGGTGCTGAATGAATAGATAGGAATGAAATTTTGTTAGATGTAAATGCAAATTTAAAGGAAGTAATCATTAAAAGAAGAAAAATGAACAACAAATCTTGTGAAAAAGGAACTAATAAGAATAAACCTGAATAATGTTAGGGAAATTGATGTTTGTTTGGTTTATGGGTTGTTTGGGTAAAGGTACTTTTAATTGTTTGGATGTATGGATAATCTATTGAGTTTTATCTAAGACTATTGAGTTTATGGTATACTTTGTAGTTATTTATCATTCTGTACGATTGAAGTGTCTAAAGCCAAAAAAACCATTTTTTTTTACTTGCTATGGGTGAATGGTTGATTACTTTGATTCCATGTGATGATTGTATGCTTGTTTGTAAGTGATTGTAGTTATGTTGCATTGTTTTGTTTTGTTATTTGTTGAAACAACTTAAAATATTTCTCTTATATAATTATTAACTTCTTTGGATCATATAAGTGAAATACATGTTGTGGAAGAAATTGCAACTGCTTTTGGTTTCAAAAAAAAGAAAGCGTTATTTGCCCGACAAATAGGTACGTTGTCAGATTACGGTTTTCTAGCGATACTATTATATTTTTCCTGCTGTTGGGATATACTATTTTTTTGAAATCTATGATATATATTGTTTATTTGATTTGATATTATAATTTCCACGAGACCTCTCTGTATAAAGGAGACTCTGCCGAAATTTTTTGAAAATTTAGACTTAGAAAATTTTATGAAATGTTTTCCGAACTTTTATTACTTTAATATAAAAAGGATTTAATTATTATAAATTGATATATTTTATTTAAATTATTTGATTATGTAAATTAATTGTCTATAAATTTAATGTTTTGAATAAGATATATTGATTACCTAATTTCTTCTTTTCCCTTCTTTTTCCTTTTCGGGGACGAAAAGTTTTGAGTGGGGGAGAGTGTAATGACCCGTAAATTTTCGATAATTAAATTTGTAAATTTAATAAGATTATGTGAATGAATAATTAGAAGAAATAAAAATTTGAAATTTAACACTGAAATGAATACTAAAATGAAAGTTAATTATTAACAACTTGAATGAAACTCCAATCAACTAAAATAAATTAAAGGTTATATTCGGCTATGAAATTGAATATAAGTGAATAATTGTAAGTGTTGTGTGGATATTTAAATTATTAATGGTAATTGAATAAAAGCAGTATTATATGAGAATTGTAACATTTATTTGTGAATAATGAATTCATAAGTGTAATTAAAAGTTATGGTAACTGTAACATTCTCGAATTTTAGCCAAGTTTAATTTGACAATTAATTTAATTTTTGGAATTAAATTGTGAATTTTTGGTGAATTGATAAGGAATTTCCAGAATAAATATACATCAAAAGATTGTAAATAAATAAATTGATTTAGAAATCTAATAAATTATAAATAGAAATTTTTATTTGGAATTCAAAAATAAAGATATGTATTTTAAATAGAATTTTGAATTGGAATTCAATAATAAACATCTTAAAAATAAATAGAATTTAAAGCTTTAAGATTAATAAAATTTTGTTTTCTAGTTATAATATATATTAATATTTGGAAAATATGATTTGAGAATTAATGTAATAATTCTCAAAATATTTTTTTAAGTTAAATTCTCTTATATATATATATAATATTTGTGTGACCACTTATTAATGTAAAATTAGTTTTAAAGAACTTTAAGGTTATTTAAATAGTTATAAGAGTATATAAACATTTAGCATAAACATATGATAAGTTATAAAAGTATAAGATACAAAAGTGTAAATTTATTAACACAATGGGTTTAAAACATAATTTAAAAATTTATTAAAGAAAGGGTTTAAACACAATTTATAATTAATTTAGAGAAGGATTTAAACATGAAAATTTTGGTTTGTGACATTTGTAAATTAATTGAATCATACATTTAAACATGTGTAGGATTAAGAATACTTGATATTAACAAGTGGAAAATTAATTGAATTAAAGATTTATGAAATTAAATAAAAGGTTATTAAAGAAAAGAGTAAATCAGGCTGCTCACTTTTCTCTTCATTCTTCCATTCAAAAAATTTCTTCACCTACAATCTTGATAAAAAAATCTCAACACAAAAGACTTTCAATCTGGAAAATCAAAATCTAGAAATAAGAAAACAAAGATTCAAATCAAAATCCTGAAATCATCTCAACCTTAAAATAATTCAAAGATTTCAACTCAGTAAATCAAGTACAGTTACAAGATCAAACAACAAACAAGTTCAACTCAGTATAATCATCTCAAAGCAAAATGATCAAGGCAAGAACAACTGACAATTTTCAAACCCAGGCGAGTAAACTCACTTCTAAAACCGAAGATCTGTTTGAATTTTGGTTTGCATTTGATCATCTTGGAAGTTATGAATTAAAATATGCTTTTATGGTTATGTAAATATGCCTGTATGTATATATATACTTTTTGTACATATTTGGAAACAGGCAAGAATGCCTCTGTTAAAATTTACTGGTTTTAATCTAGTTCAAATTTCGGTTCCACTTTCCCTGATCTTCTACAGCTTGTGGTATTAAAACAAAATGGGTTTAAAATTACCATAACTTAATTTTTAAATATATCTCCAAGAAAAATATGAGATGGTTTTTGACTGGAAGAAGAAATACAGTGAAAATTGTTCAAAACCTATCCAATTTTCAACCTGCATGGATTCAAGATTCATTTACATCATCCCATTCAATTTCGATAACAATGATTTTTAAAACTAAAATTAGGATTTTAGTTTTGAATTGAGGTAGTATTTGCAAGATGAACAGAAATTAGTTTATGGCAAAGTTCTGGTGATCAACGAACTATTGGGTGTCGGGTTGCTTCCAGAGATGATTGGGTGGTCGTCGAACTCGAGAAAAAATGCATGATGAATTTATAATCCATCATGGATGGTGATCGGAGTCGATCTAGGGTTTAAGTCCAGTATATTTTCAATCGTGTTCGTGAGGCAATGGCATCGTCGACGTAGCATTTTGGTCGATCGGAACTTGGGGGGATGGATTTGTTGTCGTGTGGCGCAGCTTGGGCTACGGCAGCATGGTGGCAGTCGATCGGTGGTGATCGCGCATGGTGTTTTAAGGTTGATCAGTGAGTTCCAGTATTCGTGAATAAGCTCGATTTCGATTCTATGACGATCGGATCTGGGTAGTCGATGGGGTAGTGGTGGTCGGTGGCAACTTGCGGATGATCGCGACATCAATCGAAACCGATTGGAGTTCTTGTACACATACACAAGTATCGTCGATGTCAGGTGATTGTTGAAAGCTTTGGGGATAAAGCAGTGGTCTCGAAGTCAGACTCGAAGTGGTTGATAGTTTTCGTCAAAGCCAATGATGTTCGCAAATGTCTCATGATTTCCTCGAAGGCTTGGGTTTTTTTAAGTGGAATTAACCATATTTTTAAAGGTTAACGAAATTAATTAAAGCATTTTCGAGTTTTAAAGTTATTAAGTTTTCAAGGGAAACATCACCAAGTTTCAAAGTAGAGTATTAATAAGTTCAAAACAAGTTTTCAAAGTTTTAAAATGTTTTGAAATTATTTGTTAAAAATGGAATTTTTATAATTCTTAAATGTTTTTCAAAGGTGGTTAATGATGCAATCAAAAATGGATTAATTACTTAATAAAGGATTGTTAACTAATTAAGGTAATTAGTTAAAGGAATAATTTATTTATTAAGGTAAATTAACTAAAGGTTAAGCAAGAGATTAAAGAGGTAATTACTTGATAAGCAAGGGTTAATTACTTAAAATGATTAATTAAGGATAACTAATATATTAATTAATAATTTAAAGGTTAATTAATTTATGATTGAAAGATAACTAATTAATGGTTAATTAATCATGTAATTAGTTAAAGACAAAATTTGTTAATGTGATTAATAAAAGTAATTTAGGATATTCACTTAATTTATAGGGTTAAATTATTAATGAAATAGATTAAGGATTAACTAGTTTATTACTTAATAATTGAAGATTAAATAAAGGATGGTTAATTAATTAAAGGTAAATTAATTTAATGATTAAGGAATGGATTAAGGTTAATTAATTTCATGATTAAGGTTAATTAATGACATAATTAAGGTTAAATTGAATATTGATTAAAAGCTAATTAGTGAATGATTAAGGATTAATTAATTTGTAATTGTGGATAATTAATCATTAATTAAGGATAATTAATGAAAGTAATTATGCAATTAATTAATTAATTAATTTTTCTTTGGAATGAATTGATTGTATTGAATGATTGTATTGATTGTTACCTTTGATCTGGGATATTCTGTGATGTAACTTTTTGTTGATTATGCTGTGTGCATATATTATTTATCTGTAATATATTTATATGCATTTACATATCTATCTATGATTCTGTGAATGAGGATAGGCGTTATAGGATTACACCGCTTATCAAATATTATTGTGCCTGAATCTGTGATGGTTAATGATGTTGCACTATTGTGTAAAACCCCTGGACCACACTCACACACACACAAATATGGAATTCTGAGGAATTTGGTTAAGTCATGGATTTTTCAAAATGATATAAATATTTTGGAAATTGATTTTTTAATCCAAAATGATTTTGGAAATATAATGGGTTAAATATGGAAAACCTTTGTAAGGAAAGTAGTTGAAATTTACTTTAAATATATTATGACTTATTCTTAATTTGAATTTGAATTTGAATTCATATTTGAAGATTAAAATCTATACTTTTTTATAAGTTTAAATTTGAAATGTCTTTCAAACATTCTTATATATAGTCAAATTGATTTCTGGAAATGATGGAACTTTTAAAGATGAATTGTGAAGAAATAAACAGTATTTTGTAAACTATGTGTAAAAGAATTATACAGATTATATAATAAGGATTTTAAAACATTTTAAAGGTATTTTCAAATATGAATTGTTTTAGGGATTTTATTTTAATTTAAATAGAGTTTTCCAAGGATGAGGTAGCTCAATCTTATTTCTAACAGGGCTATAACTTGAGTTAATTTAATCGCATTTTTCCGAAAAGAAAAATCTTTGTTTTCTAATAATAACTGCTTTTGTATAAAGAAAGGATTTCCAGTTTTGTTGAAAGTGTTTTCCAAGTTATGAATAAATCTTTGGAAATTGTTTGAAAACTATGAATGAATCTTTGTTAAAGATTTATTAAATCTTGTTTTGAATTAAAGTGAATTCCAAAGATGGATTCTTTAGGTAAATATTGGATTCTTTGGGTAAATATTATGAATGAATCTTGGTTAAAGATTTGGTGAATTTTGTTTTCAAATTGAAAAGGTTTTTGGGAGATGAATCTTTTGTTTTAAAGATTAAAGTGGAAATTTGTAAACCGTTCAAAAGAAAGATTTTGTGGAATATGTTGCGCCTTAACTAATATCCAAATGGATCCATATGTTTTAAAACTTAAGCGCTCATTATACGGTTTAGCCGGGAGAGGACCTTTGTGTCATAAAACACATTCCGAATAATGATACGACGAATTGGATAGCATTTGAAGACGGTGTTGAAGACCAGGTATTTTCGAAAACGAAAGGATAACCTATCGATTGTCTCTGCACTGAGTAGCTACGGTATAAAGATTCCCTATGTGATGGAAAGTCCGATCGGGATTGTAAATACCAGGATTGCAAGGGCTTCTTTTGAAGTGCCTACGGTTCTGTTCGAACTTGAAACAGGCTTGTATGGATGTATGTCAGACATTACACTTTGAGATGTAAAGCTGGTTCCCATCAAATACATTTCTGTTTGGTGGAGGAGAATTTATTCTCTTAGCTTAACACCCTTATCTGAGACGTACGAGCTCAGAGGTTATGTAGTTGATGGTTACTAGTGATACATTCCCAATTTGGTAATGTGGCGTACTAAGTGCTGTTGATCATTGGTTGATGGAAAATTGTACAATTTCCATTACATTTTCTTATTAAACATTTACACTTTCAATATTTGGTAAGTTATATATATATATATACTTTAAGAATGTAATTGAAAGTTATGCAAGTTTTTCTCATTTCCTTTAAAGTAATTTAATGTTCAAAAATCATATCTTTTGTTTTATATGTTACTAGTTCCAACTTTCTTGTAATTTCATTTATAACCCAGAATTTAATCTCTTATTTTAATTAGAGGTTCCAATTATTAATTAGTTACATTCCATTTCACTAAAATAATTGAAACCATTAACTAACGGAAACTTAAGAACTAAATACCGGGTTTTATTCAAAAATCATTTTAAAATAATAGATAAATGTATATACTTGCAACTTATATATCTAATTAGATTTTAAAACAATTTAAAATTTATATTTTTTTATCAAAATAGATCTGCAATAAAACTACTACAGTGGCCTTTCCACTTAGAAACTCGAAAATGGATGTCGATGATGCGAGCACTCATCACCGAAATTATTTTCCAACGACAGAAAGGGGAGTACAGAACTTATCTCTTTCCAAAATTTTCTTTAAAAATAATTCTTTCAAATCATATTGGAATATTTGTATCAAAAAATACTTCTAAATAATATAATTATTATTATATTCTAAAATCATTCAAAAGAAATTTTCAAAAACCCCGGGACTAGATTCTAAATTCTGAATTACAATTTCTTTTATTTTCTTTAAATTTTGTTTCCAATCAATATTTATAAATTACACTACCAAACAACCAATATATTACAACCAAATATAGCTTTTATAAATTTTTTACTTTATATATAGAAAATATAATAGGAAAAATTATTTCATTCACCTATGTTCAAAACAATATTGTGTCGGTCTGTCCTATTAAGTGTTTAGAAATCCCTATTGATGTCATAGCGTCCTATGCACCAATCAGAATTTATAAATACAAAACGGAACAGATTAACACGATATTAAACCATTTTTATAACACTAACAAATACGCTCTCTCATATATACAATCAGCGACTCATCATAGGGTATTACTACCCTATTAATAAAGAGTCAGACCCGACAAAGCTAAGGTTTATCGCTAAACCTCGTTCTAATACCAGATGTAACATCCCATCTTTTTGTACTTTTTAAATCGACGATAAACCACACATGTCAGACTCAAACCGTACAAAAGGGTGAATTGTTACTGAGGTGAATAAGAAAAAGTAGAGAAAGAAAAAAACAAAATAGAATCTTGCAGCGGAACGATAAAATATCATAACCAAATAAACAGTTCATGAAGCTATTTACAAAACTTTTGATTATACTTATACAATGCATATCAGAGTTTCACTTACCAGAGAAAAAAAATGCAGCGGAGTACATGATGCAGTGAATAATATAATAGATAATAGTAATACAATCTTCGTCTTCGTCCTCCAAAAATAAAGACTTCGAATCCTGAAATGCTCACGCTGACCCGAGCGAATCGAAAAGACAAAACATTCGAGTCAGAACTAAAAGATCTTATATGAGTTAAATCAACGTTAAATAAATATGACTGTAAACGGCGTTGGAGATGTTTATGAGGTTTGACATCTCCTATCCAGTGTCTAACATTAGTGCAGTAACTTAAGAGATGCTCGGGATTCACATCTCTTAAGGATCTGTTAAACTATCTACTATGTAGTAATATACGCTATTATAATAGTGTCTACAGTAAAGTATAATATAAATTAAAAATAGCGTTAAGGTTTTACATTTTCCACCTTAACACACTTTTATATTCCCATGGTCTATACAATACCGTAATCTCCGCTGTACTGGGCGTCGTCAAAGGGCACTCCATATGTATGGTACAAAACAAAATCGTATAAGGCGCTCTAGGGTAGGTGACACGGCACAACTAGGCAATGCCAAGGTAGATATACCAATTACGCTTTCGGGCCGGTGGAAAAGAATAGCCGCAGCTACTGCTCACCTCTAGCCACACCCCCAAGTCAAAAAAAATCAAAAGTGACCACCGAATCAATCCAAAAGTCAAAGTAAAATATCGAAGGGATGTGTCCGATCAAAGATGCTACCTTATTAGCCCGTCAATCGCTCCTGGTTTAGCCACCTTATGCCAACTCATGGGAGTTGGGTCCACGTATATACCTCAAAGTAACGCCGCTTCCATCCTACTCCATTCTGGAATCTCCACCGCGTACACGGTTGTTAAAGTAGTTTTCGGAGTTGGTAGAGAGTATGACAACTTCCGATCCCGGTTTGTTTAACAACCAAACATTATTACACCAGCGCGGTCTTTTCAAAATAGTTTATACTTTTAAAACCAGAATATAATATTCATTTCAAGACCGTATAAATACGATATCATTTCCATTTTTAAACCCAAATCAATATGATATCATTTTAAATAATAACCCAAATCATAAATTCCAATACGATTCAGTTTCCAAATAAACTATCCCAAGTTATATCGATTTCAAATCAAATTTGATCCACAGAATAAACCATTTCAAATTCAATATATTTCAAACTTTAAGTATTCAACACTTTAAAAACTAAGTATTTTAAGGTCCATATTATTCAATTCCAACCTATTGGTTTCACAAATCAATCTATAAAGAATCATTGAAGATTACATATCGTAGTGGGTTCGGGTATTTACTGATACCCAACCCCGGTCTCTTCGAATCCAAAGTTATTCATTAACCATGTGTTTAGGTTAAACACTACAATTTATATACAGGATTACATATTCACACAACAATTTATCTCAGATAGTTAAACCAAAATATCACAGTTCAACCAAAATACCTCATATCTCAAAGCATCCATATCAGAGATACCAACCATTTCAAGTCATTCAATATCATTCAACCATCCATAAGCAAGATTTATAAGATATATAATTCTTAATTAACCTCCAATTAAATTAATCACCAACTTTGATCACTTGGATTACCTAAATCCTGCTTACTTAATATTAATTAATTTCAACTCAATTAATTAATTATTCTTTAATCATCCATCTTAAATAATCCTCCTTGATTAATTATTCTTTAACTACATTAAGTAATTAACCTTTAATTAATCACATAGATTAATTATACTTATCCACTCATATTAATTAATATTTAATTAATTAATGACATTCATTAATGATCCTTAAATCACATCTAGTAATTATCAACATCTTAATTAATTATAAGATAAAACGTTCCTTTTATTAATTACCTGGTATCATTCATTTCTAATTTCGTAATTCAATTATCTCTACACCAACTTAAAAATTCATATTCCACTTCACAACTGGTCATACGATGGCGTACCATCCGTTGATATGAACCATCTCCTTTAGATAACATTATCAAATGTGAAATTAAATAATTATTTAAATATAATATCATTTAAGAACTTGAATTATTTTCAAAGCACAAATATTTATTTCCTTTAATTATTCCAATCAAACTTCACTTGATAAAAACCCAAATTTCTTTGACTATTTAAATAAACATTTACATCAAAGTAAATTGGTTTCTAAAATATTTATTTTAAACAACTTGTTTATTATAAATTTTAGGAAAGTAAATTGATTTCAGATTTTATTTTAAATCCAAATTCCTTTCATTTACAAGATCTTACTTTAATTAAAACAAACACCTTGGCCCGAAGCCCACAACCACAGAACAAAAAATAACAATACGCACAGAATATATAGTGACAACATACGGATGGAAGCCAAAATCGGATTAAATCCAAAGCAACAGGAAATCAATCCACCCTCCTCCCTAACTCCTTCTCTCCCTTAATCTTGAACTTCCAGACAACAGCATCCTTCCCAAAACCAAAATTCCCCCTGCCTCGCCGAAGATCATCTCCGATCACTCATCAATCAACAATCGATCATCGCCTGATTCTCTAACATGACGCAACCCAGAACCATGCCCAATCACCTCGCTTGCTCCACCTAGCCAAGAACTTCCACATGCATGCTATGTACGTGTACACCTTCACCCGCGACTATCTCACTGCCGCGACAGTCCCACCCGACCACTCATCGTCACACGATTCAAAAAGTCACCTTGCCGAAATCCTTCGACCATCTGATCGAAAAATCGATCAATTCAAGCGACTCACCAAAACTGGAAAACCCACCATGTTCACCAAAATCGATGAACTGCGCTCGCGACCAACATTTACTTCACATGCCACTAACTTCGTACGAACACCCATACATACAGACGCCTCCATGCCAGATTTATGAAACTCCGGTCGGCTACTCGTCACACAGTTCAACTCCGATCACCGGTAAACCAAAACTTCATTAAAACCTAAAATCCAACATCTCACTCAACCCAAGACCAAAATCAATAATTTGCCACAGTTGATCTCTTCCTGATGACCACCAGCATCTCCCAGACCTGGCCGCTCCTCCCCACAACGATGAGGTCGCATGAAATCTATTTTTGAACTGAAAATGTTCATCTACCAATTTCTCGAGCCATGGATCATTAAAAATTCCAATCTAATTACGAAAATTCATAATTTTACACAAGCATCCAAATGGCATGCATGAATCTTTGATTTAAAAATATTGAATATTCACCAAATTTGGTTATTCTCTGTAAATCCTATCATTCATTAATTGTTTAGCACAATTTTATTTACCAGTTATTTTTAACACAAATTACACTCAAAATTTAGTACTTTTCTATTTTACAGCATCAACAAATAAAAACTAGATAAAGAGAAATATATTTTTGAAGTGGGGATGAACAATATACTTACTGTCTATAGAGCAGAAACTAATTCATTTTCAGATTTAAAAGAAATGTTTCTCACATGTAAATAATTATCACATCACCTGCGGACTAAAACATCACATGCGTAAATTTAAAACAAAGCTTAATTGTTTACTCACCTTAAGTTATGCAAACAGAGGTCCTGGATCTGCTTTTGAAAACTTAAGGTGATGACGCTTTGATGGCTTCAAAAACTGGAAGATACTAGATGATTCTAGTTACAGGTTGCAGATTTGAAAATTATTGATTTCTTGTTTTGATCTGAAGCTTAAATCTAGCTTGATGCTAGAGTTGCATCTGATTTCTCTTTGCTGTTGAACCCTTGAAAAAAAATTGATTTGTTTTCTCCCAGTTTGATAATTTGAGCTTGAATTTGCTTTGAGCTGATCAAATCTTGATTCAACTTTGTTTCTAGATTTTAGTTTGTTGTTTAGATTTTTTTTTTCCTTTACTAATTATTAAAAATCATGGGAAAGTAGGGACACTTGTCACAAAACACATCCTTTAGCTTAAATTTGTAATTATATATATCCATTTAACCTTGCATTTATAATTTCATTAACTAATATGGTTTTAAATATATTTCATATTAAAATTTTAATTTAATTATATATTTATAAATGTCTTAAGTGTTTAATATTTGAACTTCTCTTATAATTACCTATATTTATAAAACTCTTTTAAAGACAATGATATACAATTAATCATAAACTAAAAAAAAAATCACATACACATATTATTATTATTATTCTTTAAATCTAAAATATCTTAAGATATTTATTTATTTTGTTTGATTTTCCAGTTCAAATTATATTTAAAATGCAACTTAAAAATCAATCCAAATAAGTATATATTAATTTGAACAAACCTATCATTAAATTTGGAAATATTAAATTCTAACTTTAAAGTCATACATTTAAAGAACTCTTATTAAATCGAAAATGATTAGTCTATTTCAAATTAAATTTGTAAAATAACTCAAATTAAATAATTATTCTATTTAAAATCAATCTATAATTCAGTATTTCTATTAATTAACCCAATTATTATATCAATTACAGATGTCCAGAAATAGGGTTATCACATTCCTTCCCCTTAGAATCTTTTCGTCCTCGAAAAGGAACGAAGCCAGAATTTATTTAAAATTCTTAAAATCAGATAAAGTTTTTTTTTTGATCATTTTTTTTAAAACACCTTTAAATCTATATAGTATTGTCAAAATGGTTTTCACAGAAATTCGGTCATACGTTGATCAGGCGTAGGACTCAAAATCTATAAGTACTTGGCAAACCCGTTTTCAACACCCAGTGAAAATATTTGAAAAATAATTTTATTGAAAATACTGAAAACATTTTTGAAAATAGAGGAAATATCTTTGGTGAGAATACTCTGAAAATCATCACCCCCATCCATAGTCGTAGTTAACCCGATGGTTACGTTGCCATCTCGACAAAATCCATAGATAACTGTAGGCCTTCGCGCCCCTCGATTACACTATGGAACCCGTTACAGATCGCAGCTACAACTGGGGTTACGCTGCCATCACAGCAAAAACCCATATAACTGTAGGCCTCAGCGCCCTCGAATTTCGCTGCCAAAAGAATGAAACTTCTCCACTCCACTTGACCATAGATCGTAGTATACCGATGTTACGTTGCCTTTCCGGCAAAATCAAGCGTAGACCGTTGACACTCACCCCCACACGATTTCCGCTATGGTCCACACAGTAGATCGCAGCGACATCGAGTTACACTGCTGTCACAGCATAACCCAAATGCCCGTGTAGGCATCAGCGCCCTCGACTTTCGCTACCCAATAATCCTCAGGAACTAGTTTGTCGGGACTCCTCACAGGATCAACTTTAGGACCTCCCCCTTAGAGGCTCAAGGCAGTACCAACCTATGGTACTCCTGAGAAGTTCATCCCAAGGGAGCGCCTTTTTCTCTAGAGCCATTTTCAAAACACTTTATACTATATACATATAGTATCTTCCAAATCATACACCTAGTATGAATCTCATATAAATTTCCTTTCTCAAAATCGATTATCCCAAAATCGATAATTCTCAAACTAGGCTTTCCACATTCCAAAATTTATTTTACCCAAAAATCAAAAGCCTTTCCAAATCCAATGGTTCCCAAAACCTTTTTCCAAAATCCTCAAAAGATCCTTTATATATAGATATATATAATCCTTGATAAAAATCTTTGGATCATTTCAACTTGTATAAAACCCCTTTTATACTTTATATATTTTCAAAACCCTTTTCTTCTTGCTATAGATTCACAAAGGGAGATTTATCTTATATAACAAAGATATATATATATATACTTTGTTTATTCCAAATCAAATATTCAAATTTGATTACTCTATACAAAACCACTTATCATATCACTTACTTCCATGAAGTAAATTTCTATTATAGAAATATCCAATTTCCATTTTACTTCATCATATATTTCACAAAATATAACTTTTATTTCAAAAACCATTTCACACTTCTTATCCACAAATTCCCAGTATCGATTTTATTCAAATCCGTACGATGTACACATATCATCCGTACGCTATACTAATCTGATCGCTTACTCGATCACACAATTTCATTTCCGAACTAGTATCGTCCACCCGACTTCCTAGTGTGGACACTGATCTGGTTTCTTAATCAGAAACAGCCATTCTCTTTACATCATCATAACTATGATAGAGAATATCCAGAACCAATCAATAATCCATATCTAGGTTCGCTGTCGAAAATCGAGTGAAAAAAATCCCAACTCGGATCGATAAACTATCTCGAAATTCTGTGTTCGAATCCGGATCAAATCACTATGCGAATAGAATAATATACGTACATCCTATATATTTATCTTCATTGATTATTAACCAAATCAATTCTCTTTTCCATTCGCATTCACTTAAATTTTCATTCACTTATTCACAATTGCTTCAATCCTATTTGGATTATCACCTCTATTCTTATCTCAATTGGGTATTCAATCATAAATAGTTTGAACTCTGTCCAACTTAAATTTAGAAAATAGCTTGAAAAGTTTAAAAATAGATAAGTAGTTTAAAATTAATAATTAATTTGTAAAATATCTGCAAAATAGTTAAGTAGTTGTAAAATAGTTGGAAATAGTCAAATAACTAGAGAAATTTTAAATAATTGCAAAATAGTTGAAAAATAGTTTTGTGAAATAGTTGAAAAATAATAATTATTTTATAAAACAGTTGAAAAATTGTTAAATAGTTCCAAAAATAATTGTAAAACAAGTATAAGATAGTTTTAGGTTTTGAAAAGAAAAGTTGTATAGCAAATAGTTTGGAAAAATAGATTTATACTTAAAACAATTTATTTTGAGAATTGTCCAGAGTCAAACTATTCGATTCTCAACCTCCATTTCCAATCAATTCAAATTAAATTTCCACTTCCATTTAAATTGACTTAGTTCCAATTTAAATAACATCAATTTCCATGGAAATTGATTTATCCCCAATTCAAGTTGAATTAACCCTCAATTCCTTTTCTAAATTCAAATCAAATTCCATTTGAATTTACTCATTCAACTTTAATCACAATTTCAATTAATTTAAATAAATTTCAAATTGAACCGATTTCAATTTATATCAATTTCTGTTTGAATTAATCCCCAATTCCCATTCGAATTTGAACTTATTCAACTTCAATTTCATTTCAAATCAATCTAATTCAAATTTTCCATTTGAAATTTTAAACTTATCCATCTTCAATCACAGTTCTAATTAATTCAAATCAAATTCCATTTGAACTAATTCAATTCAAATTTCAAATTTAAACCATCCCGAATTATATAAATTCGAGTTAATTTTAATTTTTTTTTAACGTTGATTTGATACTTTAAATCAAATCAACTTTTATCTTTAATCCATTTAGTTCAGAATTCAAATTCCATTTTTAACTCATTTCAAAGTTCAAATAAGTCAAATCCTTTTTAAACAACTACATCTTTGAAATTCAATTTATCATCAAATTTAAATTTTGAAATACCTTTATAATGGATATATTACCACACCCCATTTCTTTAAAAAAATCCAATTCATAGTTTAAAGATTATTAATAATAATAGGGTAATATCATCCAATTATTTTAAAACATCCATCCATTTCCAATTTTCGGATCTCAAACCCAATTTGAGATCACTCAAACTCTCAATTCCAATCAACCATTTAACTTCCCAAGTTAAATCTTAATTTCATCTTGAAATTTCCAAATCAGATTGATCATTCAAACTTATTTAACTTCTTCCAAGTTAAATTCAGTTTACTTAATCCGGTCATATTTACACAATTTAAATTTCCGTTCAAATTTTAAACTTCAGATTTATATCCTTCCCGCTTAAGTTTAAAACCTACTTCACTTTGGGTTTCACATCATATTCCAAGGAAAATTCAAAACTCAACCTTAGAGTTTACTTCCTTTACACACTTGGTTACTTTTAAATTTTAAACCACCTTTGGTTTTAAATTCAAACAAATTCCTTTAAAATTTCAAACAACCCTTGTTTGAAATAGGACCCTTTCATTCGAATATATTAAATAACATCTCTTATTTTAAAATAAGATCATATTCAAAATATTTTGAATAATATTATTTCCTTTAACATTTTTAAACCAATTCAAATGTTAGAATTCAGAACTTCACAATTTGAGACCCACTTTAATTTACATCCTTTCTAATTCACAAGTTATTCTCATCAAATGGTTACTTCCTTCAAACATTTCATTTTAATTACTCATTTATGAACATTATATTATTAAACACAACAATGATAATAACCAAGGAAACCAATCCATTATTATCTTTTTCTGAAATTCTTTTCCAAATTCAAGATTTTAATTTCAGTTTGAATCCATTTTAAACTTATCTTTATTATATTTCAATTTGGTTGTATTCCTATTACCACTTAATTTAATCCCAATAATTTAACAACCAATTAGCTTAATATTTATTAGAAAGAAATATTGCTTTATATATCAAAATATATTCTTATATAAAATCATGTAAAATCTTTATATAAGAAAATAACAAGTACGCTCTCATATATATATATTCACTCAACTCATTCTAAGGTACCATTGACCCTATCCTTAATGAGTAATCCCACCAGAGCCAAGGTTCTCGCTTAACCTTCTGCTATGATACCAAATGTAATGACCCAGAAAATTTTGATCCCGAAAATTCCAGATAGTTAGAGAAAAGAAGAAAAGAGATAGAAGAAGAAGAAAAAAAACAAAAAATCTCACATTAGGAGCGGATAAAATATACTATCAATAATAATAGTTATACCAAATAAAACTATATGTATCAATTTACATCAGTATATCAGAGTTACAACAATTTTATACAAACATTGGACATATACAATTAAACATGTCTCGGATATATACAATATTATAACACAGCGGAAACACTCCATACGTTCCTGCCATCCAGCTCGTCTCCTGAGCACTAGAACGTCCTTACCTAAAAATCTGTAATACTCGGTATGACCCGAGCATTACATCAAAGTAACACCCGGGTCAGGCTGGAAACCAGCGTGAGTAAACTCATCTAACAAGAAATACCAATGCATATAGACAATTTATACCCGGGTATCTCATACAGCTTTACAAGTTCAAAATTTGTTAGTAAATTCTTATTTCATAAATCAAATCCTTATTTTAAGGTCCATATTATTCATTTCCAACCTATTGGTTTCACAAATCAATCTATAAAGAATCATTGAAGATTACAAATCGTAGTGGGTTCAGGTATTTACTGATACCCGACCCCGGTCTATTCGAATCCAAAGTTATTCATTAACCATGTGTTTAAGTTAAACACTACAATTTATATACAGGATTACATATTCACACAACAATTTATCTCAGATAGTTAAACCAAAATATCACAGTTCAACCAAAATACCTCATGTCTCAAAGCATCCATATCAGAGATACCAACCATTTCAAGTCATTCAATATCATTCAACCATCCATAAGCAAGATTTATAAGATATATAATTCTTCATTAACCTCCAATTAAATTAATCACCAACTTTGATCACTTGGATTACCTAAATCCTACTTACTTAATATTAATTAATTTCAACTTAATTAATTAATTATTCTTTAATCATCCATCTTAAATAATCCTCCTTGATTAATTATTCTTTAATTACATTAAGTAAATTAACCTTTAATTAATCACATAGATTAATTATACTTATCCACTCGCATTAATTAATCTTTAATTAATTAATGACATTCATTAATGATCCTTAAATCACATCTAGTAATTATCAACATCTTAATTAATTACAAGATAAAACGTTCCTTTTATTAATTACCTGGTATCATTCATTTCTAATTTGGTAATTCAATTATCTCTACACCAACTTAAAAATTCTTATTCCACTTCACAACTGGTCGTACGATGGCGTACCATCCGTTGATACGAACCATCTCCTTTAGATCACATTATCAAATGTGAAATTAAATAATTATTTAAATATAATATTATTTAAGAACTTGAATTATTTTCAAAGTACAAATATTTATTTCCTTTAATTATTCCAATCAAACTTCACTTAATAAAAACCCAAATGTTTATAAATAAATTATTTCTAAAAGCTTGATTACTTAATGATAAAATAACTTATACAAATACCCAAATTTAAAATAAATAAAATCTCAAAACAAAACAAGTTTACTTTCCAAATTTCTTTGACTATTTAAATAAACATTTACATCAAAGTAAATTGGTTCTTAAAATATTTATTTTAAACAACTTGTTTATTATAAATTTTAGGAAAGTAAATTGATTTCAGATTTTATTTTATTTTAAATCCAAATTCCTTTCATTGGCAAGATCCTACTTTAATTAAAACAAACACCTGGGCCCGAAGCCCACAACCACAGAACAAAAAAAACAATACGCACAAAATATATAGTGACAGCATACAGGCCGAAGCCCAAATCGGATTAAATCCAAAGCAACAAGAAATCAATCCACCCTCCTCCCTAAATCCTTCTCTCCCTTACTCTTGAACTTCCAGACAATAACATCCTTCCCAAAACCAAAATTCCCCCCGCCTCGCCGAAGATCGTCTCCGATCACTCATCAATCAGCAATCGATCATCGCCTGATTCTCTAACATGACGCAACCCAGAACCATGCCCAATCACCTCGCTTGCTCCACCCAGCCAAGAACTTCCATGTGCCCGCTGTGTACGTGTACAGCTTCAATCGCGCCTATCTCACCGCCGCGACAGGCCCACCCGACCACTCATCGTCACACGATTCAAAAAGTCACCTTGCCGAAATCCCTAGACCATTTGATTGAAAAATCAATCAATTCAAGTGACTCATCGAAATTGGAAAACCCACCCTGTTCACCAAAATCGACGAACTGCGCTCGCGACCAACATTTACTTCACATGCCACTAACTTCGTACGAACACCTATACATACAGATGCCTCCATGCCAAATTTATGAAACTCCAGTCGGCTACTCGTCACACAGTTCAACTCCGATCACAGGTAAACCAAAACTTCATTAAACCCTAAAATCCAACATCTCACTCAACCCAAGACCAAAATCAATAATTCGCCACGATCGATCTCTTCCTGATGACCACCAGCATCTCCCAGACCTGGCCGCTCCTCCCCACAATGATGAGGTCGCGTGAAATCTATTTTTGAACTGAAAATGTTCATCTACAATTTCCCGAGCCATAGATCATTAAAAATTCCAATCTAATTACTAAAATTCATAATTTCACACAAGCATCCAAATGGCATGCATGAATCTTTGATTTAAAAATATTGAATATTCACCAAATTTGGTTATTCTCTATAAATCCTATCATTCATTAATTGTTTAGCACAATTTTATTTACCAATTATTTTTAACACAAACTACACTCAAAATTTAGTACTTTTTTATTTTACAGCATCAACAAATAAAAACTAGATAAAGAGAAATATATTTTTGAAGTGGGGATGAACAATATACTTACTGTCTACACAGCAGAAACTAATTCATTTTCAGATTTAAAAGAAATGTTTCTCACATGTAAATAATTATCACATCACCTACTGACTAAAACATCACATGCATAAATTTAAAACAAAGCTTAATTGTTTACTCACCTTAAGTTATGCAAACAGAGGTCCTAGATCTGCTTTTTAAAACTAAAGGTGATGATGCTTTGATGGCTTTAAAAACTGGAAGATACTAGATTATTCTAGTTAAAGGTTACAGATTTGAAAATTATTGATTTCTTGTTTTGATATGAAGCTTAAATCTAGCTTGATGCTAGAGTTGCATCTGATCTCTCTTTTCTGTTGAAACCTTGAAAAAAGTTTGATTTGTTTTCTTCCAAATTGATAATTTGAGATTGAATTTGCTTTGAGCTGATCAAATCTTGATTCGACTTTGTTTCTAGATTTTAGTTTGTTGTTTAGATTTTTTTTCCTTTACTAATTATTAAAAATCATGGGAAAGTAGGGACACTTGTCACAAAGCACATCCTTTAGCTTACATTTCTAATTATATATATATATATATATATATATATATATATCCATTTAACCTTGCATTTGTAATTTCATTAGTTAATATGGTTTTAAATATATTTTATATTAAATTTTTAATTTAATTATATATTTATAAATGTACTAAGTGTTTAATATTTGAACTTCTCTTATAATTACCTATATATATATAACCCATTTAAAGTCAATGATATACAATCAATCATAAACTAAAAAAAAATCGCATACACATATTATTATTATTATTATTTTTCTTTAAATCCAAAATATCTTAAGATATTTATTTATTTTTTTGATTTTCCAATTCAAATTCTATTAAAAATGCAACTTAAAAATCAATCCAAATAAGTATATATTAATTTGAACAAACCTATTATTAAATTTGGAAATGTTAAATTCTAACTCTAAAGTCATACATTTAAATAACTCTTATTAAATCGAAAATGATTAGTCTATTTAAAATTAAATTTATAAAATAACTCAAATTAAATAATTATTCTATTTAAAATCAGTCAATAATTCAGTATTTCTATTAATTAACCCAATTATTATATCAATTATAGATGTCCACAAATACGGGTTATCACATTATGTGATTCAGAACATTTGAATTTCAAAACAAAATAAAATGAAATTAAAATAAGCAAACCCAATCCTCACTGTGCACGTCACTTCTCACGGCTAGAGCAAACTTCATGCGCAAAACCCTATTGAAGCCGCTGCCTGTTCACCGAACATCATCGGATTTTCGCTGTAGCCACACGTGATTTCTCCCCGATCCAATAGCGCCGCTAGCCTCCTCAGCTTCGGCCGATCTCCCCCATACCCACGACGTGACGCACGGCCCAATTCGCCAACTTTGGGCCGGCTTCGTTCATCCTTAAATTGTGACGACCGCCCATGGCTTCCGCACCAAAACAAGGAAATAGTGCGCTGAAAGTGTGCTAGGCAGCCATGGATGATAGTCAAGGGTAGAATAAACATTGCAGAATCTATCGTATAACTCACAGCGCATGGACAAAATACAATAGAGAAATATAATATAGTGAAGCTCCCATAGAACAGAATATCATCATCTAATCATAATAGCTTTATACATGGTCTGAATCATGAATACAAGAAGCCTCACTACATAGCACTCAGAGTAATCAACAATCAGCGGAAATATCCAGTATATAGAATATGAAAATAATATGTAAAAGCCTCCTGCTCGTCTTCGCCATCTGCATCGTCAATCACTAAGGTCAGCACCTGCCACCTGTCACTTAGTCTGCCCATCCCAAAACATGGATGAACAGCCCAAGGTAATAAGAGGAGACATAAAACCTTGAGTCAGACAAAGTCCTAGTGAGCAGTAAATCAACAATCAAACATACCAAAGGAACATAAAGGATAAAAGGAATAGGAACCCAAATCATCCCACTCCACCTCTTTCTACAGTGATAGCCCCCAGACACACACTAATAAGAAGCAAGCATAGCAACAGGTAACTAAAGTAAAGCAATAACCACTCGAGTCAAGGTCGATGTTTTCCAAATACAAACCCCCAAGGCCTAAACCAAGATCAGATAAGCACCCAGAAAACACCGCTCTTGAGACCGAATGATGATATAACCAACATCCATGACTCTGGCTATCACTGTTATCATTGCCTTGATTTCATCGTTAGTTGAATAAACGGCACATTCTTTCATCCGTCAGTCAAGGGCTAATGGTAACCCCGGTTCTAGACATAACTCCGCACGTCATCGTGACCCGTGCCTAGGATATCAATGCTGCCCAGAGTACTAGCACGTCATCGTGACCCATGCCTGGGATATCAATGCCGCCCAACGTACTCTTGCTTTGAGCATGCTAGAACCTTCAACAACGATGAAGTCTTAGCCTCCTAGTCATCCTCCTCGACGACTATTCCCATACTAGCTCAAGCGCCTCTCGAGCCATCCATTATCCATCAAAACTCGAACCATATCACCGAGTTAACATCATGCTTGGAATGATCCCGCCTGGACTAGACCAAGACTATCTCATATCATACTTTGCTTCATCGCATCTTAGCAAAGTCCATATCATGCTTCGCCTCATCATATCACGGCAAAGTCCATCATCATCATACTTTGCTTCCTCGTATCATCGCAAAGTCCTCGAATCCATCCATGTGAGCTTCCTCATCCTCTTCATATGCCACAAGCAGCTTTCACCATTCAAGAGCCTTTCCACTTAGCTTTTGAATCATCTTCGACCATCTTGCTCCAAATCAACTACTAGCTAACTTGAAACAATCAAATCAATCATACATTCAAACAATCAATCATTCAAACAAGATCTAATAAGCAATATTAACTATAATGGCAATTTCGTAAATAAATGAGTGAAAGTCTATCATACATGAATTATGGATTTCTAGCATAGATCTATCAAATATAAAACATGGGTTTTGTTCCTATAACTCGATAAATGAACTTGCATAGGTAAACATCTTCATAAACAATGGATCTACATGCAGACTTAAGAGAAATACGAGAAATCACTCTTTAACACATAAACGAACCACCACTCCAATATACTCCTTTGGATCCGTGTGAGAGATAATCACCACTCACCGAATCACCCAAACACTTCAAAAACTAATCACTTCAGATCTGGACAGCAAGGATTCAAGCTCGATTTGTTGAAATCTCGCTTGAAATGGTGAAATCTAGCTTCGTTGGAAGAAGATCTTCAATTTTGGCTCTTCGATCTTCGATCTTGGATGGATGTTAGCACTTGATCAAAGCGGAGAAATGAAGTGAAGAAATGTTGTAGTCGAGCTCTAAAAATGGCAGCAATTCGTCGCTTCAAAAACCGGTGCCAAAAAGTGAGCCAAACCCCTCTATTTATAGGCTGAAATCGCCCTTAGGTCGCCCAGACTTAAGTCGTTGCCGACTTAAAAACCCCGACCTAACATAGGTCGCTGCCGACCTATACACTCCAACGACCTAACGGCCTAACCAACCCAGAAACATACGAGCTAACAAACACGGCCGACCTATCTCGATGCCGATCTAACTAAATGCCGAGTCAACGACCTAACTCCCCAGGCCTTTACGCGACCTAACAACATACGACCTAAAACCATGCCGCCTTCAACGACCTACGACCTATCTGCTTCACAACCTAACACTCCTGTGGCCTAGTGACCTATTAACATTGTGACTTAACGACCTAACCTGGTCACGACCTAACTAGGTTAAGTACTCACGCGACCTATCAACCACACGACCTAACAACTACGCGACCTAACTAGCCTACCGACCTAACTACTCCCCTTAGGTCGCTTAACGACCTATCTTCCTTAGGTCGCCATTCTATAGGTCGCTATATTTTCCTAGGTCGCCTACCACTAGGTTGCTCATAACCCGTAGGTCGCTCCACCTACCTAAAAGACCACTCACGACCTAAACACTCATGCGACCTAACTTTCCTTGCGACCTAAGACCCTACCGACCTAAACTCAAATCGACCCAGCACCCTTAGGTCACTTACGACCTATCCTAAAACGAAAATCACTAGGTCGCTCATTCCTACCATCATCCTAGCTGCTAGGTCGTCCACGACCTAACTCCCTTAGGTCATTAGAACCTCTTAGCCATTAACTCTTAGGTCGTCTCTTCCTATAGGTCGCATACTAACCTTAACTCGGTCAATTCCTTAGGTCGCTCCTCCGAGCCAAAACCTGCACGAGCTAACACTCACTACAACTACTAGGTCGCTAACCTGTCCCAACTTAAGTCGCTCATTTCTATAGGTCGTATATCTACCTTAGGTCGTTCTCATCCTATAGGTCGCTAATCCTATAAGTCGCCTACGACCTAATACTGACCCATTAGCTCGTACAACCACCTTAAGTCGTCTACGACTTAACTATAGGTCGGTCAGAAACCCATATCTCGTAACTCGTACACGACCTATCCCTATACGAGTTAACCTCCCATACGACTAAGGCTAAGGAGAACATAAACAACACTAACGACCTAATAATTATACGATTATATCGACACTTAAAATACGGGTCGTTACATAAATTGTGGCGAAATCTCTGACTACATCGACCAATTAGCCGCATGTATCTGGGCTGCTCGACGTCCCCTTCGATGCAGCGCTTCCCGATCGAGCTCTCGTCGCGAATCCGCTGTCAATCAAGGCCACGATCAATGAACGGCGAGAGTAAACTAGCCAATTCCGGCCACACAGCAACCCTGATTAAAGAACGAATCATAGAATTGAGATGCGCTTGTCGAGAGCTTCAAAACGATATATAATTCAATGTAGTTTGGAGAGATTTAGCTTTGAATTTTATTTGAAATTGCAATTGGAATTTAGGGTTCTGTCTGCCATTGAAAGAGGAGAACCAAATAGAATTGTATGTATAGAAATGAGGAATAAGAAATACGCTAGGGTTTATAACAAGGTATATATAGGCAGAGTTGAAATAGAATAGATGGACACGATTGGTTTGGACCGTTGAACGATAAATGGCACGAAAAGCCCATTCTGACTTCGGAACGAAATTGGATCAACCCATATATCAAAATAGATGTTTTTAAATATTTTAAACGCAATGAAATAGGTTTCAAGTCCAAATTCCATAGTATGAAGAAGTTATGCTACAATCAAGTTATTTCAAATTGATTTCAATTGACTTCAATTTAATTTATTTCTAGGCGTTTCAAGTCCGTACGATCAAACGACAAGCCCGATCGTTATGAAACCTGAATCCTACAATAATTCACCGTTACGGATCCGATGATACTAGTTTCGTTGAAATCCGAGTCAGTGAAAAACTAGCTATTTTTACATTAACTAAATTAAATTAATATTTAATTAAATAAATCACTTTTGTCGTTTCAAACTAAATAATCCACAAATCTCATCATTTTTGATTACTTAATCATTTACAATAACTAAAACAATTCTAGATGTCAAATTTAAAGTTGATTAACTTATCAATTTCAGTGTTATTTTCCAATTTCGTTAAATTCAGAAATTATAAATTTAAAACTCCAAAATCTATTTATTAAGTTTTAAACCTTGTTGTTCGAGTCTTTATTACAATAAGAATATAACTAACATGGTTTTTAAATCCTGGTTCTTAATAGTCTCCCATTTTAACTTAATTTCAATTAACGTACTATTTAATTACCTTTAATTGCAATTTGATTTCCAATTTTATTTAACACACTAAATAAATAAATAACATATATTAATTGTCACCTATTTACTTTTACTTACATTTACAAGCTAATTACTTACCACCACAGGTTATAATTTCATATGTAACACTAATTTTATTTAATTACCGTTAATGTCGTATTATTTCATTAATTAATTCAATCTTACATTTGTTTTTCTTATATTTCATTTATTAATTATAATATTTCCACTATTTCAATTAATTTGAATTCCATTCAAATTATTAGCCATTCACTTACACTCATACTGTTGCAATTCGTTCTAATTATTATTTTTATTAATAATTCATAAATCTATATTTTCTTCAATATAAAATTTTAAAATCCTATTAAATTAACAATTTTAATTATTGAAAATTTATGGATCGTTACACTTGTATGCACGTATGTCTGACATTAGACTTTGAGATGTAAAGTTGGTTTCTATCAAATACATTTCTGTTTGGTGGCGGAGAATTTATTCTCTTAGCTTAACACCCCTCTCTGGGACTATGAGCTCAGAGGTTATGTAGTTGATGGTTACCAGTGATACATTCTCAATTTGGTAATGTGGCATACTAAGTGCTGCTGATCATTGGTTGAGAAAAAGAATGGATTTTGTGAAAAGCACTGCTTTGTAGACGAGATTTCGTCGAGCCTCACACCCCGGAAATGGTCGAAACAGGAAAGTTGCGGCAAGGTTACTAGGGATCGCACCCCTAGGGTATGTCCATTTCCTTCTGTATAAAAAGTGGTATCATGGTATGGAGCCCAGATACTTTACTTATGTGGTTGTTGGTTGTTGGGGCCCCGAATAAAGGTTGGTTACGATCGGGGATGGCATACTTGTAGGTGTTACTTCCGGGCAAGGGTTACCCAGCCTTGCGTTGGCAGAGATCTAGGTAGGTTCTCGGGGCGTCCCTCTAGAGGTGTATCCATTCGGTAAGGAAGTTCCTTAGCCTGGCCATTTGTTGGAAATCCAATCACCCAATATGAGCCTTTATGATTATAGTTGTATTACCTGCCACCTCAGGTGGTAGCCATGGTAGGCATTGTACAATGGTACCTATGCTGGCTAAGATTAATATTATACTTTCGAAAGGTTTTCTACACTATGCACTAATAATAATATAAAAAGGATTTTGCGTAGTAAGCATGTTTGACTATCATAAGGAGAAATCTCTTAAAATTGTGCGTTTGCATTGTGTGTGTTGCGGGAGGCCTTATGGTAGTTTCATTTTCCAAAAAGTGTTATGGATTTCATTTTAATTTCATTTCTTCAAACCAAATTTTTTTGTTTGCTCACAAAAGTCCCATGACTGATCTAGTTTATTATTCCCTTTCTAAACTCTGGGTGCCTACAATTTTCCACACGGGCATCCTAAAGTCAGGTTAGCCGTAGACTTTGAAGCTTGGTAGAATCTGGATCTAGAAGTTAATGGTTTTGGAAGCTTTTGGAAGTCTTTGAAGTTTTTGGAGCTTTTGGTTTGTAGATCTTTTGAAGCCTTTTGGATTTGAAGGTCTTTGGAAGTTTTGGAAGACCTTAGCAAAGTTGCAGTATTGGATTCTCTTGAAGACTTTGCTAATGTTGATATATTTCCACTGTGGTGTTATGTTGTATATATTCTCTGATGGTGTCGGGTTGTTATTATCAAATGATGTAACTGACATTGTATCCATGTTGTATCTATGTTGTATATCAATGTAATTATCCTTTGTTTCTGCTGTGTTGTTTATCATCTAATGTTGTTATAAGCTCCGGCGATACGGATTTCAATGTCGATTGTTGGGCATCGAGCCTGGGTCATCATAGTAGCGATTGTTATAAGATACCTATTTATTCGGTCTATTGAATTAAAATGGGAAATCAATTAAAATTAAATGAACATTAAGGTTACATTAATAAGATTAAGACAATTACTGAAATTGTAAATGTAACAAAATGAATAGAAATGCTAATTTTATTTATAAGGTTACAATTGATGTAATAAAAAGAATGAAACCAAGATAAAATATTTAATTGGGATGTTAATTTTAATTAAGTGTAAAAAAGAAAAAATTCAATATAAATTGAAATATAGTAACTAATACAAATAAAAGATGGAAATTTTGGAAGGTATTAATGTAATGAAGCATAAAATAATGTTAACTATGTCTATAGTATAATAACTAGTTGAATATAAAGGTTCGAGTCAAATTTAAACAATTTATTTGAATTAAACTTTAATTAATTAGATTATTGGAAATTTAATTTACAATTACTGAATAGTAAAATTGAATTTAAACATTGGAACTGGTAAATTGATTAACTTTGAATTGATATCTAAATTTGTTTTAAATTATGGTGAATTTCTAAGTAATCTAAAATAATAGAAATGACAAATTATTAAATTTGAATTTGAAAGGTGATTTAATTAATTTAATATTTATTTATTTAATTAACTGAAAAATAGCCATTTTGGCCACTGACTTGGATTTCGACGAAACCAGTTTCATCAGTTCCATAACAGTGAATTATAGTAAGATTTCAAGTTTCGTAGCGATCGGAGTTTTCATTTGATCGTACGGGCTCGAAACACCTAGAAATCAATTTAATTGAAATCAATTGAAATCAATTTGAAATAAGCCGATTTTATCACAACTTCTTCATACGATGGAATTAGGACTTGAAACCTATTCCATTGAGTTTAAAATCATATAAAACATCTATTTTGATATATGGGATGACCCATTTTCGTTTCGGAGGCAGAACGGGCTTTTAGGGTTGTTTATCGTTCCAATCCAAATCGATCTCCATTCTTTTCTATTTTCAGCTCTACCTACAAATTTTCCATATAAACCCTAACTCCTTCTTATGTTCATTTGTCTGTACATACATTTCTTTCTCAACTCCTCGTTCTAATGGCAGATAAACCCTGATTCCTAAATTTCAAACTCAATTCCAAAAACCAAACTCCTCAAACCCTATCGAATTATATATCGATTTGAAGCTCTCGACGAGCGCAAGTCAAATCAGCAGTTTTTTTCGATTTGAGTTTCGGTATGGCCGGAGTTGGGCGATAGATTGTCGCCCGTTCGTTGGGCTGCGATCGGCTTCGACCGATCGTCGATTCTTTGGTACTGTTGGGTAGAGAGGCGAGTGCGTAGTCCATCAGTGTGGTTGTTTTGGCGAGTTGACGGTTGGATTTGCCGTGAAAATTCATTAGGGTTTCATTAAGAGGTGGTGGCTGAAAGTGTGCTGTGGATCGTATAATATGGATATATGCTCATACAGAGTGTAGTGATGATAGCTATACAGTAAATAGTGCGGAATATAAAAGCGGTAAAATGACACCAGGTATTTTTATACTGGTCCGGAGCACCGTCCTACGTCCAGTCCCAGACTCCTTTTGAAATTTCACTAAAACAGTAATCCTCACTTAACCCGGAGGAATAGGTCTATACGACCCCTGAGCAGCCGAATAGGGACCTGAGCAGTAGAACAGGATTTCGCCTCAGCACCAAAAGAGGACTTCTGAGCAGCAGAATAGGACTTCAACAAATACAAAATATTGTTCTGACTTTGTGTGTTCTAATAACACGGATTAGTCACTTGTAGTACACCCTTCCTATAATCTTCTTCTCGAGTATGTCTGTATGTATGTATATATATAAGAAGTTTATGGAGAATAGAAAGGTATGATATTGCTTTAATGCAGAATAATTAAAAGTATAATAGCAAATAGATTCAAGAGTGTTATAATAGAGAGGTAAGAAAATTCGGTAGTGATTCAGTGATTTGGAATTAAGTTAGAGTATGTATTTATAGAGGTTAGAAAGCAACAACTATTGATGAAGAGTTTCGATTGAAGTGTTGCGTGCAAATCTTTTCGTAGAGGTTCGTAACTCTTCACAACAAGTTGTGTCTTTTCAAAAAGTAGCCGTTGTAGAAATTCAGTCAACTGAGCTTCTAGGTCAGTCGACTGAATATTCAAACGAATTTTTAAATATATATTTATATATTTGTGCACTTGTGCATGTTGCATAGAATTTCTAGGTTCAGTCGACTGAACCTCTATGTCAGTCGACTGACCTAGTAAAATATGTACAATTTGCATAGTTTACACAGGTATAGTAATATACACAACTCTCAACACTTTTAAATATTTTATATGCTTATATATGTATAAAATATTTGGGAATAAGATGATTGAATATATAAGCTAATATATACGTAAACGAGGAGAGATTTTAACAAAATTGACCGAAGATTCAAAAATAGAATAATATAATTGATGCAACGATTTTGAAGTCTTGTCTCCTTGTAGTATATATTATATTTTTGTCGTAGTAGTAGTTAAATCTGCATGTCGTAGTGATAGCTTTGTGTCATGAATCAAAACCAAGTCTCAACAGCGGTCGGTGGGTTTCTATGCATCGATCGTCAGCGTTGGGGCCCGCGGTAACTGCGGAGGAGTTCGGTGAGGCTTGGGGTAGAGGCGATCGTGTGCATCATAGAAGTTTATGGCGGTTTTGTTCGTTGATGGTCGCTATTTGTCTGGTTAGGGCTTCGGTCGATTTTAACATTAAGGAGCACACGTGGTATCCTTTCTTTTGTTTTTTTTTCATTTAAATTAAATTTTGATTCCAAATGTTTTAACTCACATAAATTTTACATACGAGGTCATATTTTCACGCGGTTTCTTGCGTTGGGATCTATTAAAATTCCAGACATTCTAACTCCAGTTTGGACGAATTTGGAGACTGTTTGAATTTTGAGTTTAAATTGGATTTAAATTCGATTTAAATTCAAAGGTGAGTGTTTTAACCCACTCACAACTTCTAAAATTTCTTATGTTTGTTAAATTAAATTTATGATGTGAGTGGAAATTTATTTATGACTGTTTGGTATATGTTAAATCATCATCTCAATTAATTTGAATTTATTTGAATTAAATCATTATTTAGTTTATTATTGAATATGAATTGCCAGTTAAATACCTGTTATTGATTATCAGTTCTATATTGATATTTATTGATTGATTTGGATGACGATTGTGATGGATGTGTGACTGTTGATATTGGATGAATGGATGTTGTATTTAATATCGTTATAAACTGCAAGTTCACTATGGCTTGAAATGATACATATCTGAATGATCTATAGATTAAGGAAGAATCGTTATGGATTGAAATGATAGACTCGAGCAATTTTATGAATTTTATTATTTAATTCGGAATTGTGGTTTGAAATGATATATAACTGTAAATTATTAAATTGCGGATTGAAATGATAAATATCAGTATCACTTGACCCTAGGGTAGAGAATTATATACAGACACCGGATTGGCTAAATTAAATGATTTTTTTATCATTAAGTTTTGAATTTAATTAAATGACATTTCGAAATAAACTTGTTTTATATAAGTTGGATCATTATTGAAAATCAAATTCTGTTGAAATTTGAATTGGTTAGAGGAGTTGTTTAAGAAAATAGATTTAAAATTGTAAGTTGAGTTTTGAAGTACAAATAGAATTAAACGGAACTGAGTCATTGAAATTGTTTGAAATATAACTTTGAAATATATTGGAATGTGAGTAATTTGAATTGATATTTCAAACAGGGTTTTGGAAGCGGCATTGAATTTAATATTGTATTGAGAAATTGAATTGGAAAATTCGAATTGGGTTTTGGATATTAAAATGGTCCAAATGTATTCGATTGAAATAAATAGTTTAAAATTGATATAAATTTCAAATTCATATTATTAATATAAACTATTTTAAAAATATATTATTTTAAAGACTTTAGTTACTAAGATTTTCAAACTTTAGACTAATTAACCCATTTTAACTTATTTTAAATCTAACTAATCTATTTTAGTCATATTTAATCTATTTAACTATCTTAAATCAATTTAACAGCATCTTTAAATCTATAACCAAACTGTTTTAGAGTATTTTAACCAATTATTACTATTTTAACTATTTATAATTATTTAAACTATTTTTCTAAATTTCCAGACTAAGTAAAGTAGAAGTGTTTATATTTAATTTATTGATTTCGAAGAGAATATGGTTGAATGATGTTATAACCTAAGTTGGGATTTAAAAGTTATTATTTATTTGAATATGATGATTTTGAACAAAGGATTTAACCTTTTTTAGGAATATGATGTTGGAAGAAATTATGATTTTGAAAACGATATGATTTGAAAGTGAATATGGTTTGAAGTGGATATGATTTCAAAAGAGACATGATTTGAAATTGAATATGATATTTTGATATAAATTGTAAATCGACTTTTGAAATGTAAAAGAACCATCCGGTGTGAAATAAGCATTTGGTTGTTAAAGAGACCAGGATCGAAAATAGTTGTACTCTCTGCCAATATCGAAAACCACTTTAGCAACTGTGTACGTGGTGAAGATTCTAGAAATGAAGTAGGATGGTTTGGCGTACGATTTCTGTATAAGGTATAACGTGACCCTGACTCTTGTGAGTCAGCTTAGATGTGACTAAAACAGGAGCCACGCCGGGCCAAGTGAAGTCATTCCTCCTATCGGACACATTTCTTCGATACCATTTTATTACTTTATGATTGATTTGGTGGCTACCCCTTGATTTTGATTGGGCAGTGTGTTCCAAGGAGGGCGATAGTAGCTGTTATGCGTTACCACCAGTCCGGATACGCAATTGGTATATCTACCCTAGCATTGCCTCGGATGTCGTGTTCACATGCCCTAGAGCGCCTTCTACAAGTTCGTTTTGTACCATACATATGGAGTGCCCTTTAATAGCCTCTAGTTTACAGAGGAGTTACACTACTGTATAGACTATGGGAATATATAAAATGTGTTAAGGGGGATATGAGCAACGCCTTACCGCTATTTTAATACTTTTACTTTACTGTAGACATATTATAATAGCGTATTGTATTACATAGTAGACAATTTAATGGATCCTTAGGAGATGTGAATCCCGAACATCTCTTAAGTTACTACACACACGTTAGACACTGGATAGAAGATGTCAAACCATGTAAACATCTCTGATGCCGTTCCACTCATATTTATTTACCGTTGATTTGACTTACATAAGATCTTTTAGTTCTGACTCGAGTGTTTTGTCTTTTCAATTCGCTCGAGTCAGCCTGAGCATTCCAGGATTTGAAGAATTTATTTCTGGAGGACGAAGACGAAGATTTGTGCTACTATTATTTACTATATTTATTCACTACATTCATACTATTCCACTGCGCTATTTATTTATCTCTGCTATGTTTAACTCTGATTCCGTCGTGTATAAGTAAAATCAAATATTTTGTAAACAGCTTCATGAACTGTTATTTGATTATTATTTTTTGTCATTCCGCTGCCATATTCTGTTTTGTTTTTCTTCTTTCTCTATTATTCTTATTTGCCCCAATAACAATCTTCCCTTTTGTATGGTTTGAGTCTGACGTGTGTGGTTTATCATCGATTTAAACCGTCCCAAAAGGCAGGTCGTTACATTGCATTAAAGATATGGAAACATTATCTTTATGGTGAATAATTTGATATTTACTTTGACCATAAGAGTTTAAAATATAGATTCTCTCAAAAAGAATATAATATGAGACTACGAAGATATATGAAGCTTTTGAAGGATTATGACTTCACATTACATTACCATCCCGGAAAAGCCAACGGGTTGCAGATGCTTAAGTCGAAAGTCATATGGAGTTATTGCAAGCCTGGTGATCATGGAATCAAGAGCTTTAGAAACTTTAGTGGAAACGAATGCTCGACCTAAGATCATTAATGAAATAAATAGTGATAGGAAGGCTCTTATATGTTGTATGGTCATTCGTCCTACTTTAGTAAGTAGAATTATACAAGCCTAAGGATAAATGGGAAGTTAATGGATTGGTTTAGGAAAATGAAAATAAGGACCTAGTGGATTGGAAGGTAGGAAATGATGAAGGATATAGATATCGAAATAGACTTGCATGCCAAATAAAGTAGAATTGAGGAATGAAATTCCAAACGAGGCACATCGTTCAAGGCTCACTATACATCCTGAAAGCATAAAGGGTTGAATATGCGCTTATATGATTTTTGTTTGATGATAATAAACATATATATATATATATTCGTTTAAATGTATTTGTTAATGTACTATTTTATTTTTCATAGGTTAAATAAATATTTGCTAAATAAAATTAAATAACACAGAATTTGAATTCAAACAGAAATTTTATTCAAACAAATATTTATTACATTTTTGAATAGTACAAAATTCAAGCTCTCACTATACATATACAATTTCAATTACATTACAATTTCTCATTACATCACAATTCAATTTACAGTTGTTCTCACTACATATCACTCACACTCGTATTTATCTTCAACTTCATTTCAGTTAGAATCCAGCATCTGAGCAAATCTGCAAAAATATTCACTAACGCAGTAAAATTGAAAAAGAAATATTTTTTCAATATAAAATAAAACATGAATTTTGAAAATATTATTTGCCTCAGTTATTTGGGTTGTTCGTCATTATTCACATTTGAATTCGTCACACACGAACAATGTGACATGCACAGTGTATCACTGTACATGCCACAAGGCCGTTACACCGATATACACTTGATTGATTTACAGGGACAGGTGAGCACAAGGTCAAACCCAAAATAAAAGGACGGGTTCAACTCAGGTGCAAATATAAATAAAATCACAACACGCGCACAAGGTCAAACCCAAACTATTAGCTGGATTCAACACAGGGCAGGTGTACAGGCTACGACTTCAAGCATGAAGCAGTTCAATATCCAAGCAACAATGAAAAGTAAGGAACTAACTACAAAAACCAATGTCGAAGTCATTCCAGCAAAATCACAATGAACCAAGTGCAACTGGAAACCAAAAATTGCAATCATACAAAATGATCAAATCAAACTCACAAGCAAGCATAGCCTCAAACCAGCATCAAATCAAAATAAACCAAAACAAAGTAAAACTGCTCATGTACACAAAGCCAAACTGCAACAAGACCAACTGCAGAATGCATCAGTGTGCAAAGTGCTCGAGCACAAGATATGGAAACTCAACAATACAAAAACTGCAACAAACACAAGTATATGAGACAGCAGTATGCAAGTGCAACAATGGGAAGTGAAACCGAAGTGCTACAGGAAAATCAAGTGGTCTGCAAAGATATCAAAGTGAAGCTCAAAGACGTCAACATGTACGACCTTGACATATGATCAGTGGCAAGCAGATAAAGTGGCAAGTGCAACAGCAAATCAATAATAAAGCAAACCACTTACTTACATACACCAGTGACACAAGTGATACAAGATAGAGTGCAGACAATCAATACACTGCATATACAACAGGGAGCATCAATGAACAAAATCCATGGAAGCCGAAGTCGTGAAATAGGAAATACAAAATCAAAGCCGTGTTTCAAATCAAAGTCAACAACGTGATGATCAACAAGTTCGAAATCAATGCCGTGCAAATCAAGTATCACAAAATTACGCATTTGAAAAAGTCAAAAATAAAATAGGAAAGTAGTTGCCATAACGATCAAGGAAGGATCGAACGATCTCAAATTATAGTCGTAACAGTAAAGTAAGGAAATTATTCGAATTGAATTCATCAAATAAATCATCAACGTCCATCATCAATCAAATGGCCGAAGCACTATGTTGAACAAATCAGACGAACGTATTAAAGGAAATCGAAATCCGTATATAAACCCACAATCATCATTGGCAATGATCATCGGTCGAGTTCAAACATTAAAACCCCCAATCGTCATCATCGGCAATTGAAAAAGCATCGAAACCAGAAATCAAAAGCACTAAAACACATACCAAATTCGTAATCAGTCTCGATCACGTTTGAAGCTGAGCTAGAAGAAACAATCGGCAAGCCAAGTCAAATAGCATCGAATCGAACAAGCTGCTACAACAAACCCTAAATTGGATCGAAGAAACGAAGCCCAAAAAATTACAAAGAGGAGCGAACGAAGAGCCGCCGCTATCTCGAGAAACACCGGGCCGAACTCAAACAGATAAAAAGAGAAAAGGGGCCGGCCTTTAAGAATTAGGGTTTTTGTTTTTTTTAAATAAGGGCTTTAGTTTTTAAAATAAGGGCTTTATCTTATTTTTTATTTTAAATTTGTTTTTAATTTTAAAACTCTTTTCAAACCGTTGTTTTTGCTAGTCGTGTGACTAGGGGACAAGCTACGTGGCGTAGCTTGGGAATTCGCAACTCAGTGGCTGAGTTGTGGCAGGGTTTTGAACGTAGAGTTAGGTTAGTCAGTAGCGGGTGTCGCGAGTTTACGTGTGTAAGCGTGTGACTGCTTAATTTCTAGTAGAAACCTTAGGGGCAACACGTAGGCAGGGTTTTGCCGAAGCTGGGTAAATTCTGTGTCATTCTATTTCTGCATTTTATTATTCTGCTATTTATTTCTGTGTTGTGATCTGTGTTGAAATAAGCTTCCGCAATTAATTTTTATAATTAATACTATCACCCTATTCACCCCCCCCCCTCTAGGGTGAAATCGATCCTACATAAAGATGTATATGAATTTAAAGCATCAATTTTGGTGGAATATGATAAAGAAAGATGTTGCAAGTTTTGTTTCAAGGTGCCTCACATACTAACAAATTAAGGATGAGGAACAATGACCATCTGGTCTATTACATCCGCTTCCTATAGCAGAAAGGAAGTGGGAACATATTTCAATGGATTTTATTATTGGACTCCCAAAATCAAACCCAGTGCATGATGCATTATGGGTAGTGGTGGATTGCTTAACAAAATCAGGTCATTTTGCATACTCAATTTAAAAACTAAGCAGAATTTACTTACAAGAAATTGTCAGATTACATGGAGACCTAGTCACAATTGTTTCAGATAGAGACTCGCGGTTTACCTCTAGAGATTGAAAAGTCTTCAGAAGGATATGGATAAAACACTTAGTATGAGTACTTCCTTTCATCCTCAAACAAATGAAAAAACCAAAAGGATTAATTGAGTACTAAAATATATGTTAAGATCTTGTGTAATGGAATTTAAAAGTTACTGGGAAACACACAAACCATTAATTAAATTCGCATATAATAATAATTACCACACAAGTATTGTTACGGCCCTATTTTAAGCTTTATATGGAAGACCATGGTGTTCACTAGTTTGTTGGGCAGAGGTGGAACATAGTAAAAATTTCGGCCATAATCTAGTAATAGAAACAACAAAGAAAATTAAAACTGTATGAGAGCGACTAAAAGCTGCTCAATGTTGAAAAAAGAGCTATGCAAATAGGAGAAGGAAAGATTTGGAATTTGAAGTTGGGGAATAGGTTCTTTTAAAGATTTCCCCAATAATGGGTGTAATGCGATTTGGAAAGAAGAAGACGTTGTCGCCTAGATTTATTAGATCATTTCAAATCACTGAAAGGATAGGTAAAGTAGCATATCAACTTGCATTACTTGAAAAAGTAGAAGATATCCATATGTTTTACATAGAACAATGCTATGAAAATACATTCCTGACCCATTGCATGTGGTTGATTTAAGTAACATCGAAGTCAAGAAGGGCTCCCCATACATTAAACGGCCCATTCAAATTCTCGATAGGAAAGTCAAGAAATTATGAACAAAAGAAATCACATTTGTAAAAATTCAATGGAATAATCATGACGAAATTGAGGCATCATGGGAACTTGAACCAGAAATGCTTAAAGATTATCCAGAGTTATTTGAGATTTAGATTTTGAGGAAAAAATCATCTTTTAAGGAGGGTGGAATGTAAGAACCCAATCAACTTACCTTCATGTGTGTTTGTAAAATTTATACATCAAAATGGAAGTGTAACGACCCATAATTTAATCACCTGGAAATTTGAAAACTTAAATATTCGAGTGGTGAATTATGTAACCCTAGTCATGCCTTTTTAAATAATAAATGATATAAAACACCATTTTCAAATATTTTTACATCAATGAGTAGAGAAAAGTATACTCGATAATATGACCGAAAATTGGTTTATCGATACACGAATTTAAAGTCGTTAAATTTTGTCGACAGTTCTGTGCATGTTTCAAACTAAATGTGAAATTTATAAGAATGGTTTCTGTTGGACCAAAAGGTGGTCGAGTCAAATAAATATATGGTTGATAAGAACGGTTGCTATTTGACCAAAGAGTGGTCGGATCAAGTTATGCCATAAGAATGGTTTATACTATACCAAAATGTGGTTGAATCAAGTTAGGCCATATGGATGGTTTCCATTAGACAAAAATATGGTCGAGTCGGGTTAGGCCAAATGGATGGTTTCTATTGGACCAAAGTATAGTCGAATCGGATTAAGTCATATGGATAATTTCCGTTGGACCAAAATATGGTCAAGTTACGTTAGGTCATAATTGATAAGAATTGTTTCTATTGAACCAAAGGGTGGCCGAATCAGGTAAAACGATATAAGGTTAGGAAATTACTAAAGTACCCTCATCTTCGTCACCTATAAATAGCCTAAGTCATGAAGAAAGAGAAAACAATTATAACTAAACAAAAGTAAGAAAACAAAGAAGATCTTAGGAAAAGCTAAGGAGCTAAACCATAGGCCAAAAATATTGCAAAGGTTAGGAAAACTATACAATTTTAAAATTTCAAGTTATTCCATGAAGTTTTTTTTTAACTTATAACATGTTTAATTTATATGTTGTACTATTTTAACCATTTTGGTTATAATATTTTTGGCCTCAACCAAGTGTTATAAATAATGCTTTTGTTATTTGAAAGAAAGAATAATCTATATTGGTCTATGATTATAAAGTATCTTAAAGAATACTTATATATGTACTTATGATTTGTATGGCTTTCGAAGGAATGTGGTAAAAGAAAAAAGATCTAGGATAATGCGCTACTACTTTATTTCCATATTGTGAGTTAGGAGATTGAGTACATCCATACCGTGTTAGGATGCCAGCTGTGATATGATGCAAAGTTTTTAGGATCTAATTCCTTACTCCCTGTTCAGGTTAGATCAATGTGTAGTCAAATTGATTTTTGTATACGGATTTCAGATTTTTTTATGTTCTCGATTTACAAAAGAAATACACACACACACACACATCGAATGAGTTTTGACAAATATGTTTGGAGAAAATTTATCTATTTTAATTGAGTAATATATGTTTGATATGTTAATATACTTCAAAATATGGGTTGAACATCTTGGAGAATTTTGTGATATGACCTCAGATTTAGAATAAATGGATTCCTCACTGGGTCAGTGTTGCTCATGATGCCATACGTAAATGTTTCTAGTTTAGGTAGTTAATGTGGCTTTTGATACTTTTCAATGAAAAAAGAAAGTGAATAATTTTTCTTAGCTTTTGTTTAGTATTGTAAATCTTGATATACATATTTATATATATGAAGTTAAAGACAAGACCTTATGTAAATTAGCTTGTATTATAAGTATGAATGTATTACTATTTCTTCCGCTTGAAATCATTTACTCTGAATGATTTGATGTTCTGACATTTACCTTACAAACTCATGACAATAAAATGAAAGCACCATGTTATAAGGGTAGCATTCCTGATTCTGGCCTAAATTATCAAACTAAGGTGTAACACTCCTCGTTGCCATGCTTGGTCTACTAGTTTCACATGCTCGAACTTGAGCTAAGTATTTGAATTGGAAAAATGGGTGTAACACTTATCAAGATTGTGGATGACAAAACCACGAGGCATGGTTAGAAAAGGAATCATATTCCCAATCTCCAAATCCCTTATCCCATGCACCCACTTGATTTTAACCCTTAATATATGAATCATTCACCTTTTATGTAATGTAATGGGTCAAAAATAATAATAAAATCACTATGATAAATGGATGAGATTAAAAAAGGCATAGGGGACAGGGAATTTGGGCACAAAATACTTGATCTTGTTAGAAAATTTAAAACGCCGTCCATAAAATCATTATCTAAGGCAAATATCACTTTTTTCTTTTCCTTTTCTAAAGGAAGCCCGAGTTTCAACTTCTTTGAATCCATTGGCATTGACTCGAAGCTTGGAAGAAAACTGAATGCCAACAGAGCCCTTTTTTTATGAATTATCGGATACCAAAGAATTGTGAAAAACGAAGAGTCTAGTAGTTCGACACATAAAATAAATGAGTTATCTTTTCTCCAACTTATTATACGCCGGTCTCATTCTTTATTCTCAAAACATATCTTATTCAAATGTACATTAATTTTGTGAATAGTTCATTTTCCATATTTCATTGAAAGATTTAACTACAACATTAATACTTTTGTAAGTTCACTCCAAGTTGAATGAAAGAATTAAATATGCATTGAATTGGTAATTGATCTCTTTACATATTTCATTAAATGGAAAGTTATAATAATGGAGTTAACATACACACACACACATATACATACATATATGTGTGTGTGCATGTGTATGCACACACACACGCACAAATTTAGGCAAAGATCGGCTACATCTTAATTTAGCTACACCTTAATTTTCCTTTATTTCCACCACACATTCTAAATTAAATAATAGTATTTTTTTCTTTCTTCCCACTAGTTATATTGTTTAATTATAAATGTGTGATGTAAACCAAGGAGAAATTGAGGTGTAGCCGATATATGTGTATGTGCATATATAGAAATATATATTATATGTGTGTGTACACACATATATACATGTATAGAGGCATGGATGAAATTATTTTAACCATATTTTCTTCCATATTTTCCTAAAGTATCATATTTGTTTACCAAATTTAATCTGTCTTTCATCAAATTTAACATGACACTAAAGCATTGTTCCTAAAGTATCATGCATTGTTTTTGTTTCTTTTCGAGGAAAATTTATCTATACATTGTTCTTATATCATTCATCTTAATTACCAATAAAAATCAATCTCTGCCAAAATAAAAGGGACATCAACAACAATAATACTTTTCGAGTTTTTTTAAATAATTTTGTGGGTATAAAGAAGCAATATTGTTGATAAAATTTTGTTAGTATATTTAATAATATATGTAAGGAATGATAATATTTGAACTATTCAGTTATCTTCCAAATAAAATATATAATCTTCTCTAAGAAATAGCATCATTGAGGTATAGCGATTCCCTATGTCTCGCATCCGTCATGGTTTGTTTAGTCGTTTATTTAAAATATCGCATTGGGAAGGAAAATGAAACCCGACGCCCCGATCGATATAACTCATTTTTTACTTAAGCGTAAAAGATGGGATGTTGGTAAAACGTACAAAATCTCTAGGTTCTACAATGTTCCAACATTTCTATTTTAGAAAAAAAAGCAATGGGAAAGCAAAGTTAATTCATGCTCTATTCGACATCCTTGTAAAAAGATATTTGAAAAAAATTATTATGAATTTTTTTAGCTACATGTGACTAAGTACCCCTATGCATTGCATACATGATATCGACAATCATGTGATGGTGTAGGCAAACGTACTTGGTTTCACTTTTATGTTTAAGCTCAAAATTCACATGTAGGAAAAAAATATTTACTATGGAAATTTTCTAGAATTGAATAATGTCTGAAGATTTATGATTGAAACATGTAAAATTAGTAGAAATTTGGGATTAACTGAAAAGAAAACCGAAAGAAAAAAAATAGAAGTACTGGTGTTGCCATTCTGCATTTGGTTTCTCTTTCAACTAACAAATAGCATGTCCTTGTGAACATGGACCAATTGTAACTGTAACAACCCACAATTCAGTCCGTAATAATTAATTTGTTAATCAATTAAACAATATAATAACTTTGTGAAATTATCAGAATTAAGCCACAGAAGTTGCGCCATTGTGTCCATGGTAATTTTCTGGTCAATTTCCATAGAATGTCAGAAACTGAGCTAATATGACCAAGTTATAAAATAAACAAAATAAGCAGAGATATAACAAAAAAAATATACATGGTCAGGTCGGCAGGTCGGTCGACCTGGGCAAGGGGGTGGTCGACCGCCTCGTCGACCTACCCTGTAATTTTGCAGGTGCATGAACGTTAATTCATTCGAAAAAATGAGAAGCATAAAAACAAGTCATTTCCACCCTTTAGTTTAATTCTATACCTCCGTTTCCACATCCGATGGCTCTTATTCAGCCTATGACGTGGTTGCATCCTATTCAATCTCTAAACTCAACGGTCCGAGATCCACTTCTATATATATAAATAGACCCCTAGACCTAACACATTTTCTCTTTCTAGTTTTTCTCCGCTTGGGTTCACTTTTCAGGAAGGACCCTAAAAGGAATAATTTTCCAAGGAGAGAATATTTTTAATAAAAATTATTTTACAACTCCAAGTAGATCCGAGAAGACCAAAAGAAGAGATCCGAGAAGACCAAAGGAAGAGCTTAGGATCGGAGATGAGTGATTGTAATTATTTTAAGATTTCTTTAAGTAATTTAAAATAATAGGGTTTCCAATAGTTGTAGTTTTAGTACGATTTTTGGAATAGCCTTTTTTAGTAATTATTTACAATTTTTAATCTTTTTCAGTCTATTCAACTATTCCTTTCAGTAATTTAATATTACTTCTATTAATTATAAATTATTACTGTTAAGCATAGCCTTTTATTAATTTACAGTCTATTTGTAGTATTTAAGTTTATTTACTGTTATTTATTTCTTATTTACATCTTTTCGATGTTTTGGATTTTATGCAAGTGTCTATTCTCTCCATTCCCCTTTTCTTGGAATAAATTGAACATGGATATAGGTTTATAAATAAGAATATTAAATGAAGAAAATAAGATGTAAATTATAAAGACTAATAAATAATGGAATTGGACTGAAATTACGCCTAATTATAATTAGAATTGGACTAATTAAAGATAATTGGAATAGTTATAACTTAGAATTATAACTAAATGAAGTAAAAGATGAAAGAAGCATATTTTCACACTTAGACCTTGGGTGAAGTAATAAGCATGATTATAACATAGGTTATAATAAGAAAAAGAATAGCATGTGGCTTATTTTAAGGCTTGGAATAAATTAATAAGCGTAGAAAGTAAAAATGGTAATAAAGACTTATTTAAATAATTTATATAAGTTAACAAGCAAAGATGAAAGTAGGACTTATTCCAAATAGCATTCCCTAGGGCACGCTTATGCTAAGAATTCTAGTAATTGGTCAAATAGAAGTCCAAATCACGGGGATTTGGATAAGGGGCACAACTAGATATTATTTGGATAAAGGGACACTACCAACATCATTTCCTCTATTTTTCTATTGACACATGGTGATCACGCATTAGCTTGAAGTGAGATGAGGAGCATGCTATGTTGTACGTTTGAGGTAATAAGAAGACGCAATAGGTGGAACAAAATGTAGCATGGTCATGGTGGCAGTTATGCATGGGACTTCCAATTGGGTGCTCAGTAATAGCTATGAGTTCCTAGCGCTTAGTATGATGTCTTCCCTTCTGTGTAGGGAGCTATATATGTCATCTGGATCCGCAATAGTTGATATGTCATCTTCCGTAGATACCATTGGCTACTGCATAGGGAGTTATATAGCAGCTGGTCCACAGAATGGTCTATGGAGTAGCAGGCCAATCAAAAAGGGTAGAATTAGGGTCACATCCTAATTACAGGATTAGGAATTTAGCCTAATTAAATCAGAAAGAGTGCAAGCAGTCAAAGTTAACCTATCTTGAGCAATACTTAATCGTATTTATCTCCAGTTTATCTCTTTTCTATTTCCTTTCATATCCTTATTTACGCTAGAACTGTTGTAGAATCTATTACTTTTATCATGCTTACTGACTCTAGTAATTACTATCATTCACCAGACTTTTAGTCTAACCTGGTCCTCTATTTCCCCCTTTTCCCCTTTAGGCAATCAAGGAAGAAGCTAGTAGATTGCTGCAGCTTGGAGTTCTTCTTGGAGTAGACTTCTTCTATATACTTCTTTGATTTTCGGTTGTTATTCTTGTATACACTAGTTTATTTATGAGGGATATTATATACTTTGATTTTGAGATAATGAATTTTCATTTTATAAGACATGATGGGTTTTGAATGTTGTATTTGGCAATTAAATTATTTAAGAACTAATTCTGAAGCTTTGTTTTAGTTAAATACTTATCTAGTTTCCACTATTTTACCCATTTGTGTATTGTTAATCTTAGTCTCTGTTAGTTTTACTTATACATACAAGCACTTTGCCTTTTAATGTGTCTTTTTGGGTATATTAAGGGGTGTGGGGTGTTTCACTTGGTATCAGAGCCTAAGGTTATAAGATTCCAAAAATATATATATTAAAAGTAAAGTATTTTTTTAAAATAACTTGTTTAGAAAGTATTTTTCAGAAAAGAACTTTTGGATAAAATAATTTTAATAAATATCCCCTCATAAGTCCAGTTCAATCTCTCTTTGACTCTTTTCTAAACTACTGCTTTCTTTTCGTAGAATAGCTAATGCCCCGAACCTTCCCAGGGCATTCCGGTCCCAGCCTGGTTTTGTAGATACTTATAAGCCTCGACTCCAGAGGTGCATGGGCCTGCGCCTAATCCTTCACCAACGGGTGGGAATCTCATCAACCCACCTGCCGCCATCAATTTCTCTAAGCTTTGTAAAGATTTTGCGAGTTTGGGCGAGACGACTTTATTTGGCAAGGAGACTTTTGTGTAGGCGAGAGCATGGCTTAGGGACATTGAGAAGGTTTTTGGTCTTTTGGGATTGGATGGTCAACAGTGAGTTTAGCTAACCGCTTGGCAGCTGAACGAAGAGCATCTTATTGGTGGGTAGTGATTGAGTTAAAGGGAAGGAATATTACTTGGGATGGATTCTAGGAGCGATTCGATTGGAAGTTTCTATCTCGGGCAGAAGAGAGTGTTCAGCTGGAGAAGTTTATTAATTTAAGGCAAGGGAGTTTGTCTTTCAAGGAGTACATCAATCAATCCAATAAGCTGTCTCGGTTTGTTATGGACTTGGTGACACAACGCATAAGAAAGCTATGAAGTTTGCGAAGTGATTGAATCAACCCCTTCATAGATTATTGCTGACTCATATACCGATGGGAGCACTTATGAGCCTTTGGTCGATATGGCGCTTATGTCAGATACGGTCAAGGAAGGAGAGTCTAAAGAAGAGGTTAAGTCAGAAGGTCCAAAGAATAAGTGGTGGAAAAATAATAATAATAAGAAGAAAGGTGATGGTCCTCATAAGCAGATTAATAAAGGAATAAAATTCCATGTTTGGGGGAAGGTTGGACATGTGTCCAAGGATTGCTGGAAGGAGAAGATGAAGGGTAAGTGCTATACTTGCAGGCAGCCTGGTCATATGTGTAGGAGTTGTCCCCAAGGAGCAAGTGCACTAGTTGTGCAGATTCAGGCATTAGGCATAGCACCTTCCAGTAGCATTCCAGATAGAGGTAGAAAAGTCATAGTTGAAGGTTCGATTTCTATATCTGATTTTCCCATTCGAACTTTATTTGATTCTGGAGAATCGCACTCTTTTATCTCTAGCTCTCTAATAGATTGTTTGCACTTGGACATATCATTAGTAATAGAACCCATTATTGTTTCAAACCCCATAGGAGGATCAGCACACTTACTAAGATTTGTAGGGTTTTGAAAATCTTTATCCTAGGCGTAGAGTTTGACTGCGATGTCTATGATTTGGGATTCTCATGATATGGGATGATCGTAGGGATGGATTGGCTATCCACATACAGAGCTATCTTAGACTGCGTGAGGAGAGTCGTTGGACTTGAGACTTGCAGTGGTAGTACTTTGGAGGTATCTTGCGACCCACAAGGGTCAGTCATGTTGAGTTTTCTCTATCCCCTCGATTCATCTTCATCAAAGTTGCATTCGGGTCCTGTCGTCGGAGATTTTGCAGAAGTCTTTGAAGAGGTTAGGGGACTAACTCTTAAGAGAGAGATTGACTTTAGGATTTATTTGATTGAGAATGCCAAGCCAGTAGAGTTACCTGTGAGATACATGGCACCTAGGGAGAGGAAAGAGTTGAGCAAGCATATTCGTGAGCTCTTGGAGAACAGATTCATAAGAAGGAGCATATCAGAGTGGGGAGCACCAGTCGTCTTCGCCACTAAGGCGGATGGTTCTCTCTGATTTTGCATGGACTATAGGGAATTGAATAAGCTCACCAAGAAGAACCGATATCCACTTCCTAGGATTGATGATCTTTTTGACCAGTTAGTAGGTTCTTTGGTTTTCTCTCAACTTGATTTAGCCATGAAATTCCATCAGCTTAGAGTGGCTGATGATAACATAGATAAGACTCCCTTTAGGATACTGGACGGATTCTTCGAGTGGTTTTTACGCCTTTTGAACTAACCAATGCTCCAGCCTATTTCATTGATTTGATAAGCCGCATCTTTAAGGATGTCCTAAATAATTTTGTGGTGGTATTCATGTATGATACCTTGGTATTTTCCAAGTGTTTTAGAGGAGCATGTGGTTCATTTAGAAGAAGTTCTTCGCACACTGCATAGCCATCATTTGAGAGCTAAGTTTTCAAAGTTTCATTTTTGGAGAGAGGTAGTTCATTTCTTGAGGCATGTAGTCTCGAAGGAAGGTTTGGCCTTTGACCCCGCCAAGGTTATTACAGTACAAGATTGGAAGGCTCCCAAGAATGTTGCCGAGGTTAGGAGCTTACTAGGATTGGCATGCTACTATAGAAAGTTCATTAGAGACTTTGCCAAGATTTCGGCACCACTCACACGCCTTACTTAAAAGAATAAAGCTTTCGTGTGGGACGTGGATTGGGAGGACTCCTTCATGAAGCTTAAAAGTGCCCTTACTAGTGCACCAGTGTTAGTTTTACTCGACGGAGCTAAGCCTTTCACTATATACAATGATGAATACGGAACGGGTCTAGGAGCTGTGTTGATGCAAGAAGGGAGGATATTGTGTTATGGTAGTAAGCAGTTGAGGATGCATAAGAAGAACTATCCTACCCACGATTTAGAGTTGGCTACCATAGTTTTTGCACTTAAGACTTGGAGGAACTATTTTCTTGGAGAGAGGTTTGATCTTTTTACTGACCATAAGTCTTTGAAGTAGTAGAAGGACTTGAACTTGAGGCAACAAAGGTGGATGGAGTTTTTAGCCTCGTATGATTTTGAGATAGCTTATACCTTGGCAAGGGTAATGTGGTTGCGGATGCATTGAGCAGAAAGAAAGAAACCCTTAGTCCTTTGTTCGTAGAGTAGAGGAGCTTGGAGTTTATTTCTAATTTTGATTTTAAGCCCACTACGGGCATTACTCCTGAATTTTTGGCAACCTTAGAGGTAAGGCCTACCCTATGGATCAGATTGGCTCGAGGCAGCGGAAGGATTCAGAACTCATGGACATTATGGATAGGATTAGCCGAGGAGAGGTCTTAAGACATCTCCAACGCTATTCGATTGATGGCAGAGGATAGCTTAGGAGAGATGGGAGGCTTTGTGTTCCATGCGTCGGTGACTTGTTGAGAGCAGTTTTGGAGGAGGTGCACCATTCCCGTATGACTATTCATCCAAGTGGTGAGAAGATATATCGAGATATGAAGAGGATGTTGTATTGGGGTGGTATGAAGAAGGACGTGCCAGAATTCGTAGCTAAGTGTCTCATACGCCAAAGGGTAAAAGCATAGTAATAGAAGCCTGGTGGATTGTTTCAGCCCTTAGAAGTACCGAAGTGGAAGTGTGATAGTATTTCTATGGATTTCATTGATGGTTTACCCCGTTCTAGGAAAGGAAACACTAGCATTTGGGTAATTGTTGATAGAATGACCAAGACTGCTCATTTCATCCCAATTAAGAGTAAGCGTACGGCCTCATATTTGGCAACCTTATATATTCGAAAGATAGTCTACATGGAGTTCCTTCTAGTGTTGTTAGTGATAGAGATCCCATTTTCACTAGTGAGTTTTGGAGAAGCTTACAAGAGGCCCTAGGGACGCAACTTAGGTTTAGTACGGCCTATCACTCTAGACGAATGGCCAAACGGAGAGGGTAAATAAAGTGCTTGAGGATTTGCTGTGGATGTGCATTTTGGACTTTGGAGGAACTTGGAAGGAGCATCTCTTGTTGGTTGAGTTTCCACACAATAATAGTTACCAAACAAGTATATGAATGGCACCATTTGAGGCTTTATATGGGAGACCTTGCAAGTCCCCATCATGTTGGGTAGAGTCTACAAAGAAGTTATTATATGGACCCGATATGGTTAGGGAGACTCCGAGAGGGTATATTTATTCGGCGAAGGATGAAAACGGCAAAAGACAAACAGAAGTCGTATGCGAATAGGTGAAGGAGAGACTTAGAGTTTGAGGTTGGAGGCTTTGTTTTTATCAAAGTATCCTCGCTTATGAAGGTGGTAAGATTCTGATCAAATGGAAAGTTAGCCCCTAGATTTGTTGGACCATTTCTTATTACAGAGAGAGTTGGGAAGATGGCTTACTAAGTGAAGCTACCAGATAGACTCGTAGGAATGCACGACATTTTCCATGTTTTGCACTTGCAAAAGTGCTCACATGACTTGGCGGAGGTGGTAGAGCCTAGTCAATTAGAGGAGGTGGAGATAGAAAGTGAAGCTTCTATTCGACGTATCCCCATGAAGATTGTTGAAAGAGATATCAAGCGACTAAGGAATAAGAAGGTTCCACTGGTAAAGGTACAATGGGGAGATGATGTTGCAGACGCCACTTGGGAAGCAGAAGAGAAGATTCGTACTTCCTATCCTCATCTTTTTGATGGTAAGTTTTAGAATTCTTTTTTCCATCTTTTGATTTGAATAGGTTCTTTCCTTTATTATCTTTGAGAGGGTAGACTTAGGATTTAACCTATGGATGGTAGGAAAACATGTTAATAGAATATGTTATGAATGATGTATGCTAGTGGTTGCAAGTTTTTTCAAGTGGATTCTATGGATGCATATAGGTACACTATGAACTATTATTTCTTAGGAATCGACCTAACTAGAACACTAGAGCATTTGCATGTGAATGTGTGCGCATTTTTATTTTATTTCCATGATTGCTATAAATGGATGTTTATCACATGATTGTTGCATTTAAATGATGTTTGCAGCACGCATATAGAATTATCGGTATAATTAGGAAATTTTTGCACTCATTTAGCTACATGACACAGACATATTTCATAAAAGGAGGTCAATTGAATCAGCGGACCGCCTAATCTTTTGCGTTAGTTAGGGACATTTACACTACACTAATTGCATAAGTGTCATAAAATTCATTAGAAAAACTTAATAATGATGGATGAATGGTTGATGATTGAGTAGTTGGTTGTCAAATTGGATGAAAACACTTAGTATATTCTTTTATTCTTAGAAATTTCGGGGACAAAATCCCTTAATGAGGGAAGAATGTAACAACCCGAAATTTAGTCTGTATTAGTAAGTTAAATAATAAAATAATTTTGTGAAATTATCAAAATTAAGCCACGGTAGTTGCACCATTGTGTCCGTGGTAATTTTCTGATCAATTTCTATATATAGAACGTCAGAAACTGAGCTAATATGACCAAGTTATAAAATAAAAATATAAGCAGAAATACAACGAAAAAAAAATATACATGGTCAGGTCGACCCGCCTTGTAATTTTGCAGGCGCACGAATGTTAATTCGTTCGAACAAATGATAAGCATCAGAACACGTCATTTGCAACCTTAGTTTAATCCATTCCCTCCGTTTATGCATCCGACGGCTCCTATTCAACCTATGACGTGATGACATCCTATTCAATCTCCAAATCCAACGTTCGAGATCTACTTCTACATATATAAATAGACCTTTAGACCTAACACTTTTTCTCATTTTATATTTTCTTCGTTTGGGTTCACCTTTTCAGGACGGACCCTAAAAGGAATAATTTTCCAAGGCGAAAACCTTTTTAATAAAAATCATTTTACAACTCCAAGTGGATCCAGGAAGACCAAGGAAGAGCTTAGGATCAGAGGTGAGTGATTGTAATTATTTTAAGATTTATTTAATTAATTTAAAATAATAGGTTTTCAATAGTCGTAGTTTTACTACGATTTTTGGAATAGCCTTTTTCAATAATTATTTACGGTTTTTAAACATTTTCAATCTATTAAGCTATTCCTTTCTGTAATTTTAGTATTACTTCTATTAATTATAAATTATTACTGTTAAGCATAGCTTTTTATTAATTTACGGTCTATTTGCAGTATTTAAGTTTATTTACTGTTATATATTTCTTATTTACATCTTTTTGGCGTTTTGGATTTTATGCAAGCGTCTATTCTCTTCATTCCCTTTTTCTACGCGTATGGATTGGAATAAATTGGACGCGAATATGGATTTTATAAGTAAGAATATTAAATGAAGAAAATAAGATGTAAATTATAAAGACTGTAATAAATAATGGAATTGGACTGAAATTACGTTTAATTATAATTTGAACTGGACTAATTAAAGATAATTGGTATAGTTATAAGTTAGAATTATAATTAAATGAAGTAAAAGATAAAAGAAGCTTATTTTCACAATTAGACCTTAGGTTAAGTAATAAGCATGATTATAACGTAGATTATAATAAGAAAAAGAACAGAATGAGGCTTATTTTAATGCTAGGGATAAACTAATAAGCGTAGAAAGTAAAAATGGTACTAAAGATTTATTTAAATAATTTATCTAAGTTAATAAGCAAATATGAAAGTAGTACTTGTACCAAATAGCATTCCTTAGGACACGCTTATGCTAAGAATGGTAGTAATTGGTCAAATAGAAGTCCAAATCACAGGGATTTGGATAAGGGGCGCAACTAGATATTGTTTGGATGAAAGGCCAGTACCAACAGCATTTTTCCTATTTTTCTATGGACACACGGTGATCTCGCATTAGCCTGAAGTGAGATGAGGGGCATGCTATGTTGTACGTTGGAGGTAATAAGAAGACCCAATAGGTGGAGCAAAAGGTAGCATGGACATCATGGCAGTTATGCATGCGACTTCCATTCAGGTGCTCAGTAATAGCTATGAGTTCCAAGCACTTAATATGGCGTCTTAGTAGACACCATTGCCATCTGTGTAGGGAGCTATATATATGTCGTCCGGATCCGCAGTAGTTGCTCTATGCATCTTCCTTAGATACCATTGGCTGCTGTGTAGGGAGTTATATAGCTGCTGGTCCGCATAAAGGTGTATGGAGTAGCAGGCCGATAAAAAAGGGTAGAATTAGGGTCACATCCTAATTACAGGATTAGAAATTCAGCCTAATTAAATCAGAACAAGTGCAAGCAATCAAAGTTAACATGTCTTGAGCAATATTTAATCGTATTTATCTTCAGTTTATCTCTTTCCTACTTCCTTTGTTATCCTTATTTATGCTAGAACTGTTGTAAAGTTTATTACTTTTATATTTTTTAAAGACTCTAGTAATTACTATCGTTCACCAGACTTTTAGTCTATCTCACTCCTCTATTTCCCTTCTTTCCCCCCTTAGGCAATCAAGGAAGAAGCTAGTAGATTGCTGTAGCTTGGAGTTCTTCTTAGCATATACTTCTTCTATGTACTTCTTTTATTTTCAACTGCTGTTCTTATATATACTGGTTTATTTATGAGGGATATTACATACTATAATTTTGATACGATGAATTTTCATTTTATAAGACACGATGGGTTTTGAATGTTGTATTTGGCAATTGATTTATTTATGAATTAATTCTGAAGTTTTGTTTTAGTTAAATACTTATTTAGTTTTCACTGTTTTTACCTATTTGTGTCTTGTGAATTTTAATCTCTGTTAGTTTTAGTTATACCTACAACGCAACACGCCTTTTATTGTGTCCTTCTGGATATATTAAGGGTTGTGAGGTGTTTCAGTAACAAATATAAATATGAGCATAATTGGCCTTACTTATTCAGTAAAGGTAAAGTTTATAGGACCAAATCTTAGTTTGTAACAAATTAGATAACAATTTTAGCATCTATAACAAAATTTGAGGCTACGTGAGATAACTCAAGTATGTGAAATAAGTCCTAACTTTAGAAAATTTTGGTGCTAATAAAATATGCACGCTCACTGTCATTACTCTGTTAGCTGTTGTTGAAGTTGTATTAAAAATATACGTATGAAATTAGAAGAAGGTATAATAGAAGGATATAAGGTCCCTGCTAAGAGCACATTGTTCCCTCACGGACTAATGCAAAATTCATTCAAATTGGAAGTTGGAGAGAAGATTATCAAATTTTGATTACTATTTTATCCTTTTCTCAATTATTTGTGTGTATTTAACATCACTTATATGCTCAGCAATTTTGAAACTACAACAATCAAAATGAAAAATCTTTGACCGTTTCAAACAAAAGCTTGCAGTCATCCAAATTAATAACAATAATACTTGAGAATATTTTCTATAATCTTTTAAGGAAAAACAAAAAAATAAAAAATTTAGTTCAGTAGACGGATTTCTATAATCTGTTCAAGATGAAATATTTTCTAAAAATATATTTAAAAAGTAAGAGGAATTTCCATTTACCTGCTTCATCATGCTTAAATTTCAAATACTGTAGCATGATGAAAAAAATAAAGTGGGAACCTCTCCCACTTTCGAGTTTCCTCCAAGTGCTGGAGATGCTTTAATTCAGGTGTAATTGGATGTGAGATGAACTTACATCAGTTTCATCAATGGTGATTTCTTTCTTACTAAAATCACTAAGTCCAAGTCTATGTTTTTTAAGAATCTGAAGGCTGCTGAGAACTGAGAATGGTTTAACCTGATGATCATGGGAGATCAAGAACATAGCTTACATATAAGCATAAGTTATTCCAACTTCACCACTTGATAATTTTGGATTCATTTCATTTCTCTTCGCATGTATCACTCCATGAGCGCACTCCAAACCAGCAAGACATGTTTTATTCCTGAAACAAGTATGACAACCAGGTATTTTTAGACTGAAAATACCCTTCTCAGTCAAAAAAATAATGAATTTCTAGGAATAAAATGAGCTGCAAGTTTTAGGTCTAACAAAAGTTCAAGTTTGTCGGGCTTAAGGTACTTAGTAGAAGAACCCATGTTCCCTACACATTTGTACAAATTATCAATGCATCCAACTGAGGAGAGCTTACTCAAAAGTTTAACAATGGAACCAAATGGAATGGACAAGAAGCTAAACAAGAGGTCCGCGAAACCTTCTTCAGTTTCTGTGAACAGTACCTTATTCGTATATTTACATATTATAAGTTTTTCCTTAACCTCCTTTGAATCTTTGGTAGCATAGAGGTCGTCTTCAACTTTCCGGAACTTCGAATAAAGTAGAGTTTGTTCAACGATATCAGTCTTCTGAAAGTATATATCGGTTATTGCACATTTAGAGTTAAGTGATCTCCTGAGCAGGTCCTATAGCTGCAAATTAATTTAACACTTAAGTGTAGAGTTATATGTGCAAATATTAAGGATAGCACAAAGTATAAAGTTAAATCATAAGCTAGCCTTAAATTGAAATACATTAAATGTCTTAATTGTACATAACATAATTAATGTATCTAGGTACAACTTTAAATACCTCTAAAAAATAAAGGAAATTTTACTACTTTTGGGCCAGAGTTGAAAAAAAATAACAACAATAGACCACTCTCCAACTTAATTACAGATATAGGCCTGTTTTGGTTTACGCATTGGCGAAATTTCAAAAATCGACAACACGTAAACCCACGTTGGCGATTTTTCGAAAATCGTCAACGGATGATTTTTGAAAATTCGCTTTGGCTGCAACAAATCGAGTCAGCAAGCTCTCATTCTTCCTCATTTTTACTTTTACCAAAACTAAACCCAAAAGATTGTAAATTGCTCTAATGTACTAAAATTTTATTTTGTATATTTAAAATGTTGGTTTAGTGCTAAATTTATAGATCTTGATGACGGTGTTTAGCAAAGTTCAACAATTGGAAGGTACAATCATAAGCGCCTAGTTTTTATTTGCAATTTTTGAAACTTCCATTTGTTATTAAATGCAGATAAAATAGAATAAGGGGTTTGAGTGAGTTGACTATTTACGTATGTAGTGATAGAATTGTACATAGAATGGCGAAAAATCTAATTTCTACACTTTGCTACTACGACGGCAAACTGAATGTGATGATCAGATAAATGGTAAATATGTTGGTAGTATGTGTAAATCAGGAAGAGTGCGGAAAGATTGCAAACTAACAGAACTAAAAGAATCTGTTTAAAAACAACAAAAATTAATCCAGAAGAATTTTGAATTGAAATAGTGGTTAATTGGCCAACAGACTCGGGTTCTAAAGCAATAGCATTAGCGGACGATGATGATGTAGAAGTAATGTTTTATGTTGTTGCAAAATCGATTGAGTTATACGTAGGTAAAGTTGCAAAGCGACAATAAGAACTGCTGGTGGCATCTCCTATAGTAAGTACTAGAGTTGGATGCTATACATAGATGTTAGAGACACTGAATCCATCTGCTGACTATGTATCCCCTAGTTACAGTAATTCGTATGTAAATGATGGAAGATACTGTCCTTCGTGTATGCTGTACGGGTTCATGCCATAGACAAACTCGCAACCTTCTATGCAACAAAGCTTTCCTTATTGCACACCGCTTATGGATGCAATTATTAGTCCAAGGTAACATTGTTATGATGAATAGTTGGATATAATGTTATTTATTTATATTTTCTTACGCTTTGTTGCAATGTAATTAGTTTTCAGCAATAAGCCAGTCAACAAAATGAAAGTGTTGAACTATTAAATGCTAATATGTCGCAGTCAATATATCCCAATCCATTCGAACTATATGATATGAGTCAGAGGTATGTTTATAGATATATCATTGTTTTGGTCTCTTATGGTGTCGATTGTTGGTTAGTTGACTCCTATATTGTTAACAGGTATATGACAGTCGATACTAATGCACAATGGAGTGCTGGACCGTCCCACATTCTCCTTATGCAAATGTTGACAATGATATGGACATTGATGGGGATGAAGCGATTGATGAAGAACCTCAAGCCGATAGCAGTATTGTTGCTTCAAGGAATGGTAATAAAGAATCTTGGATTGAAAGAATGCAAATTAACAATGGCTTGTTGAACTATAACTTTCCTATAGTAGATGACAATGATGGTAATAGTAATGAACCAGAGATGGAAGTACATTTGAATGATGATCTTTGCACTATGCAAATGTTGGCAAGATCTGTTGTTGCTAATCTTCAAATTGCGAGCGTACGATTTTCAAATACTTGCATTCAACGTGGTTTCAGTGTTGGAATGGTTTTTGAGACAAAAGAAAAGTTTCTTCAACAATTAACGGAATGGTCTATTTTACATGTTGTTTCATACAAGCTAATCAAGTCAAACAAAACAAAATATACTACTATATGTAATGTTGGAGGTAATTTTCCTTGGAGGATACATGCTATAGTTTCGAAAAAACTCAATTTGGATGGTGGAAAATTCGGAAGTATCCAAGCAAACATACTTGTGTCAACCCAATAGTTAATTCCAACAATAAGCAAACCACTTCGAAATTTCTCTTGACAAAAGTCATGTCTTTTGTCAAGCTGATTAGGATATTTCTGCTGGTACAGTGCTAGTGCTTGTACACGATTAGTTGTTAATCAATATTAGTCATATGAAAGAATGGTGAGCATTAAGCAAAGCGATAGAGAGAATTATGGTAATTGGATAGAATCATATGCGACATCACCATAGTTTTTTGAGGAGATAAAGAGAGTGAATCATGACATATTAGTCATGTGGCACATGATGAAGTTGGAGTATTCGATCGTGCATTTTGTCCATTTGGGCCTTGCATTACACATTTTCTGCATTGTCGACATTGTTATGTATTGACGGGACGCATTTATATGGTAAATGCAAATGCACATTGCTTGTTACTACTACGGTGGATGCAGATGATTGTCTTTTTCCTTTGGCTTATGCAGTTGTTGAATCTAAGTCATGCGATTATTGAGGTTGGTTTTTTTGTGCATGCTTGAATTTATACATAGTGTATGTGATCGATGTATTACTTTCATATTAGATAGGATGAACGGAACGCCAAAAGCTTTACAAGGAAAATTGCGAGAACCACACAAACATCTATATTGTGCAAGGCATATAAAAGCCAGCTTTCAAGTGACAAGATTTAGAGATAAACGATTAACGTGATTATTTTATTCAGCAGCGTGCACTTCCGAGGTAGTTGAATAAATGAAAATTAGAGAAGAAATCAAAGAAACAAACAGACGTGCGCATGATTGGATTGAGAGAAATTTCAAGGAAAACTGGAATTATGCAAAGACGATGGAGGACGCTTTCATGTTATGACCACTAATACATCTGAAAGTTTTATCGATGTACTAAAAGAGGCTAGATCTTTACCTATAAGGGCTTTGGTTGCACAAATATTCTTTTGCTCGGTATGGTATTTTTGTAAGTGTCGTCCAATTGTTGATGAAGTAACAACACGCTTAACTCAGAAGTCGAAAGCTAAAATAGCTGAAAGGGCTAGTGAAGAGCGTCACTGTAGACTTGTACGATTTAGCCAAATTGAATGGAAAGTTATTCACTATTTTAGAATGAATACAAGTAATAATCGATGTCAACAATTGCTTGTGCACATGCAACATTCCACTACTCCAGTAAATATCATGTGCTAATGTAATGGCAGCTTGTTCGGCACAAACAAGTGGAGCTAGTAGAACACGTCATTATTTAGCTTCATCGTGGTACTCTGTTGAGAGTTACAAAGTTACTTATAAACCCGAGTTTCATCCTCTGCGTGATAGGAGATATTGGAGCACATATAACGGTAGTAAAATATTGCCGCTATCTGTAGAAGGGCAACCGGGGAGACCACTATCTACAAGGATCAAAGGTGTGATGGATGAGAGCTAGTCGTCCAAATCTAATACGTGTAGCAAATGTGGTGTGCAAGGGTATCACCGCAAGCAATGCAATACTGTCGTCTAGTATGTTTGTATTATTTAACTTTTATGAATTGAACCCGACTTTATGTTGTGTATGTTAAACATGACTGAGTAATATATGTATCAACATCACGTTGTCGTACTGTTTAGTCATCAATTGCTTTTGTTTATTATTTACTATGGCTTCTGGGTCTTTGTTGCCTGCAATTGTGTTCGAAAAGTCACTAACAAGTTTATGCAGCATGTATGAATACGAGATTTTTGTAAAGTCACCTATAGGAGATTTTTGCAAAATCACCAATAAGTGACTTTTGAAAAATCGCATATGTACGACTGATGTTTAAACGCACCAGCAAGCAAAAAGGCCACTTTCGCTCCGTTCAAGTTATCAACTCAACCTAACAAGCCAAAAAAAAGTGCTACACATACACATATTGTATATACTAACCATGACACAATAACGAACTATCTTCACATATCAATAAATATCTACGGCACAAACATAATGGGTTCTGGAAACAATAACACATCCATGATAACAACTACACATCCATACCATAAACAACACACATACATGACAAAAAATACATATATCCATACAACAAACTACACAGCTATATCCATCAAGAATCTTTTACCTTCTTCGCAAGCGACGAACTTCCACAAGGGTACGGTGACGACGATGTTCAAGCGGTTGAGACATGTATTCATTTTCATCAATCTCGGTGGAAGGATCGATTGTATATGCTGGTTGAGAAGGACCGTGAATGTACTCTTCTAGTTGTTGTGATGGTGAAACTCCTCTTTTGAAAGAAGTACCTTCGCCCCTTTTATTTCGATGAGCATATGTAAGTAGGAGTGGAGGTACATTTGCGAGAGGTTGAGGTATGTTTGTGAGAGGTGGAGGTGAAGGGGCAGTAGGATGTCTTGGTTTTTCTAGTTTGTTCCTTCCCAAAATAGCTTGTGGAATGTTTTTTATGTTCAAGCACATCCTCTTTGACTATGAATCATGGTCAAGATGTTGTTCGAGCTTTTCGGCTATTTCCAACGCCTTGTAGATGCCATCAGCCTGTACAACGCAATGAAAATTAACTCTCCTTATTTCATTTTAGTTAAATTAAAAGTGCTAAGTATACTTACAACGTTCCTCTCTAGCGGTGAACGAGCGGTGTATGGATTATGGAGAACAGCTTGTACTGGTGGCTTTAAAACACATCGATGCATAATGTTCCAATACCACCTCATATAAGTATCAAGATGAGTGATCGGCTCTCTATCAATTTGAGTAAACAAATGGTTCTGATTCCAAATCTTAAGAGCATTTGCAATCTCCTCCACATGATACTCCCCGGTATATACTGGAGCATTCTCTCGTATATGCTGCACCATGCCAAATTGTAGCATTACCCGATTAGGTAAGTGGTGTGCAGTACGTGTATTGCAAACGAGGGTAAGCCTAGCAGTCCAATGAGATCTCACGGTTGTACATATAGCAGGAAGTTTCTACAGAAAATCCTGCATGTACGGAGTCTATGTCACTGATGCAGTGTCCAACGCATCCAGCTCATTGTGATAAAATCTTACATTTCGTCATGGGGTTTGAGTGGTTTTTTAGGACCAATCCAACTATCAAACATCGAAACAACAATATAAAACTACATACACATATTGAATTATCAAATTTGTTTCATATCATAAGAAGTTATACCGAGATCCAAGAGGTTTTGTGTAATCGATGACAACATTTCGTACTTGGATCCGTCCAATATGAAGTTACGTCCATAACCAAAGCTATAGAAAAAAACATTTAACAAAGAATGTCATAACACAGAATGAGCTACCTAAAGTAGCTGCATACCTGCAAAAGCGTCAAACAACCGTCGATGAGTTTAGTGAGCATAAGAGATAGATTAGAGAGCTCTATATATGTATAACACAAAAGAACACTACCCCATGAATACTATGTGCACTCATCTAGATCAGCTAAATATGGTAGCCATTTCTAATCCACTCGATTTTTTGAGTGATCACACATCAACCAAGAAGTAATAAGGTGCGGAATAATCGCTCTTGCACGTTGTTGGATCTCAGCATCTGTAGCATCTGTAGGTATATCATAAGCTAAAGCCTGTCTATACCACTTTACTTCTACCACATCATTATTGCTAACTTGTTTCGGAGGAAGAGTAATACCCAACAATCAGTACATAACTTTAGGCAATCATGCTGCTCTTCATCAACCAACAGACTGCTTTCTATAGGAAAACCTAAAAGCACCACCGCAACTCCAAGTGTGATCATCATCTCTCCAATATTTAAATGGAAAGCAGAAGTCTCAGGCCTCCATCTATCTACCAGAGTAGTAATTAGATGATAATCTAGCTGAAGGTAGCCTAACTTCATTATTGTCGAAAATCCTACTCACTTAATCTCGACCAAAACTCTTGGATGTCGAAAAGTGACTTTCTTTTGGGAAATGGAGTGATCAATTGTAAAGTCTGCTTCTTCACTCTGTTTAACAGTACATGTACATAGATTACTATTTACACATTTTGTTCAACAATAACGCAACATACTACAATTTAGAAAAATTACCATCATATAAGCTTCATTTGACGTGCGGTGTCTAGGTTGTAGATCTAGCACACTCGGGTCTATCGAATGGGCTCCAACTCAACATACTCTACAATACAAGGAGTAATGATTTAAACCCTAGTTTTCATAACAAGCAAATCTTCAAAAAAATTATTTTGATCAATTTATAGTAATTTCTACATAATCGAATGAACAAAATCTAGCTACAAAACTGTACTTTAGTCTACAACATCTTACTTTGACAATATTTTGTAAACATAGCAAACCAACAAAAACCTAAATTTGCCCCAAAAAACCAAATTGGACAAGAAATCAATACCTTTATCCTCCACGATGCTGGACTTACTTGCCATGGTCTGAATAGGGGTTGAATTTGATACAAAAATGAGGAAATTGAATATTTTTGAGGGCTTGAAATCAATTGCCGAAATGGGTTCTTTTGTAAAAGAAAGAGGATGTTTTGGTTATAAGGGGAGAGTAGAAGGTTACTGTCTGTTTGTTGCAGGGTAGTACGTTGGCGATTTTGCACTCATCCCCTATCCACACCATACATGTTCGTTAACTACCTTCGCATAACTCTATAAAACAAAACAAATACATTCAATATACAGTCCACGCCATACTAACTACTAGGTAACCTGTTCCATGTCATTTGTAGCAAAATTATAGAGAACAGATAATATAAATTCAACGAACAATGCAAATATCCATCAATTACATGAAAATAACCAAACTACAACACCAAAGGTTCAAAAGTAGAAACTGTTACATAAACATACATCTACTGCGAACAAACCATATCACATAAACTAACGCAGACATTTATATTCTCTCAACAATTTTTTATTCGTTTCTTCAACCACCTTTTTCAGACGCCTAACTTCAGCTTGTATCTCAAGGGCATATTCTATTCCCCGAGCACACAATGGAGGATTAATCCACTTCATAAAATTATAGCATTCAACTTCACTGGGATTCATCATGTGATCTTCATACGAAAAATAACCATAAAATCTACGTCTAGCATTAGTTTCAATTTTGAAAACAACAACTACGCATTTATCTCCATTGGCAAATTGGATATTCGCCAGATGGTAGCAAAAGACCAACAATATGCAGAGGCTTAAGTATGTTCCCATCAATGCAGATTTGTTTGCTCGATCTTTGGTTTTCTACAACTTCGCATAAACGGGCATTGAAGGATGATGTTCCAGAGTGGAACTTATGAGGTATTAGATCAAATTGCATTTCTAGAACAAAATCAACATCAAAGTGATGTGCAATGTCTTTTTGCGCTTTATTTCATCGTAACATTTCACCATCGTCTCATCATCAATCTCCAATCATCCATGTCTAATTCAACAAGAAGTTCATTAATAGAATACACATAATAAAGCTAATACATGATTTAGGTTAAAAAACAAAATAAAAATCGTCAAACAACAACATTACCTTGTAATGAAGAATATACCTAGTAGTTGAAAAACATTGATTATATTTAGAGAGAATTGGGCTTGTTTGGGGTATTATATGAGGAAAAAGGGTCTTAGACCCTTTTGAAACCATTTGGGATTAGTTTTGGTAAAGTAGAAAGTAAAGGATGAGGAGTGGAGCTTGCTAGTTTTAATGCATTCATATGGATGATTTTTCAAAAATTGCAAACTAGGAAATTCATAATTCGTATTGGTGATTGTTTGGAAACTCACACGTTGGCGATTTTTCAAAAATCGCCAACACAAATTATCCAACCTGGCCAAAAAAGGCCTATATCTGTAATTATGTTTGAAAATGGTCTATTGTTGTTTTTTTTTTTTTAAACTGTCCCGGAATTGCAAAATTTCTGAAAATAAAAAAATGCTGCTGTATCCATGAATTAAGCCAAAGATGTTCTTCTATGAATGATGTTAGAAAACCAATTAAAGTTTGTATGGATGGTCTATTAACTATAAATAATAATGGACATCATAGTAATGAAACAAATTTAGCTTACCAATTTTATGTCCAGATCAAAGCTTAGTTTCTTCAGTATCGTCCAAAGCTTCAATTCCAAGCTTTTGAATTACAGTATGCACGGTTATAGTGGAAGTAAGAATGACTCACAAATCATGAGTAATTATGGAAGTAACAGTCCTTTTAACAAAAAATCCATCACCGTTAGGACCCTTATGTTCTTCCTTTTTCCAGAACCAAGCAAAATCCATTATTTTACCACACCCACATTTTGATTTAGGTACCAAGCTGAAGTACCGAAAAGTATTCGTGCGGCAACTCTATTTCCGGCAACTGTAGAAATTCTGAGAGTTTGATTCATCGATTCTCAAAATCAAATCCTCACACTGCGGTCCACTTGTATTTAAGGGGTTAAGAAGCATTTCTTTGCATGCTTGGGTATTGAAACAGCTTTCGTCTAAATTCTTGGTGCTTCCATAGAGATTATCAATGTGCCCGAGCGATCATTGCTTTTTGAGAACGCGGATAATGGAACCAGGAGGCATGGTTAGAAAACTAAATAGTACGTCTACAAAATCCTTTTCTGATTCTGCAAAAAGCACTTTCTTCTTTATCTTGTTTATGAGAAGCTTGAGTTTAATTTTTTGGAAGTGGCCATTGTGATTGACTCCGCTTTGAGAGAGAAGGAAAAATCCGATAGTAGTTTAATTCTTTTGTGTCTCTTTTTTTTCCCTTCTTTTTCTCTCTCTTTCAATATGAATGAAAGTTGGATGGAGTAAATGAACTACTTTTGGAGAGCATAAAGGGCATGGAATGTCTTTCCATTCATAATGCAAATGAACGCAAATAAATTTAAAGCTTGATTTACCTTCTTAGAGCATATGGAAAGTCCTTTTATTTATGATGAAAATGTATGCAAATAAAAAAGCTTACTTTGCCCTCTTAGAAAGTCTTTTCATTTATGATGAAAATAAATGCTAACAGTTGAATAAAGTGAAAATTGGAGCGGAATTAGCATAGAAACAGACGCACTTGACATCTTTTTTTGCAAGCGCGTTCATAAGTTTCATCTTTATTAAGAGTTTTCTTTTGGCTAATTCTACTAGTACATCAATTTCTTTTATACATATACAGGTCCTTTTAAAAAGTAAATAAAGACAAAAATGCCTTTAACTACAACAACACTGGATCCTTTCCCCGTGGAGTCACTCATAGCGAGAAAAAACAAAATAGTCTGGAGAGGCACATTTAGATTTGTATTTTAACCACATAAAATGCTACGTGAGATTAAAATTTTACCTTGTGTAGCCAATAGGTCCATCAATGGTAGGGGTTTCGGGTCGAGCCTAGCCTGAACCCGTCCTATTAATGTGGGTACGGATTTTGTCTTTTACCACGCAAGCCCAACTTGGTTACTATTAGGGTATAGTATGGTTTTATCAAAACCCAACCCGGTTAGAGCACTATCAGACTATTAGTTTTCCATCGTATAAAAACATGAGCATGTATGATATTTATTTAACATTTTGTTTATTTATATGCAGATGTTTTTGTACGCTTTTATTGTGAACTTGACTACATTACCGTCCAATTTATTGTATACAAATTTTACCGAAGCTGTAGTTTTAAAATATAGTTTTGACGTGAATATTCTAAGTTAGACATATGAGGAATACCTAATGGGTCGAGCTAAATATTGGGCCGAAGTGTCCTACGTGTTCGGGCCAGGCTCGGATTTTAATTATTATAATCGAACTAGAGTCCGTGTTTTATGATATCCGGACCAAACCCAGCCCATTGATAGGCCTAGTAGCCAATGCAGGCTAATTCTTCTCTTCTCGGACTTGCTTTACATGGAATCTTGATTTTACAATAATAAATGGTTATACTGGAAGAGTGAATTGGGAAATTGTAAAGTCTAATAAAGTAATAAGTGGTGTATATTGTTTAAGAAAATTTGGATTAAGGAAAACAAAATATGATGTTTAAATAGAATCACCCTATAAATTTTCTTAGTTCTAAGGACGGTAAGAAAATTTTTGAAATTTCAAAAATAACCTTTCTCTCATTTTGTTCATTCTTCTTTCTCTTGTGCGTTTGATTACTTGGGTGATCCCCATTTTACCATTGACTCCCCATTTCTTTGATGCTTCTTAATCAAATATTATTTCGATTTGAGATTTAACATATTAGGGATATAAACTAAAGAGGGTTTAGTTTAAATTATGATTCTATGGTGATAATTAAATTTTATTTTGTTCTTTATCGAATATATATTTCTTTTAGATCTCCCATCATATTTTTATTTACTTAAATTTTTTTTCGTTTTACCAATGCATACATAGATTTGGTGATATCTTCTATTGTAAAGTTAAATATGAGAAAGTTAAGGGTATACACTAGAGGCAATTCTATGATTTATTGTAATTATTAAATCTGTAATAAAATATTGTTTGAAATAAAAGATGTTTGTTTTCTGTTATATAATTGTTATCTTATGATATATTAATTAAATAATTAATTAATACATTTTTATTTACTTATATATGTAACGACCCACTATTTTGTACCATTCGAATTCGACAATAATAGAACATGTCGAGCTGGAATAGTTCAAAATAATAGATTGTAGAATAAATTTGGCAAAACTCGGAATATACAGTAAATAAATCGCAGAATCACATACACAGATATCAGAATCTCGCAGCGGAAATTAAAAATTTAGTGGTTCATGAAGCCACTGATACATCTTTACAAAACAGAACTTACATTGTCTATAATCCTCAATACAAATTTTAACATACACAGATAGAGAGTCTTCAAAGTCTTGAATTCCAGAAAGGATAAAGGCTGAAACAACTTCCAATAGCACGAATGATCTATTGAGTGTCCTAGCTACGGAGAAGAAACTGAAGCTGCAACTCAGGCTGACCCGAGCGTACAATAAAACAAAACACTCGAGTCAGGACATACATACTTATATAATGTAAGCTAAATCAAGTGTACTGTAATATATAGCAAGTAACTCAAAGGATGCCTGGGACCGCCCATCCTCTAAGGATCCGTTAAACTATTTACTATGTAGTATATTGCGCTATTATAATAGTGTCTATTTATAAAGTAAACATACTTATTTCTTAGCATTAAGGGGTTACCCATATAGCCCTTAACACGTAATAGTCCCAGTAGTCCATCCAATATCATAGCTCCTCCTACTCGGGAAGCAACTAGAGGATACCACACGGGCTACGGGAGAAAACCAAACTCGTACAAGGCTCGATATGGTAGGTGACACGGCACAACTAGGCAATGCCAGGGTAGATATACCAATTGCTATCCGGACCGGTGGTAACGCGAAGCCGCAGCAACCGCCCACCTCGAACAACACTCCCAAATCAAAGGGTGCACCCAAACAATCACATAAGCAATAGAATGGTATACGAAGAAGTGCGTTCGATCAGAGGAGCTACCTCATTAATCCGAGAATCGCTCCTGTTTTAGCCACCTTATGCCAACTCACGGGAGTCGGGTCCATGTATATACCTTTCAAGAAACCGTCACCACCAACCTACTTCATTCTGGAATCTCCACCGCGTACACGGTTAGTCAAAGTGGTTTTCGGTATCGACAGAGAGTATGTCCATATCCGATCCCGGTCTCTTTGCCAACCCTTCGTTATTATAACCCGTGGTTATTTAAAAACAGTTTATACTTTAAATCAGAATAAACATTTCCATTTCAAAACTATAGATACGATATCATTTTAAAACCCAAAACAATAGGATATCGTTATATTCAAATATAATTCTTTCCAAAACCATACTGTTTATAATATCTGGAGACCAAATATTTGAATTATATCTTCAAAGGATAATGTTTTGGAAACTTTACTTAAATCCATAACTCCCAAACACAATGGTTTGGACATTCAACGATATATATATAAATGGGTTAACTTTATGGTTACTTTGTAAAGAAGATAATTTACATAGCTTCACAAATATATTTCTTTATTTAAAGTTTAACCATAATTTAAATATCCCTTTATGTTCCCAAAACCATTTCAATTTTTATATATATCCAATTGGAGTATTTACTATTCAAAACTTAGTTTGGGTTTTATTCTTTCACAAATCAATGTTTTATATTTTTAGTCTTGAATATTCCCATAATTTCCATAAATAAAACTCCAAATTTTAACCATTAAATTTTTCCCAAAATTTACTTAATACCAGAATATTTATCTTTAATTTATTTAGGAAAATACAGTTATAAATATTATGTCTTAAGTTTTTCCAAAACTTAAGGTAAAATAAAATTTATCAAATTCCATAAATTTTAGAGCAATCAAATTCTAGATTCCATAGCACTTAGGAAATGCTACCTAAAGTTATGGGTAAAACTAGTCAAATTTCAAAAGACAGCATTTAAATGCTGTAATAGATTGTTTAACTTGATAAATATTTCCAAATATAACCTATTTATTTATTCATTTATTAACTGAAATCTTATTCTTTCAAAATCCCGATTTACCAAATAAGTTATATTCCATAAATTTATTCAAATATTTATTTATTTCTTTATTTATAACTTATTAAAAATCAATATAAATTCCTTTAAAGATATAAATCAAATATTTAACTTCCAAAATAATTTTAAATATTTCAGAAAATATTATAAGGACCACGGGCCTGTATATAGTTTTCTAGCCTAGGTCAAGTGGTACGGATTTATATCATTTCAATCCGTAGTTTACAAATATCCCGGGTCCTATCATTTCAAACCCGCAATCCCAAATTTAACAGTTTAACAGTTAACAGCATAATTTAACAATAATAATCATTTAGGCCTATCATTTCAGCCCATAACAATCTACGTATAACAGGGAACTTGCAGTGTGATTTAAGCAGTAAATAAACAATAACATAATATAACTGCAGATATAATACAACAGATAATAACTGATGAGGTGTCAATTTAAATGGGGTTCATCATTTTATATTACACTACAGACAGATAATAGTGACATAAAATTTTACACATACACTTGCAATAATTTACGAAATATAAATACGTATGTCTGGTGAGAAATACTCACCTGAAAGTTGCAGAAAATTTGAATTCAAAACGACGATTCACCGGTAAAGACCGACAGAAAATAACGATCAAATTTCTCCTGATGTCGCCTAGATTCAAATCTAGAACAAATTCAAATATTTTGAAACGCGACTTTAGAATGTATGGTCAAGAAAGGATTAAAATAGAACGGAAATTGTTTTGACTTGCTCGACCACTCCACCGTATAATGTGACCTAAATATACCCAAAATATGTGCCTCGTGCTAACACACAAAATTTACGACGAAAATTTTCCCTAAACAATTACGGCAAGATGTTAACTACGAACACCCGTACACATAAATTTTTCTTTCTCCATGTACGGTGACACGGATACGTGCACGCACGTGCATCACTCCACTGCCTAGTTTTCTCATGCACATTGCACATTTATGTGCAGCCTACCTCCCCAGTTTTCTTTTCTCTTATTTACTAAAATTCCAGTTTAACCTATATACTTGCAAAATTGGTTTCATCTCTTTTTCCTTTCCAGGCTCGAACTGTCACAGGGTATCCTCTTCATCAATACAGCATGGCTAAGCATGCACCGTGGCATCAAAACATGTCAAAGTGGCTTTATTTACCAAGATGTTCGAACTCCACATTTCAAATTTTCCAGTACACTTCCCAGGCCGATCAACTGATACGTGTATATGCACGCTCAAACCAACCCATACAATACCACATACTTCATCCATATATATCTTACTTCATTCATATATTTAACTCTTGTATTCAGTTTTAATCTTACGTTTTAGGTTTAGTTCTAAAACATCACTTTACAGATAGATTTCCTTAGATTCAAAACTTCCCAGGCAGATCTGAAGCATTTCAGTTTCATTTTAAGTTTTAAACTTAACTTTAAAACATTTCTAGACAATATAAATTTTCTTAAATATAACTTCCCAGGCATCTGTACAGGCAAACCACTGCTTCGTGACTGCTACAAATTACTTCGAGTCCTCCTTATATGCTTCGAGTAATTTCATGCCAGACTTCAAGTCAAGAACGCCTCTGCTTCGAGACAATCTGGGAATTTCTTCGGGAATCATATAATTGCTTCGAACGAAACTGAGGCCACTTCTACTTGACCAACACTGAAGCCTTTTTATGTATTCTTCTTTCAACATGTCCAACTCCTATTGATACCTCAAGTACACATAAAGAATCATCTACTGAAACCTACCTGCATGTTTTTCTTGCCTACCTACTATTTATATTTACTTTCTACTGCAAATTCCACTGATGCATACGAGTACTGACACCAACATATACACAGAGATACAACATGTACATCCTACCCCTTCATCTTTTCACAAATGGTTTCCACAATCTCCAAATTATAAACTAAAACAGGCAACTCACTTACACTCATGCTAACCAGTATTATGATAGATAAACAAAACAAGGACTTCCCCTCTGAAAATATTCACTGCCCTGTTTTTCTATATATAATTCTTTTCTTTTTATATGACCTGCCTAGACTACTAATCACAGATCTTCAATCACCAAAATAATTATGGGCATTACTCCTCTCCAAATTCAAAACAGACAATCCCTTAAAATGTATAGATAAAATCTTCTAACCTTCACAAAACACATGCCTTTCCAAGAGATTACACAGTTCTAAGACCTACGCAGACTCAAGCTAGCATCTATATTCCTACTGGCACATGGTGGGAGAAATGGCCGAGCAAACAAGGGTGAAAAGAAAAAAAAGAAACTGGAAGGAAAGGAAAAACAAAAAAACTGAAGAAGAAAAGAAAATATACCTGATGGCTATAGAGGAAGAAAGGCAGAATAAAAGAGATGTAGAGGAATGAAAGATATATATAGGCAAGGCTTGCGAATAACGTATCAGCCTTTTTTTTTCATTGTGAACTCCTTCAAGTCTGCGTGGTTAAAGGCAAAAGATGAGGCAGCTTGATTATGGAGAAATAAATGCTGATGGAATTTAAAACATGCATTGATTTTGGACGAAATGGTTTGCGTGACTGGAAAATTGAAGATGGGAGAAAGGAGTTGATATGCACGTTACTTTATATAAACAAAGCTTGCGTGATTAGTGGAGGAAAATAAACAACAAAATTACGAGCGTTACTTAAAATTTCCCCGTGCTCTTGGATTTGTATATATGTGTGATTAGGAACGAAAAATTTTATTTATTTATTTATTTATTGCATAATAAAGATGAAATAGAGAGATATACATGGGAATTGAGAAGTTGAAAAGATAGGCAAGGTTAAGTATGAATGCGTGATTTAAAACTGCCAATTGAAATCTAGATTTAATGCATGCGATAACTGCAATTTTTATGAGAAGCTTTGATTTCAAAATCTTATACTATTTAATGTAGGCGTGATTTTAGATTGATGATTTGCAGATAAAAGGATTTGTTTGAGGCGGAATCAAATGGACAAATGGGGAGAAAAGGGCAAGCAGCTTAAATGGTTTAAAGTATCAGTTTTATATATATAAATATGAATACGTGTGTGATGATTCATTTATATTTACATAAATTTTGATTTGTATTAAATATGTTTACAAATGTATTTGGACGTTCGCAGATACCATACTAGATCATAGGCAAAAACACAGGGGAAAAAGAGGAAGCTGTAGAGATTTAAAGCTTTCAGTTACAAAAGTTATAAATATGTTTACGTGATATAAGATTTAGGCAGTTACACAACATATAAAGTTTGAAAATATGTAAATATGCATGCGTGATTTCAGCATGCTTTGATTCTCCTATGTTTGATTTAATAAACAAACTGGCCAGACTTAATGCAAAACTTTTTAAAAAGAAACGTACAAAATGAAAAGTTGCGTGATATAAGCCTGGATATAAAGTTTGTACGTAACTTTATGTTCTTTTTTTTATTTTCAGTTTGCAAAAATTATAAGTTTTTGAATTTACTGGAAGGCCGAGAGATTTGCTTCAGTTTTCTCTTTGAATAAATGCTTATACGTGATTGAAGAAATAAACAAGGGAAGTTATCAATGCATGATTTTATTTCTGAGAAAAGGAAAGGCAAACTCATATTCAATTCAGTTTTGATTTACAAAAGGTTTAATTAAGGCATACGTTGATATGGGGAGAAATAAAGGTAAGTATACATCAGAGGATGAACGAAAGAGTTGATATGTATCGTATCAATTTAGGCATGCACAAATTTCTCCTTGGATTTTTGTCTCACACGTTACTTCCATGTTAAGTTTTTACTTCATTTTATTTATTTGATTTTAGTTTGAAAACAATAAATGGAATGGCAAGAATTTATGCAAAGCTTAGAAAAACGTATACAAATTTATTTAAAATCAGACTGTCAGTTAATGCAACGTAACGTTTGTTATAAAATCTCTGACTGATATTTTTCTCCAAAATTTTACGAAAACATGATTTTTACACTACGCTAAACAGACGCAGTCCAAAACATCAAAAAAAATTTTTTTTATAAAAATAACATTTTAAAAACACACGTTTTATTACGTCACTTATACCCTATAATTGACGCGTCTTTTGAACGCGAAATTCAACTGTTTAACTTAGCTTAAAATTTCACAGTTATTATTAGATTTTATTGACATATGCAATTTTATAAAATATATCTTCAAATTAAATAATTAAACTATATCTTTAGACACAATTTATATAAAATATACTTTGAAACTAAATAATTAATAATAAAATAAATATCTAAAACTAGGGCTGTTACACTCTCCCCCACTTAAGAACTTTTCGTCCTCGAAAAGGAACGAAAGAAGAGAAACAAAGAAGATAAGCTAGATAACAAGTATTTTAAACGGATGGTTCCGGATTTTAAAGCACGAAGAAGATCTTCTAGAGTCGGTTTTACCCTTCCAGTTCGACTGTCAGTCTATGGGACAATGTCCCGATCCTGAGGAGTAACAAAGATTTCTAAAGACTATAGAGAGATTTCTAAATAGACTGGTATAAGCGATAGCATCCCAATCCGTAGAAGATAGGGAAACCAAGGACATTTAAGATAGTCTGGAAAACAAGATAAGATAATAAATTTGAAATCATAATACTTTGAAAGTCATTAAAATTTATAGATTATTATTTGGAAATACTACTAAAATCATAACACCTTTTTAAAATAATCTTCATTTATTCAGTTATAAATTTCCATAATATTTTATTTTTAGAACAGCAGCACTTAAAATATGCTACAGCAGATATAATAATATTTCTAATTAGTTCAACATTTTTCTTAATTCTTAATTTAACAAATAACCTAACACTTTATTTGGAATACCTATTTTATAAATAAAATTTGAGTGGTTATAATAAATGTTATACACTCGAATTTTAGTTATAAAATCCTTTTTATATTGTATATTTTCCAAATTCATTTTTAACTTTTGAAAATCAAGGTAAGTTATATTGAAATGAAATTGAGTATTATACAACTAAAACTTCCAAATTTAATTATTTCCAGTTGGAATTTCTTATTCAGAATTTTATTTTCCATTTATTGAAATTTCTTAAGATAAAATTTTAAGAATTAAATTTCTGATTCCCCTCAAACCATTTACAGATAAATAAGTATATATTCATAATATGTCAATCAAATTTAAATTATATATCTATATATATATATATATATATATATTAAGTCATACTTTAGAAATTTCAAATCAAATAAAATCTCAAGGTAATACTGTAGCCAGACTACAGAATGGTCTTTCACTTCGAAACTCGAAAATGAATGTCGATGATGTTGTAGTCATCACCGAAATTATTTTCCAGCGACAAAGAGAAGAGCACTAAATTTTTAAAATTCTTTGGGAAACAAACTTCTATTTTGAAAATACTTTAAATAATATATACTTTTAAAATTTTAATCCCAAAGTTTGAAACCATCAGAAATTGAATTCTCAAGTTCTTGTTTTATATTCATTTCTGTTTCTAAATTAATTTATAACCATTGTTTATATTCAATTATTTAGACAAACACATGGTTTACAAAACCATAAATAAAATCAAACTATTATCTCCTGACACTAGTTAAATTAAATATTAAAATTTCTGAAAATTTATACTTATATATATTTTAGATTTCCTTTCAAATATAGGAGTAAATTTCCAAAACAAGGATAGAAATTCAAATTTGATGAACTCAAATCAAATAGAATCCAAGCTAGTTAAAATCAGAAGGTCCGATGATTAAATAACAGAATAAGGAACTCGGTAAGTCTATATAAATCGCGGACAACCTTGATCTGGTCAACCGTGACTTGAAGAGTCGGATCGATATGATTGGGTAAATCTATATTTGATCCGAAGAGATAGAGTTCAGAATAATCAAAGATACTAGCATATAAACCGATGATAAATATAAATCTCCGGTGAATTAATGCTAATGGTAAAGGAGTTTCACCCCTTTATTAGAACGATGGCGAGACCGCCAATTCACTATAAAGATCATCCGAAGTGGAGTTATGGGATACTCCAGAATCTTGAGTAGATGAAAAGTGAGGGACGCGAGTGAACTTTGGAACCACAGGGAATGTTCCAAATTCGAAAAGGAAGAGATTCAATCTCAAATGAAGGTGATTCTGTAAATCAAATTTACCATATATTCTGAGTTTGCCTAGAGCCAAAGCTCTGATACCAGCTGTAACGACCCACTATTTTGTACCATTCGAATTCGACAATAATAGAACATGTCGAGCTGGAATAGTTCAAAATAATAGATTGTAGAATAAATTTGGCAAAACTCGGAATATACAGTAAATAAATCGCAGAATCACATACACAGATATCAGAATCTCGCAGCGGAAATTAAAAATTTAGTGGTTCATGAAGCCACTGATACATCTTTACAAAACAGAACTTACATTGTCTATAATCCTCAATACAAATTTTAACATACACAGATAGAGAGTCTTCAAAGTCTTGAATTCCAGAAAGGATAAAGGCTGAAACAACTTCCAATAGCACGAATGATCTATTGAGTGTCCTAGCTACGGAGAAGAAACTGAAGCTGCAACTCAGGCTGACCCGAGCGTACAATAAAACAAAACACTCGAGTCAGGACATACATACTTATATAATGTAAGCTAAATCAAGTGTACTGTAATATATAGCAAGTAACTCAAAGGATGCCTGGGACCGCCCATCCTCTAAGGATCCGTTAAACTATTTACTATGTAGTATATTGCGCTATTATAATAGTGTCTATTTATAAAGTAAACATACTTATTTCTTAGCATTAAGGGGTTACCCATATAGCCCTTAACACGTAATAGTCCCAGTAGTCCATCCAATATCATAGCTCCTCCTACTCGGGAAGCAACTAGAGGATACCACACGGGCTACGGGAGAAAACCAAACTCGTACAAGGCTCGATATGGTAGGTGACACGGCACAACTAGGCAATGCCAGGGTAGATATACCAATTGCTATCCGGACCGGTGGTAACGCGAAGCCGCAGCAACCGCCCACCTCGAACAACACTCCCAAATCAAAGGGTGCACCCAAACAATCACATAAGCAATAGAATGGTATACGAAGAAGTGCGTTCGATCAGAGGAGCTACCTCATTAATCCGAGAATCGCTCCTGTTTTAGCCACCTTATGCCAACTCACGGGAGTCGGGTCCATGTATATACCTTTCAAGAAACCGTCACCACCAACCTACTTCATTCTGGAATCTCCACCGCGTACACGGTTAGTCAAAGTGGTTTTCGGTATCGACAGAGAGTATGTCCATATCCGATCCCGGTCTCTTTGCCAACCCTTCGTTATTATAACCCGTGGTTATTTAAAAACAGTTTATACTTTAAATCAGAATAAACATTTCCATTTCAAAACTATAGATACGATATCATTTTAAAACCCAAAACAATAGGATATCGTTATATTCAAATATAATTCTTTCCAAAACCATACTGTTTATAATATCTGGAGACCAAATATTTGAATTATATCTTCAAAGGATAATGTTTTGGAAACTTTACTTAAATCCATAACTCCCAAACACAATGGTTTGGACATTCAACGATATATATATAAATGGGTTAACTTTATGGTTACTTTGTAAAGAAGATAATTTACATAGCTTCACAAATATATTTCTTTATTTAAAGTTTAACCATAATTTAAATATCCCTTTATGTTCCCAAAACCATTTCAATTTTTATATATATCCAATTGGAGTATTTACTATTCAAAACTTAGTTTGGGTTTTATTCTTTCACAAATCAATGTTTTATATTTTTAGTCTTGAATATTCCCATAATTTCCATAAATAAAACTCCAAATTTTAACCATTAAATTTTTCCCAAAATTTACTTAATACCAGAATATTTATCTTTAATTTATTTAGGAAAATACAGTTATAAATATTATGTCTTAAGTTTTTCCAAAACTTAAGGTAAAATAAAATTTATCAAATTCCATAAATTTTAGAGCAATCAAATTCTAGATTCCATAGCACTTAGGAAATGCTACCTAAAGTTATGGGTAAAACTAGTCAAATTTCAAAAGACAGCATTTAAATGCTGTAATAGATTGTTTAACTTGATAAATATTTCCAAATATAACCTATTTATTTATTCATTTATTAACTGAAATCTTATTCTTTCAAAATCCCGATTTACCAAATAAGTTATATTCCATAAATTTATTCAAATATTTATTTATTTCTTTATTTATAACTTATTAAAAATCAATATAAATTCCTTTAAAGATATAAATCAAATATTTAACTTCCAAAATAATTTTAAATATTTCAGAAAATATTATAAGGACCACGGGCCTGTATATAGTTTTCTAGCCTAGGTCAAGTGGTACGGATTTATATCATTTCAATCCGTAGTTTACAAATATCCCGGGTCCTATCATTTCAAACCCGCAATCCCAAATTTAACAGTTTAACAGTTAACAGCATAATTTAACAATAATAATCATTTAGGCCTATCATTTCAGCCCATAACAATCTACGTATAACAGGGAACTTGCAGTGTGATTTAAGCAGTAAATAAACAATAACATAATATAACTGCAGATATAATACAACAGATAATAACTGATGAGGTGTCAATTTAAATGGGGTTCATCATTTTATATTACACTACAGACAGATAATAGTGACATAAAATTTTACACATACACTTGCAATAATTTACGAAATATAAATACGTATGTCTGGTGAGAAATACTCACCTGAAAGTTGCAGAAAATTTGAATTCAAAACGACGATTCACCGGTAAAGACCGACAGAAAATAACGATCAAATTTCTCCTGATGTCGCCTAGATTCAAATCTAGAACAAATTCAAATATTTTGAAACGCGACTTTAGAATGTATGGTCAAGAAAGGATTAAAATAGAACGGAAATTGTTTTGACTTGCTCGACCACTCCACCGTATAATGTGACCTAAATATACCCAAAATATGTGCCTCGTGCTAACACACAAAATTTACGACGAAAATTTTCCCTAAACAATTACGGCAAGATGTTAACTACGAACACCCGTACACATAAATTTTTCTTTCTCCATGTACGGTGACACGGATACGTGCACGCACGTGCATCACTCCACTGCCTAGTTTTCTCATGCACATTGCACATATATGTGCAGCCTACCTCCCCAGTTTTCTTTTCTCTTATTTACTAAAATTCCAGTTTAACCTATATACTTGCAAAATTGGTTTCATCTCTTTTTCCTTTCCAGGCTCGAACTGTCACAGGGTATCCTCTTCATCAATACAGCATGGCTAAGCATGCACCGTGGCATCAAAACATGTCAAAGTGGCTTTATATACCAAGATGTTCGAACTCCACATTTCAAATTTTCCAGTACACTTCCCAGGCCGATCAACTGATACGTGTATATGCACGCTCAAACCAACCCATACAATACCACATACTTCATCCATATATATCTTACTTCATTCATATATTTAACTCTTGTATTCAGTTTTAATCTTACGTTTTAGGTTTAGTTCTAAAACATCACTTTACAGATAGATTTCCTTAGATTCAAAACTTCCCAGGCAGATCTGAAGCATTTCAGTTTCATTTTAAGTTTTAAACTTAACTTTAAAACATTTCTAGACAATATAAATTTTCTTAAATATAACTTCCCAGGCATCTGTACAGGCAAACCACTGCTTCGTGACTGCTACAAATTACTTCGAGTCCTCCTTATATGCTTCGAGTAATTTCATGCCAGACTTCAAGTCAAGAACGCCTCTGCTTCGAGACAATCTGGGAATTTCTTCGGGAATCATATAATTGCTTCGAACGAAACTGAGGCCACTTCTACTTGACCAACACTGAAGCCTTTTTATGTATTCTTCTTTCAACATGTCCAACTCCTATTGATACCTCAAGTACACATAAAGAATCATCTACTGAAACCTACCTGCATGTTTTTCTTGCCTACCTACTATTTATATTTACTTTCTACTGCAAATTCCACTGATGCATACGAGTACTGACACCAACATATACACAGAGATACAACATGTACATCCTACCCCTTCATCTTTTCACAAATGGTTTCCACAATCTCCAAATTATAAACTAAAACAGGCAACTCACTTACACTCATGCTAACCAGTATTATGATAGATAAACAAAACAAGGACTTCCCCTCTGAAAATATTCACTGCCCTGTTTTTCTATATATAATTCTTTTCTTTTTATATGACCTGCCTAGACTACTAATCACAGATCTTCAATCACCAAAATAATTATGGGCATTACTCCTCTCCAAATTCAAAACAGACAATCCCTTAAAATGTATAGATAAAATCTTCTAACCTTCACAAAACACATGCCTTTCCAAGAGATTACACAGTTCTAAGACCTACGCAGACTCAAGCTAGCATCTATATTCCTACTGGCACATGGTGGGAGAAATGGCCGAGCAAACAAGGGTGAAAAGAAAAAAAAGAAACTGGAAGGAAAGGAAAAACAAAAAAACTGAAGAAGAAAAGAAAATATACCTGATGGCTATAGAGGAAGAAAGGCAGAATAAAAGAGATGTAGAGGAATGAAAGATATATATAGGCAAGGCTTGCGAATAACGTATCAGCCTTTTTTTTTTCATTGTGAACTCCTTCAAGTCTGCGTGGTTAAAGGCAAAAGATGAGGCAGCTTGATTATGGAGAAATAAATGCTGATGGAATTTAAAACATGCATTGATTTTGGACGAAATGGTTTGCGTGACTGGAAAATTGAAGATGGGAGAAAGGAGTTGATATGCACGTTACTTTATATAAACAAAGCTTGCGTGATTAGTGGAGGAAAATAAACAACAAAATTACGAGCGTTACTTAAAATTTCCCCGTGCTCTTGGATTTGTATATATGTGTGATTAGGAACGAAAAATTTTATTTATTTATTTATTTATTTATTTATTGCATAATAAAGATGAAATAGAGAGATATACATGGGAATTGAGAAGTTGAAAAGATAGGCAAGGTTAAGTATGAATGCGTGATTTAAAACTGCCAATTGAAATCTAGATTTAATGCATGCGATAACTGCAATTTTTATGAGAAGCTTTGATTTCAAAATCTTATACTATTTAATGTAGGCGTGATTTTAGATTGATGATTTGCAGATAAAAGGATTTGTTTGAGGCGGAATCAAATGGACAAATGGGGAGAAAAGGGCAAGCAGCTTAAATGGTTTAAAGTATCAGTTTTATATATATAAATATGAATACGTGTGTGATGATTCATTTATATTTACATAAATTTTGATTTGTATTAAATATGTTTACAAATGTATTTGGACGTTCGCAGATACCATACTAGATCATAGGCAAAAACACAGGGGAAAAAGAGGAAGCTGTAGAGATTTAAAGCTTTCAGTTACAAAAGTTATAAATATGTTTACGTGATATAAGATTTAGGCAGTTACACAACATATAAAGTTTGAAAATATGTAAATATGCATGCGTGATTTCAGCATGCTTTGATTCTCCTATGTTTGATTTAATAAACAAACTGGCCAGACTTAATGCAAAACTTTTTAAAAAGAAACGTACAAAATGAAAAGTTGCGTGATATAAGCCTGGATATAAAGTTTGTACGTAACTTTATGTTCTTTTTTTTATTTTCAGTTTGCAAAAATTATAAGTTTTTGAATTTACTGGAAGGCCGAGAGATTTGCTTCAGTTTTCTCTTTGAATAAATGCTTATACGTGATTGAAGAAATAAACAAGGGAAGTTATCAATGCATGATTTTATTTCTGAGAAAAGGAAAGGCAAACTCATATTCAATTCAGTTTTGATTTACAAAAGGTTTAATTAAGGCATACGTTGATATGGGGAGAAATAAAGGTAAGTATACATCAGAGGATGAACGAAAGAGTTGATATGTATCGTATCAATTTAGGCATGCACAAATTTCTCCTTGGATTTTTGTCTCACACGTTACTTCCATGTTAAGTTTTTACTTCATTTTATTTATTTGATTTTAGTTTGAAAACAATAAATGGAATGGCAAGAATTTATGCAAAGCTTAGAAAAACGTATACAAATTTATTTAAAATCAGACTGTCAGTTAATGCAACGTAACGTTTGTTATAAAATCTCTGACTGATATTTTTCTCCAAAATTTTACGAAAACATGATTTTTACACTACGCTAAACAGACGCAGTCCAAAACATCAAAAAAATTTTTTTTTATAAAAATAACATTTTAAAAACACACGTTTTATTACGTCACTTATACCCTATAATTGACGCGTCTTTTGAACGCGAAATTCAACTGTTTAACTTAGCTTAAAATTTCACAGTTATTATTAGATTTTATTGACATATGCAATTTTATAAAATATATCTTCAAATTAAATAATTAAACTATATCTTTAGACACAATTTATATAAAATATACTTTGAAACTAAATAATTAATAATAAAATAAATATCTAAAACTAGGGCTGTTACAATATATTTAACAAAATTCCATAAATAATATGTTATGTGATAATAATTATAAGGAGTTGTACTAATGAGAAGATTATCACAATGGTAAATAACTTATTACTTTAAAAATTCCTTGTTAAGATATATTGAGAAAGGAAATCGATACATCTTGAAACAATTCACCTTATTGACCCCCGAATGTTAGCACTAATACATTTATGGTATTCACATTCAGAGCACCGGAGTGTTGAAAAGACGAAAATTTAGGATAAAAGAAAAGGGAAAAAAGTAGAACAAGAAGAAGATAATACAATATCAGAATCTTACAGGGTTACTCTGATAGAGAAATTTCGAAGTTACAAAACCTAAGTACTATCGTCGGTCAGGACAGTTATAACAACCTGTCCTCACAAACGCTGATATATAAAATAGTAATATATTGGAAATAAGAATACTACAGTAAGTGAACATCTAACTCGTCTTCTCGAGCTCTAAAGAACACCAATAAAAACCTGCCTTTCTCAAACTACTCGAAAGAGCACGCAAGGAATTTAGAAAAAACAAAACCTAAACGTCAGACATAAGTACGGTATGAGAAACTCAAGAAATCGTGATCAACATATAAAAGTACTTTTAAGACCGCATGAAATGCCATAAAAGTTATTCCCTCAAAAAAACCACCATCTAGTAAGTATATAAGGTGATATAATAGATAATTTCCATAGTGTAGAATAAAAATATTATAACATAGCTGGAATGGTTACATTGGTTACATTCAACAACGTATAAAATATTATAATCTAACTCGATAAGTAATGTTCACATATTGGATTTTGCACGGAGACCCCTTCGGTTAAGCCTGATAGAGTTAAGGGTATGCCCTAAGGTCAATTATGTAATTTGTTACATATATCTAACTCGTTAACTAATCTTGTTTGAAATAAAGGTGATTTCTTTTTATTATATACTTGATATAATATGGTTATATAAATTAATTAATTTAATTAAAATTATATTTAATAGAAAATCCATAAATGGAATGATTTGTGATAGAAGTTACAAAATGTTGTAACCATTAGTAGTTTATCATAATGAAACAAATATACAATTTTAAATGTTCCACGTCAAGATGCATCGAGACTGGATATTGATGTATCCCTTGAGACTAGAATATGTAATGCTCTCTAAATATTAGGCAGTGTATTATTCATGACTGCTGGGGGCACTAAGGGGTTACGTACTGATAGTTATTGGATAACTATGGAATGACTAACTTGAGAGTTTTCTGTTGGTTATTATAACTAAGGTCAAGAAGAGATTATCGATGTGATTAATTTACATGGTCCTCTCGACTTAAGAATACTGTTTGCACCAAAAATGGTCATAAACCCCAAGTATCGTGAAAGCACCAGCGTATGAACACAAATCAGCAATATTCAAGCACAAATCTCAGATCTAAGCAAACAACAAACAACAATCCAGTAATAACAAACAAAGACACGAAGTTTATAGTGGTTCGGCTATCTTCGGCCTATGTCCACTTTAAAGTTTTATCTTTTATTGATTATCCTTGCTGGTTACAGATGATTACAGCGATTACAATGGAGTAATTTGAGTACCACAGCGATAGTAATGTGTAGGATTGAATCTGGCAGAGTCTGGATGTTGAATAGCCAAAAATCCCTTTTTCTATAGGCTTCAGGGGGCTATTTATACGCGTAGGAGGCTGATATCGCGCTCAAACTTTGAAAGACTTCTTCTGGCACGTGAGTGGGCCCACGCGACCGCCACTAAGTTTCGACTCGATCTGTGATCAATACGAAATGACTTCGTATCGATCAAGAAATGGTCCAATCGAGCTGAAACTTGGCAGGAACATTCTTTACCTTGTATGCAAGCTGCTGTGAAAATTTCGTTGCATTTGGATCAGCGGTTTAGGAGACATGATCGATACGAGTCAATGTTCTTTGGAAGGCTGTCAGGTTCGAATCCATGGCTTCGTATCCATCCCTTTCGCATCGATCAAGAGCACGTGCGTGTAGTGAAGTGGAGTGATGTGGAGCGAGTTTCCTGGAGCGACCCACTTTGTGTGCCGAGTTTGACCAATTTATTCACATCCAACGCTGAAATTTCGCTCGTATCAACCGTTCAATCACATGCATTTGTTTCGGCCCTTATTCGAATCGGTTATCGATTCACCATAGCCCTTGCTCGCATCGATGGTTATTGGGGTGCTGCGTATCGATTGCTGCAGCTGCCATCGACGCGAAGTGACTTCACTCTAGTATGATGGATACGAACAAGGACCTGTACTATATCGATTCGAATAACCACGAACCACATGGATACGAACTGAGCCTCTGTGATCGATTCGAACTGGGCCTACCCCTGGTCGATACGAAGCGTTTCAACCGCGATGGATACGAGCTACATCGATGCGACGCTGTCGCTCCTGGATCGATGCAAGGAGTCCAATGCCGGATGGATTCGAATGGATTGAGGCGGTGTCACTCCAATGGATACGAAACCGATCGATTCGAACAAGCCAGTGTCATGATTTCCTGATGGATGCAAATATGATGGATTCGAACAAGCCATCTTCTCAACTTACTGATGGATACGAACAACATGTTCTTTTCATCTTGCATCGATCATATCTCCTTCATACGAACTCCGATTAACCAGAAATTTGAAACATAGCTTCTTCTTGCTTTGATCATCATCTCCAATCGATTCCGTCCTGATCGGAGCTCGACCAAATTTTAGCGACATCGATTGCAGCCCTGTTTCCAATCGATCTCCAATCCCGATATCCATCATTCCTTGCCAATTTGTTGATATTCCATCTTTGACCGAAAGGTGGAATAACATTTGCCCCTCAAAACATGCCTTGTAATAATAAGGCGTGTTTTGAATAGTTCTGAATCTGATATCTGAAGTCCTGATCCATCCTTATTCAATAGCCAATAACCGAATCCAGGACCTCTCCGGGTCGATATCCAAATCCGTAACCTCTCCGGGCTCTTGCCAAGCGCAATCCACACCTGACGACCGTGGAGCAGTGTCCCTGGACGTTGAGCTAACCTCTATGGGTTCTTGCCAAGCACAATCCACATTTGACGACCGTGGTCCAGTGTCCCTGGACGTTGTGCAATGCTATGGCTTAAGTCCTAAGCCGAATCCTGGTCTCTCCAAACCCTTGCCGAGCATAGTCCATACTCTGCGACCTAAAACAATAATCGATAATATGAGGCCTAAGTCCTATGCCGAAACCTGGTCACTCCGGACCCTTGTTGAGCATAGTCCATACTCAACGACCTGAATAAGCCAATTCGCCACATGCAGACGAAGAGACTTAGCCCTTGCCAGATATAATCCATACCTGACGACCATTTACCAAAAACCAGATAAAAATCCAATCCATATCCAATCCGAAATCCAAATCAAATCAGAAAATCAAAAATCCAAACCAACATCCAAAGCAGAAAACAATCACCCAAGTGAAAATCCAAATCAGAAAGCAAACAAAACCAGGAGTTTAATCCAAACTCCAAAACCAAACCAGAAAAACAAGTATCAAATCTAAAAACAAATGATAGATTTCACAAACCATGGCATCGCGGTTTTTCATCATTCAGAGCATGCATAGGGGCTATCTCCATCCCCGTACATGTGTAAATGACTTAGCCATTTACCAGTAGCTTTCTACTTATTTCACATTATCCCGGTCAATTAATAATCAATCGACCATCATTCCTGTGCCTCACACCATCATTGCTCGAGGTAGGCGGTGGTTGCTCCTGCTCCACCGCTGCATTCCTAGTTCTGACATATTGTCGCAACTATCCATTCCTTACATGTTCCTCGATTATATCCTTTAAGTGCCTACAGCTGTTGGTATCGTGCCCATCCAAATCATGGAAGAGGCAGTGCCTTCCTGATGCCCTTTCCCGTTTAGAAGGCTCTCTTCTAGCCGGCCTTCGATAGGGAAGGCGATTCCGGGTTTCCAGGTATATCCGCTCCAGCGTCTCGTTTAGTCCCGTGTATGTAGAAAATTTTGGATCCTTCCATTGCTTCCTTGCTTTTCCAGAATCATCATCCAACTTCCTTTTTCCTTTATCTTTATACGAACCTCTATTGGATGGACCTCCACCCTCAGTCGCATTCACTTCCTTTAACTTTAAATCTGCACATGCATCCTCTTGTTGAAGGAATCTTTTAGCTTCGTGAAAGAATTCCCTGAGATTCAGTGGTGGGTCTCATATTAAAGATACCTTGAAATCTGAATCCTCTCCGACTCCTGACACCGCTGCCATTAAAACCATTGATGGATCTGGCCGATCCACAGAAGCAACCGCCACATTGAATCGAGTTAGAAAAGCTCTAAGTGGCTCATCCGTCCTTTGCTTTACCGACGTAAGCGTCATCACGTTCTTAGGCCTCTTAATATGAACCCGAAATTGCCTCAGAAACCTATCCACTAGCTCCGTCCATGTTCTGATAGATCCTTCCTCCAATTTCCTAAACCACATTGCGGCTATATCTGTCAAATATAGGGGGAAACATCGGGCCATAACTTCCTTCGATGCCCCCAGCACTTCCATGTGTCTAGTGTATCTCATCAGATGATCTGTTGGATCAGCCTTGCCATTGTATACTTCCACAATAGGTAGCTTGAAATCAGGCGGATTTCGAGCCATCCTGATTTCCCGTGTAAACGGACTCTTGTTCACTCCTTCCAAATCTCTATTGGTCAGACCTTCGCGCATAGTTCTCCTTATAATCTCAGCTAATCCAGCATTATCTGTCAAAGGTTGCCCCCCATGCCCCTGAGAGAATTCCGGTACATACTCCTCATGCGGTTCACTAATGTTAGCGCTAGCTCTAGCCTGTTAAGCTCCATCCAAGGGCCTTCCAACGTCAGATCCTGCGGGCCTGCCCCCAAGCCTTTGTTGATTGCCATTTAGTCCTGTATTCTGTCCTCCATTGGGTTCTGCGACCCTAGTTCCTTGTTCCACATCCGCACTCACCGTAGTCGGTCTAAGGTTTTATGTTCCTACAGCTCTCATCTGTTCAAGGAAAGTCTGCATCATGTCCTGTTGACTTTTCAACAATCTCTCTTGCAATGAATTGGCCATAGCTTCCATTTCGTCTCTGGTTATGTAGATCGAAGCCTGTCCTTCCCCAGCTCCGGAGGATGCTTCTTGACTTCCTTCCTGTTGGCTTCTCTCAGCCTTTTGCCTTCTGCTTGTTTGTCGTGTCATTTTCTCTAAGTCTAAATCCTTCACGCTTTTCAAATCTGAACTTCAATCCGATGTAGCGGGTGCCAGTTATTCTCAGTGAAATCACCAAAGTATTTGCGCCAAAAATGGTCACAAACCCCAAGTATCGTGAAAGCACCAATGTGTGAACACAAATCAGCAATATTCAAGCACAAATCTCAGATCTAAGCAAACAACAAACATCAATTCAGTAATGACAAACAAAGACACGAAGTTTATAGTGGTTCGGCTATCTCCAGCCTACGTCCACTTCAAAGTTTTATCTTTTATTGATTATCCTTGCTGGTTACAGATGATTACAGCGATTACAATGGAGTAATTTGAGTACTACAGCGATAGTAATGTGTAGGATTGAATCCGGTAGAGTCTGGACGTTGAATAGCCAAAAGTCCATTTTTTATAGGCTTCAGGGGGCTATTTATAGGCGTAGGAGGCAGATATCGTGCTTAAACTTTGGAAGACTTATTCGGGCACGTGAGTGGGCCCACGCAATCGGTCCCACCAAGTTTCGACTCGATCTGTGATCGGTACGAAATGATTTCGTATCGATCAAGAAATGGTCCAATCGAACTGAAACTTGGCAGGAACATTCTTTACCTCATATACAAGCTTCTATGAAAATTTCGTTGCATTTGGATCAGCGGTTTAGGAGATATGATCGATACGAGTCGATGTTCTTTAGAAGGCTGTCCGGTTCGAATCCATGGCTTTGTATCCATCCCTTTCACATTGATCAAGAGCATGTGCATGTAGTGACATGGAGTGATGTGGAGCGAGTTTCCCGGAGCGATCCACTTTGTGTGCCGAGTTTGACCGAGTTATTCGCATCCAACACCTAAGTTTTGCTCGTATTAACCGTTTAATCGCATCCATTTGTTTCGGCCCTTATTCGAATCGGTTATCGATTCACCGTAGCCCTTGCTCGCATCGATGATTATTGGGGTACTGCGTATCGATTGCTGTAGCTGCCATCGACACGAAGTGACTTTGCTCTAGTATGATGGATACGAACAAGGACCTGTACTATATCGATTCGAATAACCACGAACCACATGGATACGAACTGAGCCTTTGTGATCGATTCGAACTGGGTCCACCCTTGAACGATACGAAGCGTTTCAACCGCGATGGATACGAGCTACATCGATGCGAAGCTATCGCTCCTGGATCGATGCAAGGAGAAAATGCCGGATGGATTCGAATGGATTGAGGCGGTGTCACTCCAATGGATACGAAACCGATCGATTCGAACAAGCCAGTGTCATGATTTCCTGATGGATGCAAATATGATGGATTCGAACAAGCCATCTCCTCAACTTACTGATGGATACGAACAACATGTTCTTTTCACCTTGCATCGATCATATCTCCTTCATACGAACTCCGATTAACCAGAAATTTGAAACATAGCTTCTTCTTGCTTTGATCATCATCTCCAATCGATTCCGTCCTGATCGGAGCTCGACCAAATTTTAGCGACATCGATTGCAGCCCTGTTTCCAATCGATCTCCAATCCCGATATCCATCCTTCCTTTTCAATTTGTTGATATTCCAGCTTTGACCAAAAGGTGGGATAACAAATACTATTGATCTTCAATGTGAAAGCTCTGCTTTGATAATAGTTAAATTGTGGTACGACGTCCATTGAATGACTATAGTTGGATCGAGTAGTAGCATGAAGTGAAACACTATTCAAGAAGGAATTCGTATCCTCGGTTATATGAGGTTAGTACCACGGCCAACTGAAGTTAACTCAAAGTAAAATTATCTAGCCAGAGCATTTCGGTTAATTATAATTGTTGTTATTGAACCAAGAACTTCGTCTTTGACTATAAAATTGAATGTGGATGATATTGGCATTTTGAAGATTACTAAATTTCGTAAATCCAAAGAGATATAGTTTTGACGAAGAGAATTGGTGTGAACAATTATCACTATTAGGTACCGCTTATAAAAAGTAAAATTGGATTTTACCTAAAAGATGTTTAAGCGATAAATTTGGCAAAAATGTCTGCTAAGTGACGTGTGAACGTTAATATTTGAATAGTTCTATATTAATCGTTGATTGAATATACACCTTCGAATTGCACAACCGTAATGATGAATGCTTCAAAAACCACACAATTTAGTTAATTTATAACAATTATTAGTTAATTTAATTAATTAATATTTATGAAATGTTAATTATTAAATTTTCATTTATTTATTTATTTGATTTGTTTGAATCTATTAGTATTTAATAAAGTACATACATAAAAGTTATGTATGTACGTATCGATATATGATATTGATAAAATATTTAAGTCGTCTTTAAATAGATTAATTACTAATGGGTTGGAGAATATTTTGAAGCACATATAGCCTTATACATAGAAGGCTATAAGAAAAAGAGGCCTAATATCCAATGGTCAGGTCTAGAAAAAGAAGGGTGGAGGTTAAGGAAGGAACTCTCTACAAATATGTTATCTTCCATTCACTAGCCTCTCGTATTCACCCTCCTTCTAAACCCTAGCCTCCATCTTCTTTTTTCTATATTCTTGGCTGAAATTTCATGGCTTTTAAGCCATAAAAATTCCCAAAACAAAATCAAAACAAATCAAATAAATTCAAAAGTGGTGCTTTAGATTGTTGCAGTTTCTAGAGGTGATTCAATCGGAACTAGAAGCATTTATCATTCAAGGTATGAATCATGGCCTACATCAACAAGGTAAACTCCATTAGTTATTTATTTATTCCATGATATTATAGATCGAGTAGTTAATTCATTTGAAAATTGTATATATGCATTAGTTGTCCTTTATAAGCATATAATTATAGATCTTAAAGTAGTATAACTTGTTATCATTAGAATTGGTTTTCATTTGAAATTGATAACTTCTATTCATGATTTTCCATGTTAATTTCTATTGATTTTGATCTAAATATAGATCTGGCAATCAACTTGTTATTCTAATTAACATTATTTTATTTAATTTTTAATAATAGTTTATATTGATTCCAATTTTGTTTTCGACTTTAAGATTCATATATATACATAAATGTGTATGTGTGTGTTTGTGTGCGTGTGCGTGTGTGTATATATATATATATATGTATGTATGTATGTATGTACGTATGTATATACTAAAATAATTTTTAAATATTTTAAATAAGAATTTTTTATAAACATATACACATAAATTATATTTATATTTGTTGATTAAGACATGTTATCAAATTGTTTTACTAAATTCGATTTCTGTATGTTAGGCAATAAATCTTAAATTGATTATAATTGATTTAGTTGAGTTGATTTATTAATTTTAGTGGATTAATTGACAATACATATACAAATATTTTTGAACATATATGTATGTATGTATATGTGTGTATGTATATATATTTCGTATACATGCACACATATACATATATGTACATTGTATTTTTGTGCAAATAAACATGAATCAACATAATATTATTATTATACAAAATATATTTTGGACAAATTTTCTTATAATAATTTTTTTTAATTCTAAATTAAATTATTAGCATATACATATTGGTTACATTTGGATTTATAGATTAAGATCTATTTTCAAATTGATTTACTAAATCAGATCACTACATGTTTGGTAATAAATCTTGAATGGATAGTAGTTGACTTGGCTGAATTAATTTAGTATATTAGGATGTTCATTAAATAATGCATATATAAACATATTTAAACTACACATACAATTAGTTAATAATACATACTTACTTTTGTTGTTGACTACTTATATCCTTGTACCATGATGTCAATTGATTACCTTTTATATGTTTCATTAATTAAGTTTACCAAATGGAAAATTAAATCAATCATCTTTGTTACTCTTTATCTATTTACCATATTTTCTTTGTGTGTTTAGCTATCTATTTATTTCAAGCTATATGTATAACATTGTCATCAACTAGTAACACCTATCACATGTGGCTCTTATAGAATTTACACTATAATATATATATATATATATATATATATATATATATTATACTCACATTCATGCCATATATATATGTTGCTAATTAATGACATTCATATAATTAATCAATTTAATTAGAGAGAGATAAATGAAAGGTTTCTCTCTCCATATAAATAATCTTGCAACAACCCTAGTTTTGGTGATTACCTGTAATATTAAATTATAACAGTGATTATAAATTAATCTTGAAAAATAAAAATAAATTGGAGATTTTAAATTGTTTATTTTTAATAAACAATGGATTTAAATATTCAATGTGAAAATAAAGTTTTAGAAACTTTATTTTTGGTTGTTAGTGATGAAAATGAGTGAACTATGGTTTTAATTTAGAGAAATGCAATAATTTTAGCAATTATTGCCAAACGTGTCATTTATTTATTATAATGAAATATATTTTTTAATATGTTTTATATTATATAAAAAGATGAAATATTGGTTAAAAATAACATTTGAATGTAAAAATGAAGTTATATGGGTTGCTGCATTTAATCTGATAGGAAACTAATTTTTGTGTGAATTTCGGAGTTAAAAATAGTGTGTTATGTAATAAAGGAGTAAATTGTTGTATTTATTTAAAAATATGGTTTTAATGATAGAGATTAATTTTTATTGTAAAAATGTCTTTTATTATGTTGTAAAACATTTTTAGTTGAAATAAACAATTGTTGTAAAATTTATTTGGTTGAATTTCTTGTAAATATGTTTGTGAATATGGTGAAAAAGAGTGAAAATGTGTATTTACTTAGCCAAATTGTCACCAAGTATAAAAACATATGGTATTGGACTAGTGGATAGTGGTTTGGGTCCAAACCTAATACTCATTTCTGGAATACTCAGGAGAAAGAAACTGTATGTATAGTTTCTTTCTCATTTTCACTCCTCTCTGAAATATCCAGAAAAAGAAAATCATAGCCTCTTCCTTGCTCTTTAAAATCTAGCTCCAATTTCAACAAAAATCAAGAGATAGAAATTAGCAGATTTAGGTAAATACAGGTAATCAAATCCAAAATCCAAAATCCAAAATTTGTTTCTTCGGTTCTCTGTTTTATGTAGATACTGTCTGTAACTTTTCTTCCTTGTCTAAGCTTCTACAGTTAGAGAAGCCTCTTTGGTCCAGAAAGACATCATCTTGCATCATAAGCTTGCACAAATTAATGATAAGGTGAGTAAAACTCACGATTCTAACTTAAACAAGGTTTATTAATTGAAATTTGATGATAATAACTTACTGTAAACAATTTCTCGTAGTTGTTAATTTTTAGTGAAATCTGTTTCTAGTTGCTTCTTTGTGTGATTATAACTCTTCTACCTTGTCATGAAATCATACCAGATCTTCTTCGGATTGTTGTTCGAGTGTTGTAGTTTGTGTATGCAAAATTTCATTGAGAAATTCATCTCTGAACTGCTTCAAAATGTTGCTTAAAATTCAGTTCGAAGAAGCAGAAAATATCCTGTAGAATTCGCGTTCTACAGGTTGGCCTAGCACCCATGGGGGTTGACCTTAGGGTCGACATAGGCACTTGATAGGTCATCCTATCAACTATGAAGGTTGACTTATAGGTTGACCTGTCTACCTCTATTTTTGCCTGCTTATTTCTTTTGTTCTGCAGTGTTTTGCATCTTTATCCAGTGACTTCTGCAGCATGTTTTTGTGATGTTTTGAGATATTTTTGAAGGGCTCTAAACTATTAATAGGTACGGCAATATTTTATTTGATACGAACTCCATATTGATGAGTTTTCGAGATGTTTTCATATGCTGAATTTCCAGTGTTTTTTGACAATTTCTGTTGTTTTCAAGCATGGAATTTCCAAAAGGATTATGAAATTTTTTTAAAATAAAATTGCTTTTGAAATTAATATTTATAAATTATTATAAAGCTATAAAAATTATATATTCTCTATAACAAGGGAATTCAAAGGTTTGTTTTCCAAAATGATTTCGAAAATTGTTTTAAAAGCTAGTTTTTTCAAACAAACTAGTTTCAGTATAAAACACACATTTTTGCACTATTCGAGCGTATGAGAAGGTGGATTAAATGGTTTAGTAAAACGTGTGGTATGGGACACGTGCATTTACTTTATCGCTTAATTCCTGACTTATCCGTTTGAACGTTTTGACCTTCGGGCCGTAATTGTTGATGAGATGATGCAGTTATCGTGTTTTGAATGATTTTTTTATAGTATAGCATTGACTAACAGCTAGTAAACCTATAAGTGAGAACATGTGGTATGAGACGCGTTGTTACCACTTTTCGGGTTCCTATTTAAGAGTTTGTGACACATTCACGAGGTATTACCAGTACTTGAGCTGTTGGATTCTACATGTACATATAGCTGTTGGGCTAATCATGGGTTATCGGGTCCTAAAAGAGGCTAGTGGGTCTCTTGTACATAGTACTTGGCAGGCTGTTGGGCCATAGATTGGGCTATTGGGTCCTTTCTACATTTATAGCTGTTGGGCAACTATTGGATTGTTGGGTCCTATTTCTTATATTGTTGTTTTCTAGATTTCTACATGTTGATTTTTAGAATTTTGGTGATTTATCTATGTCTTCACCATTGTTGTTTTTATTGGATTATTTATATAGCCTGAGTGCTACCGTGTAGATTATACGGTGATTACATTTGGAGTTGTGAACCCTTAGTCAAATTCTATATGTTGTGATTCTTATTTGCATTCCTTTAGCATTTTTGAGATTTGTAATCTCCTATTTAGGAGTTATACTTGATTAAAGCCATTATATTGGCTAATACTATGTCGATGAGATGAGATGTACATTTGTGGATAATTGATATTGTTGTTGTTTAACTTACTACTATATTGGCTATTGGATTGGGTCAATGATATGAGGCACATTTGTGGATATTTGATATTGTGTTGAACTTATCTCTACCTAGAAACTCTAATGACTTAGTCTTAGTGTTGCTTCTTCTCTTTTGAGAAAAATTGTTATCTTTTATCCATATATTTATCCTACCATTTACTAATAAGTTGTTTAAGCTAGACTAACCCATGCATTTTTATATACTTGGGTCAGACCGAGTTGTTTCAGGTTATTTACCTGCTAAATGCTTTGTGCTACTTCTGCCTTGGATATCTGCTCATCACTTTTTGTAGTTTTGTTGTAGTTTGTAACTCTGATATGTATATATTGTTTTGACTCGTTGTATATAGTGTGGTCCTTGTACCACTTCTGTTGTATCATTTTGTATTGTACTGAGATGTATCAGTGTTTATGTGTATATGTATATTTGTTTGTTGTTCTGTGATGTGTTGTACATATGTTGTTGTATTTTATTATGATAGATCTATTAGCTAGTGTAGTTTTGTACTAAGAATTTATTGAATATGTTGAACCTCTTGAGAATGGAAAAAAATAGAGCACCAAATCGACGTATTTGGAAGATGTTTAAGACAAACCTATGGATGGTTGCTCCTAACTAGCCTTATTCTCCACATTAGCGGACAGTATTACCTAGTGATACACTTTGTTAATGTGGGTCTCGGGGAGGGGAGGCGTCACAGCTTGGTATCAGAGCTGAGTTCAGAACAAAATATGATAAACACATAACAAGACATATATTACGGTACATCAAAGTTCAGTATGATTGCTACAAATTCTTCAATCACCATGTCCTTAACCTTTTTGAGTCTTAGGGATAGACATAAGCTGGGAATTTATCTTGGAATTCGTTTTTATTCCGTTGTATTCCCTTATTGAATTAACAATATCCTTCCCTATGAGAAATCCATATCATAATCGCTCTATTCGAGTTTTCTCGATACGGATGTGTTACCCTCATTCGTATCCAAGGAGTTTATTGAAGTTATAGTATTGGACGTTTCTTATCTTGTTATCTCTTTGAAGATTGCGAATCCTATTGAGAGGATCCACAATATTTGGATTTTGAGTGAGAATATTGAGTTTGTACCTTGTAGTTTTCTTTTCATGCAAATTTGCACGTTATTGACGATCTTGGATTTGAAGAGAATTTGGTGATGGATTGGCTTGTATGTTATCTGTAACAACCCGCATATTTAACGATTATATATTTAAATATTTTATTTAAATATAGCGTCGTTAGTCGGATTTTTGGTCCAAAAAGTTACTTTCTGCAAATGGCCGAATTGGAACTCGAAACTACCTCCATTGGTTCCAAAATGGCGGTTGCGATCTTTTTGAGTATAATCTTTGATATGTTTTGAGTTTGTGAAATTTTGACTCTTTTTCTATTGGGTTTTGGGTTTGGGTTTGGGTTTAGCCCACTAACTATCTAATTAACCCTAACTCAGCCCTCTCCTCTCATTCACTTATTCTATTTCTTAAAACTTAAGCTCAAAACTGAAAATGGTGGAAGGGAAAGAGAAATAGAAATTGCAAGCCCTAAATCCATTTGCAAACTCCAAATTCTTGCTCTAAAATCAAAGAGAATCCATTGGTAAGTTCTTCTTCATCTTCTCCAACTCTTCTCTTCTTCAATTTCAGAAAATTTCCAAAACCTAAATTGGGAAATATGTGTTTTATTCTTAGATTGAAGCTTGTTGAGTTGAAGTAGTGTTTGGTTGGTCTTCTCCTTGTTATTGAGCTCCATCTTCTTGTTTTGGGTTAAGGTGAGTTTTGAACTCACATCTACTTCTCTTGATTTCATTGATGTTGGGTATGAATTCCTAGCACTTGTTCATATGCACTTGCTCATATGCACTTGCTTTTAGTTTGGATTGAATTAGTGAATACCCAAATTTTTAGTGTTTTGGGTTCAATTCTTTAGAGATCCTAACTTTGATGTTTTGATCATGTTTTGGTGATGCATTGAAGTGCTTATAGGGCCGGGTAGCCGCTAGGCGTAAACCCCTAGCGTTCGTGCTCGTCCGGTTGAAAGTTGGGAGAGTTTGCACTTCATTTGTTATAAGTAGAAAATGCAGGAAATTGGGTTCAGTCGACTGGATCCTCTGTTCAGTCGATTGAGCTGAAGCCCAAAATTTTTCTGGACAATTTTCAGTCGACTGAACAGGGATTTCAGTCGACTGACCTGCTCCTGTTTTCCTGTTTTACCTATTTATGCTTATTTTGATTGGTTTTCCGGATTTTATCGATTCATGTTGGTTCTTAGTGGTGGTTATTTCCTCTTTGACTTTGATAACTTATTTTTGACTTCATCCACGGGTTTTTATAAAATAATCTTTCTAACCATATTAAAAGCTCGTTTCTCCAATTTATAAATTCTATTTAAACACACGCACAATTTCGCACTTCGAGCGAAGTGGAAGGATGATTAAATGGTTGGGCAAAACACGGACTATGAATCTGTGCGTTTATCTTTCCGATTAATCTCCGACCTATTCAATTGATCGTTTTGACCTTCGGGTTTGGGTTACCGATGATATGAGGTGACTTTGTACTGCTTTGAGTGTGAAATTAACTAACGGATAGTAAACCGTTTAGTGTGAAAGAGTGGTTATGGGACTCGCGTTACCACTTTTCGGATTCCTTTTTGAGAGTTATGACACATTCCGCCAGTTAGTGGTGTCCAGTACTGGGTCTCTGACCTTCACCACTACGGTTTGTTGCCTTCAGGTATGTGCCTTCGGGTTTGTTGCCCTTTAGTATCGCTTCCGATGTTGGTCGTTATGAGCCGCATGGCTGATATTGGGTGCCCTTTAGTATCGCTTCCGATGTTGGTCGTTATGAGCCGCATGGGTGATATTGGGTTTGGAGTCTTCGGGCTCATGGATCCTTGTTTGTACAGTACTGAGCTCGAGCAAATTTTCTGATGTTTCATTCATATGTATATTCCCTTGGTATCGCCCTTCGGTGTTGGTCTTTTTGAGCCGCATGATGCGTAGCGTTTACCTTGTGGAACTTGTATACCTTATTGGTATTTGTTATTGCCTTTTGGCTTGCTTTGGGATATTCTTATCCTTTGTTTCTATATGTTGCCGATGACATGAGGCTTGTTCTATATGATTCATCTTTCGTTAGATGATTGTGTTATCTCTTTTAGAGATATCTATTATGCTTTGTAACCTTGCAGGTTTATTGTTGTTCAGTTTATCTAGCTGATTTGTTTAGCTAGACTGACCTGGGTATTTTATACTCGGGTCAGACCGAGATGTTTCAGGTTAGGTGCTTTTGGACTTAGCCTATTTTACTTCCGCATGGACTATTCAGCTTGTTCCTTTTTGTTATAGCTTTTGTGTAGTCCTATTTTGTTGTAACTCTGATATGTATTCTTTTGACTCGTCTGTATATTGTGGTTTGCTATACCACTTGACATGTATTAGTTAGTATACTCTGTTATGTATCTGTATATATGTATATGATGATTTACTATTCTGTTATGTATATTACATTTGAGTTGTTATATTCAGTTCTGATAGATCCAAGCACCTATGGTTTTATTTTTAAGTATTCATTGGGTATGTCGACCTGCTTGGTATGTTTATTGTCGATGTATTCAATAGATAGTTAGAGCAAGGCTATAGATGGTCGCTCCTAACCAGCCTTATTCTCCGTGTTAGTTGACGGCACTACCCTGTAGTGTCCTTCGCTAGCGTGGGTATAGAGGTGGGGTGTCACATTATCAAGCCGAACCTTATGTTTTTGAAAGGATCCTATATTTGGGTATCCTAATTTGGCTGATCCGTTGTCTCTTGTTCTCCGAAACGTTGATGTTAATTCCAATGTATCTTTATTTGCTCATGAGTCTCGTGATAATGGTGACTATCTCGAATTCTAGTTGTTTGTGATTCTGCTGATGGGTTTGAGTCCGTTTCGTGTTTGCCACCCAAACAGGGATGGAGTTCCGTATTGACCTCATTTCTGGTTCTTATGTGTGGCTTGTTATACCACTCGGTTTAACGAATACTCCAACTTATTTTTTCAGTCTTATGATCGAGTATTTTGGGAATATCTCGATGAGTTTGTCCTTGTATTCATATTAATAATGAGTAAAGCAATAAATTTAAATTGCAATTCTTTCTCATTGAAGATCAGCTTATAAGAATAATTAGATTCCTTTGGGAGAGGTTAAGAGTATTTTGTTGTAACGACCCAGGATTTTTATGAATTTAAATTGATAATTTAAATGAATTTTTAATTAAAAATTGTAAAATTGATTTTAAATGGCAGTGAGTTTCCCCGATTCAAATAGAAATTATATTAAGTCATATGAACTTGAAAATTAGTATATATGTGAGTATATATCTGTATAGTGGATTTGAGATAAAATCTTAAATAAATGGTTTTTTCAATAAAGATATTGTTTCTTTTATAAATTATTTTAAAATTTAGTATTGAGTTATTTTTAAACAATATGAATATAAAGATATTTGAATTCAATCTTACGAAATGGATTTTAGAAGTTGTGTAAATATAACAAAAATTTTGAAATAAATATTTAAGTTAAAATAAAAGCAAATATGCAAGTAAAATAAAGCACAAACAAAAATGTATTACAAAATACATCAAAGAATGTATAGTGTGAAAGTGAGACCAAATAATTTTCTACAAACAAAACAAACTTAAATTTATAAATATTTATGCAAAGAATATCAACACAAAATATCAGCCACAACAAAATGTATTCTCAACAAATACATATCATTTTAGCCACCTAGTAGGATATAAAATATAAACAAAGAAAATATAAAGAAAACAAGAAGCCTCAACCTGAAAAACAACTCGACAGTTTAAACTATCATCATAACAAAAACAATAAACAAGGTAATAAAATACAAAGAATAAAACTAATTCCCTGCAGCCACCAAAGTAAAGAATGTATCAGCCGAAGTCAATACAAAGAAATGCAAAAATAAGGACATAAAGAAGTACAAGCAAATTGTAACTTCTCCATAATGCAAGCAACTTCACCCATGCTATTGTACAAACAAACATACCCTGCTGTACAAACATGATATCAACCAGTAAAGTTTTCTTTGATATATATTAGCCTTATCACTTCGGTTCTTCAAAGCTGAGTAACTTCAAAAGTAAACCAGAAGAAGAAAATAAGCATGTCATCTTTATAAACTCTAAATATCACTCAAAGAAAGCAAAACAGATTCAAGTAGATTCAAAGCAATCAAAACTGAATCAAAAGCATGCAAAGTATTTTGCTTCTCTGTTCAACAATTCCAGGCTCTGTTCTTTCCTACCAAGGTGAGTAAACAATATAAAAGTTTAAGTTAGATTAAATCGGTGAATGGTTCATGTTTAATCTTGTTCGTTATGAACAATTTCCTTTGACAATTACTCTGTGAATAACTATGTGAAAATGTCTATGGTATTCATCTCCTCCCTGTTTTAGTTCACAGGGTAGAAACAATGAAAAAAAAAAATTCAATTCCCCATTTCTAAATCAATGTTAGCCTTTGATCTTAAACAAAATGTGTGTGTTTTGATATGTAAGGTAGATTAAAAATAGATTCAAGCAAGGGAAGCATATACAACATACAAAAATTTATTTTACAGTAAAATAATTTAATTTTTGGATAAATTCGAAACTAACGATTTTTAAATTCGAGTTTATATCTTGAATTATTATACAAAGATAGGATTTTTAAACTGGATATGATGATTTTTAAATTAGTATCTCAGGTGCAGTTCATACTTGAACAAATTATGCCTTTTAATCGATTCTTGAAAATCAAAGAATCCTTAAACATTGAAATTGTGTTTAAAGCTTGCTCGGCCATTAATGGTTTCAGGAAAAATGAAACCAAATTTTTTTGTTGCAAGAATTGAGGGGGCGTGAGCTTTTTAGGGTTTTGGGTTCGTTTTGGTTTGCTGTTGATCACGAGCAAATCGCGTCTTCATCACGGTAATCTGGGCGATCGCACCTATGGGGATGGACTCGTGGATGAGTGGCGGAGGTTTGGTCAGGTTCGCGTGGACTCCGGTGACGTCACGTGGTGGGGCGAAGCGGGTTTTTGGTGATCGAATGGGTTCAGGAAGAAGGGAGTTGGCTCTGTACTTGCTCGATTTTGTTTCGGTGATAATTTTGCATCGTGGATGGTTCGGAACGTTTGGGATGGTCGTTGATGACTTGGGTGGGGCTGCGTCATTGACCGGAGTTGGTCGTGGCGTTTGTGAACGTGTATGTGCAAGCTTGTGCAACTGGGAAATATAGGAAGGAGAAGAAGAAGAAGGCTCGGGTTCGTCTCGAAGAATTTGTGAAAATACTCGGGGGAGATGGTGCTTGGCTTCGGGGAGGAACTCGCGTTCGCGAGTGTGCTTCCTGTTGCCTAGTTTGAACAATTAAAGTTAAAAAAAAGAAAAAAAAAGAGTTTTAAAATAGGCTTGGGTTTGTTTAACTTGTTACCAGATTTCAAATTTTAAGCAAGCTTTAAAATAAAATTTTAAGAAATATAAATTATGTTTTCAAAGGTAAAATAGGCAAGTTTTATGGATTTAGATTTTAAAAGTTTAATTGTTTTAAAACTTGTTTGGTTTATATAATTTGGTATTAAGTTAATTATCCTATTAAATTTTGATTGTTTTCAAATACAATTAAATGAAATTACTTTATGTATTAAAGAATGGATAATTAAGATTAATTGTCAAGGGATTAATACTTGATTACTTAAAGACTTATTTAATGTGATCAATTAAGTGATCAATTATGGGATAAATTAAAGATTACTTGAGCTGTTAATTTATAGTAATTAATGGTTAAAATTGATCGAGCGGTTAGGGATGATCACTTATTGGAATTTTATTAAAGTAAATGGTAATTAATCAATTAAGGGTAATTTATTAATTAAAGATAATTAATTAAATGGTGAATTAAATAATTAAAGGTTAATTATTTAATAATTAAAGGTTGATAATAATAATTAAAGGTTAATTAATTTATTATTAATGGTTAATTATTAAACTATTAAAGAATAATTAATCAAAATAATTTGTAATTTATTTATGTTAATTTAATCAGGATTAGCAATTCCTAAGTAATTTATCTGATTTGAATTAATTAGACCATTAACTGATCTCACTTATGAATATTTGGATTCTATTGGATGATTTGATTGTTTGATATCCCGATTTGTGATGCTTTGTGATACATCCTGATTTATGTTGTGATCTGAAATTTACTTATCTGTGATATATATCTGTGATCTGTAAATAAAGATGAGCATTTTAGTTATACTGCTTATCAACTATATTTCTATGTTCTGATCTATGATGATTGAATGATGTTGCACTATTGTGTTAAAACCCCTGGACCACACTTATACACACACCAATATGGATTTCACGAGGAAATCGATTAAGTCACAGATTTTTGGAATAGTATTAAATTTGAATATTTGAATTCAAATGTTTTGGAAATGGATTGGGTTTAAAGTTAAAAGCTTTTGAAATGGAATTTCATAGATGAAATTTATTTTGAATAACTCGATAAAATATGAAGTTGAATAATTTGATTTGAACTTAAATTCAAGATTTGAAATTGAATTCTATGATTTGGAAACTAGGCTATAAAGAAAAGTTATTCAACTTATAAATGAGTTATATGGGTTTTTAAACCATTTTAAATGTATTGATTTGGAAATTTGAATTTAATTCAAGGGCTTTAACTCGTGTAAATATAATTGAATTTTTCTGAAACGAAAACTGTTTATTTTCAAATAATAAAAGCTTTCACATAAGAAATGAATGTCCAATTTGTGTTAAAAAGAATTTCAAGTTTGAGAATGAAGATAATTTCCAAGTTATGAAAATGATTTTTGAAAGCTATAAGTTGAATCTTTGATTTAAAGATTCAACAAGTTAATTGAATTTTGATAGTTATAGGTTAAATCTTTGATTTAAAGATTTAACGAGTTAATCCAATTAGAATGGAAATTGTTTTGAAATCTATGAATTGATCTTTGTGAAATAAATCTTTTTGTAATATAAAGATTTGAAATGGTAACTGGTTTAAACCATTTGAAAAGGAAAGTTTTTGGGTTTTAAGTTGTGACTTAATTGAAATCCCAATATCCATATATTTTTGAGATACTGCGTTCACTGTTCGGTTTAGCTGGGAGAGGACCTTTGTGTCATATATCCCATTCCGAATATGTGATATGTCGTTATGGATAGCATTTGAAGACCGGTGGTGAAGACCGTATATTTTCGAAAACGTAAGGACAAATCGTCGAATGTCTTTGCATCGAATGGTCCCCGGTATAGAGACTCCATATGTGATGGGAAGTCCGAACGTGATTAGTGAATATCCGGATTGCAAGGACTTCTTTGGAAGTGCCTTCGGTTCTGTTCGAGCCCGGAACAGACTTGTATGGATAGTATGTATGACATTACAAATTGAGATATAAAGCCGATCTCTTTCAAATATATTTCTGTTGGTGGCGGAGAATTTATTCTCTTAGCTTAACACCCTTCTCTGAGACGTACGATCTCAGAGGTTATATAGTTGAAGGTTATTAGTGATATATTCCCAATTTGGTAATGTGACATGCTGAGTGTTGCTATGAAATGATCATTGTGTTGATCATTTGTGATAGGATCATTTGTTTGATCGTTTGTCTTTGTGATCATTTCTATGATCATTTGTTGACCCAAAGCACAGCTTTTGTATAAAGCGTGGCTTTGTGGACGAGACTTCGTCGAGCCTCACACCCCGAAATGGTCAAAACAGGAAAGATGCGGCATGGTTATGAGGGGTAGCTCCCTTTAGGGTATGTGCATTTCCTTCTGGAAAAGGGTGGTATCATGGTATGGAGCCCAGATACTTGCTCATGTTGAAACACTTTATTTATCATTGTGTGATGTTGGTTAGAGAGCTCTCGGATAAAGGTCCCAAAGGACCGAGGGATGGCATACTCGTGTCAGTTGTTACCCAGTTAGGGGTAACCCGGCCTTGTGTTGGCAGAGATCCGGTTTGGTTCTCGGGGACGTCCTTCCAGAGGCGTTCACATGTGGCAATGGGAAGTTCCTTGGCTTGACCATTTGTTGGAAATCCAAAGAAACAATACGAGACTTGTACGGTTTTAGTTGTAGAACCTGCCATTTAATATGGTAGCTATAGTAAGCATACTATAAGGGTACCTATCCTGGCTAAGATTTATATTCTACTTTCGAAATGATTTGTTCTACACTATGCACTAGTAATAATATCAAATGTTTCTTTTTAATGCGTATCAAGCATCTTTGACTAACATAAGAAGAAATCTCCTCCAAGTCTGCGTTTGCATTGTGTGTGTGGCGGGAGGTCTTATGGTAGTCTCATTTCAAAAAGCATTGCGAATTAACTTTAAAATATTTCTTTGTTTGTTTTTGAAAGATAAACTGTTTTTGTTGCTCACACCAGTCCCACGACTTATCTGGAGTTTATTGTTTCTTTCCTAAACTCTGGGTGCTCATTATTTTTTACACGAGCAGTCTAGAGTTGGGTTTTTCAGATAGTTAGATTAGTAGGTTATCTGGAGTTAGTTCAGTCTTTGGTTCGCACCAGTCTTGCCTAGCTTGGTGCATTGTTATGGGGAGTTCGAGCTATAGCTGGATTGGTTCTTGGAGATGGAGTTGCAGTTCTCGGAGTTCTCTTTTGAAGACTATCTTAGAGTTATATTGTTCCGCTGCTAGATGTCATCTATTTTCTTTTCCGCTGCTATTTATTGTATCATATCTCTGATGTATATTGATATCTATTGGATCATCTGTTGTATCAGATATTGTATCAAAGCTGTATATCAATGTATTATTCTTTTATTCCGCTGTGTTGTTTACTTAATGTTGTTATAAGCTCCGGCGAATCGGATTTGAACGGTCGAATCTATGGCATTCGAATACGATTTGAAGTATGGATGTCGATTTTCGAGCGGGCAAAATCCGAAATGTTACATTTGTAAACATTAAATAAGAGGAATGTTTATCCTTTAGAAAATGATTTGGTGTTGGATTGTCCATCGAGTGTTTTAAGAATTCTGGTCGATGTGCCTAATCAACATTATCGATAGGAATTTCCTAAATGCTATAATGAGACAGTCAAACACGATAAAATTGAGTTGTAATATATTAAAAGTTTGACTATAAATTAAAATGAGTTTGAACATTAATCTTTTAAATTGACAAATGCACCAATTAAACCTTAGTGAGTGTGGGATATAAGTGGCGAGGTAGTTTTGATAGTTGGTTAACTCTACAGCCAATCAATGTGGTTTTCCATTATAAACCAATGGCAAGGCAATGCCATTATATTATAGCAAATTTGTGAAATTAAATATTATTATGTTTTAACTAGTTGTATAATTACAACATATTGGAATTTAAATAATGATATATTATGATGATTTGAGTAAATAAAGTAAATTAATTGTAATTAAGGAGATGTCTTAAATGGAAATTAAGCGATGCTTTGATTAATAAAATGATATGTACAAGATAAAATAATACATTTTTTAGAGAATATTGACATATAATTAAATATTTTGTACAAAGTTAAAAAAATTGATAACTTTGAAATTTTGTTTTGGTAATTGGTTGTTTGAATACTGATAGATAGTAAGATTTAAAACTCTATCTTAAGAGAGAATAAGGAAGTGTTAATTTAGAACATTTAATATGAATTTGTGAGCTAATTTTTGTTTTAAACTTTAACGGTATTAAAACTTGTGGGTTTGAAATTGCAAAATTCTTTTGAAACTAAATTTGTGTTAATTATCAATTTTAATTAATTTCGTGTGGATAAAATATGGAAATTTAATTTGAGAACAATTTTAAAATTAATACTTAAATCCAAAGTTTATTTTAAATGAATGATTCTCTCTTATTAATGGAAGAAATTAGTTATCTCTTTAAAATTAATTGTTTGAAGAAAAAAAATTAGTGAGTTAATTAGAATATTTTCAAGTAGTGAATAGTTTCTTTTAAAAGATAATTACTTGATTATGTTCTTTTAGAAAGATAATTACTTGAATATTTTCAAGTAGTGACAACTTGGTATTAGAGTTGAGTTCAGAACAAAATATGATAAACACATAACAAGACAAATATTACGGTACATCATGGTTCAGTATGAGTGTTACAAATTCTTCAATCACCATGTACTTAACCTTTTTCAGTCCTTCGGGATAGACATAAGCTGGGAATTTATCTAGGAATATGTTTTTAATCCGTAGTACTCCCTAATTGAATTAATAATATCCTACCCTATGAGAAATCCACATCATGAACGCTGTATTCGAGTTTTCTCGATACAGATGCGTTACCTCATTCGCATCGAAGGAGTTTGTTAAAGTTATAGTATTGGACGTTTCTTATCTTGTAATCTCTTTGAGGATTGCGAATCCTATTGAGGGGATCCACAATATTTGGATTGTTGAGTGAGAATATTGAGTTTGTACCTTATAGTTTTCTTTTCATGCAAAATTTGCACGTTATTGACGATCTTGGGTTTGATGAGAATTTGGTGATGGATTGGCTTGTATGTTATCAAGCCGAACCCTATGTTTTTGAAAGGATCCTACATTTAGGTATCCTAATTTGGCTGATTCGATGTCTCTTGTTCTTCAGAACGTTGATGTTAATTCCAATGTATCTTTATTTGCTCTTGAGTCTCGTGACAATGATGATGTATCTCAAATTCTATTTGTTTGTGATTCTACCGATAGGTTTGAGTCCGTTTTGGGTTTGCCACCCAAACGGGCGTGGAGTTCCGTATTGACCTCATTTCCGGTTCTTATGTGTGGCGTATTATACCATTCGGTTTAACGAGTGCTCCAACTTATTTTTTCAGTCTTATGAATCGAGTATTCTTGGAATATCTCAATGAGTTTGTCCTTGTATTCATGATTAACAATGAGTAAAGCAATAAATTTAAATTGCAATTCTTTCTCATTGAAGATAAGCTTATAAGAATAATTAGATTCTTTTGGGAGAGGTTAAGAGTATTTTGTAAACATTAAATAAGAGGCGTGTTTATCCTTTAGAAAATGATTTGGTGTTGGATCGTCCATCGAGTGTTTTAAGAATTCTGGTCGATGGGCCTAATCAACATTATCGATAGGAATTTCCTAAATGCTATGATGAGACAGTCAAACACGATAAAATTGAGTTGTAATATATTAAAAGTTTGAAAATGAATTAAAATGAGTTTGAACATTAATCTTTTAAAATGGCAAATGAAGAAATTGAACCTTAGTGAGTGTGGGATATAAGTGGCGAGGTAGTTTTGATAGTTGGTCAACTCTGCAGCCAATCGATGAGGTTTTCCACTATAAACCAATGGTGAGGCAATGCCATTATATTATGGCAAATTGGTGAAATTAAATATTATTATGTTTTAACTGGTTATATAAATACAACCTATTGGAATTCAAATAATGATATATTATGATGATATGAGTAAATAAAGTAAATTGATTGTAATTAAGGAAATGCCTTAATTGGAAATTACGTGATGCTTTGATTAATAAAATGATGTGTACAAGATAAATTAATACATTTGTTAGAGAAGATTGAAATATAATTAAATATTTTATACAAAGTTAAAAAAAATTGATGACTTTAAAAATTTGTTTTGGTAATTGGTTGTTTGAATACTAATAGATAGTAAAATTTAAAACTCTATCTTAAGAGAGAATAAGGAAGTGTTATTTTAGAACATTTAGTATGAATTTGTGAGCTAGTTTTTGTTTTAAACTTTAACGGTATTAAAACTTGTGGGTTTGAAATTAAAAAATTCTTTTGAAACCAAATTAGAGTTAATTATCAATTTAAATTAATTTTATGTTGATAAAATATGGAAATTTAATCTAAGAACAATTTTAAAATTAATATTTAAATCCAAATTTTATTTTGAATGAATGATTCTCTCTTATTAATGGAAGAGATTAGTTATCTCTGTAAAAATGAGTCTTTAAAATTAATTGTTTGAAGAAAAAAAATTAGTGAGTTAATGAGAATATTTTCAAGTAGTGAATAGTTTCTTTTAAAAAGATAATTACTTGAATATTTTCAAGTAGTCACAGCTTGGTATTAGAGATGAGTTCAGAACAAAATATGAAAAAAACATAACAAGACATATATTGCGGTATATCAAGGTTCAGTATGGGTGTTACAAATTCTTCAATCACCGTGTCCTTAACCTTTTTGAGTCCTTAGGGATAGACATATGCTAGGAATTTATCTAGGAATACATTTTTTTCTGTAGTATTCCCTAATTGAATTAATAATATCCTACCCTAGGAGAAATCCACATTAGGATCGCTCTATTCGAGTTTTCTCGATACGGATGCGTTACCCTCATCGTATCAAAGGAGTTTATTGAAGTTATAGTATCAGACATTTCTTATCTTGTTATCTCTTTGAGGATTGCGAATCCTATTAAGGGGATCCATAATATTTGGATTATTGAGTGAGAATATTGGGTTTGTACCTTGTAGTTTTCTTTTCATGCAAATTTGCACGTTATTGACGATCTGGGGTTTGATGAGAATTTGGTGATGGATTGGCTTGTAAGTTATCAAGTCGAACCCTATTTTTTTGAAAGGATCCTATATTTAGGTATCGTAATTTGGCTGATCTGTTTTCTCTTGTTCTTCGAAACGTTGATGTTAATTCCAATGTATCTTTATTTGCTCTTGAGTCTCGTGATAATGATGATTTATCTCGAATTCTAGTAGTTTGTGATTCTACCGATGGGTTTGAGTCTGTTTCGGGTTTGCCACCCAAACGGGGATGGAGTTTCGTATTAACCTCATTTCTAGTTCTTATATGTGGCTTGTTATACCATTCGGTTTAACGAATGCTACAACTTATTTTTTCAATCTTATGAATCGAGTATTCTGGGAATATCTCGATGATTTTGTCCTTGTATTCATGATTAATAATGAGTAAACCAATAAATTTAAATTGCAATTCTTTCTCATTGAAGATAAGCTTATAAGAATAATTGGATTCTTTTGGGAGAGGTTAAGAGTATTTTGTAAACATTAAATAAGAGGCATGTTTATTCTTTAGAAAATGTTTTGGTGTTGGATTGTCCATCGAGTGTTTTAAGAATTCTGGTCGATGCGCCTAACCAACGTTATCGATAGGAATTTCCTAAATGCTATGATGAGACAGTCAAACAAGATTAAATTTAGTTGTAATATATTAAAGTTTGAAAATAAATTAAAATGAGTTTGAACATTAATCTTTTAAAATGGCAAATACAACAATTGAACCTTAGTGAGTGTGGGATATAAGTGGCGAGGTAGTTTTGATAATTGGTCAACTCTGCAGCCAATCGATGAGGTTTTCCACTATAAACCAATGGCCAGGCAATGCCATTATGTTATGGCAAATTTATGAAATTATATATTATTATATTTTAACTGGTTGTATAAATACAACCTATTAGAATTTAAATAATGATGTATTATGATGATTTGAGTAGATAAAGTAAATTAATTATAATTAAGGAGATGTCTTAATTGGAAATTATGTGATGCTTTGATTAATAAAATGATGTGCAAAAGATAAAATCATACATTTGTTAGAGAAGATTGAAATATAATTAAATATTTTGTACAAAGTTAAAAAAAATTGATGACTTTAAAATTTGGTTTTGGTAATTGGTTGTTTAAATACTAATAGATAGTAAGATTTAAAACTCTATCTTAAGAGAGAAAATGGAAGTGTTAGTTTAGAACAATTAGTATGAATTGGTGAGCTATTTTAGTTTTAAACTTTAACGGTATTAAAACTTGTGGGTTTGAAATTGCAAAATTCTTTTGCAACCAAATTTGAGTTAATTATCAATTTTAATTAATTTTATGTCGACAAACATGGAAATTTAATTTGAGAAAATTTTAAAATTAATATTTAAATCCAAAATTTATTTTAAATGAATGATTCTCTCTTATTAATGGAAGAGATTAGTTATCTCTTTAAAAATGAGTCTTTAAAATTAATTGTTTGAAGAAAAAAAATTAGTGAGTTAATGAGAATATTTTCAAGTAGAGAATAGTTTCTTTTAAAAAGACAATTACTTGAAGTTAGTTATAAATTTGAATGACTTAGCTTCCCGAAAGGGGTATCTCGAATAAATAATTTAACATAAAAGCATTTTTCGAAAAGTATTTTGAATTTGGAAAGGTTTGAAAAATTCAAATTTTTAAAAATTGAGTTAAAAGCTGAAATATTTTTTGGAAAAGTGCTGTATTAAAACAGCAATAACTAGAGAGTTAAAACTCCAACTGAGCTCAATCATTTTGGTAAATGAAAGTGATTAAAGTAACACATAAATTTTATTTTTACCATTTTGGAAAATTTTGCATTTTATTCAATCTAAAATGGGTTTGAAAGTGGATGGACATTTCTGTCCTTTTATATACTTTCTAAGATTTAAGCTGAAAGAAAAATTAGCATAACTTTCAAATAGTGAGTCTGATTTTGATGATCTTTACATTTCTGGAAAGCTTAGACTTAGTAGAACAACTTTCATATTATAAGTATTTTCAGACTTTGATGTTTACCATGTCAAAGCTTGAGATCTTTATAGAAGGCCTGAGATTAAATAAAATTATTTGTTTTCTCTAAGAGTCAAATTTAATACTTCATATTTTGTGAATGTAACTTAATTGATTACTAGTGTGGAAAATATATATATTACAAATTGAAGTATATTTGTGGAAGAATTAGATAATAAACAACTTAAAATTTATTTACTCTAAATAAGGAGTAATGAGATTAAATTAAAAATTTTAAGCAAGAAACTTCGAAAATTTTCAAGTGATGAAATTTGAGAATTTTTTATTAAGGAAATGGATTTGAAAACTCTAAGAATATTTTATTAGAAATAGCAAGTATAAAATCTATTCCTTGCGTTTTATTGCCTTTGTGCAATTATTTTACGACTTGCATTTACGCAGTCGTATGAGTTTCGTGGTGTTTGGAGAAAATCACCTACCTCTTATTGGGTTTCTTTCCATAATAGTTGTCAATCTAATATCGATATGACTCCCTTCACAGTGTTATATGGAAAGACGTATCAATTATCATCTTGTGGGTTTGAGTCCAGGATAAAGTTGTGACTAAATTCCGACTCTGTTCGTGAAACTTCCGAGGAATTGATCTCACCCGGTTTCCCCATTGTGTAACGTCCTGTTTGTGTTTTTCCTTCGAAGGTGAGACGCCTTTGAAATGATGATGTTCGGCTCATAAATTCATTGGTCCATTAATCCTAATGCCTACACTTGGGAAACCATAGAATTTCTCGAGTAATCGTATCTTGGTTTTGTATCTTCTTGAGTTAAGGGTAAGAAAATCTAAAACTCGGCTATCTATTTCTCTTTGCTGAATGAAATAAATCGTGTTGTTTATAGCCCTTCTTTGGAAATTGCAAGGACATAATATTTATAGGGGAAATTCTGTAGCAACCCTGGTTTTGATGATTACCTGTAATATTAAATTATAACGCTGGTTATAATTTAATCTTGAAAAATAAAAATAAATCGGAGATTTTAAATTGTTTATTTTGAATAAACAATGGATTTCAAATATGAAATGTGAAAATAAAGTTTTATAAACTTTATTTTTGGTTATTTGTGATGAAAATGAGTGAAATATGGTTTTAATTTACAGAAATGCAATAATTTTAGTAATTATTTCCGAATGTGGCATTATTGATTTTAAATGAAATATTTGTTTTAATATGTTGTATATTATAAATAAAAAGATGAAATATTGGTTAAAAATAATATTTGAATGTAAAAAAAAAGTTAATACGGGTTCTTGTATTTAATTTGAAAAGAAAATAATTTTTATGTCAATTTTGGAGTTAAAAATAGTGTTTTATGTAATAAAAGGAGGAAATTGTTGTATTTATTTAAAAATATGGTTATAATGATAGAGATTAATTTTTATAGTAAAAATATCTTTTATTATGCTGTGAAACATTTTTAGTTGACATAAACAATTGTTGTAAAGTTTATTTGCTTGAATTTTTTGTAAATATGTGTGTGAATATGGTGAAAAAGAGTGAAAATATGCATTTACTTAGCCAAATTTTCACTAAGTATCAAAACATATACTATTGGACTAGTGGGTAGTCGTTTTGAGTCCAAATCCAATACTCATTTCCAAAATGCCCAGGAGAAAGAAACTGTACATATAGTTTCTTTCTCATTTTCACTCCTTCTCTTTAAGTATCCAGAAAAAGGGAATCATAGCCTCTTCCTTTCTGTTTAAAATCTAGCTTCATTTTCAACAAACATCAAGAGATAAAAATTAGAAAATTTAAGTAAATATAGGCAATCAAATCAAAAATCCAAAATTTGTTGCTTTAATTCTTTCTTTTGTGTAGGTACTATTTGTAACTTTAACTTCCTTGTCTACATGTTGTTTTCTAAGCTTCTACAGATTAGGGAAGCCTCTATGTTCCAAAAAGACATCAGCTTGCATCATAAGCTTGCTCAAATTAGTGTTAAGGTGAATAAACTCACGATTTCTAACATAAACAAGGTTTAATTTTTGAAATGTGATGATAATAGCTTGTTGTAAACTATTTCCTGTAGTTGTTAATTTTCAGTTAAATTTATTTCTGGTTGCTTCTTTGTGTGATTATAACTCTTTGACCTTATCATGAAATCATGTCGGATCTTCACCTGATTGTTGTTCGAGTGTTGCAGTTTGTGTATGCAAAAGTTCATTGAGAAATTCACCTCTGAACTGCTTCAAATTGTTGCTCAAAATTCAATTCGAAGAAGTAGAAAACAACGTGTAGAATTCGCGTTCTACTAGTCAACCTAGCACCCACATGGTTCGACCTTAGGGTTGAACCAGGAACTTGATAGGTCGACCTATCAACTATGAAGGTCAACCTATAGGTTGACTTGTATGTCGACCGATCTACCTCTATTTTTGCCTGCTTATTTCTTTTGTTTTGCTGTGTTTTGCATCTAGATCCAATGGCTTCTGCAGCTTGTTTTTGTAATCTTTTGAGATCTTTTTGATGAGCTCTAACCTATCAATAAGTAAGCCAATAGTTAGGTTGATCTAAACTCCGGATTGACGAGTTTTCGAGATGTTTTCATATGCTGAATTTCCAGTGTTTTTCCGACGATTTCTGTTGTTTACGAGCATGAAATTTCCGAAATGATTTCGAAAAGATTTTTTAAAATAAAATGGCTTTAGAAATAAATATATATTTATAAATTATTTTAAAGCTATAAAAATTATATATTCTCTATAATAAGGGAATTTCAAATGTTTGTTTTCCAAAAGGATTTCGAAAATTGTTTTAAAAGCTAGTTTTCTCAAACAAACTGGTTTCACTATAAACCACACGTTTTTGCACTATTCAAGCATATGAGAAGGAGAATTAAACGTTTTAGTAAAACATGTTGTAAGGGACACATGCGTTTACTTTATCGGTTAATTCCTGACTTGTCCTTTTGAACGTTTTGACCTACGGGTCATAATTGCCGATGAGATAAGGCAATTATTGTGGTTTAAATGATTTATTTTATAGTGTAGCATTGACTAGCAGCTAGTAAACCGATAAATGAGAACGTGTGATATGGGATGCACTGTTACCACTTTTCAGGTTCCTATCTGAGAGTTTGTAACACATTCACGAGGTATTGCCAGTACTTGAGCTGTTGGCTTCTACGTGTATATATAGCTGTTGGGTTAATCATGGGGCGTTGGGTCCTAAAAGAGGCAAGAGGGTCTATTGTACACAATACTTGGCAATCTGTTGGGCCATAAATTAGGCTTTTGGGTCCTTTCTACATTTATAGTTGTTGGGCTACTATTGGGCTGTTGGGTCTTATTTCTTACATTGTTGTTTTCTAGATTTCTACATGTTGATTTCTAGATTTTGGATGATTTATGTATGTTTTCACCATAGTTGCTTTTATTGGATTATTTACATATCCTGAGTGCTATCATGTAGATTATATAGTGATTACATTTAGAGTTGTGAACTCTTAGTCGAGTTCTATATGTTGTGGCTTATTTTCCATTCTTGGGCTTTTTTGAGATTTGTAATCTCCTATTTAGGAGTAATAGTTGATGAAGCCATTATATTGGCTAATACTATGATGATGAGATGAGGCGTATATTTGTGGTGTTGTTGTTGTTTTTGTTGTTGTTTTTTAACTTAGCTATTATATTGGCTATTGGATTGGGCCGATGATATGAGGCACATTTGTGGATATTTGATATTGTGTTGAACCTATCTCTACCTAGAAACTTTAATGAATTAGACTTAGTGTTGCTTCTTCTCTTTCGAGAAGAATTATTGTCTTTTATTCGTATATTCTATTCCTACGATTTTTGTTTAAGCTAGACTGACCCGTGCATTTTTATATACTTAGGTCAGACCAAGTTGTTTCAGGTTAGTTACCCGCCAAATGCTTTGTTATGCTGCTTCCGCCTTGGATATCTACTTATCTCTTTTTGTAGCTTTGTTGTAGTTTGTAACACTGATATGTATCTATTAATTTGACTCGTTGTATATAGTATGGGCCTTATACCACTCATGTTGTATCATTTTGTATTGTACTGGGATGTATCAGTGTATCTGTGTATATATATGTTTGTTTGTTGTTTTATGATGTGTTGTACATATTGTTGTTGTATTTTGTTCTCGTAGATCCGTTAGCCACTATTGTACTAAACATTTATTGAATATGTCGAACCTATTGAGAAAGGAAAAAAATTAGAGCACCAAATCGACGTATAGTATATGTTTAAGACAAATCTATGGATGGTTGCTCCTAATCAGCCCTATCTCCGCATTAGCAAACAGTATTACCCAGTCATACTCTTTGTTAATGTGAATTTCGGGGTGGGACATCACAAATTTTGCCTTCATTAATTAAATATGTTAAAAGTAGGAAATGAAAAGTTTCCTTCTCTAAATAAATTTATGCCCCCTCATTAATTCAATTACTCAATAGATAGGAAATGAAAAGTTAACCGATACATAAATATGTACATAAGAGTACATTTGATATACTTTGATTTACATACACATTAAATCAAATTTTAAACTTTAATTCTAAATCTAAATAAAATAAAGATTTAATTGAAAAGAAAACTTATAAAATTTCTAAGTGTGCTTAGACTACATGGGCCCGTCAATGATCTAAAATGGTAAATTTTTTAGAACACCTATTTTTTCTGCTGGAAGCTGGCCGAGTTCCAACAATGGTATTGGAGCCCAATAGCCTATGCAGTCTAAATTACTCATGTTAGGGCTAACTAATTAAGCTTACGCACTTAGTACGGTGTCTAGAAAGGTGATGTCTAGGATTGGATTGGTTAATCAGTACCCTGTCCTACCTAGTTACTGACCTGAAAGGTGAAGTGAGCCAAAATGTTGCCTTTAATAGAAAAGGTCTAATTTGAATTGGGCCTTGGGCTAATTTTAAATATAATTTTGAAAATTAAGCAAAGATTTTAAATTTAAAAGTTAAATTTAAAAATAAAAACATGTTTATTGTAAAAGGTTATAATGTAACATAAGTTTTTCATAATGTTTGAAAATCTAAAGAAAAGTTCAAACTGTTTGAAAATATCTAAATCTTAATTTCGAAATTTGTAATTCATTAATAAGATTAATAAAATAAATTAATTAATGAGTTAATTAATTAATACTTATATGGATGTGTTATATATGTTGATATTGTTATGTTATTTTAAAGTTTTAAGATAACAAAAGTATACATGTATGTATATAAGATAAACTTTTGAAATTAATATAATTTAATTAAAATTGTTTAATTAAATAAATTAATTAAAGTGTAATTAATAAAATAAAAATACACATATATAAGATATATGTGTTATACTATAAAGGTTATAGTCGATATGTCCAATATAAAAATTATATTGGAATACCACTGTAAAATTAATTAAAGAGTTAATTAATTAAATTAATTAAAGGGTTAATTACCTAAAATTAATTAAATACAAATTAATTAATAAATATTATACATAAGACTATCATACAAGTAATATGAAATGAAAAAGTTATATAACAATAAAACTTACATGACATGAATATATAAACTAAAGGTGGAACATTAAAGAAACCCAAATAGACTTAAGGAATAAATATATATATATGTAAATGTACGTATACCTTGATTTTTGATTTTTCTGGCACTTGAAATCACGAGGGTATTTCGTAAGAAGTACATTATTCCATAAGTCATATCACTCAATATAATATATTAAAGATTATAAACCTTCAATATAATGTTGTTCTCTACCATACATATATTAATAAATTACTTGCGTACTCCTCAGTTGTTTTGCAAACTTAAGCTACGGATGTTATGTGTAGTATTGTTAATATATTGAATAGACGAGGTAAGACAACTATATGTATTTATTAAGAAAACTCCAGGCACATATACTATATTTAGGCCATCATGACATGGTAGGTATAAGTGAATATTCTCTTTCGATTTGTTGATCAAAGTCAAGGTCGAAATGAGGTTAAGACACTGAAACATGGGTTAGGAGTTGTATATGATACAACCGATAAGGAGTTATCCATCGTTTGTGGGGCTATGATTTCTTAAGCAAACTCAAGGTCTGAATACTAAGATAGACGGGTCCTAACACCCATTGGTGAAGTCAAAAGACTTCTATGTTTCATCTTAGGGTTTGGAGAAACATAAAAGACTAGTGGGAGCCTTATTAGAAAAATGAAATGGTAATATTAACCTTTCTATTATTGTAAGAACATATGCAAAACAATGTTATAATTATCTACAGTGATAAAATTATGCATTTAATATGATTGATAAAATGTTTACCAATTAACATATACAAACAAACTGAATTGTATGTTGACAAACGGAAATATAATACCCAGCATTAAATGACTATTGCATGTTAACGATTTCTATACCTATAAAAGTGTACAACTAAATACATTCATAAAATTGTCACTTACATGCTTATTTGGTTGAGAATGTGTATTGCACTCTATGGATCTCAAACTTTAAAAGCAATACAAGACTATGGATATTTAATCCATATACTATCATATATAAATGTTATATGTTGAACAGTCATATTTCATAATGTACGATACTTCAATAAATATAGTTCACTGGAAATAAGCCAATAAACAGTATTTTGAGATCATGTATTCAAATTGATCGATTAAAAAATGGATCATATTGTGTTTCTTGTAATAATAATTGATACCTAATATTCAAATAAGAAATATGATTTTATTTTGAAATGTATTTTCATATAGAAAATTATTTTCTATGAGATTTATTTCTTTGAGCTCAAGATATTTGATCAACCAACTCCCCACTGTGAATAGTTGCAGTTTATGAAATAAACAAATTGTATTAAGTGAATGATGGGCCTTCGAATTTAGTACGTTATTATATTAATGGTGGAAATAGTGGGAGCATGCCATATAGCACTTATTAATTGCACCATAATAAAAAAATTGTTTTGTAAAACTTACCTTACATTATTTATGAAATAATGATTATTTTTCGGTCTTGATTGAAAATAATATAAAATACTCATAGCTATATTTCAGTATGAATATTAAGAATATCCTTTATGAAATAAATCAATAACATGGTAATTTTTTTATAAGGGAAATAATTTTAAGGACAAATTAAAGAAAATAATTAGTCACAAGGACACGCACACAAATTTTTTACCGTAAGGACAAGCCCAAAGCCCAAATACAATTTCAAACGAAACAAAGTATTTCGTTCGTCTTCCTCCTCCTTCCTTTCACTCAGAATTTGACGAAATTTTTCCTCGAAAGAAAAAATGGCACAACAAACTCGAAACAAATCTACATCTCCAACAGAACCTCAAAAATCGACAGTCGATGAACAACGAGCACAACAATCGATAGTCGATGAAAACCTAACTACGTCGAAAGTGAAGAAACAAAGTGAAAATCGAAATGTCGAATCACTTCCAACAGCAGATATTCAAGAAGAAAACGCAATGATAGAAGGGGAAAACGTACCTCTAGTGTAGGAAAAATCTCAGAAAAAATCCACAAATACAGAAAACTGATACCTACGTAGTATACACTGATACCTATTTACTGCAAACTTGAAATTATTACATATTTGACTGATGATATTTCATTGCAGCTAATACGCAACTTATTGTTACATTTCAACATAATTTGTTTCACAGATTACTTATTGTCTTTATTTTGAAATAATAAGATGATGATGATTTTGTTAATTCACATCCAGTTTAAAAGAAGCTATAAAATTGGTATGATATTTCTCTTTCTTTTAAAAAAATACTTATTACAGATTAAAAAAAGTGAATATAACCTAAATTTTTAACATTTTGTCTTTATTAGAGACAAAAAATAGAAGAAATGCTCAAAGAAATATGGAAAAGCAATAATACTATAGGCATAGAGGTGAAAGCAGATGATATGCATCAAGTAAAGTGTGCACAGCAAGCAGAAGATACGTAAGTTTTTTTGGTTAAAATGATATCTACTGACAACAAAATGAACAATACAATTAAAACTACTAGTCATAATCAATTGAAAGTTGCTCATTATTCAAACTATCTCTGTTTCTGCATTATAATATTTCATACATAATTCTATACATCATTGTATGCCTTTTATATTTAATTGAATTTGATTCATAACAGAATATTGAAAAATATTATCTCTCAATTTCAAAAAACATTTAGTTCATAAATAAAACAGTTACTACAGGAAGAAAATAGATACCTACATAAAAGAAACTGATACCTACAGAAACAAAAATGATACCTACTTAAAAGAAACTGATACCTACAGAAATAAACTGACACCTATAAAAACAAAAAAGATAATTACATAATAAAAAATAAAACAAAATATTTAGAAAATATACCTTAAAGTAATGACTGCAAATGCAAAAATTCATACACAAATCGATACTAAGTGTGCTAGTAAAACTTGTTAAATATTTTAATTCAAAGCATACTATATGCTTGTACCATTATACCTAAAATTCAATGTTTTGTATTAATTGTAAACCTGATAATATAATTTACGCAAACTGATACTAACATTACATTTTAGTTTCGACAGGCTTGACTGTGGAATATTTGTAGTGATATTCATCGTTTTACTGAACAAAAGCAGAATGCCAATAAAACTTGAAAAGAAGGAAATATTATCCACAAGAGCAAAGATTGTACATACAATATTGACAGATGATGAACACTGCTCGAGTCTATCTAAATACATATCAAGCTTCACATTGTGATGTTTCACAATTAAATTTGATATTTGTAAAGTAATGTAATTCTGTTGAAATTTGTACTTGTAAAGTAATGATGTTTTTTTGCAATTTGATACTTATGAAGTAATGATGTTCTATTCTTAAAACAAACCTGCTCTTACTTGTAAAAACAAACACCAGAACTGATACTGTAAAAGCATTTAACTGACACTAAAACTGATACCATCACTTATACTAAATACTTGAAATTAAAATCAATTTAATAATATGCTATACTGAATACAAATTAATAACAAAAGGTTCAGTTACAATAAAACACCAAAACATGACACCATCCACTTATTAATCTGAACAAATTCAAAATGAAAAATCAAATCATATCCTCTTCGAAGCTTGACAATTCTGTTTATTATGACCAAGCTGATTAGCACTCGCTACATCTATTTTGCTTGTTCTGAAAATATGAAAATCCTCCTTTAGGCTTAACTGATGGTCATCCTATGCTACATTATCACCACTACCAAAAAAAACATTAGTAAAAACTATTCAATTTAGAACATTAGTTTTTCCATTTCAGAAAACTGATAGCTAAGGTATAAAAAACTGATACCTAGTTACTGATAATCAAAAAAATTGATACTACGAAAAAATAAAAATGATACCAGGAAACTGAACCTAAGATATGATACTTTTCCACTCTATCACAAGCTTATATACAACCCAATCAATGATAATTTTCCAATCATCACAAGCTTATATCTCATTCTTCAAATCCTACAAAGAGCAATCAATAGACAATCGAGTACTAAAAATGTCATTATTCAATACAAACAGACAAAAAAGACTGTTATTCCCACTGCCAAAAAAATAAAAAATAAACATTGGTAAAAATATGTTCAATTTAAAACATTAATTATTCAATTTTACAAAACCAATACCTACCGTATACAAAACTGATACCTAGTTACAGATAATAAAAAAATGATACTAAGAAAATATAAAAATGATACCCAAAAACTAAACCTAAAATATGATACTTTTCCACTCTATCACAACTTTATATACAAGCAAAGCAATAATACTTTTCCAATCATCCCAACATTGATGCAAGAAAATGCAAGATAAATTAAATGAAAAGTAAATTAAAATACAACACTTCATAAAGAAACGAATAATAATAAAAAACCTGCTGCTGCTTCCATAATTTGCCATAGACGAACGAACAAACAATGAGAATAGCAACACTGCATATCTTTTGTAAAACTGAACACAATTAGAAATCACGGAATTTTTTTTAACTCGAATAGAAAAAACAACAACAAGTAGAGTAATATAAGCATACCTAATTAATATAATTTGAAGAAAAACGAGATCACGGTACAAATATGAAAAGAATGAGATCAACAAAACGCGCGTGAGAAAAAAATGATCGATGAACTATAATTTTCAGAAGGACGAAACTGAAATAACCGAACGAAGTAGATCGATATTTTTTATTGTGAGAGAGATATTTGATTGCGACTGAAAAATTTGATCGAAAGGAAGAAGAAGAAGCGCGTGAAAGTGGGCTAGAAAGAAAAAACGATACTTTGTCCTTTAGAGAAAATGATTAGCAGGCTGTCCTACATCCAAAAAAGCCCTAAAAACTGTCCTTGAGGAAAATTTCCTGTTTTTTTATATATAACAAAAGTGATGCACTGTAAAATACAAAAGTATCTAATATTAATTACAGCTGTTTTGGAATTGTAGACCAAGCCATAGTTTTGAGAAATATTTTATTGTATGATTTTGGATCATATGATACTTTTTAATCATAACAATAAAGGGCTATGTAACGATCCGAATTTTCGATCTCGAAAATTCTGGATAGTTAGGCAAAGAAGAAAAGAGATAGAAGAAGAAACAGGAATGGAACACAGAATCTCACATTCGTAGCGGATTAAAATATAATATCAAAAAAAATAACAGTAATACAAAGGAAAACTGTAATAGCCAATATATGCATTAATACATCAGAGTTACAACATTCTCACAAAACGCTAGACTGTAAAAGCAACATGTCCCAATTAACTACAATATTACAGCGGAATACACTCCATACGTTTCTACCATCCAGCTTGCCTCTTGAGCTCCAGAACGTCCTTACCTGAAAATCTGTAATACTCGGTCTGACCCGAGCATTACATCAAAGTAACACCCGGATCAAGCTGGAAACCAGCGTGAGTAAACCCATGCAATTTGAAATACTAAGCTTTAAACATACTTTTAAATCCCGGGTAGCTCGTACATTACTACAAGTTCACAGCTTGCTATAGTCAACACTTATTTTCACAAATCGATCCCTAAGTACCTTTACTTAGTTTTACATGGTCCAGTCATTTACATTATTCCATTTCAGCCTATTGATTTCACATATCAATCTACAAAGAATCATTGTAGGTTACAAATCAAAATGGATTCGGGCATTTACCGATACCCGACCCCAGTCTCCTTGAATTCAATACCATTTTAACCCAAGTTATTCAAGTGAAATACAATTCAATTTAAATACAATATGTCACTTTTTACACAGCAATTCATTATCTATAGATAACCACATTATCACTGTTCAAGTCAAACCTATATTAACATAAACATTTCATATCAAAAATATCAACCAATCATTCATAAGCAAGATTAATTATTCACCCCATTTTTAATTAAATCAAATTAATTATTCTAATCATTTTTATCCTGCCTACTTAACCATAATTAATTACAAACCATTAATTAACTCATTCCTTAATTATCCTTTCTAGTTACATTCAGTAATTAGCCTTTAATTAATTTAAATTCCATCCATTCACATTAATTACAATTATCCTCAATTAAATTCTCAAATTACTTATCCAATAGTCACTTATATTGATTAATTATCTTTTAATCTCATTAATTATTATCATTAATTATATTAATTAATGATCCTCTAATTTCTTCTTTAATTAATTACTCTTTTTAAATTAATCCCATTTAATAATTAATCTTTAATTAATTATATTCATTAATCAACCTTGATTAATCAGATTCAGTAATTAACTACCCTTAATTAATTAGCTTATTTAATTAGTCAATCCTTTAATCAATTCTACTAAGAAATTAATCCTTAATTACTTTCATTAAGTAATTCCCTTTAATTTCATTAATTTATTACCCTATAATTACTTTAATTTAATTAATTAACCCTCAATTAATTAACTAACCTTTATTTACTACATTAATTTATTTACCCGTTAATTAATCAACTTGGTTATTAATTAATCAAGACCTTAATTTCAAATAATCATTGTCTTAATTAACTACTTAGTTATTAAGAAATTTCATTTGAAACACTTAAGAATATAATTAGTTAATTAATTTATTAGAAATCAAACAAATCATATTTTCAAAATCATTAGACTAAAATAAACTTGATAAATATTTACCTGGAAACTTGTTGGATAGTTAATGTAAAACTTGTTATCCAAATTGCTTCCAAACTAGGTCAAGTTTTTTTTTACAAATTGATTCATATTTCCTTTATTTTAAAAATTTGTTAAATATTTACTTAACTTCCTTAACCTGGCCCAATATCTTCATCGTCCCAAAACCTTTCCTCCCCTTCCCACTATTTTCTTTCCAGTATTCTTCTTCTTCCTACCTTCCTTACTCTATCTTCCAGTTCTCTTTTTTGAACAAAAACATGTACACCGGTGTACACGTACACCGGTGTACACGTACACTGTGCACTCTTCCACGACACCTCGGCCATCGAACTCTTCGCCGACCATCCATGCAAATCACACTCGACCTCCTCTCCATGTTCCATCGCCTGGAACGCAACCAAAAACACTAAAACGAAATTCGAACCCCCAACGCCCTGTAATGAAAACTCCGTTCACCAAATTGCCTCGATCGTCACCATACCTGACGTCGACCATCACCTAACTTCACCAGGAAATGAACCACCCTACCCTCTTCTATCTCCACAAGGACCGTACATCCCAACCTTCCCTGCTTCTACGCTATTAACAAGAAACCAAATCAATTCAAACCCTTTGTTAAACCCTAAATCCATTCCGATGCCACACCCAAACCCTTGATAAAATGCCCCGGCATTTTTCCTGTGTGCTCCACTACCCGATCCACCTCCTGGCCAAACATCGCCCACACCATCAGCCTATTCGCCTGAAATTGCCCAAGAACTCCAATTCGTTCAACCCTAAATTTCCACCCCAAATTCCCACCAAAAATTTCTAAAATGAACCCAAAAATCGAGATTTCTAATGACGATATCATATATTATCCATTCGTTAAATCATGATAGTCCAATCTCGGCCATAACTTGATTACCTATAGTAAAAATGCGTTTTCTCCCTATATACATTACTATAAACAACGAAATGATTTTAAAACAAACTTCATCTAAAAACAAGCAAATTTCCCTTTTTAATTAGAGCTTAAAATTTCATGGATAGGGAGGTATAGATTTTTAAAGCTAAGGAGGTGTTACATTTTCTTTTCCCTTGTTTTACAGAGTGTCAGTCATGTATAACTCTCATATATATGAAGCATAGCATATGATACTTCATGGATTGGTACAAAAATACAAGAATTCGTTCAAGTCCAAACATGCATAAGTATATGTATATTTCAGGTAGGCAGAATCTTAAAGGTTGAACTCACCTATCGAAAGAAGGTGAACACTGCTGCTTCTATCCCTGCTATAGGCTTGATCTTCTGCTTAGTTGAGTGGTTTGATTTGAATCCATTTTATGTTGAGTTGAATTCCATGCTTGATCTGGTTTTTGAATAATTTGGAAGCATTTTTTTTCTTGAAGTTAGTTATCACAGTTTGTAAAACAGAGCAGAAACAAATAGGATGTTGTACGGGCCTGATTTCTCTAGTTTGTTTTCAATTTTCATCTGGCTTTGGTTTTGTTTTTAGAATGAAAAAATAAAAGAAAGAAAAGAGTAGGGTAGAGATAATTTATAACCTTGTTTAATCTTTTGATAATTATTTACATACAAATTTTAAAAAGAAAACAAGAGTGCCACATGTTAATTTGCATGCTTACTCAAGTTACAAATGTTAAATTTAAGTATTGTAAGGCTTACAAAAGTTTAAATCCTTTATTTTATATTTCTTATTTATAGACTTTGAATTATGTTTTTGAACCTTTCTCTATAAATTTACAAACTATTTTAGTTTAAGTAAATTCTCAAAGAAAGCAAAATAAATCCTTTATTAAATCTTATTTTAACTATCCAATTTTTAAATAAATAAATATCTATCTTTAGAGTTTTTTAAACTACATATATAACTTTTAAATAACTTTTGAAAATTTATTATATTGGATCTAAACCCATGCTTCAAATCCCAATATATGTATCTATACTCACTCACATACTTGTAAATTTATAAATCCCAATGTTATAGAGTTTTGCATATATCCATTTACATATATGTTAATTTAGTGTAAAATTTATTATTTCTAGGTATTTACATTTCAATATTTACCATAGTTTTCAAACCTATCCAGAAATCCCTTATTTCCAAAACTTATCTGTTCAACAGAACAAAATCAGTAAATTATTCAATTGTCAGATACCAAAAATCCGGGTTATCACATTCCTTCCCCTTTAGAATCTTTTCGTCCTTGAAAAGGAATGAAGCCAGAATTTATTAAAAAGCTTATTATCCGAAAAATTATTCTTTGATCACTTTTAAAACACTTTTATAATCTACACAATATTATAAAATATTTTTATAACTCGATGTCTCAACAGGTCCATCCTCGTTCTCACAGAAATTCGGACATATGTTGATCAGGCGTAGGACTGAAGATCTATAAGTACTTAGCAGAACCATTTCAACACCCAGTGAAAATACTTGAAAATAACTTAATTGAAAATATCGAAAACATTTTTGAAAATAGAGGAAATACCTTTGGTGAGAATGCTCTAGAAATCATCCCCATCCACGGTCACAGTTAACCTGATGGTTACGTTGCCATCCCGGCAAAATCCAAAAATAACTGTAGGCACTCCGCGCCCCTCTATTACGCCATGGAACCCGCTACAGATCGCAGCTACAACAGGGGTTACGTTGCTATTACAACAAAAACCTATATAACTGTAGGCCTCGGCGCCCTCGAATTTTGCTGCTAAAAGAATGAAACTTCTCCACTTTACTCGACCATTGATCGTAGTCTACCGATGTTACGTTGCCTTCCCGGCGAAATCAACCGTAGACCATTGACACTCACCTCCAAACCGATTTCCGCTATGGTCCGTAGTAGATCGCAGCGACATCGAGTTACACTGTCGTCACAGAGTAACCCAAATACCCCTGTAGGCATCAGCGCCCTCGACTTTCGCTACCCAATAATCCTCAGGAACTAGTTTGTCCGGACTCCTCACATGATCAACTTTAGATCCTCCCCCTTTGAGGCTCAAGGCAATCCCAACCTAAGGTACTCCTGAGAAGTTCATTTCAAGGGAACGCCATTTTTTCCAAGCCATTTTCAAAACACTTTATACTATACACATGTAGTATCTTCCAAATCATATACCTAGTATGAATCACAAAAATAAAGCTCCTTTACACAAAATCGATTATCCCAAAATCGACAATTCTCAATTTAGGCTTTCCAAATTCCAATAATGATTTTACCCAAAAATCAAAAGCCTTTCCAAGATCCATAGGTTCCAAAAACCTTTCCTCCAAAATCATTCTCATAAGATCCTTTATATATATATATATATATATATATATATATATATATATATATAGATATATATAACCTTAAAAAGTCTTTGGATCATTTCAAACTTGTATAAAACTCCTTTTATACTTCAAATATTTTCAAAACCCTTTTCTTCTGGCTATAGATTCAACAAGGAGAGTTTATCTATTATAAATACATAGCTTTGTTTATGCTAAAACAATATTTAAGCTTGATTACTCTATATAGTCACTTGCCATATTACTTACTCCCAAACAGTAAATTTCTACCATAGAAATATCCAATTTCCACTTTATTTCATCTTATTTCTCACAAAATATACTTTCTATTTCAGAAATCATTTTACATTTCTTATCCACAAATTTCCTAATATCAATTTCATTCAAACCCGTACGATGTACACATATCATTCGTATGCAATACCAATCTGATCGCTCACTCGATCACACAATTCCACTTCCGAACTAGTATTGTCCACCCGACTTTCTTGTGCGGACTCAGATCTGGTTTCTTGATCAGAAAACGTCATTCTCCTTGCATAGCCATAACTATGATAGAGAATATCCAGAACCAATCAACAATCCATATCCAGTTCGCCATCAAAAATCGAGTGAAAAATCCCAACTCGGATCGACATATTATCTCGAAATTCTATGCTCGAATCTAGATCAAATCACAATGCGAATAGAATAATATACGTACATCCTATGTATTCATGTTCACTGATTATTAGCCAAATCAATCTTCTTTCTATTCACCATTACTTTGATTCTATTACTTAATTCACCATTGCTTCAATCCCACTTGGATTATCACTTAAATTCTTATCTTAAATGGATATTTAATCGTAAACAGTTTGAACTCTGTCCAACTTATATTTATAAAATAACTTGAAAAAGTTTAAAATAGATAAGTAGTTGAAAAATAGTTATTAGTTGTAAAATAGCCACGGAATAGTAATTAGTTATAAAGTAGTTGAAAAACACTAATTAGTTTATAAAACAGTTGAAAAATTGGTAAACAGTTCCAAAAATAATTGTAAAATAAGTATAATATAGTTTGGCTTTAAAAAAAGGTTGTAGATAGTAAATAGTTTGGAAAAATAGGTTTATATTAGAACAATTATTTTTGAAAATAGTCTAGAGACAAACTGTTCAATTCCCAATCTCCATTCTTATCAATTCAACTTAAATTTCCATTTCTATTTAAATTGATTCAATTCCAATTTGAATTGATCCTAATTCCATTCAATTGCTGATTTCCAATTAACTTTCAATTTCAATTCAAATTAAGTTAACTTCCATTCTCATCCAAAATTCTAATCAACTTCTATTTGAATTTGAACGCATTCAACTTCAATTTCATTTCAAATTATCCAATTCAAATTTCCGTTTGAATTTTTAAACTTTCCATCTTCAATCATAATTCCAATTAATTCATATAAATTTCAAATTGAACCAATTTCAATTTTCAATTCATTTCAACTCTAGTTTGAATTTAATCCCAATTCAAGTTGAATTATCCTTGATTCTTTCCAAATTCAAATCAAATTCCATTTGAATTTAAAACTATTCAACTTTAATCACAAATCCAAATTATTTAAATCAAATTTCAATTTTAACTAATTTCAAATTCAATCTTACTTTAAATCATCTTGAATTATATAAATTCGAGTTAAATTTCAAATGTTGGTTTAACCTCTTAAACCAAATTAACCTTTATTTAAAGTCTTTAAACAATTTAATTCTGAGTCCCAATTTCAAAATTCCATTTTAAATTATCTTTACTTAACTCATTACAAGGTTCAAGCCAGAGATCAAAACAATTTTAATTTACAAGTTCAATTCTTAACATTCAAATCTTAAGTTCAAAGGAATTCCATGTCCTTAATTTCAAATTTAAGTTAAATTTTATTTATCTCTATAATGGATATATTACCACAATCCATTTCTTCATTCATTTAAACAAATCCAATTCAGAGTTTATAAATTATTAATAACAACAGAATGATATGATCCAAACTATTTAAAACATCCATCCATTTTCAATTTCCAGATCTCAAACCCATTTTGAGATCACCCAAACCCCCAATTCAAATCAACCATTTAACTTTCCAAGTTAAATCTCAATTTTCATCTTAAAATTTCCAAATCAGGTTGTTCATTCAAACTTATTTAACTTTTTCTATGTTACTTTTTCTATGTTAAATTCAATTTAACCCCAATAATCCCACTCAAAATTTGAATTCTCCAATTCAAATTTCAAATTTCTATCAATTAAAAGTTCAAAAACATATTTTACTTTGGGTTTTTACATCACACTTTAAGGAAAATCAAAAATCATCACTTTAGAGTTTATTTCAAATCATCTTTGATATTATGTATATCCACACATATATATACATATTTACTTCTTGGCCCACCAAGCCAAATCTTAAAATTTAAACCACCTTTGATTTTAGTTCAAAACAAATTCTTTTAAAATTTCCAAACAACTTATTATTTTAAAATAAGATCACATTCAAAAATAGTCTGAATAATATTATTTATTATTTCCTTTAACCCTTTGAAACAATTCAAGTGTTTCTAGAATTAGGTTTTAAAACTTCACAATTTAAAACATACTTTCAATTTAGAAGTTGTACTCATCTTAAAAGTTTACTTCATTTGGCTTACTTATTAACAAATATACCATTATTAAGCACAATAACTATTTATGATAATACCCAAGATTATCATATTCCGATACCAATTCATTTTTATCTTATTCTTACTTCTACAAATTCAGGATTTCAGTTCGAGCTTGGATCTATTTCAAACTTATCTTCATTTAATTTCAATTTGGTTGTAGTTATATTACCACTTAATTCTCATTGTTAAAATTTTCAAATAATACAACAACCAATTACCTTAATATATAATGGTTAGAAGAATCATTGCTTTATATATAAACTTATATAAAAATCATTTACTTTTAAAACCATTATATAAGAAAATAACAAGTACGCTCTCATATATATATATATATATATATATATATATTGCACTCAACTCATTCTAGGGTACTATTAACTACTATTGACCCTATCCTTAATGAGTATCCCACCAGAGCTAAGGTTCTCGCTTAACCTTCTGCTTTGATACCGAAAATTCCGGGTAGTTAGGCAAAGAAGAAAAGAGATAGAAGAAGAAACAGGAATGGAAAACAGAATCTCACATTCATAGCGGATCAAAATATAATATCAAACAAAATAATAGTTATACAAAGGAAAACTGTAATAGTTAATATACATTAATACATCAGTGTTACAACATTCTCACAAAACACTGGACAGTAAAAGCAACATGTCCTAATTAACTACAGTATCACAGCGGAATACACTCCATACGTTCCTGCCATCCAGCTCGCCTCCTGAGCTCCAGAAAGTGTTTACCTAAATCTGTAATACTCGGTCTGATCCAAGCATTACATCAAAGTAACATCCGGATCAGGCAGGAAACCAGAGTGAGTAAACCCACGCAATTTGAAATACTAAGCTTTAAACATACTTTTAAATCCCGGGTAACTCGTACATCACTACAAGTTCACAGCTTGCTATATTCAACACTTATTTTCACAAATCGATCCCTAAGTACCTTTACTTAGTTTTACATGGTCTAGTCATTTAAATTATTCCATTTCAACCTATTGATTTCACATATCAATCTACAAAGAATCATTGTAGGTTACAAATCAAAATGGATTCGGGTATTTACTGATACCCAACCCCGGTCTCCTTGAATTCAGTACCATTTTAATCCAAGTTATTCAAGTGAAAATACAATTCAATTTTAAATACAATATGTCACTTTTTACACAGCAATTCATTATCGATAGATAACCACATTACCACTATTCAAGTCAAACCTATCATATCACAAACATTTCATATCAAAAATATCAACCAACCATTCATAAGCAAGATTAATTATTCACCCCATTTTTAATTAAATCAAATTAATTATTCTAATCACTTTTAATCTTGCTTACTTGACCATAATTAATTACAAACCATTAATTAATCATTCCTTAATTATCCTTTCTAATTACATTCAGTAATCAGCCTTTAATTAATTTACCCAAATTAATTTAACTTCCATCCATTCACATTAATTACAATTACAAATTCTCAAATTAATTATCCGATAGTCACTTATATTGATTAATTAACTTTTAATTAATCTCATTAATTAACCTTTAATTACTATCATTAATTATATTAATTAATGATCCTCTAATTTTTTCTTTAATTAATTACTCTTTTCAAATTAATCCCATTTAATAATTAATCTTTAATTAATTATATTCATTAATCAACCTTGATTTCAGTAATTAACTACCCTTAATTAATTGCCTTACTTAATTAGTCAATCCTTTAATCAATTCTACTAAGAAATTAATCCTTAATTACTTTCATTAAGTAATTCCCTTTATTTCATTAATTAATTACCCTATAATTACTAATTTAATTAATTAACCCTCAATTAATTAACTAACCTTTATTTACTACATTAATTTATTTACCCATTAATTAATCACCTTGGTTATTAATTAATCAAGGCCTTAATTTCAGATAATCATTGTCTTAATTAACTACTTAGTTATTAATAAATTTCATTTGAAACGCTCAAGAATACAATTAGTTAATTAATTTATTAGAAATCAAACAAATCATATTTTCAAAATCATTAGACTTACAATAAACTTGATAAATATTTACCTGGAAACTTGTTGGATAGTTAATGTAAAACTTGTTATCCAAATTACTTCCAAACCAGGTCATTTTTTTTTACAAATTGATTCATATTTCCTTTATTTCAAAAACTTGTTAAATATTTACTTACTTCCTAAACCTGGCCCAATATCTTCATCGGCCCAAAACCTTCCTTCCCCTTCCCACTATTTTCTTTCCAGTATTCTTCTACTTCCCACCTTCCTTACTCTATCTTCCAATTCTCCCGTTTGAACAAAAACATGTACACCGGTGTACACATACACCGTGCACTCTTCTACGAAGCCTCGGCCATCGAACTCTTCGTTGACCATCCTTGAAAATCACACTCGACCTCCTCTCCATGCTCCACCACCTGGAATGCCACCAAAAACACTAAAACGAAATTCGAACCCCCAACGCCCTGTAACAAAAACTCCGTTCACCAAATTGCCTCGATTGTCACCATACCTGACGTCGACCATCACCCAACTTCACCGGGAAATGCCCCAACCTAGCCTCTTCCATCTCCACTAGGACCGTACATCCCTACCTTCCCAGCTTTTATGCCATTAACAAGAAACCAAAGTCAATCCAAACCTTTTGTTAAACCTTAAATCCATTTCGACGCCACACCTAAACCCTTAGATAAAATGTCCCGGCATTTTTCTTGTGTGCTCCACTACCCGATCCACCTCCTGGCCAAATGTTGCCTACCACTATCAGCCTATTCGCTTGAAATTGCCTAAAAACTCCAATTCATTCAACCCAAAATTTCCACCCTAAATTTCCACCCTAAATTCCCACTAAAAATTTCCAAACTAAACCCAAAAATCGAGATTTCTAATGACAATATCATATACCATTTGTTAAATCATGATAGTCCACTCCCGGCCATAACTTGATTACTTACAGTAAAAATGCGTTTTCTCCCTATACACATTACTATAAACAACGAAATGGTTTTTTAAAAAAACTTCATCTAAAAACAAGCAAATTTCCCTTTTTAATCAGAGCTTAAAATTTCTTAAATAGGGAGGTATAGATTTTTAAAGTTAAGGGAGTGTTAAATTTTCTTTTCCCTTGTTTTACAGAGTGCCAGTCATGTCTAACTCTCATATATATGAAGCATAGCATATGATACTTCATGGATTGGTACAAAAATACAAGAATTCGTTCAAGTCCACACATGAAGAAGTATATGTATATTTCAGGTAGGCAGAATCTTAAAGGTTGAACTCACCTATGAAAAGAAGGTGAACACTGCTGCTTCTACCCCTGCTACAGGCTTGATCTTCTGCTTAATTGAGTGGTTTGATTTGAATCCATTTTATGTTGAGTTGATTTCCATGCTTGATCTGGTTTTTGAATAATTTGAAAGTATTGTTTTTTTTCTTGAAGATAGTCATCACAGTTTGTAAAACAGAGCAGAGGCAAATAAGATGTTGTATAGGCCTGATTTCTCTGGTTTGTTTTCAATTTACATCTGGCTTTGGTTTTATTTTTAGAATGAAAAAATAAAAGAAAGAAAAGAGTAGGGTAGAGATAATTTATAAGCTTGTTTTATCTTTTGATAGTTATTCACATGCAAATTTTAAAAAGAAAACAAGAGTGCCACATGTTAATTTGCATGTTTACTCAAGTTACAAATGTTAAATTTAAGTATTGTAAGGCTTACAAATGTTTAAAGCCTTTATTTTTATATTTCTTATATTTTATAGATTATGAGTTATGTTTTTAAACCTTTCTCTGTATATTTACAAATTGTTTTAGTTTAAGTAAATTTTAAAAGAAAGCAAAATAAATCCTTTGTTAAATCTTATTTTAACTATCCTATTTTTTAATAAATCAATATCTATCTTTAGAGTTTTTTAAAATACATAGATAACTTTTAAATAACTTTAAAAAATATATTATATTGGATCCAAACCTATCCAGAGAATCCCTTATTACCAGAATTTATCTGTTCAACAGAATAAAACCAGTAAATTATCCAATTGTCAGATGCCAAAAATCCGGGTTATCACAGGCTATGCACCCATTTAGTGGGAGTATCATAAGAGTTTATGAAATCTTCGGATTGATACATATAGATGTATGCAATCATAATTCTATAAATATCAAAACGGTTCCACGTAATTCGTCATATTCACCGATGAGTTATCGTCGGCATGGACATGTGTATTTGGTACACATTTTGTAATGTATATTGTAAACTTACAGAATATAAAATAGAAGTAAAGACAATAATATGCGATATAAATGATTTGATTTGATTGAATGAGTGAGTATATTGGAAAAGGTTCCGAGCATACCTAAAATGAACAAAGAATCAATATCAAAAGTCACTCCCCCATGTGATACTTAATGATGCATCGATAAGGAGTAATCAAACTTTGTTAGATAAGGTATGATTAGATGTGAGTGAAGTCAAGTTAGTTTCTTTCTATAAGGTCACGTACTTAAGAGTAGTACACAAGGTTAACATTATTTCATCTAAGTAATAGTTTACAAAATCAACAAGATGAGAGTTATAAGAAACTCCAACATATCCTAGGCCAAGGAGTTGGCAGTTTGTGCGAGTCGAAAGATTGCACATAATAATTGTTCGTAAGGGATCTTGTATGAATCTCCCGAAAAGAGTTTTTGGTAGAATGTCAGTGGATGACATATTTATGTTTTGAACATAAGTTTTGTAAACAAAACCAAATCAGTTTTATAAATAAAGAAATCCATAAAACATTTATGAATACCTATTCTGTTGCATTGAGAAACAACTGTTGTTTCAAGAAATACCAACTTCATTGTGAAGAAATTTCTTTGAGGAACTACTGGTTACAAAATGGAATTAGATACGATCCATAGATAGAACTGATTAGATGGGATGAAATTAACTAACTTGAACGAAAACAACACATAAGAGTTTCTAATAAGTATTCTCGTACATTGAAGAAAAACTATAAGTTTCTTATCAATGTCGAAAACATATAATCCTTGGCTGTTTAATTAAACCATTAAGAGTGTTGACTCTATGGTATGATGCACAAATCTAATAGAATTCCAAATATGCTATCAAATTATGATTTTGGTAAAGGATGTGACCCATTGACCGTGATTTTGTCTTTATGAGCAAGACTAATGAAGTTGGAATTATATAAGCAATGTTGATAAAAATAATATCGTAATTTTCAATTGTTGAAATTAGCGTAATAGATTTGGTGTTCAATGTGCTCAAGTTAATATGGATTTACTCACAAAATTACCACTTAGTATGACTATATGTTTGGTACATATGTATTGAAACAGAAAAATTCCAAATAATGATTTAAAGTATACTGTTTACATATAATAACCAAAATGTCTAAAAGTCAATGGGAGTGATATTGAGTTTCTGAGTCTTTGGATATGATCCATAAAATGATAGAAAGTATCATTTTATAAGCATAAAAATTAAAAAAACTATTTTGATAGAAATATAAATAGTTTGATTTTCATTCAAAATGCAGAGGAAGCCTATGTTCATATGAAAGAACGTTAAAAAGGTACATTGATATTTTTAAACTATAACCACACATTGTTGATTTTAACGATGTACTTGTGTTAAAATCAACCTTAGTTGTTTTAGTAATCAAATTTGGACTGTAAATGAAGTCTTTTATAGCGAGTATAAAGGATATTGGGCATATCCCAAATCGATATGCAAATACACCTTATTAAAATTGTTTAATGTGGAACATGTGAGATTAGTTCCTTATGCATCGGCAATAGGAATTATCATATATGTTATGTTGTCTACGATAACATGATTTGTTTATGTATTTGGTACATGAAGCAAATATGCAATCCAAATTGATATCACTAAATGATTGTTTGAAGTGTTCTCGTGTATTTATGAAATACTAGAGAATTGTTTACATAAACAAACCATTCACTGAAAAATTATGATTCTCTGATAAGAAAGATCGACCTTTATTTCAAATCTTATATATTCTTAAGAACATCAAGAAAGAGCTCAAGATTTGGAGTGCAACAATTCGAAATACCAAACAGGAAGTTAATGTTCAGAGAGAAAATTGCTCTAGACTTCAAAAACTTCTGGAAAAATCCAATGACCATAACCTAGCTATGGAATTTCAAGATGCCAAAATTAAATTGGAAATGGCACTCAAAAAAGAATTTTTGGACACTAAACAAAAAGCTAAATGTGATTGGTTGTTGATGGTTGATGAAGCTTCTGCCTTCTTTTATGCAAAAATGTCTAGCAGAAGAAGCAGAATGCGCTTGACTAAATTTATAGAAGACGACAAGGAGATCCCAGAAGATCACCTTACTGAATCGGCCATTAACTACTATAAACAAGTGTTTAATCAATCTTTGAGCGACCAGTTTCCTGAAGTTATTTGTAAAACGATAATTTCGGAATATGGTGCGAATTTCTTAAATGATGGTCTTTCAATGAAAGAAATTAAATTTGCATTGTGGGATATTAAAGAGACTTCTTCGCCAGGTCCAGACGGTTTTAATTCAAAGTTTTTCAAAACCCATTGGAATCTCTCTAAAGATTTAATTTTCAAAGCTTTGAATGATATTTTCCATAAGGGTTCAATTATTAAAGAGTGGAACCATACTTTCTTACATTTGATTCCTAAAAAAGATCATTCTGTCAGGATTCAAGACTATAGACCCATTGCCTGCTGTAATACATTATACAAGGTTTTCTCTAAGACTCTTTGTAACAGATTGGCTCCTATTATGGATAAGTTGGTGTCCCCTAATCAGACGACTTTTATAAAAGGTAGATCTATAGGGGATGGTATGTTATTTGCTCATGAAATTATTAGGGGTCTTGGAAGAAAGGATAATAAATATATGTGTATTAAAGTTGATTTGAAAAAGGCATATGATTCGATTAATAGAGCTTTTGTAATACACATGTTAATAAGTTTGGTTTTTCCAAATAAATGGGTGAACATTATTGAAAACATCATTACTACGCCTGTTTTCTCTATTGTTGTTAATGGGGAATTGCATGGCTATTTTAAGAGCTCGAATGGACTTAGACAAGGTGACCCTCTTTCCCCTATACTATTCTCATTGATTATGGAATACTTTACGTTGCTGATGGATGGTAAAGTTAGAGACGGCCTTATTTCTCCAATTACAGATTTTAACAACAAGTTAACTCACCTTATTTATGCCGATGATATTATTGTTTTCACTAAAGCAAGTGTACAAAATGACATTGCTATTAGTGATGTTTTCCATACCATGAAGATAGTCACCGGACTGGAATTAAGTTGCGAGAAGTCTAATGTGTTTTTTGGTAAAGGGGTTGTCAGCTGCACAGATATTAGCTTTATTCTTAATATACAACAATCAGACCTCCCGATAAGGTACTTGGGCATCCCCTTATCTAGTACTAACCTTAGAGACAGGGATTGCTCTCCTCTGATAGAGAAGATCAAGATAAGAATAGCAGGATGGGAAACCAGAATGCTCAGCTTAGCTGGAAGACTAGAACTTATCAAATCTACTATTTACCCTATTATTCAATTCTGGATGCAATGTTTTTGTCTCCCAAAATCGACGGTCCAAAAAATAAAGCATCTGATTCTTAATTTTCTTTGGAAAAGCCGTAGCAGTAAGATTCCCTGGGAAATCTTGTGTAAGCAAAAAGAAGAAGGAAGATTGGGTTTGAGAAATCTTGAAGAGATGAATCAAGCATTATACATTAAACTGATATGGAAAATCATCAATGCAGAAGGTATTTGGGCAGATCTCATGAATTGTAAGTACATTGGTAACAAAAGTTTTTGGGAAATCAATCAGAGAACGGATGACTCGGGAGTATGGAAATTCATATTGAAGAATAGACACGATGCTTTGAAATGCTTGTCTCTTAATATCACAGATGGTAAAACTACTTCTCTTTGGTTTGACCCATGGCTGAATGGAAGCTCGATTATGGAGCGTATTGGAATAGATACAGCCTTCATAACGGGTACGGAAAATATGACTCTAAATAGGATTGTTAAAGACGGTGAGTGGAAGTGGAACGCGCTTAGTTTTCTATTCCAAATTCATGAGGAAATTGAAGGCGTCAAGATTCATAAGGATAGAGAGCGGGACTACTGGTCATGGAAGGGTTCTAAGGACGGTAAATATCAGTTTAAAATAGTATGGAATTCGGTTAGAACTAGCTTTGAAATAAAATATTAGTCGTCCCTGGTTTGGAATAAAATTCATGTTCCTAAAATGGCGGTATGCCTCTTTAAAGCCATTAATGACTATTTGCTAACCAAAGAGAGATTACTACAGAAACAGTTTCTTGTGGACCCTTCATGTATTTTTTGTAATAATCACATTGAAAATATAGAACATCTATTTTTTCAATGTAACTTTACAGGAAAAGTTTGGCAATGGAATTGTAAAAAAAAATTAAATCGTCGGAAAGGTTGTTCACATTCTCTCTGAAGGAAGATATGCACAAAATGGTTCATATCTCAAGATTTAAAAATCTAGACTCAGATCTATTCCAACTCTCTATTTCTGTTTGTATATGGCATTTATGGAAAGAACGCAATGACAGGATTTTCCAAAATAGGTTCAATGACACATCGCAGATTTGCACAAAAAATTTCCAGACTATGAACATCAGAATGCTTAAAATCTAAACATTTTAAATACATCACTGGCAAGACAGATATAATAGCAAAGAAATGGGGATATACCTCCCAATGCTGAATTGGGGTTTCATCGGCTTAATCATATGTATCAAATCCCCTTCTGCTTTCATCAACTCTGTGTCTCGTTTCAGGTTCTTCTATACCTGTTTTATTTTTACATTTACCTCACATCCTCTCTTTTATATTACATTATTATTTACAATTAACAATACTTTTAGATCTACTGAGTAAATTTATAAGAATGCAATAACTACAGCAGATTGATCTCCTCGCCTGACTGTTTTCCAACCTAATTTATTTCAACCCAAGTTAGTTTCTGCTATCTAAGATGATAGATATCACTGAGTCAGGGACTTATCTTGTGACGAAGATTCTGTTTTTCGAAAGCATCTACTGAAAGGTAGGGCCTTTGGAGATATTCTCTTATCCATGTCAAACCGGGTTGTAGAAGCAAATGTCTTCCATTAAAGCTGCTATATCTTCGAGCACTGTAAAAGAAGTTATATGGGTTACTCTCTAATTAAATGAATAAAGAATCTATTTTATGGAAGAAAGTAAACTCACTGTTTTTAGATCTGCTGGTTTAAGGGGAAGAACTTCTGGATCTTGCTGGAATTGAAGATCATACCCTCTCTGTTGCGTTCAAAACATGTTGTCAAGCTGTTAGATTCTCCTTTAAAAGCTAAAAGTTTTAATCTTTACGAGTTTAGGACACAAACCTGTCTTTGTTCTTCTCGTGGAGGATCTGAGACTACGGTTTGAAGCCCTTTTTTTGGTATCTTCTCAGATTTGTTACAGCATATGAAGTTGTCTTGTGAAGAAGCTCTCGCCGCCATTAAAGATCCATTTGTCTTTATCTAAGCTTTGTTCGAGACGAATAAATGAAGTGGGTGTTTAACTGAAGACTTTCTATATTCACCGATTGATTTATCTGGAACCATCTATTGGGTTTCGGGTGTCCTTTTTTGTATTTGGTTTTGTAATGGTTTTGGGCTCATTTCTGTTCATGTTGGGCCTGTTATGACTTTTCTTGTATTTTGACTTGCGGTTGGACCTTGTTACATTTGTTTTCTTGGTTATTAATAGATAGATTGAACCCTTTTTCAAAAAAAAACTCCTCATTAAGGAGTGTTCGGACTCAAACTTCATAAGTGATATTGAGTATGGCATGTTAACAATAAATTCCAGTAAAAATCTTTAACTTGGAAATGTTCCAAATGAAAGACCGTGGCCGATTCAATGAAAAGGCTAAGTACATCGCCTTGAATATTGCCGCAATAAAAAATAATGTATATTAAATTATAAGTGCACAAATTTATAACTGAGCCGGTTCCAAATGTTGAGAATCACATAACATTATTATATGATAACAATATCGTGATATAGTTTGTAACAGAACCGAGAGCTCACTAAAAGTCAAGGGACATACTCTAAATTATTCCACATCATAAAACAGTTTACCATCGTCAAAGAGAGTTGATTAACAAAGTAGATAATAAAACCATAATAGCATACCCGTTTACAAAGGGACTAACCCAATTGTTTTTGAGAAAATCGATTGGAGAAATTGGAATAGGATTCCATAATTGACCTTAGGTGCAAGTGGGAGATTGATAGAGTTAGGGGTATGCCGTAGGGGCAATTATGTAATTTGTTACATATATCTAACTCGTTGATCAATCTTGTTCGAAATAGAGGTATTTTATTTCTATTATATACTAGATATAATGCGGTTATATTAATCAATTAATTTAACTAAAATATATTTAATATAAAATCAATAAATGGTATGTTTTGTGATAGTAGTTACAAAATATTGTAACCATGAGTAATTTATCACAGTGAAACAAATATACCATTTTAAATGTTCCAAGTCAAGATGCATCATGACTGCATATTGATGTATCTGTTGAGACTAAAGTTTGTAATGCACTCCAACTGTTGGGCAGTGTATTACTTATGATTGCTAGAGGTACTAAGGGGTTAAATACTGATAGTTGTTGAATAATTATGGAATGACCAACACGATAGTTTTTTGTTGGTTATTATAACTAAGGTTAAATAGAGAATATCGATGTGACTAATTTACATAGTTCTCTCGACTTGAGAATACTATTGATCTTCATTATGGAAGCTCCACTTTGATTATAGTTAAATCATGGCATGACATCCATTAAATGACTATAGCTGCCTAGTTGGGTCAAGTGGAAGCATTGGCAGTGAAACACTATCCAAGAAAGGATTCGTCACCTCAGTTATATGAGGTTAGCATCACGATCAACTGAAGTCAACTCAAAGTCAAAGTCTCTGGCTAGGCATTTTGGTTAATAATAATTGTTATTATTGAACCAAGGACTTTGTGTTTGAACTATAAAGTCGAATGTGGATGATATTCGAATTTTGACCATTACCAAATTCCACAAATCCAAAGTGGTATAGTTTTGACGAGGAGAGCTTGGTGTAAATAATTGTCACTATTAGGTACCACTTATAATAAGTAAAATTGGATTTTATCTAAAAGATGTGTAAGTGATAAACTCATCCAAAATGTCATAGCGCCTGTTAAGTGACGTGTGAACGTTAATATTCGAATAGTTCGATATTAATCATTGACTGAATTTACACCTTTGAGTCTCACAACCGCAATGATGAATGCTTCGAAAACCACATGATTTAATTATTTTATAACCATTATAAATTAATTAAATTAATTAATATTTATGAAACATTAATTATGAAATTCATTTATTTATTTATTTGATGTTTGAATCTATTAGTATTTAATTAAGTACATACATAAAAGTTATGCATGTACGTATCGATATATGATATTGACAATCTATTTAAATTGGACTTAAATAGATTTACTAAACGGGTTTGGGAAAATTATGAGGCCAGTATATCCTTATTAATATAAGGCAATAAAAATGGCTTAAAATCCATTGGTCGGATCTAGAAAATGAAGGGAGAAAGTTAAGGAAGGATCCCTCTATAAATATTATATCTTCCATTGATTGGCCTCTCTTAATCACTCTCCTTCTAAACCCTAGCCTCCATCTTTATTTTTCTCTTCTAAGCCACAAAAATTCCCAAAATAAAATAAAAACAAATCAAATAAAATAAATTCAAAAGTGATGCTCCAAATTGTTGCAATTTCTAGAGGTGATTTAGTCGGATCTAGAAGCATTTACCATTCAAGGTACGAATCGTAGGCAACATCAACAAGGTAAATTACATTAGTTATTTATTTATTCCATGATATTATTGATCCAGCAGGTGGTTCATTTTTAAAATTGTATATATGCATTTATTGTCCCTTATAAGCATATAATTATAGATCTTAAAGTAGTATAACTTGTTATCATTATAATTGGTTTTCATTTGAAGCTAATAAATTCTATTCAAGATTATCTATGTTAACTTCTATTGATTTTGATCTAAATATAGATCTAGCAATTAACTTGTTATTTTAACTAACTTTGTCTTATTTAGTTGTTAACAATACTTTACAATCATTCCAGTTCTGTTTTCTACTTTAAGATTCATACATATACATAAATGTGTATGTATATATTTATGTATGTGTACATTAAAATAATTTTGAAATATTTTAAAAGACTTTAAGAATTTTTATTAATATACATATATAAATTAAATCCAGATTTTCTGATTAAGAACTATTATCAGACTGTTTTACTAAATTAGATTACTGCATGTTTGGTAAAAAATCTTAAATTGTTTACAACTGATTTAGTTGAGTTGATTTATTAAGTTAAAGGATTCATTAACAATACATATAAAAATAATATTAAACACAGATATTTATATATGTATGTATATATATTACGTACAACACATACATACATTTATGTACACTATATGTAATGACCTGAAAATTTCGACCCCGAAAATTCGACGCTAATACGTTTACTGTAGAAGTGCCAAGCAATCGAACGCCGGAAATTACAGATTGTTAGGGCAAAGAAGAAAAGGATGTAGAAGAAGAAATAGAAAACAACAACACAAAATCTCATAATCGTGGCGGAACAAAATATAATACACAAATAGCAGCATTTATAGTAAGAAAGCTGTAAATGTCAATTTATATAATATATCAGAGTACAAATATTCACAAATATTGGAGAGTAATAATTAACTTGCCCCTAAATATAGACTACATAGTCTCTAATACACAGCGGAATAATCAATACGTCTCTGCCATCCAGCTCACCTCCTGAGCTCCAGAACGTACTAACCTGAAAATCTGTAATACTCGATCTGACCTGAGCATTACAATAAAGTAACACCCGAGTCAGGCTGGAAACCAGCATGAGTAAACCCATATAACTTGAAATACTAAAGTTATCAAGCTTCTTTGAAAACCCAGGTAACTCATTCGTTACTACGAGTTTTATCTTGCTATAGTCAAACACTTATTTCACAAAAAATATCTAAGTACCGTTACTTAGCTTAAATGGCCAAGTTTACTTAATTTATTCCATTTCAGCCTATTGATTTTAAAATCAAATCCATAAAGAATTATAGATTACTAATTGAAGTGGTTTCGGATATCGCTGATATCCGACCCCGATCTCTTCGTATCCAACGCCATCCTTTAAGCCAAGTTTTTTAAGTAAAACAACAATTTAATTTAAATTTCAAAATGTTATATTCACACAGAAATTCATTACAGATAAATAACTCACATTTATCACAGTTCTATCCAAGGTAATTCATATAGCAGAATATCACAATTTAACATACTAGAGATATTAAGAAATCCAAAGCCTTCATTTCAAATTAAACATTTATAAGCTAGATTAATTGGTTACCCCATTTCTAATTAATTTAATTAACAAAAAATAGATTAACTACTTATAAATCCTGCTTAATTATCATTAACTTATTTATAAGCTATTCATATTTTATTTAAATTAACATTTGGACTAATTTATTATTAACATGTAAAATAAGTAAGATCTTTAAATTAATTAATGGTTTAAAAACATATATTTCCTTAACCGTCTATTTAATTACATTAATTAATTTTATTTGAAAACACTTAGGAGTTAAATTAAATAATGGTCCTATAATATAATTATTCTAAGTTAAATAAATTTAAGTTAAAATAATTCATTTATAAGACCTTTAATAAATATCCTCGTTAATACATTTCCATTTTTACTTCTATGCTTTTACTTTTAAAACATGTTAAAAATCTTCCTTTCGAAACTTGTAAATTTCATTATATATATATATATATATATATATATATATATATATATTTTAAATGCATGCAGGCCCATGCTCAAGCTCATGAACCCTTCCCTCTCTATTTTTATAAAAAGTAAACTTTTTAATTCACTTAAACAATCACGAGCCCAACCCAATGAAAACACTTATGCAAACTCGGTACGAAACCCTTCTTCCCTAAGCTTCTCTCTTCCCATACTAGCTAAAGCAACAACCACTACACAATGATACACGTGCACATGCACACCCAAACGCCACCGCTCCGACCAATGTCGCTACCACCAGCAAGTCACCGTCGACAAACTCGATCGTCTCCACTACCCAGAAACCTGATACAACCCTCCAAATCGAATCGAGCTACACGAATACCCATTGGGACGAGACTGATCACCCAAAACCACCTCGCATCGCCACCTTCGGTCACCAAAGACCCTGTCGCCATGCCTGGAGTTACGCCATACCATCCTCTTCCTTTTCCCCCACCTTTGATCAAGTCTGATGCCACCTCGCCGCCGTAATCACCTCGAGAACAATGTCGACCCAAATAGGGTCTTAAACCCTACAACGTCACCGTCTCACCACCACGATGATCTGAAAAACTTCGAACCAATTTTCCCAAGCTCCTCGACCCATGAGCTTGCTCTAGCATCGACCTCGACCTCCCCATAACCTTCGATTGCCGGAAATCAGCAAAAACCCAAATCCCGTTCAACCCATAATTTCTCCATAAATATTAACTTAAAAATTATGATTTTACCATTAAAAATCTTAGTTTTCAAAATCAAACCTAATTACAAAAGAGAAACTTGAATTTAAAACGGTCGATTTATCTAATATATAACCTTTTCACTGTAATTTCTAACTTCCCAGTAAAACACTTACCAATTACACTTATAATTATTTTAAAAATAAGATTTAGTTAATACAAACATTTTTTCTTTAATTATCATAACCTGAAAGAGCTTGGGGGAAAAGAATTGAATTTTTGAACTTATTTAATCCTGTTGGAATCAAAACAGAGACATGCATATTAAACTCAGGCATGCATACAGTATTTCATACATATATACCAAGCAAAACACAAATGTACATCCATGCAAACATTTTCACAGCACTAATACTATGATTTATCACATGCATCAAATAACAAAGCAAATGTGGGATTAAAAGGTGAATGTTTACTCACTGTAAAAATGTTGAACAGAGAATAGTTGAAATCTAGAAACTGCTGGTTGATTTTGAAACTGCAACAGATCTTGATCTTACTATGTTTTGGCTTGAATATGCACTTTGGATTTGTATTTAAATCTTGCTTTGTTTTAGTTGAAACTTGAAGTAGTTTTAGTTTTCTTCTTTTTATTTTCTGGTTTGGTTTTAGATTTGAAAGATGAAAAAAAGAAAGGATTGAGATATATAAGTGTATACAGCCCTGGTTTCAAACCGTTTTCTTTTATACATTTTTTTATGAAGAAAACCATACATTTTGACACTTGTATTTGCATGACACCCCTTTGCTTACGAATGTCTATTTGTACATATTTTATATTTTATATTTTATTTTTATTTTTATTTTTATTTTTTGTTAACTATGTTCACTTAATATTATAACCCTTTTATTTATTTTTATGTTTTTAAGCTTAAGCTATTTATACATTAATTAATAACTATATATATACTTAGTGTTTAAAAATGTAGAATTTAAATCTAATTTACTTTCAAGATATTTATTTTGAATTTCAAGTCGTAGTTTTATTCACAAACCATAAATATATATGAATAACAGTAAAATAGCTTGCATGTTTTATTTGCTTTGAAATGATAAGTTGCAAATTTAAATAATTATATTAGAAGATTATCAGATTACTATTTATATCCAGATATTTTTTTCTATTAGAATTTTATTGGTTCAACTTATAAAATCAGTATTTCAGTAGTTAAAATCAGTTAATCATCCAATTATCTAACGTTAAAAATTTGGGTCATTCCTTCCCTCTTTAAATCTTTTCGTCCTCGAAGAGGAATGAAGCAAGAATTTAAATTATATTGTTAATTATCAGTTAAATTATTCTTTACACATTTTTAACTCTTTACTCTTTTTATTTTAAATTTTTAAAACACTTTAAAAATCTACTTAATATTATCAAAATAGTTTTATAAAAAATACTTTTTAAAACTCGATGTTTCAACAAGTCCATACTTGTTCTCATAGAAATTCAGTCATACTTTGATCAGGCGTAGGACTGAAAATCTCTAAATACTTAGCAGACCCATTTTCAACACCTAGTGAAAATACTTAGAAAAACATTTGGGAAAATGTAGAATTTTTTTTGTGAGAATGCATTGGAAATCATCACCCCCTCCATAGTCGCAGTTAGCCCGATGATTACGTCGCCATTCCGGTGAAATCCATAGAAAAATGTGGGCATTCATGCCCCTCGATTACACTATGGAACCGCCACAGATCGCAGCTAAACCCAGGGTTACGTTGCCATCATGGCATAAATAATTTACCAGTAGGCATCAGCGCCCTCGAATTTCACTGCCAAATGAAAGTTTACCACACGGACCACATAGATCGCATACTACATCAGTCGAGTCCCAATGTAGCCTGTAGCCACTCACTGCCACACGACTTTCATTATGTCTTGATGGATTGTAGTCTACCGATGTTACGTCACTCTCCCTGCGAAATCAAATGTAGCCTTAGGCAATCACTGCCTCTCGACTTCCACTATGGAGCGCAGTAGATCACAGTTACACTGAGTTACACTGCCGTCATAGCATAACCCCAATGTCTCTATAGGCATCAGTGCCCTCGAATTTCGCTACCCCAACCACAACTCGTAGGAACTACAGTTTAGTCGGGACATCCTCTGGGATCAAATTTAGAACCCCCCTTAGGGCTTAAGGCAGAACCACCCCGTGGATCTCCTATTAAAAGTTTTAACTCTAAATGGGATCGCCTTTTTCCCCATAGCATTCTCAAAACATTTTATACTATACACAAATAGTATCTTTCAAATCATACTCTTATATCTATCACATATAAATCCCATTTACACAAAATTGATATCTCAAAATCGATAGTTTCCAAACTTGGCTTTCCAAATTCCCAAAATTGGTTTTTCCAAAAATCAAAAGCCTTTCAAAATCAGTGGGTTCCAAGTACCTTTTTCCCGATTTCATAAAATCATTTATGTATAGAGATATATATAAGTTTATTCCTTCCAACTTGAAAAATCTTTGGATCACTTCATACTTGTATAATCCCCTTTTTATACTTCAAATATTTTTCAAAGATCTTTTCTTCTGGTTATTGATTCAACAAGGGAATTTTATCATATATATCAAAAATATATATAACTTTATTTATGCCAAATCAACATTCAAATTCGATTTCCTTTATAAAGTTATTTGCCACATTACTTACTTTTTATAAAATGAGTTTCAGTTATAGTGATATCCAATTTCCACTCTTATTCATAATATATTTCTCAAAATATACTTTTCTATTTCAAAAATCATTTTCACATTTCAATTTAAAGTTTCAATATCTATTTCATTCAAGCACGTATGAAGTACATATATCATCCGTACGCAATGTAAAATCCGATCGCTCATTCGATCACACAATTTCACTTCCGAACTAGTATCGTCCACCCGACTTCCTAGGGCGGACTCAGATCTGGTTTCTTAATCGAAAACCTTCATTCTCCTTGCGTATCCCTAACTATGATAGAGAATTTTTAGAATCAATCAAAATCCTTATCCAGGTTCAGTGTTGAAAGTGGAGTGAAAATTCCCAACTCGGTTCGATATACTATTTCAAAATTCTATGCTTGAATCTGGATCAAATCGTTATGCGAATAAAATAATATACATACATCCTACTTATTTATCTTCATTGATTATTAGCTAAATCAATTTTCTTTTTATTCACATTCTTATTGATTTCTATTCACTTATTTACAATTACTTCAACTTCCATTTGGTTTATCGCTTCAATTCTTATCTCAATTGGTATTTAGTTATAAACAGTTTGCACTCTGACCAGCTTGAATTTAGAAATAGCTTGAAAAGTTTAAAGCAGTTAAGTAGCTGTAAAATAGTTATTATTTGTAAAATAGCAATAGAATAGTTAGATAGTTGCAACATAGTTGTAAAATAGTAATTTGTTTGTAAAATAGATGTAAAATTGTTCTAAAATAGTAATTAGTTTTCAAAATAGTTGTAAAATAAGTATAAGATAGTTTGGGTTTTAAAAAGAAAGATTGTATAGTAAATAGCTAGGAAAAATAGATTAAAGACGGTTTATATTAAAAAAAATATTTGAAAATAGTTTCAGAGTCAAACTGGTTCAATTTCCCAATCTCCCATTCCAATCAATTCCTATTTCCACTTCCATTTAAAATGATTTAATTTCAATTCAATTTGAATTAACTTCGATTCCCATTCCAAATTCAAATCAATTCCCATTTGAATTTTAAACTTATTCACTTCGATTACAATTCCAATTAATTCAAATCAAATGTCAATTTCAAATCCCAATTAATTCATTTCAATTCCTCCTTTGAATAATTCCAATTCATTTTCAATTTTTAAATAAACTCAATTTATACAAATTTGAGTTAAATTTTCAAATGTTGATTTAATCCCTTAAACCAAATTAACCTTTAATTTAACAACCTAAGTCTCTAAACAATTTAATTTTGAGTCCAAATTCAAATATTCATTAAAAATTTCGTTTACTTAACTTATTTCAAGGTTCCAGTAAGAGTTCAAATCTTTTTGAACAATTTAATCTTCAAAATCCAGTTTATTACCCAATTTTAACTTCTAACTTTGAAACCTATTCTTGAACAATTTCAGTTTGCAAGTTCATTTTTAACATTTAAACCTTAAGTTCAAAGTGATTCCATTTCCATAATTTCAATTTTATTTCAAAAATCGAAAACTTTTAAATAGTTTTTTTAAACAAGGTTTATTTCCATTTAATTTCAGTAATGGATATATATTATCTCAATCCACTTCTTAATTTATTCAAAACAATCCAGTTTATAGTTCCATAGATTATTAATAACAACAGGATGGTAGTAGGATATGTCAAAGTAAATAAATATCCAAATTATCTAAAACATCCATCAATAGCATCCATTACCAATTTCCAGAACTCAAACCTGTTTGGAGATCCCACGTAACATCTTTTCAATTCAACCTATTTAACTTCCCTAAGTTAAATCTCAATTTTATCTTGAAACTCCCATTTCAGGTTGTTCGTTCTAAACTTATTTAACTTCCTAAGTTAAATTAAATTCATTTAATCTAGTCAACCTTACACATTGAATTCTCCATTTCAAATTTTAGACTTCTTATCAATATCCCATCCCGCTTACAAGTTCAAAACTTATTTTACTTTGGGTTATACTCTCGTTTTAAGGAAATTTAGAATTCAACACTTAGCATTTATTTCAAATCAACTTTGATATTATGTATATCCCACATATGTATACATATTTATTTCTTTTGCACACCAAGTCATTTTTCAAATTTTAAACCATTCTTGGTTTTTAATTAAAAACAAATTCCTTTAAAAAAATTAAAACAACTCTTGTTTTGAAATAAGATTCCTACATTTAAAAATATTTTGAATAATATTATTTATTATATCTTTTAACACTTTTAAACAATTTCAATTTTTCTAGACTTAGATTTTAAAACTTCAAAATTTAAATCCATTCCAATTTACAAGTCATACTTGTCTAAATGTAACTTCCCTAAAACATTTCATTCTGCTTTATCATTGTTTATTTTAGAAAAATTAAACATCCCTCTATTAAGATACAATACCCAATTTATGATAATTACCATATCTAGAAAACATATACTCGATATATTCCATAATCATTTGCTGGAAAATCAAATCTAGGTAATTTATTTCAATACTTTGAAAATTCTTTTCTAGGATTTAAATTCAGTTTTGAATCCATTTTTAGCTTAACTTATTTGCATATTTAACCCTTACCCAAATTTCTATTTGGTTGTGTGTGTGTGTGTGTATATATATATTACAACTTAATCTTAATATTATATTTAATTTCAATAATCAACAAACAATTACCCTAATATATATAATAATTAGCAAAAAATTATTGCTTCATATATCAAAATATAAACTTATATAAAACTACTTTTAAAAATGTTTTTTAAAAATCATTATATAAGAAATAACAAGTACGCCTTCATATATAATACACTCAACTCATTCTAGGGTACTACTGACCCTATCTCTAATGAGTAACCCCTACCAGAGCCAAGGTTTTCGCTTAACCTTCTACTCTGATACCAAATGCAATGACTCGAAATTTTCGATCCCAAAAATTCGACAATAATACGTTCACTGTAGAAGTGTCGATGAAATGACCCTGACTCGACCTTCGAAAATCGGCACCGAATATGACACTCGTATTCAAATGCCGCAGATCAAACGTCGAATCTGGTTCGCCGGAGCTTATAACACATTAAGTACAACACAACGGAAGAAAAAGAATATATCAATATACAACATTTGATACAATATGATACAACTGAATGATACAATGAATATCAATATACATCAGAGATATGGTTTAAGACAATAGCAGCGGAAAGAAAAGATAACACCAGCAGCGGAACAAAATCTCCAATATGGTCTTCCAGAAAGATCTCTAGTATCGGTAATCTCCATCTCCAAAGCACCAATCCAGAAATAGCTCGAACTCCTAATAACGATGCACAAAGATAAGCAAGTGCAGTCCATCCAAAGACTGTACTAGCTCCAGATAATCTGCTAAAGCTGACTATCTGAAAGACCCAACTCTAGACTGCCTGTGTGGGAAAATTATGGGCACCCAGAGTTTAGGAAAGGAACAATAAACTCTATGTCAGTCATGGTAATGGTATGAGCAAAAAAAAACATTTGATCTTTGAAATAAATAAAAGAATTTAAATTTTGAAATCCACAATGCTTTTTAGAAAATGAAGCTACCATAAGGCCTCCCGCTACACACACAATGCAAACGTAGACTTAGAGGAGATTTCTCCTTATGATAGTCAAATATGCTAGATACGAGAAAATTTCTTTGGTATTATTACTAGTGCATAGTGGAAAATCTTTTAAAAGTATAATATTAATCCTAACCAGCATATGTACCATGATATTATGCCTACTATAGCTGCCATGTTAAATGGCAGGTTCTACAACTAAAACCGTTCAAGGCTCGTATTGGATGAATGGATTTCCAACAAATAGTCAGGCTAAGGAACTTCCTACTGTCCATGGAATCGCCTCTGACGGGACGTCCCGTGAACCTAACCGGATCTCTACCAACAGAAGGCCGGGTTACCTCTATAACTAGGTAACTACTACTTGAGCATGCCATCCCCCGGTCCTTTGGGACCTTTATCCGAGGTGCCTCTAAACCGCAAAGCAATCACAAAGTAATAGATCTGCAGTATCCACATGAGTAAATATCCGGGCTCCATACCATAATACCACCCTTTTCCAGAAGGGAATGACACACCCTAAAGGGTGCGACCCTCATAACCTTGCCACATCTTTCCTGTTTCGACCATTTCCGAGGTGTGAGGTCCTGATGCAGTCTCGTCCATAAAGCTACGCTTTATACAAAAGCCATGCTATGACAACAATTGACCAACAAATGATCATCAACAGACAGCAGTACTCAGCATGACACACTACCAAATTGGGAGTATTTCACTGATAAATATCAACTACATAACCTCTGAGCTCGTACGTCTCAGAGAAGGGTGCTAAGCTAAGAGAATGAATTCTCCGCCACCAAGCTAAAATGTATTTGATAGAGATCAGTTTAATATCTCAAAGTGTAATGTCGGACATACAACCATACAAATCTGTTCCGGGTTCGAATAGAACCGAAAGCACTTCCGAAGAAGCCCTTGCAAATCCGGGTATCCACAATCCCGATTGGACTTCCCATCACTTAGGGAATCTCTATACCGTAGCTACTCGGTGCAGAGACAATCGATAGGTTATCCTAACGTTCTTGAAGACACGTGGTCTTCAACACCGGTCTTCAAATGCAATCCATAACATCGTATCACAATTCGGAATGGGTTATATGACACAAGGTCCTCTTCCGGCTAAACCGAATAATGAGCGCCATATTAAAAACATATGGATATGGAATTTCAGCTAATTCACAACTTTGAAAACTCCAAAACTTTTCTTTCAAATGGTTAAACAAATTACCATTTCAATCTTAAAATAAAAAGATTCGTTTCACAAAGTTCACCTAGTTTCACAAAGACCTATCCATAGATTTCAAAACGATTTTCACTCCAAGTTGGATTAACTCAATTAAACCTTTAGATTAAAGATTTAAGTTATAGCTTTCACACCCATTTCCAAAGATTTGTTCACAACTTGGAAGACCATTTCCATTTTAGACTTACAAATCCTTTTAACACAAATTGGAAGTTCATTTCTTATGTGAAAGCTTTTATTATTTGAAATCATATAGTTTTCGTTTCAGAAAAATCCGATTTCATTTATACAAGTTAAAATCTTTGGGTTAAATTTTAAATTCCCAAAACATCACTTTTAAAATGGTTTATAAACCCATATAAATCCATTTATAAGTTGAATAACCTTTCTAAACCCTAGTTCCTAAATCATAGAATTCAATTTCAAATATTGAATTCAAATTTAAATCAAAATATTTAAATTTCAAAACTCAATCGAGTTATTCAAAATAACTTTATTTTTTGAAATCCATTTTCAAAGCTTCCAATTCTAATTCAAAAACTATTTTGGATTCAAAAATTCAATTTTAAAACAATTTCAAAAATCTGTGACTTAACCCATTTCCACGTGCAATCCACATTTTTGTTTGTATAAGTGTGGTCCAGGGGTTTTACACAATAGTGCACAACATTAATCATCACAGATTCAATCATATCGATAAACGGTATATCCTATAACGCTTATCTTGTTCACAGATTCATAGATAAAGTAAATTTATAAATCACAAAGATTCACTATTATAATTCGATGTGGGTTTCGGATAACCAACTGGAATCTGACTCCCTGTCGCGTCGAAGTTTAAACGTCGTTTTACCGGTCAAAGGGTTTGCATATTCATATAACAATGTATACATTCCAGATATAACAGCTCAGCACAAAGCATTACATAACATCACATCACATATAAATATATCAATCCATCACACATCATTCGATAGAAAATCAAACATCTTTGATTAAGGTGAATAAATCATGTGGTTTTAAATTTATTACTCATATAATCACTTTCCTTAGTATTTTTTTTAAATCAACGATTAATTATCATTAACTACAATTGATTAAGTCTTAACCACCTTCATTAATTAATCATTCCTTTAATTAATTATCTTAATTAATTAACCCTTAATCATAATTAATTAAACCTTAATTACTTTTATTTATTTACTATTAATTAATTACTTTAATTAATTTAACTTTTAATTATTAAGCGATTATCCTTTAATCACTTATTTTTATTTTTATTTTTTTATTAAGAAATCATTCATTAAGTAATTAACCCATATTCACTTATATTAACCAAACATTAATTACTTAATTAATTAAATGATAAAACATTTCATCTTTATTTATTTATTAATTTGTCGCATTGATTAAATTAACCTTAAGTTAATTATATAATTTATTAACCTTAATTAATTGCCTTAAGAAATTAGAAATTAATCCACCCTAAACTATTAATTTATTAATTTACCTTTAATTAATTTCTTTAATTAATTAACCTTTATTTTCTAACCAGTTAATTAATTCTCAATTAATTTCATTGACAAATGAACCCTTTAATTACTTATATTAACAAGACCCCAAATGTTTAAGATAAACTATTTATCTAAACTATGAAATTTAATTTCAAACACTTAGGATAATTTAAATGATTAACCTAATACGATTTCTCAAAACCAAACAAGTTCTAAAATCATTTAAATTTAAACTTGAAGTTTGCTTGAAAGCTTGAAAATTTATTCCTCGAAATTTGTTCTAAAAACTTGATTAGTATCTTGCTTTAAACTTTGTTCAAAATTTTGTTTTAAAAAATTACCAAAATTTTACATTTCCTTTTACCCTTAAGCCAGGTTAATTTATACAAAGCAAAAGAAAATCCAAACCAAATTCGAAATTACTCGAGCAATTGTAAGGTTTTAAATTTCAAGTCAATTGGATTTACCGTTTGTCCGGTACAAATTAAAACGCCTAGAAATCGATTTAAACCGGTTTAATTTAAATTGAACATTTGTTGCCATAACTCACACAGATGTCCGAATTAGCTTCCGAAACCTGTTCCATTGTGTCCGGAACGCGGGGTAAACCTTAGAAACGCTGGTTACGGCGCGTGAATCGGAGTTTGGGAATTCCGGATGAATAGTGTCGTTCAAAATCCTATAAATAGCCCACCATTCTAAAAAATAAAAATAAAAAAAGAAACCTAACCCTAATCTCAACGTGTAGCCGCCACCTCCCTGATAAACGGCCAGAAACTCACGACCTTTCCCCCTCGATTTCTCGAAATCCATCAACTTTTAGACAAAACCCTCAACTACAAAGAGGTAGAGCACATCAAGATCTTCGTGTTCAACGGTGGAGATCGTGTTTGGAGCGATGTGGAGGGAGCTAGGGGGTGCGTTTGTGACCGTGTGCTCTCGATGCGCGTGCGTGTACAGGTGGCCGAGTTCAACATCCTTGCAGGCGTGGGTAGCTCTTGTCACGAGCATTCCGATGGCGCATCCTGATCGCGTTCAAGTTCGTCGTGGAGGAAGTATAATTCAACCCTAGTTTCGACTAATGGGTTCATGGTGTCGGCTGTTGGAACGTGAGGGAGATGATGATGTTGGACGGCTGTGATGAAGGGATGGGAATCCAGCGGCTGTGATTAAAAGTTAGGTTAAATATGTTGTAAATTTTAGTTTAAATTGTGTAAAACTTGTAAAATCGATATCTTTTTCATACGAGGTCGAAAACACGCGAAACCAGTTGTGTTGGAATCGTATGGACGAGCACTACGCGATGGAAATGGATTGGAGTCGTTTGGAGTTAGTGAGAATTTTGGGTAAAATTAAACGTCCGTTTAATTTTATTCGAAATAAATCGCTAAAACGGAAATAAAATCAAGGTGAGAACTTCTCACTCAATCGAATCAGTTTCGATTTTATTTTAAATAGTTAGATTTAAAATATTTGAATGCATGTTTGAATGATGATTGTTATCTATTGATTGTTAAAATAGACATTATACGCCGTTAGTAAGCGGATGTTATTTATTAAAAACATATACCGTGAATATTTCATAAACAGTGAAATTGGTATTATATATAATAGCAATATATATATATTGGTATATGTATATATTGGAGTTATTGATTTCCCGCATTTGTTTAGCAGATGAGACCCTATTGCGCCGTTAGTAAGCGGATAATATTTAATAAAAACATATACCGCGATAATTTCGTACTGGAGCGAAATTGGTATTGTGCTAATGTTTGTGGATGCAGGAAAACAGGTTGGAGGGATCCAACTGGATTCCTCAACAGTATTTATTTGATTTCAGATATTTTGATATTTGATGGATTATCATATCGATATATGATATCGTTGTTGTCGTGATTGACTATTTGGTGTGTAGCATCACTAGACCAAATTTGGAACTTTAAAATGATTTTTAAAGTGATTTTTTGAAAATATACTATATGTTTGGAAATTGATTCATTTTAAATAAATAAACGTCATAATTTTAATGCAATAAAAATTATGAATTTTTGAGAAATATAGTTAAAAGTTGATTTTTGAAAATATGGGTTAATAACTTTATAAAAAGAGTTTAATCGGGATTTTTGAATTTATTATAAAAAGTTTAAATATAGGATTTATAAAATTTGATTATTTTATAAATCAAAATGGTAAAGTTTTTAAAGGAGTTTAAAGACATTTTAAAAGAATAATATAAATTGATTTATATTTAGAGATTTATAAATGGATATTTATAAATTGAAATATTGACATTATAAAACGAGTTTTTATAAGTGTTTGAATGAAGTGAAAATAGATTGCATAAGTCAATGGAATTTATAGAATTATAAACGGTGAAGTTATAAATGGAATTTTATAAATAGTAGGTTTATAAAATTTGTAAGGATATTAAAAGAATGGTTTTGGATAAATCATTGAATCCTATAAGTTATAGGATTTATAATTATGAAGTTCAAAGGAACGATTTTTGCAAACAAATAAATTATAAGTGTTTAACTTATAATGTGAACTTTTAGTTTATAATTGAGTTATAAACTGGAATAGGTTAATAATGGAATTTATAAAAGGAAGTTGTTATAAAATAAATAGAAATGGAGTTTATAAACGTTGTTTTATAAATTCGCAAACGACTTATTTTGATAAGTAAATTGTTATAACCTATTAATGGAGTTATATTCACGTTTTTGACTGTGAATAATCCTTTGAAATAGAATGTATAAAAGAAAGTGAAATTTGTTAACAAAGTATATTCACGTTTTTGAATAGTGAATAATATGTTAAAGGAAATGTTTAGGATGTGATATTTAAACAGACTTAAAACGATCTAACGATGTTTTAAATGTGTTAAGATTTGAAATCATAGATTTCAACATTCATTGTTGAAATAGACGTTTTCGAGAAATAAAAGGAAATGGTGGACTATAACACTGTTGTTATAGTAAATGATTTCCGAAAGGAAATGTTTTGTATAGTATTGGGATTTATATATCTATTTTAATTTCGAATCCCTATACTAGTGATTTTGGGTTGTCGTAATGATGTTTTACGTAACATTCGTTTTGGCCCAAATAAATATGTTTAAGAGAATGATTTCCTTAAAGAATGAAATATATACTTAATCTCGATTTAAGTATATTGAATATTTTCCAAGTGTTGAAAATAAATAAAATTTGTGAATTACTTATTAAATAAGTATGGGAATGTTTTCCAATATAAAGTGAATATTAGAGAATTTATCTTTTTTAAGATAAATTGAAATGAATAATTGAAATCGTATATGCATGGATATTTTGAAAATATAAATTCACTATGGAATTTATGAATAGAAAGGAAATTTGTTTAAAAATAAATATTGATTTATTTTTGAAGTATTGAAAATAATATATCTTGTAAAGATATTTTGGAAAATAAATAATTTGGAAAATTATTTGGAAACTGGTGATGTGTGCATATCCATTGATAGTTCAATAACCGACTATCAATATTTCCCTTTGAATGGGTAATTGATGTGATTTGTTTGAATTTGAATGCCACACTTATTTTTGAATAAGCGCTCACTATTCGGGTTAACCGGGAAAGGACCATGGGGTCGTATAACCCATCCCGAATATGTGATGCGTCGTTATATATCGCATTGAAGATCGGTGTTGAAGACCCGGTATTTGTGAGAGCGATAGGATGACCTGTCGATTGACTCTGCACCGAGTAGCTACGGTATTGAGTTCTCCATATGTGATGGGAAATCCGATCAGGATTGTGGATATCTGGATTGCAAGGACTTCTTTGTAAGTGCCTTCGGTTTTGTTCGAGCCCGGAACAGACTTGTATGGATTGTATGTCTGACGTTACAAATTGAGATGTAAAGCCGATTTCATTCAAATATATTTCTGTTGGTGGCGGAGAATTTATTCTTTTAGCTTAACACCCTTCTCTGAGACGTACGAGCTCAGAGGTTATGTAGTTGAATGTTATCAGCGATATATTCCCAATTTGGTAATGTGACATGCTGAGTGTTGCTGTGAAATGATCATTGTGTTGATTATTTGTGATAGGATCGTTTATTTGATCGTCTATCCTGGTGATCATTTCTATGATCATTTGTTGACCCAAAGCATGGCTTTCGTATAAAGTATGTTTTTGTGGACGTGACTTCGTCGAGCCTCACACCCCGTGAGTGGTCAAAACAGGAAAGATGTGGCAAGGTTATGAGGGGTAGCGCCCTTTAGGATGTGTGCATTTCCTTCTGGAAAAGGGTGGTATCATGGTATGGAGCCCAGATACTTACTCATGTTGAAAACACTTTGTTATGATTGTGTGAATTGATTACGAGCGCTCGGTGAAAAGGTCCCAAAGGACCGGGGGATGGCATATTCGGTCAGTTGTTACTCAGTTAGGGGTAACCCGGCCTTGTGTTGGTAGAGATCCGGTTTGGTTCTCGGGGATGTCCATCCAGAGGCATTCTCATGTGGCAATGGGAAGTTCCTTGGCCTGATCATTCGTTGGAAATCCAAAGAAACAATACGTGACTTGTACGGTTTTAGTTGTAGAACCTGCTTCCTCAGGAGGTAGCTATAGTAGGCATAATATAATGGTACCTATGCTGGCTAAGATTTATATTCTACTTTCGAAATAAATTTTTCTACACTATGCACTAGTAATAATATCAAATGTTCTTTTAAATGCGTGTCAAGCATCTTTGACTATCATAAGGAGAAATCTCCTCCAAGTCTGCGTTTGCATTGTGTGTGTGGCGGGAGGTCTTATGGTAGTCTCATTTTTAAAAGCATTGCGAATTGACTTTAAAAATATTCCTCTATTTTGATTTTAAAGATAAATAAACTGTTTTGAGTTCTCACACCAGTCACATGACTGACTCGGAGTTTATTTTTTTCGTTCCTAAACTCTGGGTGCCCACCAATTTCCACACGGGCAGTTAAGAGTTAAGGTTTATCAGGATATTCTGGATATTCTGGAGGCTGGAGGCAAGCTGGATGGCATGGCGTATTACTAGTTTATAGTATTTCTTTTTCCGCTGCACTGTTTGTTGTTGTATGTTGTTGTACACTCTGATGATATGATGTAATGAAATGTAATGTATAAAATGTAATAGCTGATATAGTTCTTTGTTTAAAGATTATTCATTTATCTATTATATGTTGTTCCGCTGCGAATTGTGAGATTCTGATGTTGTTCTGTTGTTTTTCTGTTCCATTCTATTTTCTTTTCCCTTCTATTTTCTTTATTTTCTATTCTCTTTTCTTCTCTCTCTATATTCTCTATTTTCTATCTTTTCTATCCTTTTCTCTCTTTTTCTTTGTTTTTTTCTTTTTCTTAAACCCATAACTATTCGGTTTTTCGGCAACGAAAAATCGCGTACGTTACAATTTGGTATCAGAGCATATGGTTAAGCGACAACCATGGTTCTGTTGGGTATTACTCATTAGAGATAGAGTCAGCAGTACTCTAGAATGAGTTTGAGTGTAATAATAGCTATGATAGCGTATTTGTTAGTGAATATAAAATTGTTTTATATTGTGATGATTGGTTTATTGAGTGGCATATGAACCTTCGTCAGCACGGTCTGGACAACTATGCCGAAGGGGTTTATAAACATTTGAATAGAACAATTCGACATAATATTGTTTTAATTTGGGTAAATGAAATAATTTTACCTTGACTATATTTTTATATATAAAGAAATAATTTTTCAGAATTATTAAAGTATATATAAATTGATTGTTTAGTTGTTTGAATAATCTAAATAAAAGAATAATTGTATAAGCAAATGAATTATAAGAATTGAATTATAATTAAAGTGATTTACAATTATGAAATAAACTTATATATATGAGAAGTGAAACTATATGAATATATTTATGAATATAAGCTGTAAATAAAAATGAATTTAAAGTTAAATGAAAATTTACTTTAGAATTGGAATCTGAATTTATTTATAAGTGGAAATTTAAGTAATGTAAAAAAACAAGTGATGTTTGTAAAAGGAAATATAACTTAAGTGAAACTATATGGATGAAATTGATATTAGTATCAAAGTAAATTAATAAAGTTAAGTGATAAATGTGAACTTAAGTTATACAAATGAAATTCAACTTTAGAAATTGAATTGAGTAAATGGATTGAATATTAATCAATTAAATGTGAATAATTGATGTGAAATAATGAATATAAGTGTTAATTCATTAAAATCTTATGTTATTGGAAGTTGAATAATAGAATGAAAATAAATTTAATTTAAACCAATATGAGCAAAGGAATTTGGTTGTAATAGATAAACATTGGTTGTTATTTGATTGTTAGTTGATTGTATATAATTCATTAAGTGTTAATGAAATCGAAAGCTAAAGTAATTGAAATTCAATTGGAAGTTGAATGAATCTTAAATAGAATTGAATTTGATTTGGAAGTGAACCAACTTGAATATGAATTAGTAAATATAAACTAATTGAAAATGAATGTTAGTAAGAACATCCACTGTCAATAAATCAAATGTGATTAAATTGAAAACCATTTCATTGAATATTAATGAGAATATGAATGAATATTAATTGGTTATGGATGTTAGTTGGTTGATGTTTGCATTTGTTGTTTTGTTTCATTTTCTATGTTGACATGTATGGTTATTATGTTACTATATGTTGTATATTGATACTATTTTCATATATGCATGTTCTCATGTTGTTTGTTGAGTGTTTAGTAGGTGCGGATTGCGTTTGCTTCGCATTTGGAGCTCGCTTTCGCGCTATATTGGCCGTATATGCTTGCTAATAAAATATAAGGTACATATCTCGGATTACATACCGTACTTTTATACTTTTTCCCTACGGGATGCCTCATTACTTGATGAGATGTATATTTGTGATATATATACTGTCATTTTTTTTTCGGATCGAGCCGCGCAAAGGAGACCATGGCGAATTTTTCCGGAAATTTAAGGCGTTAGAAAAAATTTGAGAAAATTTGGAAAATTCCGAAAACTTTAATTTTGATTTGGAATTGGAAGTTAAACAATAGTAGCTTTTTTGAAAAGATAACTAAGTATGATTTGAAAACTTAGTAAGTTATTGTAAGAAGTTTAACTATGGATTTTGAAAAATTAATAGATTCTGTAACTTTTCTTACTTAATAATTTCGAGGACGAAATTCTTTTAAGGGGGGAAGATTGTAACGACCCAGAATTTTTAGTAATTAAAATTTGAATATTTAATTAATTTTAATTATTAATAAATGAATTTATAAGTCAAATAAATTTTATTTCGAATAATTGGATTTAATTGAATAATTAAATCGATAATTTAATATGTGAAATTATGAAAATAATTGAAAATTGAGTTAAATATGATTGAAAATGATTTGTAAAATTTTATTTTATCATATTGAAGTTAGAAAGATATTTTAGAACTTTTAAAATCGAATTAAAAGTTATTTTGTGAAAATTGAATATTTTAATATTAAAATCGACTAGTGAAAATAGTCAATTTTTGAACAGTCTCAGAATTGAACGAAACCAGTTCCATTGGATCCATAATAGTTAGTTTTTACCGGATTTCAATTTTCGTGTCAATCGGAGTTATCGTTTGATCGTGGCAGCTCGAAATGCATCGAATTATTCTTAATTTTAATTTGGCGAGTTAAAATAGCCATTTTTCAAAAAGTCTCGGATTTCGACGAAACCAGTTTCATCGGATCCGTAATGTGATATTATTGTAAGGTTTTAAATTTCAAGTCAATTGGATTTACCGTTTGTCCGGTACAAATTAAAACGCCTAGAAATCGATTTAAATCGGTTTAATTTAAATTGAACGTTTGTTGCCATAACTCGCAAAGATGTCCGAATTAGCTTCCGAAACCTGTTCCATTGTGTCCGGAACGCGGGGTAAACCCTAGAAACGCTGGTTACGGCACGTGAATCGGAGTTTGGGAATTCCGGATGAATAGTGTCGTTCAAAATCCTATAAATAGCCCACCATTCTAAAAAATAAAAAAAAAGAAACCTAACCCTAATTTCAACGTGTAGCCGCCACCTCCCTGATAAACGGCCAGAAACTCACGACCTTTCCCCCTCGATTTCTCGAAATCCATCAACTTTTAGACAAAACCCTCAACTACAAAGAGGTAGAGCACATCAAGATCTTCGTGTTCAACGGTGGAGATCGTGTTTGGAGCGACGTGGAGGGAGCTAGGGGGTGCGTTTGTGACCGTGTGCTCTCGATGCGCGTGCGTGTACAGGTGGCCGAGTTCAACATCCTTGCAGGCGTGGGTAGCTCTTGTCACGAGCATTCCGATGGCGCATCCTGATCGCGTTCAAGTTCGTCGTGGAGGAAGTATAATTCAACCCTAGTTTCGACTAATGGGTTCATGGTGTCGGCTGTTGGAACGTGAGGGAGATGATGATGTTGGACGGCTGTGATGAAGGGATGGGAATCCAGCGGCTGTGATTAAAAGTTAGGTTAAATATGTTGTAAATTTTAGTTTAAATTGTGTAAAACTTGTAAAATCGATATCTTTTTCATACGAGGTCGAAAACGCGCGAAACCAGTTGCGTTGGAATCGTATGGACGAGCACTACGCGATGGAATTGGATTGGAGTCGTTTGGAGTTAGTGAGAATTTTGGGTAAAATTAAACGTCCGTTTAATTTTATTCGAAATAAATCGCTAAAACGGAAATAAAATCAAGGTGAGAACTTCTCACTCAATCGAATCAGTTTCGATTTTATTTTAAATAGTTAGATTTAAAATATTTGAATGCATGTTTGAATGATGATTGTTATCTATTGATTGTTAAAATAGACATTATACGCCGTTAGTAAGCGGATGTTATTTATTAAAAACATATACCGCGAATATTTCATAAACAGTGAAATTGGTATTATATATAATAGCAATATATATATATTGGTATATGTATATATTGGAGTTATTGATTTTCCGCATTTGTTTAGCGGATGAGACCCTATTGCGCCGTTAGTAAGCGGATAATATTTAATAAAAACATATACCGCGATAATTTCGTACTGGAGCGAAATTGGTATTGTGCTAATGTTTGTGGATGCAGGAAAACAGGTTGGAGGGATCCAACTGGATTCCTCAACAGTATTTATTTGATTTCAGATATTTTGATATTTGATGGATTATCATATCGATATATGATATCGTTGTTGTCGTGATTGACTATTTGGTGTGTAGCATCACTAGACCAAATTTGGAACTTTAAAATGATTTTTAAAGTGATTTTTTGAAAATATACTGTATGTTTGGAAATTGATTCATTTTAAATAAATAAACGTCATAATTTTAATGCAATAAAAATTATGAATTTTTGAGAAATATAGTTAAAAGTTGATTTTTGAAAATATGGGTTAATAACTTTATAAAAAGAGTTTAATCGGGATTTTTGAATTTATTATAAAAAGTTTAAATATAGGATTTATAAAATTTGATTATTTTATAAATCAAAATGGTAAAGTTTTTAAAGGAGTTTAAAGACGTTTTAAAAGAATAATATAAATTGATTTATATTTAGAGATTTATAAATGGATATTTATAAATTGAAATATTGACATTATAAAACGAGTTTTTATAAGTGTTTGAATGAAGTGAAAATAGATTGCATAAGTGAATGGAATTTATAGAATTATAAACGGTGAAGTTATAAATGGAATTTTATAAACAGTAGGTTTATAAAATTTGTAAGGATATTAAAAGAATGGTTTTGGATAAATCATTGAATCCTATAAGTTATAGGATTTATAATTATGAAGTTCAAAGGAACGATTTTTGCAAACAAATAAATTATAAGTGTTTAACTTATAATGTGAACTTTTAGTTTATAATTGAGTTATAAACTGGAATAGGTTAATAAAGGAATTTATAAAAGGAAGTTGTTATAAAATAAATAGAAATGGAGTTTATAAACGTTGTTTTATAAATTCGCAAACGACTTATTTTGATAAGTAAATTGTTATAACCTATTAATGGAGTTATATTCACGTTTTTGACTGTGAATAATCCTTTGAAATAGAATGTATAAAAGAAAGTGAAATTTGTTAACAAAGTATATTCACGTTTTTGAATAGTGAATAATATGTTAAAGGAAATGTTTAGGATGTGATATTTAAACAGACTTAAAACGATCTAACGATGTTTTAAATGTGTTAAGATTTGAAATCATAGATTTCAACATTCATTGTTGAAATAGACGTTTTCGAGAAATAAAAGGAAATGGTGGACTATAACACTGTTGTTATAGTAAATGATTTCCGAAAGGAAATGTTTTGTATAGTATTGGGATTTATATATCTATTTTAATTTCGAATCCCTATACTAGTGATTTTGGGTTGTCGTAACGATGTTTTACGTAACATTCGTTTTGGCCCAAATAAATATGTTTAAGAGAATGATTTCCTTAAAGAATGAAATATATACTTAATCTCGATTTAAGTATATTGAATATTTTCCAAGTGTTGAAAATAAATAAAATTTGTGAATTACTTATTAAATAAGTATGGGAATGTTTTCCAATATAAAGTGAATATTAGAGAATTTATCTTTTTTAAGATAAATTGAAATGAATAATTGAAATCGTATATGCATGGATATTTTGAAAATATAAATTCACTATGGAATTTATGAATAGAAAGGAAATTTGTTTAAAAATAAATATTGATTTATTTTTGAAGTATTGAAAATAATATATCTTGTAAAGATATTTTGGAAAATAAATAATTTGGAAAATTATTTGGAAACTGGTGATGTGTGCATATCCATTGATAGTTCAATAACCGACTATCAATATTTCCCTTTGAATGGGTAATTGATGTGATTTGTTTGAATTTGAATGCCACACTTATTTTTGAATAAGCGCTCACTATTCGGGTTAACCGGGAAAGGACCATGGGGTCGTATAACCCATCCCGAATATGTGATACGTCGTTATATATCGCATTGAAGATCGGTGTTGAAGACCCGGTATTTGTGAGAGCGATAGGATGACCTGTCGATTGACTCTGCACCGAGTAGCTACGGTATTGAGTTCTCCATATGTGATGGGAAATCCAATCAGGATTGTGGATATCTGGATTGCAAGGACTTCTTTGTAAGTGCCTTCGGTTTTGTTCGAGCCCGGAACAGACTTGTATGGATTGTATGTCTGACGTTACAAATTGAGATGTAAAGCCGATTTCATTCAAATATATTTCTGTTGGTGGCGGAGAATTTATTCTTTTAGATTATTTCCCTTCTCTGAGACGTACGAGCTCAGAGGTTATGTAGTTGAATGTTATCAGCGATATATTCCCAATTTGGTAATGTGACATGCTGAGTGTTGCTGTGAAATGATCATTGTGTTGATTATTTGTGATAGGATCGTTTATTTGATCGTCTATCCTGGTGATCATTTCTATGATTATTTGTTGACCCAAAGCATGGCTTTTGTATAAAGTATGTTTTTGTGGACGTGACTTCGTCGAGCCTCACACCCCGTGAGTGGTCAAAACAGGAAAGATGTGGCAAGGTTATGAGGGGTAGCGCCCTTTAGGATGTGTGCATTTCCTTCTGGAAAAGGGTGGTATCATGGTATGGAGCCCGGATACTTACTCATGTTGAAAACACTTTGTTATGATTGTGTGAATTGATTATGAGCGCTCGGTGAAAAGGTCCCAAAGGACCGGGGGATGGCATATTCGGTCAGTTGTTACTCAGTTAGGGGTAACCCGGCCTTGTGTTGGTAGAGATCCGGTTTGGTTCTCGGGGATGTCCATCCAGAGGCATTCTCATGTGGCAATGGGAAGTTCCTTGGCCTGATCATTCGTTGGAAATCCAAAGAAACAATACGTGACTTGTACGGTTTTAGTTGTAGAACCTGCTTCCTCAGGAGGTAGCTATAGTAGGCATAATATAATGGTACCTATGCTGGCTAAGATTTATATTCTACTTTCGAAATAAATTTTTCTACACTATGCACTAGTAATAATATCAAATGTTCTTTTAAATGCGTATCAAGCATCTTTGACTATCATAAGGAGAAATCTCCTCCAAGTCTGCGTTTGCATTGTGTGTGTGGCGGGAGGTCTTATGGTAGTCTCATTTTTAAAAGCATTGCGAATTGACTTTAAAAATATTCCTCTATTTTGATTTTAAAGATAAATAAACTGTTTTGAGTTCTCACACCAGTCACATGACTGACTCGGAGTTTATTGTTTTCGTTCCTAAACTCTGGGTGCCCACCAATTTCCACACGGGCAGTTAAGAGTTAAGGTTTATCAGGATATTCTGGATATTCTGGAGGCTGGAGGCAAGCTGGATGGCATGGCGTATTACTAGTTTATAGTATTTCTTTTTCCGCTGCACTGTTTGTTGTTGTATGTTGTTGTACACTCTGATGATATGATGTAATGAAATGTAATGTATAAAATGTAATAGCTGATATAGTTCTTTGTTTAAAGATTATTCATTTATCTATTATATGTTGTTCCGCTGCGAATTGTGAGATTCTGATGTTGTTCTGTTGTTTTTCTGTTCCATTCTATTTTCTTTTCCCTCTTTTCCCTTCTATTTTCTTTATTTTCTATTCTCTTTTCTTCTCTCTCTATATTCTCTATTTTCTATCTTTTCTATCCTTTTCTCTCTTTTTCTTTGTTTTTTTCTTTTTCTTAAACCCATAACTATTCGGTTTTTCGGCAACGAAAAATCGCGTACGTTACATCACGGCTTAACCCAAACTGGAATAACATGCTATCATCAGAGAATCTCCACGCATCGCCAATCCCGACCACGGGTGACCACGCCGACATGTTTATAGCTTCACCAAACGACGACGAACCAAACCCCCCCGGTCCGGTCGCTTTCCGGTGCACTATCCTCGCCGCAAATCGTCTCGATAACCACATCGTTCACACAACACCTTAAACCCTATAGCAACCTAATGTCGCCGCTCTGATGATCAGAGAACACTCCGATTATTTTTCCCCGCCTCAGCTACCTCCAATGTACCTTCAACCTGAAACTCGGGCCCTCTAACCCCACCGACCAACGGAACTTAGTAGAAATACATTTCCAGTTCATCTTGCAATTTCGCTCAACCTTCAAGCTTAAAAAATTTGATTTCCACGTCCATATTCGTATCTTTGCAACACTAATCAAATTGTAAAATCAAAGCACATAATCTTAAACATCCAAATTTCTATTCATTTTGATTTTATACCGACATTTGTCATTTTATAAGCAAATACTTAATGAACACAGTTGTATTTATTTTAAAATGTGATATTGTTTTTATATAAACATTTTTCGTCTTGAGATTTATATTTAGTATTGATTGGTTTAAGAGGTATAGATTTCTTTTTTTTATAAAACAGGTTTAAAAAAATCCTATAACCTAAGAATAGAGGGATAATTTTTGCCTGTTGTTAACAGAGATGTGTTTATGTATACAGACAAGCATTCATTAAGATATTCAACCATCACACAATCAAAAAATCATCATACCATCACAATATATCAATAGAATTAGGCTTTTTAAAAGGAAAGTTGCTCACCTGGATCTTGGATAAGGCAGAGAACAAAGAGGAAGCAGGAAACAGAGGATGAATTTTGAGCCTGTATTTTTTTCTTTGATTGCTTTGCATTTCACTTTGATTTGTTCCAGTGCTTTGAAAACCTTGAATTTGTTTGATTCTTTAACTACTTCAGATTTTGAATTCTTGTTTTATATTTGAGTTGAACTTGCTTTAGAATTGTTTCAGGCTTTTAATCCTGAACTGATGAATATAATAGTTTAAATCCTTGCTTCATTACTGATTTATAACTCGAATTCAAATTTTAAATGAAAATTCACTTGCCTTAAATTATTTCCAGAAATACTTTGCACTGGCATTTGCTTTTGGGTTTCTAGATTTCTGAAGTTGCTTCTTGGTTTTGAATCTAAACTTGCTGGAAACAAATTTGAACTGAAGCTTGATTTGTTTTTGAATTTGCTGAGTTGCTGAGAGTGTTTTAGCTTGCTTCAGATATGAGTTTTGCTTGATTGCTTTAGTTTGATCTGTTTTCTGGTTTTATCATTTTTTTCCTTTGGTGTTTGAACTTGTGATACTCAAATCTTTGTACTGTTTGTTTAAGATTTCTAAAAAGTTAAATGATTGCATATGGGGAAGTGAAGAGTTTTTTTATTTTTTATTTAATTATTTTATTTAATTAATTGCCTTGAAGACCATTTGTAAGAAATCATCATGATATAAAATTTTGTTAATCTCTTTCCTCCAAACCCATGTGCATGTATGTTTAGCCCTTTTGATTTTTACAAGGCAAAAGAAATTTTACAAATTTATTTTATATTATATACACTTTATAAATAAATGTATCCCTTGTTTATTTGTGTGTGTATATATATATATATATGTGTGTGTGTGTGTGTGTGTGTGTGTGTGCAATGTTAAAAGAATTTAACTAATGTTTACATTACATATATTACATCTTAATGATTTTAAATACTACTATTTTTTTTAAAACATTTATTTTAAATTTATATTTCAAATCCCAATTCACTTGAATAAAAATTCATTTATGTCTATTATTTTTACTTATACCAATTTAAAGAAAGAAATGATTTTTAAAAACTAATTTTATTAATAAGTGAATTTTTTCTTTTCAAAAGAAGGTATGTATTATATATATAACTTGAATTCAAATGATTGATTTTTTTTTCTTTTAAAATATTTACTATTTCAAGATTTTTAAACTCAAAAGAAATTGGAATTTATTTATATATAGTTATCAATTATTTTATTTGTTTGAGATTTTTCTTTCAATTTATTTTCAAATTCAATTCCAATAGTTTAAATATATTACTAATTTATATTGACAAATTTTAGAATATTACCTTTTATTTATTCATAAGATATTAAATATACATATTCAAAACCCCAATTAAATTTCAAAGTTAATATCCAAATAAATAAATGTCCTATTAAATTTGAAAAATTCAAATTAATTTACAATTTTATTCCAAAAATTTATTTTAATTATTAATTTAAATTTAATTAAAAATCGGGATCATTACATCCGAGCAATCAAACGCCGGAAATTCCAGATTGTTATGGAAAAGATGAAAAAGAGGTAGAAGAAGAAACAGAAAACAACAGCACTGAATCTCACAATCGCAGTAGAACAAAATATAATACATAAATAGCAGCATTTATACCAAGAAAGCTGTAAATGTCAATTTATACAATATATCAGAGTACAATCATTCACAAATACTGGACAGTTATAATTAACTTGTCCCTAAATACAGACTGCATTGTCTCTAATACACAGTGGAATAATCAATACGTCTCTGCCATCCAGCTCGCCTTCTGAGCCCCATAACATCCTAACCTGAAAATCTATAATACTTGGTCTGACCCGAGCATTACAATAAAGTAACACCGGAGTCAGGCTAGAAACCAGCGTGAGTAAACCCATATAATTTGAAATACTAAAGTTATAAAGCTTCTTTGAGAACCCAAGTAACTCATTCGTCACTACGAGTTTTATCTTGCTATAGTCAAACACTTATTTCACAAAATAATATCGATCCCATAACTGTAGTGGTTGTTTCCCGATCTTCTCTCTTCCCATAATAGCTATAGAAACAACCACTACACAATGATACGTATGCACGTGCACACCCAAATGCCACCGCTTCGACCAACGTCACTACCACCAGCAAGTCACCATCGACAAATTCGATCGTCTCCACTACCTAAAAACCCGATACAACCCTCCAAATCGATTCGAGCTACAAGAATACACACTGGGACGAGATTGATCACCCAAAACCACCTCGCATCGCCACCTCCGGTCACCAGAGACCCTATCGCCATGCGTGGAGTTACGCCATTCCATCCATTTCCCCCACCTCTGATTAAGTCTGATGCCGCCTCGTCGCCGTAATCACCTCAAGAACAACGTCGACCCAAATAGGGCCTTAAACCCTACAACATCATCGTTTCGCCACCACGATCATCTAAAAAACTTCGAACTAATTTTCCCAAGATCCTCGACCTACGACCTTGCGCCAGCTCGACCTCGACCTCCCCACAACCTCCGATTGATGGCAAAAACCCAAATCCCGTTCAACCCATAATTTCTCCACAAATATTAACTTAAAAATTATGATTTTACTATTAAAAATCTTAGTTTTCAAATCAAACCTGATTATAAAAGTGAAACTTGAATTTAAAATAGTTGATTTCTCTGATATATTACCTTTTCACTGTAATTTCTAACTTCCCAGTAAAACACTTACCAATTACAATTATAATTATTTTTTAAAATAAGATTTAGTTAATACAAACATTTTTTCTTTAAATATCATAAGATAAAAGAGATTGGGGGAAGAGAATTGAATTTTTGAACTAATTTAAGCCTGTTGGAATCAAAACTGAGACATGCATATTAAACTCAGGCATGCACATAGTATTTCATACATATATACCAGGCAAAACACAAATATATATCAATGCGAACATTTTCACAACAATACTACTATGATTTATCACATGCATCAGATAATAAAACTAATTTGGGTTAAAAGGTGAATGTTTACTCATTGTAAAATTTTTGAACAGAGAATAGTTGAAATCTGGAAACTGCTAGTTGGTTTTGAAACTGCAACAGATCTTGATGTTACTTTGTTTTAGCCCGAATTTGTACTTTGAATTTGAATTTAAATCTTGCTTTGCTTCAGTTGAAACTTAAAGTAGTTTTAGTTTTTTTTTTTTTGGTTTGGTTTTAGATTTGAAAGAAGAAGAAAAAAGGATCGAGATATATAAGTGTATACAGCCCTGGTTTCATCTAAACAATTTTCTTTTATATATTTTTTTATGAAGAAAACCATACATTTTGACACTTATATTTGCATGACATCCCTTAACTTACAAATGTCTATTTGTACATATTTTATGTTTTCTTTTTATTTATATTTATATTTTTATTAACTATGTTCACTTAATATTACAACCCTTTTATTTATTTTTTATTTTTTTAAGCTTAAGCTACTTATACATTAATTAATAACTATGTATAAAAATTTAGTATTTAAAAATGTAGGATTTAAATCTAATTTTTTTTCAAGATATTTATTTTGAATTTCAAATCATAGTTTTATTCACAAAGCATAAATATAAATGAATAATAGTAAAATAGCTAGCATAATTTATTTGCTTTGAAATCATAAGTTTTGCAAATTTAAATAATTATATTAGAAGATTATCAAATTACTATTTATACACAGATATTTTTTTCTATAAGAATTTTATTGGTTCGACTTATAAAATCAGTATTTCAATAGTTCAAATTAGTTAGTCATCTAATTATCTAACATTAAAAATCTAGTTCATCACATTCCTCCCCCTTTAAATCTTTTCGTCCTCGAAAAGGAAAGAAGCAAGAATTTAAATTATACTGTTAATTATCAGTTAAATTATTCTTTAGACATTTTTAACTCTTTACTCTTTTTATTTTAAATTTTTAAAATACTTTAAAAATCTACATAATATTATCAAAATAGTTTTATAAAAAATACCTTTTATAACTCGATTTTTCAACAAGTCCATCCTTGTTCTCACAGAAATTCGGTCATACGTTGATCAGACATAGGACTGAAAATCTATAAGTACTTAGCATACCCGTTTTCAACACCAAATGAAAATACTTAGAAAAACATTTGGGAAATTGTAGAAAATATTTTTGTGAGAATTCTCTAGAAATCATCAAACCCTCCATAGTCGTAGTTCACCCGATGTTTATGTCGCCATCCCGGCGAAATCCATAGAAAACTATAGGCATATGTGCCCCTCGATTACACTATGGCATCGCCACAGATCGCTGCTTCACCTAGGGTTATGTTGCCATCACGACATAAACCATGTAACTGTAGGCATCAGCACCCTCGAATTTCGCTGCCAAATAAAACTTTACCACACAGACCACATAGATCGTAGACTACATTAGTCGAGTCCCAATGTCGTCTGTAGGCACTCACCGCCACACGACTTTCACTATGCCTTCATAGATCGCAGTCTACCGATGTTACGTCGCTCTCCCAACGAAATCAAACGTAGACCTTAGGCAATCACTGCCCCTCGACTTCTGTTGTGGAGCGCAGTAGATCGCCGTTACACCGAGTTACACTGCCATTACAGGATAACCCCAATGTCTCTGTAGGCATTAGCGCCCACGACTTTCGCTACCCCAACCACAATCCGCAGGAACTACAGTTTAGTCCGAACATCCTCTAGGATCAAATTTAGAACCCCCCTTAGGGCTCAAGGCAGAACCACCCCGTGGATCTCCTACTAAAAGTTTCAACTCTAAATGGGAGCGCCTTTTTCCCCACAGCATTCTCAAAACATTTTATACTATACATAAATAGTATTTTTCAAATCATACTCTTATATGTATCACATATAAATCCCACTTACACAAAATCGATATCTCAAAATCGATAGTTTCCAAACTTGGTTTTCCAAATTGATTTTTCCCAAAATCAAAAGCTTTTCAAAATGAGTGGGTTCCAAAACCTTTTTCCTAATTTCATAAAATCATTTATATATATATATATATATATTTATTTATTCCTTCCAAATCGAAAAATCTTTGAGTCACTTCATAGTTATATAAATTCGCTTTTTATACTTCAAAATTTTTTCAAAGATCTTTTCATCTGGTTATAGATTCAATAAGGAAAGTTTATCATATATAACAAATATATATATATATATAACTTTATTTATGCCAAATCAACATTCAAATTCTATTTCATTTATAAAGTTATTTTCCACATTACTTACTTTTTTATAAAATGAGTTTCAGTTATAGTTATATCCAACTTCCACTCATATTCATCATATATTTCTCAAAATATACTTTTCCATTTCAAAAATCATACTTATATTTCTTTTCAAAATTTCAATATCTATTTCATTCAAGCATGTACAATGTACATATATCATCCGTACGCAATATCAAATCCGATCGCTCACTCGATCACACAATTACACTTCCGAACTAGTATCGTCCACCCGACTTCCTAGTGCGGTCTTAGATTTTGTTTCTTGATCAGAAACCCTCATTCTCCTTGCATAGCCCTAACTATGATAGAGAATTTCCAGAATCAATCAAAAATCCATATCTAGGATTCGCCGTCGAAAATCGAGTGAAAAATCCCAACACGAACCAATATACTATTTCAAAATTCTATGCTCGAATCTGGATCAAATCATTATGCGAATAAAATAATACACGTACATCCTACATATCTATCTTCATTGATTATTAGCTAAATCAATTTTCTTTTTATTCACTTTCATATTGATTTCTATCAACTTATTCACAATTACTTCAACTTCCATTAGGGTTATCACTTCAATTCTTATCTCAATTGATATTTAGTTATAAATAGTTTGCACTCTGACCAGCTTGAATCTTAAAATAGCTTGAAAAGTTTAAAAAATTTAGGTAGCCGTAAAATAGTTGTTAATTGTAAAATAGATGTAGAATAGTTAGATAGTTGCAACACAATTGTAAAATAGTAGTTAGTTTGTAAAACAGATGTAAAATTGTTGTAAAATAGTAATTTGTTATCAAAATAGTTGTAAAATAAGTATAAGATAGTTTGGGTTTTAAAAGAAAGGTTGCATAGTAAATAGCTAGGAAAAATAGATTTAAGACGATTTATATTAAAACAATTTATTCGAAAATAGCTTCAGATTCAAACTGGTTCAATTTCCCAATCTCCCATTCCAATCAATTTCCAATTTCCACTTCCATTTAAATCGATTCAATTTCAATTCAACTTGAATTAACTTCGATTCCCATTCCAAATTCAAATCAATTCCTATTTGAATCCTAAACTTATTCACTTCGATTACAATTCCAATTAATTCAAAGAAAATGTCTATTTCAAATGCTAATTAATTCATTTCAATTCCCCATTTGAATTAATTCCAATTCCATTTTCAATTTTTAAATCAACTCAATTTATACAAATTTGAGTTAAATTTTCAAATGTTGATTTAATTCCTTAAATCAAATTAACCTTTAAAACAATCTAATTCTCTAAACAATTTAATTTTGAATCCAAATTCAAATATTCATTAAAATTTGCTTTACTTAAAATATTTCAAGATTTGAGTAAGAGTTCAAATCTTTTTATATAATTTAACCTTCGAAATCCAATTTATTACCCAATTTTAACTTCTAGCTTTGAAACCAATTCTTAAACAATTTCAGTTTGCAAGTTCATTTTTAACATTTAAACCTTAAGTTCAAAGTGATTCCATTTCCCTAATTTCAATTTTATTTCAAAAATCAAAATCTTTAAAATAGTTTATTTTTAAATAAGGCTTATTTCCATTAAATGTCTGTATTGGATATATATTATCTCCATCCACTTCTTAATTTATTAAAACCAATCCAATTTATAGTTCCATAGATTATTAATAACAACTGGATGATAGCAGGATATGTCAAAGTAATAAATATCCAAATTATCTAAAACATTCATCAATAGCGTCCATTACCAATTTTCAGAACTCAAACCCGTTTTGAGATCCCACATAACTCCCTTTCAATTCAATCCATTTAACTTCCCTAGGTTAAATCTCAGTTTCATCTTGAAATTCCCAATTCAGGTTACTCATTCTAAACTTATTTAACTTCCCTAAGTTAAATTCAATTTATTTAATTTAGTCAACATTACATAATTTGAATTCTCCATTTCAAATTTTGAACTTCTGATCAATATTCCTTCCAGCTTATAAGATCAAAACATATTTTACTTTGGGTTATACTCTCATTTCAGGGAAATTCAGAATTCAACACTTAGCATTTATTTGAAATCAACTTTGATATTATGTAAATCCCACATATATATGCATATTTATTTCTTTTGCACACCAAGTCATTTTTCAAATTTTAAACCATTCTTGGTTTTTAGTTCAAAACAAATTCCTTTAAAAAAATTAAAACAGCTCTTGTTTTGAAATAAGATTCCTACATTTAAAAATATTCTGAATAGTATTATTTATTATAACTTCTAACACTTTGGAAAAATTTCAAATTTTTTGGAATTAGATTCTAAAACTTCATAATTTAAATCCATCCCAATTTATAAGTCGTCCTTATCTAAATGTAACTTCCTTAAAACAATCCATTCTGCTTTATCATTGTTTGTTTTAGAAAAATAAACATCCCTTTATTAAGATGCAATACCCAATTTGTGATAATTACCATATCAAGAAATCATATACCGTATATATTCCATAATCATTTGCTGGAAAATCACATCTAGGTAATTTATTTCAATATTTTGAAAATTCTTTTCTAGGATTTAAATTCAATTTTGAATCTATTTTTAGCTTGACTTATTTTCATAGTTAATCCTTACCCCAATTTCTATTTGGTTGCATATATATTGCCACTTAATCTTATTATTATATTTAATTTCAATAATCAACAAGCAATTACCCTAACATATAATAATTAGAAAAAATTATTGCTTTACATATCAAAATATAAATTTATATAAAATTACTTTTAAAACCGTTTTTTAAAAATCATTATATAAGAAAATAATAAGTACGCCCTCATATATAATATACTCAACTTATTCTAGGGTACTACTGACCCTATCTCTAATGAGTAACCCCCACCAGAGCCAAGGTTCTCGCTTAATCTTCTGCTCTAATACCAAATTTAACGAATTGAAATTTTCGACCTTGAAAATTCGACAGTAATACATTCACTGTAGAAGTGCCGAGCAATCGAACGCCGAAAATTCCAGATTATTAGGGCAAAGAAGAAAAAAGAGGTAGAAGAAGAAACAGATAACAACAACACAGAATCTCACAATCACAGCGGAGCAAAATATAATACACAAATATCAGCATTTATATTAAGAAAGCTGTAAATGTCAATTTATACAATATATCAGAGCACAATCATTCATAAATACTAGACAGTTATAATTAACTTGTCCCTAAATATAGACTACACAGTCTCTAATACACAGTGAAATAATCAATACGTCTCTGCCATCCAGCTCACCTCCTGAGCTTCAGAACGTCCTAACTTGAAAATATGCAATACTCCGTCTGACCCAAGCATTACAATAAAGTAACACCCAAGTCAGGCTGGAAACCAGCATGAGTAAACCCATATAACTTGAAATACTAAAGTTATAAAGCTTCTTTGAAAACCAAGGTAACTCGTTTGTCACTACAAGTTTTATCTTGCTATAGTCCAAAACTTATTTCTCAAAATAATATTTAAGTACCGTTACTTAGTTTAAATGGCCAAGTTTACTTAATTTATTCCATTTCAGCCTCTTGATTTTAAAATCAAATCTATAAAGAATTATAGATTACTGATCGAAGTGGTCCCGGATATTGCTGATATCCGACCCCGATCTCTTCGAATCCAACGCCATCCTTTAAGCCAAGTTGTTTAAGTAAAACAACAATTTAATTTAAATTTCAGAATGTTATATTCACACAAAAATTCATCACAGATAAATAACTCACATTTACCACAATTCAGTCCAAGGCAATTTATATCATAGAATATCACAATTTAACATACTAGAGATATTTATAAATCTAAAGCCTTCAATTCAAATTAAACATTTATAAGCTTGATTAATTGGTCACACCATTTCTAATTAATTTAATTAACACAAAATAGATTATTTACATATAAATCTTGCTTAATTATCATTAACTTATTCATAAGCAATTTATATTTTATTTAAATTAACATTCGGACTAATTTATTATTAACATGTAAAGATAATGAAGATCTTTAAATTAATTAATAGTTTAAAAACATTTATTTCCTTAACCATCTATTTAGTTACCTTATTTAATTTTATTTGAAAACACTTAGGAATTAAATTAAATAATGGTCCTGTAAGATAACTATTCTAAGTTAAATAAATTAAGTTAAAATAATTTATTTATAAGACCTTTACTAAATAACCTTGTTAATACATTTCCATTTTTACTTTTATGCTTTTACTTTTAAAACTTGTTGAAAATCTTCCTTTTGAAACTTGTAAATTTCATTATATATTTTTTTAAATGCATGCAGACCCAAGCTCAAGCCTACGAACCCTTCCCTCTCTATTTTTATTAAAAGTAAACTTGTTAATTCACTTAAACAATCACGAGCCCAACCCAATGCAAACACTTATGCAAACCCGATACGAAACCTTCGTCCCCGAGCTTCTCTCCTCCCACACTAGCTAAAGCAACAACTACTACACAATGATGCACGTGCACATGAACACCCAAACGCCACCGCTCCGACAAATGTCGCTACCACCAACAAGTCACCATCGACAAACTCGATCTTCTGAACAATCTAAAAACCCGATACAACTATCCAAATCAAATAAAGCTATAAGAATACCCACTGGGACGATACTGATCACCCAAAACCACCTCGCATCAACACCTCCGGTCACCAAAGACCCTGTCGTCACGACTGGAGTTACGCCATACCATCCTCTTCCTTTTCCCTCACCTCTGATCAAGTCCGACGCCGCCTCGCCGTCGTAATCACCTCGAGAACAACGTAAACACAAATAGGGTCTTAAACCCTACAACGTCACCGTCTCACCACTGCGATGATCTAAAAAACTTCGAACCAATTTTCCCAAGCCCCTCAACCCACAAGCTTCAGCATCGACCTCTCCATAACCTTCGATTGCTGGAAATCAGCAAAAACCCATATTTCGTTCAACCATAATTTCTCCACAAGTATAAACTTAAAAATTATGATTTTACCATTAAAAATCATAATTTTCAAAATCAAACCTGATTATAAAAGTGAAGCTTGAATTTAAAATAGTTGATTTCTCTTATATATTACTTTTTCACTGTAATTTCTAACTTCCCAGTGAAACACTTACCAGTTACACTTATAATTATTTTTAAAAATAAGATTTATTTAATACAAACATTTTTTCTTTAAAGATCCTAACTTAAAAGAGCTTGGGGAAAGAGAATTGAATTTTTGAACTTATTTGAGCCTGTTGGAATTAAAACAGAGACATGCATATTAAACTCAGGCATGCACACGGTATTTCATACATGTATACCAGGCAAAACACAAATATGTATCCATGCAAACATTTTCACAGCACTTCTACTATGATTTATCACACACATCAGATAATAAAGCAAATTTGGGTTTAAAAGGTGAATGTTTACTCACTGTAAAAATGTTGAACCGAGAATAGTTGAAATCTGCAAACTGCTAGTTGATTTTGAAACTGCAACAGTTCTTGATCTTACTTTGTTTTAGCTTGAATTTATACTTTGTATTTGAATTTAAATCTTGCTTTGTTTCAGTTGAAACTTGAAGTAGTTTTAGTTTTCTTCTTTTTATTTTTTTGGTTTGGTTTTAGATTTGAAAGATGAAGAAAGAAAGGATTAGGATATGTAAGTGTATACAGCCCTGGTTTCATCTAAACCGTTTTCTTTTATATATATTTTTATGAAGAAAACCATAAATTTTGACCCAAGCTTACAAATGTCTATTTGTACATATTTTATATTTTCAGTTTATTTATATTTTTATTTTTATTAACTGTATTCACTTAATATCATAACACTTTTATTTTTTTATTTTTTTGAGCTTAAGCTATTTATACGTTAATTAATAACTATATATATGCTCAGTGTTTAAAAATGTAGAATTTAAATCTAATTTATTTTCAAGATATTTATTTTGAATTTCAAATCGTAGTTTTATTCACAAACCATAAATATATATGAATAATAGTAAAATAGCTAGCATATTTTATTTGCTTTGAAATGATAAGTTTTGCAAATTTAAATAATTATATTACAAGATTATCAAATTACTATTTATATCCAAATATTTTTTTCTATCAGAATTTTATTGGTTCGACTTATAAAATCAGTATTTCAATAGTTAAAATCAGTTAATCATCCAATTGTCCGACGTTAAAAATCCGGGTCGTCATACTATATTTTTGTTTATATAAACATGAAATAACATAATATTATTATACAAAATATAGTTTATCTATATTTGATTCTACATTAAATTATTAACATATACATATTGGTTGCATTTGGATTTATTGAGTAAGATCTATTTTCAAATTGATTTACTAACTCAGATCACTGCGTGTTTGGTAATAAATCTTGAATGGATAATAGTTGACTTGGTTGAATTAATTTAGTATATTTGGAGGATTCATTAAACAGTACATATATAAACATATTTAAACATATATACACTTAATTAGTTAACAATACATACATATTTTTATTGTTGACTTTTTATATCCTTATGTCATGATGGCAATTGATTATCATTTGTACGCTGCATTAATTTAGTTTACCAAATGAGAAATTTAATCAATCATGTTTGTTACTCTTTGTCTATTTCCCATATTTCCTTTATGTGTTTAACTTTTCATTTATTTCTAGTTATATGTCTAACATTGTCATCAATTAATAGCACCTATCATATGTTGCTCTTACAGAATATACACTATAATATACTAGTATGGGCCCGTGCTTTGCACATGGATTGTTTGTATTATTGTATACGTTGATATTTTGTTTGAGTGCAAAAATGTAAGCGGAAAGCAAGGACAGTTTTGGAATTTCAAAAGGACACCGAGTAAATTAGTTCAACCAATTTTCTTTATTAGTAGTGTGTGTTTCTATATATATATATATATATATATATATATATATATACTCACATTCATGCCATCTATATATGTTGCTAATTAATGAGATTCATAAAATTGATCAATTTAACTAAAGAGAGATAAATGAAAGGTTTCTCTCTTTACATAAATAATCTTCTCTTCATTAATTAAATATGTTAAGAGAAGGAAGTGGAAAAGTTTCATTCTCTAAATAAATTTATGCACCCTCGTTAATCCAATAACTTAAGAGATATGAAATGAAAAGTTTCATTCTCTAAATAAATTTAACAAGTTACCTTTACACACAAGAGAATATTTAACATACTCTAATTAACATACATATCAAATTAAAATTTGAACTTTGTTTCTAAATCTAAATAAAATAAAGATTTTATTCAAAAGAAAACTTGGAAATTTTCTAAGTATTTTTAAACTTCATAGGCCCGTTAATGATCCAAAATAGTAAAATTTTCGAAATTCGCCCATTTCTTCCGCTGCGGGCTGCCCCGGTTTCAACAAAGCTGAAATCCAATCTCCATGCACAAGGATCGGAAATTACCTTCTGAGCATTATATATCTCTAGATAAAATGTACTGTAAGAAAAAAACAAAGGCCTATGCCCAAAAATAAAGATGAACCACATGGTACCAAATATCATTAACTCCCTTGCGCAACATCGATAAGCATACTCTAGATATGGATTTGACAATATCTTGTCGTGGGTTATCAAAACTCCATATTGTGCAGCATACTCTGTCTTTAACCACTTTCGATGTCGAGGTCAAGTTCAACATCTTTTACACGAGTCTTCATCATTCCAATAGAACGTGAATCCCCATTTGGATTTCCACACCTCAAACAAATCTCGAAACCACGCATGGATTCTCATATCTAAACAGATCTTAGAATCACACATGGATTCCCACATCCTAAATAGATCACAAACAACTACATGTGTTTGAGTATCTTAAACAGATCTCGAATCTCCATATAAATTTCTGCATCTCAAAAAGATCCACTTCCAAGAGATAAAACACGTATCTCAGACTTGAAACTATTTTTGGTAAGTAAAACACTTACCGATCCCGGTCTCTTTGAGATTGAATCGATGAATTTGGTCATTCAATGATAATGAGATCAATCATGTATGGACACCAAGTCTCGTATACTTATCACGTTTTTGGTATTTTTCTCTCATACCACCCCTCGATCAAGAGTGAAGCCGATAGGTTAGAGCTTATTGGTCATATCCCTACATGAACATCCGTCTTAATTCCCACAAATAAACAAGCCTACTTCATTGGATTTTAGTGCCAAGTATATGATTAAATATTCTCCATAAACAAGTAAACATACAAAGCACGATCAAGTCACACAAAGCACGATTAAGTCAATTAAACGACTTCTAATCCCTTTTTGTCTAATTAATATTTTATTAATTAATACTCCTTTTATTAGTATAACTTCATTTATCTAATAAAACATAATTTATGAATTTCTACCATTCATTTGTACTCTTTTCAATACTTTAAGAAGTATTCATATACTTCTCTCAAATGGTATAAGTATCTTCATAAATCATTAACAAGATTTCTTACTTAAAATCTTTACTCTTTTTCTTTCTTTTCGCAAAAGATGACATACTTATATTTTCCTTTAATATATCCATTTTAAAGATCTAAGTGCTTTTACAAATCTATTCGAAAAGTATTAAGACTAATGTTCCTTAAACAGTGTCATTGCAAATGCAAAACCATTTCACTTAGGTTATCTTTAAAACATCATTTTTAAAGATCTATTTACATTCATAAGTTTAATAATAAAAGGTTTAAAGATGAACGTTATTAACACATTGTCACAACAAACCCAAAACCATTTCATATTTTAATTATATTTAAGATATCCTTTTTGAAGATCTAAGTTTAACAATAGTTAGGTTCGATAGTCGATTATTAGGTTAAAAAAGTTACTTATACAAATCAATGTTCATATACCTAACTCATTTCTCACATTTTAATACAATTATTCCTTATTCAACAGTGATGTCAGGCAAGTTAGAGCCCTGGTTGGATCAAAGCCTTATCCAAACACCTCATTCTTGAATCTCACAGATAGAAGACATACTCGTCGGCTTTTAGTGTTAAGTACAACATTAATGATTTCCATAAACAAGTAACAAACAACATGATTAACTCATTTTTGACATTCCCGACTTAAGTATTCCTTATTCCAAAGGGAAGCCTAGTGTGTTAGAGCTATGTCCCCTACTCGACATCAATCTTAACTACTAGAAATAGATAAGCCTACTTTGTTAGCTTTTATCGTTAAGTAAAGTTAGTAACCTTGTAGACAAGTAAACAACAAGAATAACATGTTTCTGACATTCCAACTTAACCATTTCTTATTCAAGATGGAAGCACAGTAGGTTGAGATCAATTACTCCATCCCTACTCGAAATCAATCTTAACTTGAGAAATTAGAGAAGTCTGCCTCACCGGCTTTTAGTGTTAAGTCTCTTCTTTACTTTCCAAATTTTATATATAATTATTAAAAATATATTTAAACTTCAAAACAATGTTAATATACTTCAAAACATATTTGAAAACATCTCTGAAATGATTAGAAAAATAATATCAAAAGTAAATATCATTTTTAAACACTTAAAACCATAAGTGACTTACTACAACATTCATAAACGCTGTTAAAAGTCACTGTTAAAACAATATTGAAAAGCACGATCTTTGTGACTAGTTTTAACCACGTTAACAAATGATTTGAGACTTAAATTTTTTATAGTAAGTACTAATATTAGGGTACTTAAAACCATATAAATAAACCCCTAATAATATCTCCACATTTATTCATAAAACTCCTGAAAATAAGGGATTCGAAAGTGCACTTATAACGACTATTCTCGCTTCGAACACTTTCAAACTTTCTTCAATTTAACGCAGAAGTTAAACAACCATTTAAATATCAAGTCAAGGTCATGCCACATGTTTAAGAGGATAACAGAAGTGGTGTTGTATAATATAAAGTTATCATTTTCTTTCGAAAGGAAGAGGAGTCCAACGTTTATAACTTTACTTAGTTAATGTCACTTTAACTATTATACTTTGGACACAACATATATATACATAATATATACTTATAAGATAGTGAGATAACTCACTTATATCCATGCCAAAGCCATGCATAATGCAATAAGAGCTAAAAACCATCTCCTTCGATTGTCGTAGGCCTAAAGATCCAACATTTAGCACTTCCAAACCAAAGCAACCACCCCCTTGCTCCTCCGTGCTTACGGCCTCTCCTTGAAAATCCCTCTATATCTCACCTTCTCCTACATCTTACTTCCTAATCATGTCTCCCATGATGTCTTAGGCCCAAAGCCAAGATTTAAAAGATATTGAAGATGATTCAGTTAAGACTTAAAAAAGTTAGAGAGTAATTAGTGAGTCGGTGTTTAAGCACTTTCGCCATTTTTAACTCTCATACTTCTTCTCATGCTTAAGTGAATTAGTAATTTATTCCTAAGTGTATACCCCTATTTACATATGGTTTTACAAGAGGTCAAAACCATCTCATACCTTCTAAGAAAGGTTACAAAGGAGCATCCTTTTCACATATTAACTTTACACCTCTCTCTTTTTACTTAAAAGTTAATACTACCATAAAAGGTCATTTTCTAAATATCATCCATGACATCATCCAAAAAAATTATTTCCATCAATGCGAAAAAATTATTTCAATTTATTAATTACCTAAGCAAATAAGTGTGTGTAAAAAAATCTGAACAACATCTGATGGTTAAAAAGTTGTTTATTGATAAAACAATTTTCGATCACATTATCGATATTTTTTCAAAGTATTTAGTTTTATATAAAATTTTCGAAATAAATTTACCATCATTACTTCTGATTTAAAAGGGGTTAAAAAACTTATTAAATCATTTTAATAACATTAAATCCAAGGTTTTAATAATTAAATAATTCACATATTTAAATATGAAGTGTCCAAAATTTCAGGTGGTTACATTCTCCTCCATTTAGAATATTATGCCCTTGAAATTCCATCACGAACAGCAAAATAAATAACCACATAATAATACTTAACAGTATTCAAATACAAGCAAACAAAACTTACAGTTTGCTCATTTTTAAAATACCCTTATCGCAAAAGGATAATAAACAACCTACTAAGCATATCATATGCTTAACCACCTCAGGTTATTACTTAGTCAACGATTCACAATACCCTATAACAAATCAAAGAGTCGTCACAAGACTCTCCATAAGCTAACAAAACATAATATGAAAATACTAAAACTAGACCAATGCACATGGACCATCTGTATGCAATATCAATTCTGATCACTTGCTCGATCACATAAATTTCACTTCCTAACTAGTATAGATCACTTGACCTCTCTAGGGTGGATTTTGATCTGGTTCCTTGATTAGAAACATTTGTTCTCCTTACGTTGCCATATACTATGATAGGAAACTTCTAGATCATATCAGGAATCTATATCAAGTGTTTACTATCAAGAATCTAGTAAAAAATCCTTGTTCGGACTAGTGTAAACCACCTCGAAATCAGGTACTCGAATACTGGATCAAGAATATTTATGCGAATAAAACCTTCTATGTACATCTTACGTATTTATTCTATTGGTTTCTCAATTATACTTATATCTTCTTATCACATTCTTTCATACAAATAGCATGTTTCATTCCATAAAACATAACTTCAAGTCTGTAACGACCCATAAATTTAGTCACTTTGATAAATAATATTTGTTTTAAATTTTATTCAAATAAAAGGTAGATAATAAAAAATTATTGTTTTGAATGGTAATAAATAATAGTAATCTTATTTTAAATAAATATTTATAAAAATATTATCCTCGAAATTTAATTCAATAAAATGACCGAAAATTGTTTTATCAATAAACAGCTCTATAATCGTAAAATGACACGCATTGAGTTGGATACACACAAGAATATAAGATAAGATCAATTGGTTTGTTTTGGAAATCAAATGTATTTTTTACATCATTAGTAATGCCCTGATATTTGATAATTGATTTATTAAATTTAATTGAGATTTAACGGTTTAATAATTATTATAATTATTCAAATAATTATTTTTAAATGATAGTAATTCATTTTTAATGGCTATAATGTGTTAATAAATAATTTGTAATAGTTTTATAAAAACATGTAATTGATTTGAAAATATAAGAAAAAAATCGATATCACTTTATTAGTATAATAGCAATTACTGTAAATAATTGTTAATATTAATTTATATGGTTTTATAATTCATGTGTGATTATTACAAATTATTTATAATGATAATAAATTTATTTTCAAATTTTGTTTATAAGTATATATATGTAAATTAATAAGTGAAAATGTGATCGATAATATATTTTCCGATTTTTAACCGTTTAACGAACGAAAGTTTTTCGAAATCATTAAAAGTTGTTATCTTCTTGTGCACACACCTGTACGTGTATATACATGTCACATGCACATCATAATACACATACACTTAAACATATACATATTACAAAATATTGAAATAATTTCCCTGAGAACTAATTATTAAGCAATCAAAAATCAAACATCATCTCACCTTAAAACACCATCACCTCAGCATCACCATCACATGGGGGAAAGAGGGCTGTTGTGAGTGTAGGCAAGGCTAGGGGATGTGAGTCGAGGTCAAAATGGTAATTCTACCATTAGATATTTGTTCCAAATTTTCTCCAATAAATACCCATCCACTTCTTCATATTTTTTCACCATATTTTTATCATCTTCTTCTCCACTTCCAAGCTTTTTTCATGGCTTTAATGCTTAACAAAATAATGGAAAAGAATTTAGCAAAAAAAAAAATTAAAATCATATAATACATATATGTTATCAAATCCACTTCAAACAAAGACAAATCTCCTCCTCTCCACTTAAAAGACCACAGCCACATCCTCCATTAACCAACGCCTTGAGCTCTGTCCTCCACAAAGCTAGACCGAGCCTCCTAAAGGTCTCGAGCTCGATTCCATTAACTTTGGTTCGATCGTAGCGAAGCTATAGCCAATTTTAGACTAGCCTGTGGGAAAAATGAAGGTGAGAATCTCTTAAAATATAGTATTATATGCTATTGGATGTTATATATGTTGATTATGATTGTTGATGATGATTGTTTAATATGAATGTTGAATATATATGCAAGTCACGGAAATGCACATCGACAAGCACAAAGGAAACCACTTTCCTTTATTGAATGAATTGATGTATATGGAATGTTAAACTGCTTTAAAATAGTTTAAAAATGAGTTGAAATGTTTTATAAACATATGAAAGTGTTTTAGTGAAGTCTGAAAGGGAATTGAAAATTTAATCAAAAATAGGCACGTCGCGTAACGGCAGCTCGCGATTGCATGCCACAAAAGTCAAACGTGTACATAGAATGAAATATAGCTCGGAATTTTTTGGGATGAGAATTTTTCAATATTATATCTATAGTTGTCAAACAAATAAATAAATTGAGATTTTGATATGTGGACTTTGAAATAAGAGTAAAATAAGTTTTTGGGAAAATCGCGGTTTTGCAATTCGTAATCCATAAAACGATTTCTTTTAAAATGATATTTTAAAATTGTTTAAAAATATGAAATAAATTCTTCAATTATTTTGAAATGTTTTAAAAGTGATTTTAGTTATAAAAATGAATTTTAAAATGATGAAAATTATTTTGATCAATACAGCTTAAAGCGCACTATCCGCAACACTTTTTCGCAGTACTTTTCTTTAACTTTTGAAATATAGTTTTAAACGCAACCATTCTTTTTCAAATCTTTTGTAAAAAAATTCAAAAGATTTATAAATTATTTTAAAGATGATTTAAAGGATTTATGGAATGGTTAAATGTTAAACGATTTAGAGTCCATCAAATTACTTGACGGCCTTATGGGTGGCAGAGAGATAGTGTCTGGGCTTGGGTATGGAAAACCAGTTCCGTACTCTCCTGACTGTCCAGACTAGTCTGATGGATGGGATAGTAAATATGGTTTACTTAGATCATAATTTTCTAAAGTATAAACGATATAATTTTCCAAATATTAGTAACTTGGATTTTATGGGAATAATCTTCTTGTACTTGATGTTAAAGCCCGAAGAAGAAACTCGTATTATTCATGGAATTTAAAAGGTGACTGGCCATTATTCCACCCATGGTACTTGTTGAATACGGGAATTGATATTGAGTAGAATCAAATGATTTTTATAATCTTTGCTCACTTAATATTTACTTGTTTTAGATTAACACCTAGATAACATGGTTTTAACTCAATAAAAATTTAGGGTTTTGAATTAAGAAATCTATGTTAAGACTTAAAATGAAATGATTTGGAAATATTTCCTAAGTGAAAAATGAAATTATTTCGGATTATTCCAAATTTAAAAAGGTTTTAAGTAATCAAAAGATTTGATAAGAGAGGTTTAATGATTCCATATATAATAAAATGAATATTGTACAATATATATCTCTAGAAGATATTTTGATAAAAATAAATTAATCAATTATAGAATAATTCCCTACTTACATAACATCTTTTTATCGATGATTGGTTTGAAGGAACCGAGGTTGGATTTGTATGACTCCTTTCCAAAGAGCACTTCGAACCAATTTATGTATTTGAAGTGAAGACATGGATATGGTTTGGAAATGGAACGTAGGGCTGCTTGTCACCGACCGTCGAGGGAATTTTCCTATATTATATTATGTGGAAGTAGTTCTTCATTTAAGATATTCGATGCAAGGACTTCTCTCTACTAATCCTAGGGTAACTCCCGACAGGATGTGGTAGGAAGTGCCTTTACTTGTCCTATTCCTAGGCAACTTGTATGGAGGATGTCCGACGTTGCATTTCTAGTTACATAAATTGATCTTAATATACGAATCATTTGTTTGGTGGTAGAGAAGGAAACTTCTCTTAGCTTAACATCCTTTCCTAAGACGTACTAGATCAGGAGTTATACGTTTGTAGAAATCAGTTGTGTGACAATGGGATGGAAAGTTGGCTTTTAAAGTGGAATTCGCTATGTGAAAAGTATTTGATACCTTAGGCCTCAACACTGGTAATGGCTTAAACAAGGTCCGCCACAAGGTTATATGATTCGCAACCATAAGGTATAGTCATCACCTTTCTAGATTACTCATTATAAGTCGAGCATGTGGTGTATATTATGGCGCCTCGGATAGGTCGGTTATGACCGGGGTGATGTCATATTAGGTTTCTGTCCAAGCCATGTATGAGTGCAAAATATGGATAGACCGGTCATGCCAGATGTAGAGAATTGTTTGTGTATCCATGATATATTCCTCTAGAGATGTACTGTATGGAAGGTAGTCCCTTACCTACCATTGTATGGAAATCCATTCTCCATACGAGCCTTGTAAGAGTTTTTTTTGTAGAGTCTAACATATCTGGAATTTAATAATGGTAAAATGTCACCTAAGATTAATAAGTTTACATGCAAATGTTTTGAAAGGAATGTCATTAAAAATAATGTCAAATGATTTTGCATATCAAATGTTTTGGTTATCATAATGTGAAAACATCTTCCGTGTTTATGTCTGACGTGGTCTTATGAGATACCTTTTCTTTTCAAACCGTGTATTTTAAGTTTCTCACACTAGTCCCATGACTGACCTGAAGTTTATTTTCTTTTTTTAAACTCTGGGTGCCATAATTTCCTCAGACAGCCTTGTAGTCAAGTTCAATTAGAAGAAATCTAGATGGGGCTAGAAGCATGGAGTTAGAAGATTCTTTCAAAAATTGTTGTCCATTTCCACCACACTCTTATGCTATAGTATTCCGCATTTTTAAGGATAACTATTTATAATTGTCCAAGTTTAACTTTAATAGATGTATTTAAATTTCTCTTGTAAAGATTATATGTTAAAATAATATAGGTGAGATTCCATTCTATCTTATTTTCTTTCTTTCTTACCCTAGAGAATCCACCTCTCTGGTACTTGGATTTGCGGCACGTGAATACCATGGTTGTATTAGTGTCAATTTCCAAGAGTCGAAGAAACGGGTCCTCACATTGGTATCAGAGCTTAGGTTGAGTGAACATCTTGGCTTTGGTAGGGGTAAAGTCTCATTAGAGATAGGGTTAGTAGTGCCCTAGGTTGATTAACTCATTAGGGATAGGGTTAGTAACACCCTAGAATGAGCTTGAGCACATATGAGCACGTATTTGTTAATAGTATATATAAACAATTTTGATTTTGAAAATTTGTACATAAAATCATTTTACTTAAAACTATACTTTTGAGAGATGGTTAAAAATTTTACATGCAATAAAAATAAATATTTGGTAAAATTTACAAAAGAGTTTTGGATGAATAAACCCTTTTTGTCCTACAAAGAATTTTAAAAGCTATCTTTAGAAATGGATCTCAAATCATTTTTTGAGTATTGACCAAATCTTGGTTTGAGAAAAGTAATACCACGTAACTAACAAACCTCTCTACCTAAGGAATATGTTAGATAAAGAAAATTACCTATTGTTTATGTCTAAGGAATGTTGTTTACCTTGTAGAAGCCATATGGAGGAAATTGCTCCAAAGGATAGTTTTCCAGAGTAAATTGGGGGCAAGAAGGACAGCTCATTATTCTCTCTAGTGATGAATAGGAGCAATCGAAATATCCATCTAGCAATGGTGTGATCCCTATTGTGGAAAAGTATGCCTCATACAATCGAAGGGGTGAAGGCGGATGTCCAACGGTTAGAATTCTTTTACCACCCACGGCTCCAAAGATAACTATAATTTCTAGTTATAACAAACCCGGGCAAGCCTTGGAAAAAAATAGATAACAGATCCTACTAGCTCCGCATTGGAACCTATATAAGAAGTGGAAGGAAGAAGAGTCGGAACCCATGGAAGGGGAAGTGGAGCCCCTGGAAGAAGAATTGGAACAAATAAAAGACCCAGATGCCATTATAACTAGCAAATGTAGTAATATGATATAGGATTTGGATGGACAATATATTGTATGGCAGGAAGGACCATCCAGTTTCTACATAAAATAGGACAAAGTAAAGAGTAGCAGTGAAGAAATAGCGGAAGAAGAAGTCGAAGAGTTCGAAAACCATTAGGAAGAGGGTGTGCAAGGCCTCGAAGAACTTAAGGAGGGCAGGATAATTCCATGAACACCGATTTGCATAGGACATGCCCCACGGAACCAATCATGGATACCCCTGGTGGAGGGAGAAATGAAACCTGAAGAAGATGGCAATGGGGCCGACGATGAGCTAGAAAGTGACGAAGAAGGAATAGGAGAAGTTATGATAGACCTTGGGAACTAGAGTTCGACATCGGCTACTGACTTAGAGGAGTAAAAGAGACGTGGGGTTGGGTAGTTAAGAGTAGCCCAATTATATATACAAATTCGGCTGAGATGTTGTTTTGATTAAGTATTTTGTACCGTATCAGTATAGGGAGGGGGTTTTCTTTTTGACCCAAGTTTATATTGCAATGATGAATGTAAAACTATGAAAATCTATAATATGATGTTTGTCCCAACTTCGCATTTATACGAATCTTTTAAATAAGAATTCTTGGGGAAAGAGTAAGAAAATTATAAATAAAGGATTATTCTTTTACGAAGAAGAAATGGTAATATAAAATAATTAAAAAGCTTGAAAGCGGAATCTTTAAGAAGATCAACGATAAGAGAAACTACAATATATGTATTAAAGAAACATTAAGTTCTAACTAATAAATGGAGTTTATGGTAATTTAATAAGTTTTTTAGAAATCATTAAGATATGTTTAGAGATGTGTTGTAATAAAAAGTTATTTATCTTTTAGAAAAGAAATGTTTTTTTAAGTAGAAATATTTGTAAATAAAAATATAAAATGGTTATGTATAAAGAAGAATCTTTATAAATTTTGAATAAAAGATGGAAGTTTTATGAAATATTCTAATAAGAATTATGGAAATGTTGGTAAATACGTATGAACTATGTGGATTATTTCTTCGCGATTTAATCTAAGATTCGAGTGCAGAACTTTGAGGTGTTTACAGCGGTCCGAAAAAGAATTTATCACTTGATTATTGACGATGAGCATTGATAAAGATTTATGGTTAGATACTTAAGTTTTCTATCATATTTGAGAGTTATACAAGGAAAACTAAAATTCAGATTGGAGAGCCTGGTCAAAGTCTGCACAAAAGGATAAGGGAATCAATACTAGTTCAGAAGTAAAGTTATGAATTCGAATAGAAGATCGAATCAGATAATGTGTACATATGATCTATATACGTCATATGAATGTAAGTTTAAAAATAAATATTTTGGGCAAAACCTTTGGATTTTTGTCTTCAGTAATTTTGGGGACGAAATTCTTTTAAGGGGGGAAGTCTATAACGACTCGCAAATTTATCAATTTGACAAATTATATTTATCTTTAAAAATTATTCAAATAAAACATTGATAATACAAAAAATATTGTTTTCAGTGGTAATAAATAATAATAATCCTATTTTGAATAAATATTTACAAAAGTATTTTACTTCAAATTTAAATCGATAATATGGTCAAAACCGTTTTATCAATGAACGGCTCTATAATCGTAAAACGTTGCGCACAGAGTTGGATACATACAAGAATATGAGATAAAATCAATTGATTTGTTTTTGGAATAAAATGATTTATTAAATTTAATTAAGATTTAATGATTTTGTAATTATTATAATCATTCAAATAATTATTTTTAAATGATAGTAATTCATTTTTAGTGGTTGTAAAGTGTTGATAAATCATTTATAATATTTTTTATAAAATTATATAATTGATTTGAAAATATAAAAAATCATTGTCACTTTATCGGTATAATGGCAATTACTGTAAATTATTGTTAATACTATTTATATGGTTTTATAATTCAATGATAATCATTTTAATTTATTTATAATGATAATAAAAAAAATTCAAATTTTTTTTACAAATATATGTTTATAAATGAATAAGCGAAAATGTGACCAATAATCGGTTTTTCAGTTTTCAACGGTTTAATGAACGAAAGTTGTTCGAAGTCACTAAAATGTTGTTATCCTCTTGTGCACACACATGTATATGTATATAAATGTCACATGCACACCATAGCATATATATGTGTACATATACACTTAAACGTATACATATTTCAAAATATTAAAATAATTTCCTAAGATTTAATAATTTAAGCAACTAAAAATCAAACATCAACTCACTATACGACATCTTCATCTCCAGCATAACCTCAACATCATCATCACATGAGGGAAATGGGCTTTTGTACGTGTAAGGGAGCCTAGGGGGTGTGGGTCGAGGGTAAAATGGTAATTCTACCATTAGATATTTGTTCCAAATTTTCTCCTATAAATAACCATCCACTTTCTCATATTTTCTCACAACATTCTTATCATCTTCCTCTCGACTTCCAAGTTTTTTTCATGGCTTCGATGCTTAACAAAGTAATGGCAAAATACTTAGCAAAAGAAAATTAAAATCATATAATACATATATGTTATCAAATCTGCTTCAAACAAAGACAAATCTCCCCCTCGCCACCTTAAAATACCACAGACACCTCTTTCATTCACCAAGGTCATGGGATCCACCCTCCATAAAGCTAGGACGAGCCCTCCCAAAGGTCTCGAGCTCGATTCCATTAACTTTGATTCGATCGCAGCGAAGCTATAGCCGATTTTAGACTAGCCCTTGGGGAAAATAAAGGTGAGAAACTCCTAAAATTATATTATTATGTGCTATTGGATGTTAGATATGTTTGATTATAGTTTTTGATGATGGTTGTTTAAGATGAATGCTGAATATATTCGCAAGTCATGGAAATACATGTCGATAAGCACAAAGAAAATCACTTTCCTTTATTGAGTGAATTGGTGGATATGAAATGTTAAATCTCTTTAAAATGGTTTAAAAATAAGTTGAAATGTTTTATAAACATATGAAAGTGTTTTGGAGAAGTTTGAATGGTAACTGAAAATTTAGTCAAAAATAGGTGCGTCGCGTAACTGCAGTTCACATTTCATGCCATAATAGTCAAATGAGCATATAAGATGGAATATAGCTCGGAATTCTTTGAGGTAAAAAATTTCCAAACTACTATATCTAAGGTTTTTAATCAAAGAAATAAAATCGAGACTTTGATAAGTAGATTTTGAAATATGAGTAAAACAAGTTTTTGAAAAATCTCGGTTTTGCTGTTCAGAATCCATAAAAGTATTTCTTTGAAAATAATATTTTTAAATTGTTTAAAATTTGAAATAAATTCTAAAAATCTTTTAAAATGTTTTATAAGAGATTTTAGTAGTAAAAATTAGTTTCCAAATAAAAAGTCATTTTGATCAATATAACTTAAACTTTATGCAACACTTTTTCGAAGCACTTTTCCATAATTTTTGAAATATAATTTTGAACGCAACCATTCTTTTCCAAATCTTTTGTAAATGTTTTAAATGATTTATTAATTATTTTAAAAATGACTTGAAGGATTTATGGAATGGTTAAATGTTAAATGATTTAGAGTCGATCAAATTACTTGACCGCCTTATGGGTGGTAGTTATATAGTGTCTAGGCATAGGTTTGGAAAACCAGTTTCCTACTTTCCCTGGCTATCCAGATTGGCCTGAAATATGGATAGTAAATCTGATTTAGTCGGATCAAAATTGTCCAAAGTATAAAGGATATAATTTTCAAAATATAAATAACTTGGATTTTATAAGGATAATCTTCTTGGACTCGATGTTAAAGCCCGAAGAGGGAACTCGTACTATTCATGGAATTTAAAAGGTAATTTCACTAATATTCTGGCCATAGTACTTGTTGAATATGGGAATTGATATTGAGTAGAATTAGATGATTTCTATAGATTTTGCTCACTCAATATTTACTGGTTTTGGATTAACTCCTAGATAACATGGTTTTAACTCAAAATTTTAGGTTTTGAATTAAGAAAACTATATTAAGGTTTAAATGAAATGATTTATAAATATTTTCCTAAGTGAAAAATGATTTTGAATTATTCCAAGTGTAAAAAGGTTTTAAATAATCAAAGGATTTAATAAGAGAGGTCTAATGATTCCATATATACCAGAAAGAATGCTATAGAAATATATATCTCCAAAAGATATTTTGATAAAAATAAATTAATAAATTAAATAATAATTACCTATTTATAGGACATCTTTTTATCGATGATTTGTTCGAAGGAACCAGGGTCGGATTTGGATAATTCCAATCCAAAGACTACTTTGAATCATTTTATGTTTTCGAAGTGAAGACATGGATATGATGTGGAAAATAGAATGTATGGCTGCTTGTCACTAACTCTCGGAGGAAATTTTGCATATTATATTATGTGGCAGTAGTTCTTAATTTATGATCTTCGATGCAAGGACTTATTGTTACTAATCTTGAGGGTAACTCCCAACAGGATGTCGTAGGAGGATGACTTCGGTTTGTCCTGTTCCTAGGCAACTTGTATGGACGAATGTCTGACGTTGCATTTCTAGTTACATAAATTGATCTCAATAAACGTATCATCTATTTAGTGGTGAAGAAAGCACTTCTCTTAGCTTAACACTCTTTCCTAAGATGAACTAGCTCAGGATTTATACGTTTGTAGAAATCGATTGTGTGACTATGGGATGACAAATTGACATTCAAAGTGGAATGTGCTATGTGAAAGATAATCGCTACCTCAGGCCTCATTATCGGTAATGGCTTAAACAGGGTACGTCGCAGGTCTATATGGTGCGCAACCATCAAGGTATGGTCATCACCTTCCTAGATTACTCTCTATTTGTCGAGTATGTGGTGTATATTACGGGGCCCCATATAGGTCGGTTACGACCGGGGTGATGTCATATTTGGATTCTATCTAGGCCCGTGTATGAGTGCCAAATAAGGATAGACTGATCTTGCCAACCGCGGAGGATTGTTTGTGTATCCTCCGTACATTCCTCTAGAAATGTGCTATATGGAAGGTAGCCCCTTACCTGACATTTTATGGAAATCCATTCTCCAAATGAGCCTCGTTAGTTTTTTTGTTTGTAGAGCCTAACATATCTAGAATTTAATAATGGTAATAATTTCGACTAAGATTAATAAGATTACTTGCAGTTGTTTTCAAAGTATTATCATTAAAAATAATTGCAAATGATTTTTTGTATCAAATGTTATGGTTATCATAAGGTAAAAACTTGTTCCGTGTTTATGTGTGGCGAGGTCTTATAAGATACTTTTTTTTCAAACCGTGTATTTTAAGTTTCTCACACCAGTCCCATGACTCACCCGGAGTTTATTTTCCTTTTCCTTATATTCTAGGTGCCCTAATTTTCCCAAGCAGCCTAGTAGTCAAGTTTAGTTAGAATAAATCTGGATGGAGCTTGAAGCATGGAGTTAGTAGATTCTTCTAAAGATTGTTATCCATTTCCACCACACTCTTGTGCTATAGTATTCCACATTTGTAAGGACAAATATTTATACCTGTCCATGTTTAACTCTGATAAATGTATTTAAATTTCCATTGTATAGATTATATGTTCAAATAGTATATGTGAGATTTTTTTCTTTCTTTCTTACCCTCAAGAATCCGCCTCTCTAGTACTTGGATTTTCCGCATGTGAATATTGAGGATGTATTAGTGTCGATTTTCAAGATTCAAGAAAATGAGTCCTCACAAAGTTTATAGGTAGTTATAACTTAAGTTTATATTTGTATAATACTCCATGACATCTTAAGAGTATATACAAAACATCATATTTTGTTTTACATAACAAGGAGCTTTAACATATTCAAACCTCTTATAACTTGCTAACTTCTTTAATTCAAGTGTTATATAAACTCAACTCTTATATTCTCATGAAAACACTTAGCTTCAAGTTTTATAATAATTCAAAAGTTTCCGACTATCAAAAATTGTTGAAAATTTTGTTTCATTTTAGCAAATGGAAACTACTAAATAATATATCATAACAAGATGCACATACTATACCATTCTAATGCATGGGCTACATGTGTCCATAAAATAACTTAAAAAATTTCAATAATTTATTAAACACTCTTTTACCCTAAAGGGGAAATCTTGAAAAGTTCCAACATTTATTTTGGGTTATGCCCCTATCACTCAGGCACCTTACATAGTATACATATAAAACTATTCTATATAAAAAGTTCATATCAAACTTCTCTCCAACGAAAAACTTTAGAACTAAATACCGAGTTTTATTTCTAATCATTTTGAAATAATACACACACACACACACACACACACACACACATATATATATATATGTATATGTCTTTTATATACCAAATCATACTTTCGGAATCAAATAGAAATTTTTTTTACCAAAACAACCCAGTAGCGTTTCCCATTTAGAAACCCGAAAATGAACATTGACGATGTTGAAGTCATCACTAGAATTATTTGAAATGATAGGTGCGTATTATTTCATTGGTGAAAAGTTTCCTAGCAAGAGATGAATAACGACTGTAATGGAAGGAGTATTCCCCACTCCCGGTAGTCATTCTACTTGCTCTGCTCGCTCCTTGTTGCTACCATCAGTCCATCCTCATTATTGTACTCCTCAGGTCCTTGTCCTAGAATTTACGGCCCCTCAAACTCCTAATTTATGCATGAGAATGTCAACTTAGCCTCCTTGACTGTTCTTTGCTTGCTGTGCTATTTTGTTATCCTCGAGAAAACAAAGAAAAGCTATTCTAGTGCGCTTTTTATTCAAAGTTTTGAACGGCTATTGAAGGAAAAGCCCTAAGACTTCAGGTTAGCCCACTTTCCCTAGCACACTAACATCATCTACAGCTCTCTCCACTGAAGGATGGCGCATCTTTCTAGGGCTATAGATAGATTGGTTTGTATCATTCGTAACCAGAGCAATAACCAATACTACTACAGCCATATCTGATGTAGTGCATTCTCCCTCTTTCGCGTATCTTCGGTCAGATAGCAAGTAAGTTATTATAGCATTTCCAGTTGTGATAGTTGTTACACTTTCCTCTGTGATTCAAGCCAAAGAATAAAGGTTAAAGTTTCTTTCCAGAGTGATAAAGGTACAGTGGAATCTGAACACACAGTATATACATTGGTCTGTATGCTCGTGCTTTTCAGGAAGTCAGGTTCGGTCAGTCCTTCTCCAATTTGCATCTCGCCTGATCATCTGGTGAGTGAATAGTTAAAAGTGCTAGTTTAAGTCAGTAATCATTTGATGTGCATCTATGACGAGTTTGAAAAGAAGGTTGAAGTATCCAGGAAACTTGGGGATATTAGAGCTGTAGTTTCACTGGTTCAAACCAATGAACGATACTCATCCATGCCAGCGGGTAAGGTGAACGAGTAGGGCAAGGTGCTTGCTAGGTGGTGTGTACTGATGGAAACAACGCTCGTACGGAGTCCTATTGAAACAAGAAATATAAGCTTGCCTGCCATCCACACCAGATAGATGGAGTTTTCCCCAAAAAACCCTACTAATGGAGGAAGGCCCCCGGGGATAAGAGACATAGGGCTAAAGAGAGAACAAAAAAGGATTTTTCATGCATAATCCTGCATAATCTTGCATAATTTCAAATAGTATTAGTTTCGGTACGTAGACCAAATGATACAATATGAGCAAAAGTTCCTATATTCATGGAGATATAGAACAACATATAAGTTATGATGCTTGCATATTCATCATTTGAGTCCCCAATAATTTTTCCAATAATTACATATCTGATTTGACCAATGGACGAATATGCCAGCATACATTTCGCGCTTGTTTGTGTAATAGCAATAAGATTCCCCAATATCATGTTAAGAATAGCAAGGATTTCCAAAATAAGATGTCATTCGCTTGATGAGAAATAAAAAAGAATATCAAAAATTCGTGTGGCTGAAATTAAAGTAGCTACTTTCAAAGTAACAGAAAGAAAAGCAACAACCGAAGTAGGAGAGTTAGATACGAAAAGAGGATTCCTCACTTCTTTCGCTCATTCAAAAATAAGCACCAGACTTTTAAATCACACAGCTCCTAAGTGATAAAAGAAAGAAGAACTCATTTTCTTTCTTTTTTGATTACCTTCCATGCGTAAGTATAAGACCAAATCCATTTGATTTTTGAAAAGTATTACTAATCTTAACTTTTCAGGGAATCTTTTTCAGTGGTTGTTAATGAATTCTTATATAGCTAGAACAACCCTCACGAATAATGGATAATAATTTATTAAGAATCAATTGGATTGAAGCTATAACGTCACCATTGACTGGAATCGAAATATCTACAAGACTCAGGTCCCAATTTGCATCGATTAAACAAATTATTGGAATTCCCATAATGACACATTCTTGAAGTGTTTCCTTTTGCTGATCAATGATGATTACAATATCGGACAACCCATTCAGATATTTGATCCCACCCAGATATGTTTGCAAAGTCGATAATCTTCTCTTTAATATTATTGCATTTCTTTTAGGGAGACGGTTGAGTTTCCTCATTTTTGTTCTCCTTTTAACTCTAACTTATAAGTCTCTTTTTTGTAGTGGACGAATTCGTTAACATACCACCAAATTATTTTTTAAACATAATGATATCGAGCTGGGAAGACTCACCTTTTTGGACGGTTTAAATCGACAATAAGCCACACATGTCTAACTCAAACCATTCAAAAGGGAGGATTGTCAATGGGGTAAATAAGAAAATAAAAGAAAAGAAGGGAGAAAATAAACATAGAATCTCGCAGTGGAATGATAAAACATAATAATTAAATAAACAGTTCATGAAGCTATTTATATTATACATTTGATTTAATTTATACAAAATTCATCAGAGTTATATATATATATATATATACAACAGGGATAAATATATAATGCAACAGACAACATGATGCAGGAATAATAATAGTAGTAACATACCAAATCTTCGTCTTTGTCCTCCATAAAATGATCTTCAATGCGCTGAAATACTCAGGAATGACCCGAGCATAATGAAAAGACTAAACACTCGAGTAAGAATTAAAAGTTCTTATGTAATTTAAATCAACAACAAGTAAAAATGAGTGTAATAGCTTAAGAGATGTTTACGGGATTTTATATCTCCTATCCACTGTATAACATGCGTGTAATAACTTTATAGATATTACGGGATTTTGCATCTCCTAAGGATCCATTAAACTATTAATTTACGCTATATATGTTGTGTCTATCAGTAAAGTATAATATTGAAAGTAGCGTTATGGAATAACCCATATCCCCCTTAACACATTTTTATAGGCATCGTAGTCTATACAGTACTGTAAACTCCACATTAAACTGGTGGGCTATCAGGGAGCACTCCATAGGTACGACAGAAGCAAAAGTGGGCCCAATAAGGATAATATGATCAGGCACGTGAGGCAATGTCCAAGGTAGGTTTCTACCATTTTGTGGGACTAGGCTGGTGGTAAAGCGTAACCACAGCTACCGCCTAATTCAAACGACACTCCCATAATCAAGGGTGGCCACCAATCAATCACAAAGTAAGAGATATGGTATCGAAGAAGCATGTCCAATTGGAGGAGCGACCTCACTTGGCCTGGTTATGGCTCCTATTTTAGTCATATAATGATGACCCGTAGGTCAAGGCTGCGTTTCCTACCTCATTCCAGTATCTTTCGCTAAACCATCCAACTTCGTTCTGGATTCTTCAGCACATGCACAGTTGTTAAAGTGGTTCCGGAATTGGCAGAGAGTATGACAATATCCGACCCCGGTCTCTTTAACAACCAAACGCTTATTTCATATCGTAGTCATTTAAAAAAATCCGAAAGTAGTTTATAACTTCATATCAAGATATCTATTTACTTATTCCAAAAGTATAAATATAATCAAAAATACCAAGGAAGATTTTCTTTCAATCATTTTTGAAAATAATTTATAAATCTTTCTTAAACCATTTATAAAATATTTGTATACTTTAGAACCATTTATAAAGCTATTTATAAATTCCAAAACAGTTTACAACTCTTCCCTTTTTCAAAAACTTCTACGCAAATTCTTTTAAAACGCTTCCAAATACCTTTATACAAGTTCTTTTATAAAACCCTTTATGAATTCCTTTAGAACCTTTATAACTTCTTTATAAAACCATTATAAAATCCTTTATAAAAATCTTTTATAAAAATCCTTCTGTAAAATCCATTATAAAATCTCTTACAAAACTTTTTATAAATTCCTTACAAAACCTTTTACATAATTCAAAAATCTTTTATAAAATCTTTTGTCTATTAAAGTTATTGTAAAAGTTTATATTTATTGTCTTAAATTAAATTTTTAAATAAATCTTTTAAGACTATATTGAATATCTTATTAAATTAAATTTTTAAAGTGTTTTTATTATATTACATTATTTGAATTATATATTTTAAAACCAAATAAAATTATAAGTTAAAATCGTGAAATTTAGATTTTTAAAAATTATAGCAAATAAAATTTAAATTTTAAATTAAATATTTAAATTAAATTTTAATATTAAATTTATTAAATCAAAATATACTTTACAATTTTAGAAAATAATTTAAAACTGACCAACGGTGTCCGTATATAATTTTCTACTTATGGTCAAGTGATTAGGTATGTATCATTTCATCCCAAAGCAGTTAAATTTTCCGGGTATATATTATTTCAACGCATATCCTGAATCAATAATTTCCAAATCCATAAAATCTCTCGGGCATGTATCACTTCAACCCATAACGATTTTTCTAATCTATAAGATCATTCGGGTATGTATCATTTCATCCCATAGCAATTTTCCAGCTGACATATCAGGGATATGTAAGAACAAATAGACATCCTATCATCCAAAATGTCAACAAACAAGCATCCATCACAATCAACATCAAAATCAGTCAATAAATCACAACAATCAACTGGTAATCAATATCAGGTATTTAACTAGGAGTTTAATTTCAATATTAATTCAAAAGGGAATTTAATTCAATTAAATTCAAATTAAATTCATACGTCAATTTAAATTACTAAACAGTAATCAATAAAAAATTTATCACATCATAAGTTTAATTCAATTAACATAAGAAGGTTTAGTATAGCGTGTGTGAGTTAAATCACTCACCTTTAGTTTTTAGTCGATTGAAAATCCAGTAAAAGCCCAAAATTATATCGGTCTCCAAATTCAACCAAACCAGTTTTATGTTGTCCGAAATTTTGATACGATCTCAACAGAAGAAACTACGTGCGAACACAAGCTTGTACGTAAAAGTTATAGAGATTAGAACGTTGAAATTTAAATTTTAAATAAAATAAAACCGAGGGGCAAAGTTGTAATTGCCTTGCTCTCCATAACCCTAACGAACTCGAAATCGTTCAGCATAACCCATATAGACACCGCCTTCAGACGCCTGCCGCCAACGCCACGCTCACCCATGCCTCGATCAGACCGCATCATCGCGAAGCCCACGTCCAGCCGATCTCATAGTGGTCACGCGACTACCAGCGACGCCGCATGGAAGCCTCCACCACCGCTGTAACGACCCCACTTCCTACTCCCAAGAAGTAGCATCGTTAATAAGAAAGAAAGAGGTGAGAAAATAGAAAAGATAGAGAAGAAAGAACAACAACATCAGAATCTCACAGCGGAACGAATAAAATATATTAATCACATAAGTAATTACATAATATATACATCAATCAGAGCTATACAGATAATACATCACATACTAGACAGTTATAAACACCTGTCTAGTTAATACAACTCAATACAATACAACTCAAACAACATGACTCAGAGAAACCAACACAGCGGAAACTATATATATATATATATATATATATATATATATATATATATATATATATATATATATATATATAACGCTGAAGCCTCCTGCTCCATTGCTCCTCCAAAATTCGTCAAGCTAAACCTGAATCCCTTGGCTACCCGTAAAAATTTGGGTACCCGAGAGTTTATGAAAAACAAAATAAACTTCGGGTCAGACATGGGTCTGGTATGAGTAACAGGTTAAAGTTGCTTAATTTTGAAAAATCCTTTGAAAACAAAGGGTATCACGTAAGACTTCCCACACATAAACATGGAAAAGTTTTTACCTTACGCTAACCAAAACATTTGATAGGAAATCCAGTGATATTATAATAGGTCTAGGGTTTTCAAGTAAATAGAAAATAGCCGAAATTGTTACATTCATTAAATTCCAGCTACTAGCCACAAAAGTGGGTAATACAATCAAAACCGTAGGCACTTATTGGATTTTGGATTCCATACAATGGCAGGGCTACTGGGGTACCGCCCGTCACAGTACGGGGCCTAGATCACCGTACCGAGGATTACTCCCTTCATCCCCTGCAACACAAGGCCGGAACCATTCCTTACTGAACAGTCCCGAACAAGATAAACCCCGCAGTTGGCTGCAGACCAACTGCCCACTAAGCCGAATAAAAAGGGACATCTAGACAGGGGAATATCCTTGTCCTGCTTGGGCATGACCCACCTAACCTTGCTGCACCTCCCCTGTTTTAGCCATTCCCGGTTGATGAGGCTTGAGGTTACGATTACCTTTATAGAACATATTTCTTAGAATGCTCATCGTCCGCCTGACGATGTATTGAAAGCATTCAATCCATACAAGTTCGTTCCGGGTTCGAACGAAACCGAAGGCATCATCTCGTTACACTCATTTTGGAATCACCCTCAGAGTTAACGACGATAACCCTTGCATTCTGAACCTTCATCTTCACTTCAGATTCACGACCTAACGTTAATTTGGAAACGATGTGGTTTTCGGATATTCCTAATGCGGAAAACCGATCCCGGTCTCATCGAAATCCAAAGCGTGTCTTTTAAGGCCAAGTTGTCTATTTAGTCTTAACAGAGAATTCAATATCATCAATATGCACAGATAGATAATTCACATCTCATAATAGAGAATCACATCATCATCATAAACAGATAACTAATATCATCATCCAAACAGATAATTAAATATTATCATACTTAAAACATACATCCATATCACATAGACATTATCTATCTCATTCCTGAGATCACAATCGATCAATGAAATATCAACATCGTCCATCAGCAATGATTTATGAATCACAAGCTATAGTTAATTTAAAATGAATTAAATTAACTACTTCCATTTTAATTAATAATAAATTAAATTAATTACACATTCCATAAATCCTGCTCTCACAATTAGTCATTAATTATAAATCAAATTAATTAACCATTCTCTAATTACAAAAATAATTTAGTTTTTATTTTATTTCTCAAATGAATTATTCTAAATCATTCATAACAGATTAACATTTAATCACTTACCCATTAATTTATTCCTTAATTTCAATTCTTAATTACATTATTAATTATATTAATTAATGATCTTCAATTTACATTCAATTACTTATCTAAAATAATTGAGTGATTAATCTTTACTTAAACACAGTTATTAATCATCCCTTGATTAATAACAAACCAGTAATTAATTACCCTCAATTACTTATTAACAAATTAATCATTCCATGATTAATTATTCCCATAAATCACTCCTTTGATTTATTACAAAAGAGATTACTCACATTACTTCTCTTACAAATCATCTTGAATGAATCTCATCAAGTAATTATCATCTAAATACTATTCTGAGTAATTATGCTCCATTAATTACACTTATATTGATTTATTTCCATTTAATTATCTTGTTGATTTATTATTCTCAAATAAATCAATTTCTCTAATTCCCATCATTAATTATATTAATTAATGATTTCTAATTTCATTTTCAATTGTTAATTATATTAAGAATACACATCTTCAAATTATAAATATTAATCCTCTTGATTCATATATACAATAATTAATCATTCATAAACAATTACTTCTCAATAATAAGCTTAATTAATCTCTTGATAAATTTTTAAGTAATGATATTCTCAATTACTTCCATTAACAATATCATCCAGTTAATTACATCCCGTAATTTTTCTTCAATTACTTCTCCAAGTAATTAAATTACAAAATATCAGTTAATTAAACTAAATTAATTAACTCAAATTAATTTACACAATTAATAAGTAATTAATTTCTTAATTACTTCTCAATAAATAATTTCATTTAAATTTATTGAATTAATAAATCTAACTAATTTATTACAAAATCAATCATATTATTTAATTATAACATAATCTGGTTAATGAACTTCATTAATAATTATTTAATTATTTCCTTCTAACATAATCAACTTATATTAATTATTATTAATTATAAGTTAATTAACCATTATTAATTTAAAAATCTAATCTATAGTTCTAAATCACATATTAGTTAATTAATTCATTAATTAACTTTAATTACTACTTTTACACTATAATTACTTGTTTAATTAATTTCAATCATTAATCATTCTTCCAAATCAACTTAAGAGTTAATGCATATAAAAATTTTAAAAAGTAAAATTCCAATATGTTTAAAACATTTATTTAAATTACTTTCTAAATGAAACCAATTTATCATTAATAAAGTTTTATAACTAATTTATAATATTTTTCAAAACTCTTTGTAATCTCACATATTCAATTTCAACTAAAACTTATTTGAATAAATTTAAATTATAAAACTTTATTTTAGTTCTAAATCTAACTTTTCATAACTAAGTCCAGATTTCTTTGGAGTCAACTTGTCTATATACTTTCTTAACCATTCTATATTTCATTTTTGAATTCAACTCCTTTTTGAATAAACTTAAACCTTAAACACCTTTAAATTATTAAAATAAATTTAAGTTTTGAAAACTTATTTATACCCAACTTTATTTTCAAAACTCACTTGGATTCGCAGTTAAACTTTGATTTAGATCTAGGTTTTTAACTTTGATTTTAGATTTTTAAAACAAAGTTTTAAAACAGTTGTAACTGTTAAAACAGTTTCAGGTTGTACAAAAATTCTGGACAAATACCACTACCCGAGCTCCCCCTGTGTTTGCTTCGAGTTATACGCGAGTTTCCCCGTGAAAAACAACGTGCTACTTCGAGTTTATTTCCAGGCGCACGCGAATGAAAAAGAAAGAACCTGGAAACCACACAACCTCTCCACCCTCAAACCTGTCAGCGCCGCTCCTCCCCAACCCTGACCACGTGGCGACAAGAAACTCCGGCCATGAACGCGACAAAGACTGAGCTACCCCCTCACAAAGTTCCACGGCACTCGATCCCCTGATGGTGTCAAACTGAACCAAACATTCGACCACTACAACCAGGCTAATGCGCAGGAAATTGCTAAGAAATTGGGTTCCAGATTAAAAAAAAAAAATTAAGTTGTTTTACCTTATCTAAAGTTTTAAACTTATTTCATAACGTTACAAACAACCTTTATCCAAATCTTAATTTCATTCATTAATCTGTAGAGGTGTGAATGCCTTCTTCTTCTTCTTCTTTTTTTTTTTTAAATAAAGTTTGTTTTCCAGAGAAGTAAGCACAAAAACCTGAAGATCCTGTATATAAATACACACAGGCTAAATCACCAAAAACATGTGTCTATCTCACCCAATGCAAAGTTTTCAAATTTTAATCATCAACTAGGTTGAAATTTAAGTTATTAAATATAAAGTTACTTGCTGTCAATGCCCAAATATATCCAAACGTGCATGTTTACAGATATGCTTAAAACTGAATTATCACTATATATGTGTAAACAAGCATCATCCATCACAGAGCATCATAAGCAACATAAATTTATATATTTATTTTGATTTAAAAGTTACTCACTGCAAATAGAAAAAAATCACAACCAGTTTTTAAGAAACAGTTTGATTTTGCAGGCTTTAGATATGCAGCATTTCATCTCATCAATATCCAAAGAAAATGAAAATATAAATTGTTCACACAATTCATTTAAACATTCAAATACAGGCATGCATCAGGATTTAAAACTTAAGTAAATCTAAAAAAAATGTTACTCACCTGAAAATGGAAGAATAGAGGCTACAAATTTGGAACAGGCCTTAAATTTGAAACCTGAAGCAACTGAAAATCTCCTCTGTTTGATCCACTGTTGTATTATTCTTGGTTGTTGTTTAAACTGAAGCTAGTTTTATTTTTAAAAATGAAGTTTATTCTAGATTTGTTTTAGTTCGAACTGAATATGCCAATTTATAAAAAAGATAAGTGACAGAGTTATAATGGTGTTTCATGAAACTGCAACAATTATTTGCACACAATCTTTGTTTGTACAGATTTGTTTCCAGAGATATTTTTTTTTAATGGTGGCTGATATGAAGACTTAGTGTACTAAAAGATTTTTTTCATTAATTACTTTTTGTTTGTTAGCTTAAGATATTTAACCATGTCTTCCCTCACAAGCTTCATACACATATACAGTTTGTTTATTTATTACTGTCATATGTTCATTTAAATTGGCCTGCACACATATTTTTTATATCTTCATTTTGTTTTATTTCATACAATTCGGCCTGTACACTCTATTGTCATTTTTTCCTAGATATTATTATGTTTTCAACAACTAAAATAAAACATAGCAATCTAGTTTAACATGCACACATTATTGTTACTATCTTTATTTTGTTTGAGTAAAGATATTGCAGCTTTGTTTTTGTACTAGTCTAATTTCAGTCATTTCATACTTGCAGATCTCTGTTTGAACATATATACTGTTAATATGTAAACAGAATGTTAAATGTATTCATAATGATTTATACTTAGTATGCTTTACTGACCAATTTGTTTACAAAGTTTTTTTTTTTTTTTTTACTGTCTTTGCTTTCAGGTTCAATTTTTATTCTTGATGCTTAAACATATACATATATTTATACTGCAGTTTATATGTGATAGTTTACAAACTTAAAAACTTATTTGTTTTCTAGTTTATTTGTTGTCCTGTTATATTTTAAAAATGCATATGAATGTTGTTATGTTTTTTTTTAATTTAACTAATGTACTAACTTATATCTCTTTTCCAATTTATCTTGTATCTTGTATTTTTTTATTTATACATTTCATTTTATTTTATAAAACACATGATCAATTTGAAAAGATAGATAGAATAAATCATCTTTTTATAATAACTACATATTTTATTAATGTATGTTAATGTATTGATTGACAAAATTATATGAAAACTCATATATCATTTTAAATTCATATTTTAAATCAAACCATACTAAAAAGAAAAGTAAACAAATCTTTTTGTTAGTAAATTAAATTTAAACTTAAATTAAAATAAGTTTTTAAACTATTTAAACATTTACTTATGTATTGAAAATCCTGTGTTTATTTATTTATTTAGCTTTGAAAAGTTTATATTAAATAAAACACAATTTATAATTCACTAAATATATATTAGTATTTAAACATATTTTATTAATTAAATTTTAAAACAAATTCATCTATTTACAATGTATACAATTATATACATATATAAATAGAAAACAAACAATTAATTTCTAACAGATAAAATTTACCAGTTAGATATTTATTAAAAGAAAAGTATCAATTCAGATTAAATTATCAAAAATATATCAAATCAATTTAATATTTAATGCAGATTATTAAATTGATATTGCTAGAAAATTCCGGGTCGTCACAACCGCGCCGTTAGTTTGCTATTTCTGGCGATTCTCGTCGTCTCTGACACAAACGTAGACCAAAGATGCACTCATCTCGGCCTACTCTACGTCGTCGTACTCGCCGATCACTCCGAAGTCAAAGATCCACCATTGAAAAAAAAAACCTAATATGGACGGCCGAGACTATTTTGGTGATTTCCGGCCAAACTGAGCCTCCAATCGAATAATGAATTGCAGGTGCAGATTACATTTTTCGAGGGCTTTGTGATGATATATAATTTGGTAGGGTTCAAGGAGTTTAAATTTTTTTGATTTGATTTGGAATAGGGAATTTAGGTTTTGAGATGACAGCCATTTGAGAAGGAACAGATGGAATAGAATTTTTGTACATACAGGAAGTAGAATAAAAGACTGCTAGGGTTTATAACATCTTTATATATAGATAGAGATTGAAAGGAAATAGATGGCACGGATTGCCTTAGGTCGAAGCGATAACAAGACTCGAAAAGCCCGTTTCGTTCCCAAAACGAAAGTAGGTCATCCCATATATCGAAATATAGGGTTTCGATATTTTTAAATTCAATGAAACTGGTTTCAAACCCTAATTCCATCATATATAAAAGTTAGATTTTAAAATCAATTTATATTCATTTAAGATCCTTTAATTGATTTTTACGCATTTCAAGCTCGCACGGCCAAACAATACGTCTAATTGCTACGAAACTTGAAATCCTACAATAATTTACTATTACGGATCCGATTAGACTAGTTTCGTCGAAATCCAAGACAGTGGCCAAATAGCTATTTTTAATCATTAATTATAATATAAAATTTTAAATTTCTAATTATTCACTTTTAAATCCAATTTTAAATGTTAGCAACCTTCATTCATATTTAAATATAATTTAAATCAACTTCCGATATCATTTTCATTCATATTAATTCAAGATTCAATTATTTAAATAATTCCAGTATTAAATTTTAAACAATTTAATTATCCAATATATTTACATTATTTCACATATAAGTTGTTCAACTTATAAAGTTAAATTTCAAAATGAATTCAAATAATAAAACAACTACTCCCATTTTACAGTAATTCAATATTCATTATTCAATCCCAACTATTAATTATAAACACGTTTATTTTATAGAATTTCATTTCAATATTTGTTGTCGCCAAAATCCTCGAATTGTTTATTTTAAGAATTTATTGTATTCAATAAACTACAATAACAAATCATTAAATTTTTATTTCGAACCATTTTTATTCAATAACTATATTAAATTTAATAATTTAAAATAGCTAAAAGTACGGATCGTTACATTCTCCCCCACTGAAAAGTCCTTAAAAAGGGACTACGTGCAGAATTTAACACTTGATATATTTTATTCAAAACAATCAACTTATAAAATATTAAAATCTTATTTACATAACCATTACTAAGTCTCGCTACGCCACTTCTACATCGGTTTTATGGAAGTTATAACTCATATATATAGAAATAAGTTATAAAATTTTAAAACTCAAAATTTTTCTAATATCTGGATTTACAAAAAATTTCGGCAGAGTCTCCTTTGCGCCATTTGATCGGAAATTTCTTACCGTATAATATATAACACAAATATATACTAAACATAAAAAATATACCTCTCATTTCAATGATGAGGCAAAAATATAAAAGCATGGTATGTAATCCAAGATACATATCTTATTATTATTAATACGAACGAGTTCGCTCATATTAAGCAAGAAGAAACGTATAAAAACTCGCGTATACGTCCAAACATCCTTCGTATATACCTTTCTCAACTCAAATTGTAATACTAGTCACTTATAATAAGATATAAAACATGTATGACTGGAATAGAACCATAGAGCATAAATTTTGAATCCAATCATAAACATAAGCACAAATACACAACATACAACAATCATATGCAATCAAAACAGTAATAATAATGGTTTGCAACACAAGAAATTATCCAACCACCAGAATTTATTCGATTAATCAAATTAACTCATAACCATGTTAATTTATATTTTCCAATGTCCATAGCTAATTTATACACTTCACTTTTATTAACATTCAATTTTTATTAACATTTAATTGGTCTGCTTCAAATTTGTTCACATCTAATTCTTTTACATTCAATTTATTCAATTCAATTTGTTAGATTTCAACTCTTTCATTTTATGTTTAACACAATTCATATAGATTTATTTCTGAGCCATTTTATAAAATTACTTCATTTAACCTTATTTAAATTAGGTTTTATTACTACTCGGTATATTATTTACAATACTAATACCATTTCATAACATTTAAGTCTATTACAACCATTATATAAAACACAACTCGTGTTTATTTATTTTCTTTCCATGACTTAAGTTCATGTTAACTAACCGATTTACTTACTTAGTTCATTTCATTCATTTAAGTTCATATTAATAATTTTACTTAAGTAAATTTTATTTTATAACTCAATTTATTAATAATTTTCCTTTTATCACAATAAATTTTATTCAAATTCTCTTAAGATAACTTTCATCTTCCAATTCATTTCCTTAACTTATTCCATATTAAATTAGTTAACATTCAATTTTATTGAAACTCATTCCGTTTGCATTTAATTTATTTACATCCGATTTAAGTCAAATTCAATTACTCATATAAATTTTACTTACACTCATTTATTTTTATTCAATTTCTTTCACAATTTAAATTGCATTCCATTTTATAATTCAAGTTGAATTCATTCTATAGCTTAAGTGGAATTAGTTCACTTTACTAATTTATCTAGTTCAATTCAAATCCAATTCAATTTATTTAATCTTTGTTAAGTTACACTGTATTCCATTTAATCCATTACTTAGTTTATTTATCTTTGTTTTAAATTTTTCTTTTTCTTATCATTCACATTCAAAAAATTTAAAATTTGTTTTCGGCTTTATATTTCTCAAATCTATAAGTTATACAAATTAATTCACTTAAAATTTCATTTTATTATTTATCTAATTCATTTCAAATACAACTCACTTTTATTTAAGCTTCCTTGAGTTAAGCTTCGTTTTATTTATTTCACTACATTAACTCAATTTATTTAACATTTCTTAGGTTAGTCCTTTTATTTCATATCTCAAATTGGAATCTTCTTTTGTTTTCGTAACCAAAATATTCAACAGTTTTAAAACTTAGTTTTACTTTCCTGTTCAAATCTATAAGTTATAAACATATTTTTGTCTATACTATTTTCAATTATAAGTTCAAACTATTTTCATATATTTATTAAATCATACTTGATTTTTTTTTCACAATCAAACTTGTTTTAATCGAAAATAAATTTCTTTTAGTAGCAATTCTTACTCAAAAATGCGAAAATGAACACTAGCGATGCTGCAGTCATCCCCGGAATTATTTTCCAATGACCAAAGCGAATACATTGCTTTAATTTCTTTCAAATAATCCTTGCAAATATATATTCCTCGTCAAAACACTTTCAAATAATATTATTATTAATTGTGAAGGCTTTAAAAACAATTCTGAAAGCAAATGGTTTTAAATTCTAAAATTCTTAGCTTTTAAATTCTTTCTATTTATAAACTATATTATAAATATACTTATACAAATTTCATTACCTTATTACCAAAAAATTCACTAATTTACAACTTTGTTATTTTAAACAATTCATATTGTAATTGATTTCAATTCAATTTAATTATCGAACGCTTCATAAAATAAAATTCAGAAAGCATTCATTTTATTTTAATTCAACAAATAATCAATGATAACCAAATATTATCATCTCCTAACAACAACTTCATTGAAAATTATCTATTTTTATATAAAATATAATTTTGGTAAGATTATTTCATTTACTTGATTTTAAAACCATATTATGTCGACTTGCCTCGTTTAAGTGTTTACAAACCCCTATCGGTAACATAGTGTCCCATGCACCGATCGAAATTCATAAACAACTCAATGGATAAGTAAACATAATATAAAAAATTTTACAACACCAATAAGTACGCACCCTCATACACACACACACACGCTAAAACAAAATCATTCTAGGGTACTGCTAACCAATCTCTAATGAGCCAAACCCCACCGGGCTAAGGTTATCGCTAAACCAAAGCTCCGATACCAACTATGACGACCCACCTTTTTGGAAGGTTTAAATCGATAATAATCCACACATTTCTAACTCAAACCATTCAAAAGGGTGGATTGTCAATAGGGTAAATAAGAAACTAAGAGAAAAGAAGGAAGAAAACAAACACAGAATCTCGCAGCGAAATGACAAAATATAATAATCAAATAAACAGTTCATGAAGCTGATTATATTATATATTTGATTGCAATGGTAGTCTATATAGTGGATCATGTAGTGTATGCAAATATATGTGACTAACTATATTATGCAACTAAGATAAAATTGATCAAGGTAAATGCAGAATAAGAACACCAGAATTTTATACTGGTTTGGACCTCTCGTCCTACGTCCAGTCCCGAAGCTCCCCTTCGGAATTCGACTATCAAACACACTCACTTCGCCCGGAGGAATAGGCTTGGTTACAATAGCTTGTTCTTGTCAAGTATGTGTTCTATAACACGAATATTTATTATTAAGTACAAATGCTTTCAATATATATATATATATATATATATATATATATAGTATTGATTGAGGAGATCTGAATATATATGTGTAATGACCCGATTTTTCGACTTCCAAAAATCAACATTAATACGTCCACTGTATCAAATGCCGAGCAATCAAACGCCGAAAAACCGAACCATTAGGGTTTAAGAAGAAAGTGGTAGAAGAAGAAGAACGGAAACAATAAAAGAATTTCACATATCGTAGTGGAACAAATATAATAGATAATTAAATATTTTAAACAGAATCACTATATCAGTTATTACATTACATCACATTACATTATCAGAGTGTACAACAACAAATAGCGGAAAGAAATATTACATATATAAGTGATATGCCTCGCCTTCCAGCTCCAATTCCTGGTTCCACAGCAACATCTTGACTTTGCTCCCAAATAATGATAACCTGACTCTAGGCTGCCCGTGTAGAAAATTGTGGGCACTCAGAGTTTAGAAAGGGAACAATAAGCTCCAGGTCAGTTGTGGGACTGGTGTGAGATCCTAAAAACAGTTATTTTCACAAAGAAAATAAAAAGAAATCCGCTATGCTTTTGGAAAATGAAACAACCATAAGGCCTCCCGCCACACACAATGAAAACGCAGAATTGGAGGATATTTTTCCTTATGATAGTCAAACATGCTTGATACGCAAGAATCTTTTTAATATTATTATTAGTGCATAGTGTAGAAAACATTTGAAAGTATAATATTAATCTTAGCCAGCATAGGTACCATTATATTATGCCTTCTATAGCTACCTCCTGAGGAGGCAGGTTATGCAATTGCAATCGTAAAAGGCTCGTATTGTTTCTTTGGATTTCCAACAAATGGTCAGGCTAAGGAACTTCCTACTGCCACATGGGTATGCCTCTGGAGGAACGTCCCGAGAACTTACCCGGATCTCCGCCAACACAAGGCCGAGTTACCTCTGTAACTAGGTAACTACTACTCGAGTATGTCATTCCCCGGTCCTTTGGGACCTTTATCCGAGGATCCTCTACACCAACAACCACAAAGAAAGGTATTTGCAGTAACCACAAAGGTTAAATATCAGGGCCCCATTCTTGACACCACCCTTTTCCAGAAGGAAATGACATACCCTAAAGGTAACCTTGCCGCATCTTTCATGTTTTTACCATTTCCGGGGTGTGAGGTACGATGAGGTCTCGTCCACAAAGCTACACTTTCACAAAGTCATGCGTTGATCAACAAATGATCAGCAGCACTTCGTGTGCCACATTACGAAGTTGGGAATGTATCGCTAGTAACTATCAACTACATAACTTCTGAGCTTGTACGTCTCAGAGAAGGGTGTTAAGCTAAGAGAATAAATTCTCCGCCACCAACAGAAATGTATTCGATAGAAACCATCTTTGCATATCAAAGTGTAACGCCAGCCATACATCCATACAAGTCGGTTCCGAGATCGAACGGAACCAAAGGCACTTTAAAAAGCCCTTGCAAATCCGGATATTCACTAATCACGTCTAGGATCCCCATCACAAAGGGTGATAGAATCTCTATACCGGAGCAACCCGGTGCAGAGACATTCGATAAGTAATCCTTTCGTTTTCGAAAATAACCGGTCTTCAACACCGTCTTTAAATGCAATCCCATTTTGTAACAACCCGGTATTTGAATCGATTAATAATTGACATTTAGACGATTAATATTGTTGCAAATTTCTATTTGAAGTTTTTAAATTTGAATTAAAATTCTTTTATAATTTGTTTAAGAATTTTTAACGGGCTTTAAAAATTTGTTTTGGCCCGTTCCTTTTTGGGTCGCGACAATTAAATAAACCCGTCCCCCTCTCTTCGTTCTTGAACCCGTTTCCCCTTTTTAATTTTCATTTTTTCCCCATTCACTAGCCCTAAAACAAACGCGAACGAAGAAAATAATGGCGGCCCTGTTAATTTTTGCTCGTTTACTCTTCGTCGTCTCCAAATTGAAACTAGGGCTTCGTGGAATCAAATGCGCCGACTTCAACTGCTAGGTCGATCGATGGCCTCGTGCTCGGCACCTTCAAATTTCGTCGAAATCAAGGTGAGTGACCATTCACTCGCATCTAATTCGACTTCGTTTATATATGTGATTTTGTGTGTTTTACTCGGCTTTGGAATTTTCTGATACTCTGATTTTGTGATAGTATTTTGGCTTCGGCCACTGCCGAAGCCTTGCTTAGCTTAAAACTTTTGCATTGATTTGTTTAGAAACTGTGATAAAGCTTGAAATTTGTAACTTGTGTTACATGACTTCGGTCACTTTCGATAGTCTATTAGGATACATCATTTTGGCCACACGACTATGAAATTGTCTCTCATGTTATCTGACTTCGGTCTTGTACCACTTGCTATTTTGACTTCGAACTGCACTGATTGGTACACTTGTTAAAATTGTTTACTTCGAATTCACTCGAGTTTGTACTCACATTGTTTGACCATGTTGCTTGCTGTTACTTACTTGGTGCATTGTGTACTTGTACTGCACTGTTGCCTTGAGTTTCACCTCTCTTGTATCATGGGTGTCTGCACTGTGTTGCATTACCATCATTGCTACCTGGTCGACTTGAATCTCTGCACATATGATCTTGTGGTCTTGATTTGGTCTGCACTTGTGAGCTTTTGCTCTGGCTATCTTTGTTAACTTTTGCACCCCTGTTGTCTCATTTCTTTGTGGTCTGCACTGTGCATATGAACTTGGTCATGTTGCTTGAGTCTGTGTCATCTGCCCTTGCATTGCTGTTTGGTCTGACCATCTTGCACTGCACTGTGTTTTGTTTCATGTTTGAGCATAGCATTCATATTGTTATGTTGGTGGCAATCTTGTTCTGTGTAGTTGTAACTGAACATGTCCACTGTTGCATTCTTGCATATGCATTTGTTGAATTGTTCACTGATGCAATACTTGTTGCCCTTCACTTGAAATCAGTTGCATTTCTCTAGTTTTGATGAATTTTTACGTCGCCATTGACTTGGGTTGAAGTTTATTTTGAAAGGTTGAATAAAAGATGGAAGTTGCAACATATAATTTAATCCCGTATATATAATTAAAAGGTTGTATAAAAAGTGTAGGACGTTATTAGTAACAAAATAACTTTATCGTGCAGTACCATTAAATTGAAATCATTGTAGCATGCTGCTGTGTGCCTCTGCATTCTAGATGCTTCAATTGGTTTTGTTCATTGTTTTGTTGCGTTTGAAACTGTAACTTGTTTGATTTTGGTCTCTGTGACTTTGACACTATCACTATTTTGATTCTTGTTTTGATGATTTTTGGATCGTTGTTGATCATTGGAATTTTGTAGTTGACAGTGGATAGTGTGGTGCTTTTGTACTCTACCTTGAACTCTTGTGACATATCTTCCAGGTTACATTTTTTTTTCATACTGTCATGTATTCATGTGTAAAACCTGGGTCATCATCTTTAGGCAAAGCATGAAATAATATCCAGTTATTTTGGCCTTGCTGCCTTCATACATTTGCTGCTTTTGTTGTTTTAGATGTTGCACAGTGTTGTGCATCAAGGCATTGCTTTGTATTTGGACTGCCTGTCCACTTTGATTATTTTTGTGGTTTGGCCACTTCATACTGTATGGATTAGGACCACTTCACTATCATTTTGACATTTCCTTTGTATCTTGGTTCTATGCATTGCTTGAGTCTGGTCCATTTTGAACTTGAATACTTGCAGTTGTGTTGAGTCGTGATATCTGCGACTTGACCTTGCATTTTATTGGTTTTCGAATATTCTTGAGTTAAATCCAGCTAATAGTTCGGGTTTGACCTTGTGTCCGGTTGTGTACATCATTACTGTTGTGGCAGGGCAGTGCACGCAAGCATGAACTGCAGCCACACGGTATTGAGTTTTTGGGTACGACATCACTATAGTGGCAAGGCAGTGCACGCAAGCGTGAACTGCAGCCACACGACATGGCTTTTATGATATTCTACTTTGCTTCGACTTATGGATCTTTTTGCGTATTCCATATTCCGTAGTGGCGAGGCAGTGCACGAGTGCGTGTACTGCAGCCCTACTCAAATTAATATTTTAATTGATATTTCAATGGTTTGAACTATTTTGTTTATTCAATTAAATATTTTGAATTGCATTCTGATTTGGTTTAATTACTGTCGTCTATTCATTATTTAATTATTATTGCTTCTGTGCACTAATAACTGAGTTTGAATTAGACTGACCCGAGTATTATTTTCTTTTGAATTTAATACTCGGGTCGGACCCGAGTTATTTCAGGTTGTAGATATTCTGCTTTAGGATGCTGCTCGAGCTATGAAGTTCTTTCATATCTTTTGGAGTTGTCGTGTCATAGTATAGGTTGATATGTATTCATGTATATTAATCGTTAATGTACTTGTATATGTAACTTCCTGAGTCGACTGTTGTAGTTGTATCATATGTACCGTGTCATATGTATTGTATCAAATGTATTGTAACTGACATCAGTTATTGTATATATGAGACTTTCCGCATTGATTTGTGTTCCGCATTATATTATCTGTGTGATATTTTATATTTACTGTTCTAAACTATTACGAACCATCGTAGTTCGTTTTATACTGGAATTGGGGTATGTCGATGGGAGAAAATAAATCAGAGATGAAAAATGAAAGAAAATATATTTTTATACCACTTCCATTGAGATAACCAATACTAGTATAAGGCCTAACTATTGATGGTCGCTCCTCAACAGCCTTATTCTCCGTGCGAGTTGACAGCACTACACCGTAGTGTTCTTGGCTAGCGTGGGTATAGAGGTGGGGCGTCACACATTTCGTCATATCGTTATTCGGAATGAGTTTTATGACACAAGGCCCTCTGCCGGCTAATCCGAATAACGAGCATTTATTTTTAAAAATAAGTGTTCATTTAGATTTCAAACAAATCACAACAATTTCCACTTTGATATTTAAATAAAAGATCCATCACAATCACAAAGGTTCGATGTGGTTTTCGGACATCCACTTGGAATCCGACCCCCGGTCGCATCGAAATTCAAATGCCATTAAAAAGGCCAATATTGATAGTCGGTTATTTAACTATCAATCAACATCCACAACAATTGTCGGATTTAAATAAATTTCCCAAATTATTTATCTTTCAAAATATCTTTGCAAGATATATTTCAACACTTCAACCATTTGAAAAAAAAATTCAAATCACTTTTCACTTTTCAATCTTTTGAAAACAAATTCCAATTTACTTCCCTCACGTGGAATAAATTTCCAAATATTTATTTAATTCCACTGAAAATCTACGGAGTTCAAATACTTTAAAATAATTTAAATCACTTATCCAAAATATTCTGGGAGACATTTAAAATAAAACTACCTTTCCTTAAATATTAGTTATAAAAGGATGGAATTAGTAGATAGAGTACGAATATTTAAATAACCTTTTCCAAAAACAAATATTATTTAAAATTTTAAATAATCACTTCGATAATTAATCAAATAAATCTTTACTTTAAAGATTTTCAAAAATAGCTTAACAAAATAATATTCTTTAAAAACCAACTCTAGAAATTTTTAATTTTTATCTGAAAGCTACTTTATAAAAACGTACTCGGCTTTCCAGGGAAAACACACTTTCCATTTCAAATGGTCCTTTAAACCAATTAATAAACCCTTTTCGATTTATTTTAAATTTACGTTTCAAGTCCGTAAATTCCTTTCCACACTTTTAAAAATAACCCAATGTTTATTTTTAAAACAAAATTTCCTTTCCTTTACAAATTCCCATTGTGAATTTAGATTTCTGAATGCCAAACCAAATTTTCCAATCGATTTCCCAAATTTATTTCAACATCAAATCTATTGTCTTTGAAACAAATTCCTTCTTTTGAATTTATTTAGTTTCCTAAAATTAATTTACTATAAATTTTCTACTAAATTTCAAAAAATCAAATTTTATTTATTTCTGACATCCTATGATACCAAAAATATATTCAGCTAAAATTTAGCCTACAACAATTTCAATTACAATATAATCACGCAGAGATTATCAACATACAACATATGAAACAAATTCAATATCTGAGGAATCCAATTGGATCCCTCCAACTTGTTTCCCTACATCCACAGACGTTGGCACAACAATTAAATACAAGTTCCACTTCGAGGTGGAATATCGCGGTATATGAAATTTATAAAATATCACTGCTATTATACGGCGCAATAGGGTCTCATCCACCATATAATGCAGGAAATCAACTCCAAATTCCACTTCGAGGTGGAATATCACGGTATATGGCTTTAATATAATAATCTCCGCTATTATGCAGCGCATAGGGTCTAAACTAATATAACTGATAATAAATTATCATCCAAGCAAACAGTCAACAATTAAATTTAACTATCACAATTCAACCAACAATCAATAACTGAAATTTTCAATTATTAATTTGAGTGAGAAGATCTCACCTTTGCCCCTTTATTTTGCAATCCATTTCCAACCCAGTTTGTTTTCTTCACGATTTGACCTTGTATAAACAATTTTATGGTTTTATTAATATTTAAAATAGATCGAACAATCGATTATCGTTTAATTTATCTACTTAACCAAAAATATTATTTTAACTAATTTTCCATTTATAAATATTTTGGTAACTAAATAATTGAAATAAGTTTATTAAATAATTAATCACCCTATACTTTTGTTTAAAATAAACTAGTAGATTTTGAAAAGGTATATAAAAAAATTTATTTTATTCTCATTTTAAAACTGCAAATAAAAAACAATTTATATAAGTCAAATTTCCTATATATAAATTTAAACTCTACAAATTTAAAAACCAGACAGCAACCTTCTTTACTGTTAATTTTTTTTTCTTTTTCTATTTCCAATTTTTTTATTCCTACATATGTGTAGATATATATATATATATATATATATATATATATATATATCAAATTCGATTAAAATAAATAACTCTATACCTTCCGACGATCGAAAATCCAGGCTACCCAACAATCGCGACTCCTCGTTCGAGACCATCGCCTCGCCTGGTATCACGACATCACGCGCGCCCCTTTCTTAAATGACGAATCCAAACTCGAAATCGCGACCACCCTCGAGTACAGCCGTGCCACCACCTCGCGACAACTACTGCCCCCTTTTACTTCGCCGGCAACAAATTACAATCCAAGCCCTCGCGAATCCAAGCCCTAACTCGAGCATTGCCGCGCGTTCGCTCCATTCTGCCCTCAGTTCATATGCCCGCACGAGATCGCCCTCCACGAAATGCCGAGCTTCACGGCATCGCGCATGCGGTCGCGACTATGACTCCAAAATTGCGACATCGCGAACTCGAAAGCCTGATGGGTCGAGCGCTATTGGATGACGTGACACGAAGTCCAACCCGAAACCCCAAACTCGAGCTCGGCATTGATTCGACTTCGGCCATTTATTGATTTCAAATTTGAGAAATATTGATTTGAATTAGTTGTGACCATCGGTCGTTGTTTTGATTTTTTATTTTTTTTATTTTTAAACTCGCGGCCATTGATTTTGAAAAGAAAAGGGGCTTCGACTGTTTAATCTAATTAGCTCGACCATTTTAGCTGGGAAGAAAAGAACGAAGATATTTCTCTGCATTAACTGTGATTTCAGCGAAGTGAAAGAATAGCGACAGCGTATAGAAGAAGGTTGCAGAGAAAAAGTTTTGATGGGAGGGAATTTCAACTGAAGTTGACCAGGATAAAATATAGTTCAAATTTAAATTCAAATTCAAATTTTCTCAATTAACGCAGCTTAAAATCGCGAAACTCTATCGATGCGTGCCGCTAAGCGTTTATAATGTTGTACCCCTATTCCGAACGCGTTGGAAAAGGTTCCGAGTCCCAGTTCAATCGTATGGAGAAGATAGCTTTTGAATCGAGTTATAAAATTGAATTTTCGATATAAATTTCGGCGCGTTTATATGTCGTACGCTCGCATAACAACTCCAATTACTATGAAAATTGAAATCCGATAATAATACAATATTATGGATCCAATGGAACTGGTTTCATCGAAATCCGAGACTGTACCTCGGAAGACTATTTTTAAATATCGATTTGAACGATAAAGTTTTAAAACTGAACAAGATAGTTCCAATTTCAATTCTGAAGCTTCCACTATCTTCAGCATTATCGATATGGATTTTCTAAGCCTTTAAAATATTTTTAATCGGCTTCCAACTGAAGATTTAAATTTTTACCCAACTTCAATAAATTAAATTCAATATTTTTATTGCCAAATTCATATTAAATTTTGAAATTCAAGTTAAACTAACTTCCAAATATTTAAAATCAATTAAATATTCCATTTCAAATGTTAAAATTTCCGGGTCGTCACATCCTTCCCCCTTAAAACAATTTCGTTCTGAAATTATAAGTTAAGAAGAATGATCCTTAACCCATTTGCTATCTTTCCAAAACTAAACAGTTTTATCAACTTGCCAAAGCAAATCTTTTTGTTTAAGACCCATCACTAATTCAACTAACTTTCCAACTTCAATTATAAGTTCCAAACAACATTGTTTTCTTTAACAATTTAAACTTAAATTTAAATTCAAATTTTATTTCTCAAAAAATTTCTAACTCTCGAAATTTTCGAAATTTTTCGTCAGCGTCTCCTTTGCGCGGCTAGCTCGGTACAACTATAAAATGGAACCACATGCCCTCAGATTCCCAAAAGAAAACAAAATGCCAAGTGGCTAGACAAGAAAATCGCCAAATTTCATATAGAATTTAAATACATACCTTTTTGTCGAGCAATTCAAATTTATCTTCAGAAATCAAAACCAAATTTCCTTTCTCTTGCATACACCTGTATACCTTGCTAGCCATAATATCCAATTACAACATTCAAATTTATTTTGCACATTTCTTTACAAAATTTTCAATGTATACTTCTTATACCCTTTTTTTTACTTCACTATTGAAGTTATATATCTATTTGCATTCAATCTTGCATTTTCAATTTCCTTTGAATCTAATTCACAATCAATTCTATTTGAATTCAATTTATCTTCAACTCTGAATACTGAATTTTATCTTTCAATCATAACGGATTCATATTATTATTTTAAATTAGTTTCATTCACTAATTTACTCCAACTTGAAATCGTTTGTCGTTAACAAAAAAAATTCAAAAATTTTCTAACTCCCAAAATTTTCGAATTTTTTTGGCAGTCTCCTTTGTATGGAGGAGCTTTTGCAATTTGATTAAAGATATAAATATGTATACATCGACCCACCCGGTCGGAAAAAACAAAAATAGTTCATATTTCCTATTTTTATTGTGTAGGCGTACCTTATTCAGCATTTTTAAGCAAAGCGGATTATTATTAGCATTTTAGCACGACTAAATCCAGCCCAATAATTTCCCTGAACCTGTACTTACTCAACTAAAACATGTCAGTGACATATATAGGAAATTCATTTACGTTTCACTTATTTTTGATAATAAACACATAGTTTTCATAAGCAATGCACTCAAAATGATTTCCATAAGCAATTTATAAGGTTTAAATACAAATTTAATTGCTTACAACTACATCACACATCATTTCCATTCAATTTCAAGTGATTTACAATTCACTTTCTTTCATTCAATTCATTTTTAAACGAAACGAACTCATATCCATTTCAATTGATTCAAAAATCAATTTTATTGGGTTTCATTAACTCATAGAATTTTATGCAATCTCGTTTGCGTCAATGACAACCATTTCTATGCAAATTTCGACGATATTCACTTAATAGAATATCCAATCTTGTTTATAACTAATTTAAATTAATACAAACTCAATTTACCCTTTATTCTATTTCGCTTCCAATTCATTTCGTTCAATTCATTTTTCATTCCATTTCATAAACCTCATTTATATATATTCAACATCCCAAGTATGCATTCACTAAGAAATTATAGCTTACAAAATAACTATACTTGGCATAAATTTTCAAAACTAAGTTTCTTTTTTTCTTTTCTTTCATTGACATTCAAATTCACATCATATTAATTCAATAGTTCATTGTCAATATTTATACTTGCATTTTTTTTAGTTCTAATCCATTCATTTGCATTTCATTAATCAAACAAGTTTCATTCAAAACCATTCCATAAAACTTGACAACAACCATTTCACAATTTTACTTAAGTCGAGCCTTTTATCCAATATTTACTTAAGTTATTTCAATTCAAACTCAAGTTCATTTTCCTTGTTAACAATTTCCAATTTTTAAATCCTTGATTTGATTTTTCATTTATCAAATCCATTCCATTTACTAATTTAATTAAACTAGTTTTACTCACTTATCCATTTTTAATTTCAACTTTCCATTCTCGAATTCATTTTATCAATAACAAGGAAATTTTCAATTTATTTCTACTTACTTGAATTTATTTGCAAATTTAACTCACATTTGAATTTGAATTTAACTAATTCAACTTTCCTATTTCATGAATTAATTAATTATCATATTAGTTTACTTGAATTCAACCCATTTTATTTTTCCAAAGTTTGGATTTTTTATTCAACTTGATCCAAGTCAAATCTCATTCCATTCTTATAAAACCCATTTATACATTCACATTACCAATTTCATTCCATTAATGAATTTTTATTTCAAATTATAAATCACATTTACAATTCCTAATTGTATATGAATTCATTCCCTTATCCTTTCAATTCATATTTATAAATTTCATTTGTTTAATGAATTTATGTCCTAATCTTTGGTTATACCATGATTTCTTATTAAATTTCCATACAATAATGATGATAACTCAATATCATCACTTCCCAACAACCAAGTAACCATATACCATAAAAATTCACAGAAAATCATTTCTTTTGTATACAAAAATAATCTTGGGTAAAATTATTTCATTTACCCAATTTCAAAACTATACCGTGTCAGTTTATCTTGTTTAAGAGTTTAGAAACCCCTATCGATACAGTTGGCCAAACTGCGCCGACCAGAATCTATAAACAATCAACTGATAAGTCAACACAATACAAAACAATTTTTTTATATTTACCAACAAATATGCGCTCATACCTATTATTACACTCAAACTCACTCTAGGGTACTACTGACTCTATCTCTAATGAGCAACACCCAACAGAGCCCAGGTTATCGCTTAACCAAATGCTCTGATACCACTTGTAATGACCCGATTTTTCGACTTCCGAAAATCGACATTAATACGTCCACTATATCAAATGCTGAACAATCAAACGCCGGAAAACCGAACCATTAGGGTTTAAGATGAAGGAGGTAGAAGAAGAAGAACGGAAACAATAACAGAATCTCACATATCGCAGCGAAACAAATATAATAGATAATTAAATATTTTAAACAGAATCACTATATCAGTTATTACATTACATCACATTACATTATCAGAGTGTACAATAACAAATAGCGGAAAGAAAAATTACATATATAAGTGATACGCCTCGCCCTCCAGCTCCAATTCCTGATTCCACAGCAACTTCTTGACTTTGCTCCCGAATAATGATAACCTGATTCTAGCCTGCCCGTGTGGAAAATTATGGGCACCCAGAGTTTAGAAAGGAAACAATAAACTCCAGGTCAGTCGTGGGACTGGTGTGAGATCTTAAAAACAGTTATTTTCACAAAGAAAATAAAAAGAAATCCGCTATGCTTTTGGAAAATGAAACTACCATAAGGCCTCCCGCCACACACACAATGCAAACGCAGACTTGGAGGAGATTTCTCCTTATAATAGTCAAACATGCTTGATACGTAAGAATCTTTTTAATATTATTATTAGTGCATAGTGTAGAAAACATTTCGAAAGTATAATATTAATCTTAGCCAGCATAGATACCATTATATTATGCCTGCTATAGCTAACTCCTGAGGAGGCAGATTATACAATTGCAATCGTAAAGGGCTCGTATTGTTTCTTTGGATTTCCAACAAATGGTCAGGCTAAGGAACTTCCTACTGCCACATGGGTACGCTCTAGAGGGACGTCCTGAGAACCTACCCGGATCTCTGCCAGCACAAGGCCGGGTTACTCTGTTACTAGGTAATTACTACTCCAGTATGTCATCCCCCGGTCCTTTAGGACCATTATCCGAGGATCCTCTACACCAACTACCACCAAGAAAGGTATTTGCAGTAACCACAAAGGTTATATCAGGGCTCCATACCTGACACCACCCTTTTCCAGAAGGAAATGACATAACCTAAAGGGTGCGACCCTCATAACCTGCTGTATCTTTCCTGTTTTTACCATTTTTGGGGTGTGAGGTCCGATGAGGTCTCGTCCACAAAGTTATACTTTTCACAAAGTCATGCTTTGATCAACAAATGATCAACAGCACTTCGTGTGCCACATTACCAAATTGGAAATGTATCACTAGTAACTATCAACTACATAACCTCTGAGCTTGTACGTCTCAGAGAAGGGTGTTAAGCTAAGAGAATAAATTCTCCGCCACCAACAGAAATGTATTCGATAGAAACCAGCTTTGCAACTCAAAGTGTAACGCCAGCCACACATCCATACAAGTCCGTTCCGGGATCGAACGGAACCGAAGGCACTTTAAAAAGCCCTTGCAAATCCGGATATTCACAAATCACGTCCGGAATCCCCATCACAAAGGGTGATAGAATCTCCATACCGGAGCAACCCGGTGCAGAGACATTCGATAGGTAATCCTTTCGCTTTCGAAAATAACCGGTCTTAATCACCGTCTTTAAATGCAATCCCTTTTCGTCATATCGTTATTCAAAATAGGTTTTATGACACAAGGTCCTCTCTCGGCTAATCCGAATATGGAGCGCTTATTTTCAAAAATAAGTGTTCATTCAGATTTCAAAAAAATCACAACAATTTCCACTTTGATCTTTTAAATAAAAGATCCATCACAATCACAAAGGTTCGATGTGGTTTTCGGATATCCACTTGGAATCCAACCCCCGGTCGCACCGAAATTCAAATGCCATAAAAAGGCCAATATTGATAGTCGGTTATTTAACTATCAATCAACATCCACAACAATTTCCGGATTTAAATAAATTTCCCAAATTATTTATCTTTCAAAATATCTTTGCAACACATATTTCAACACTTCAACCATTTGAAAACAAATTTCAAATCACTTTTCACTTTTCAATCTTTTGAAAACAAATTCCAATATACTTCCCTCACGTGGAATAAATTTCTAAATATTTATTTAAGTCCACTGAAAATCTGCTGAGTTCAAATACTTTAAAATAATTTAAATCACTTATCCAAAATATTCTAGGAGACATTTAAATAAAACTACCTTTCCTTAAATATTAGTTATAAAAGGATAGAATTAGTAGATAGAGTATGAATATTTAAATAACCTTTTCCTAAAACAAATATTATTTAAAAGTTTAAATAATCGCTTCGATAATTAATCAAATAAATCTTTACTTTAAAGATTTTCAAAAATAGCTTAAGAAAATAATATTCTTTTAAAACCAACTCTAGAAATTTTTAATTTTTATCTGAAAGCTACTTTTTAAAAACATACTCGGCTTTCTAGGGAAAACACACTTTCCATTTCAAATTGTCCTTTAAACCAACTAATAAACCCTTTTCGATTTATTTTAAATTTATGTTTCAAGTCCGTAAATTCCTTTCCACACTTTTAAAATAACCAAATGTTTATTTTTAAAACAAAATTTCCTTTCCTTTACAAATTCCCATTGTAAATTTAGATTTCCGAATGCCAAACCAAATTTTCCATTCGATTTCCCAAATTTATTTCAAGATCAAATCTATTACTTTGAAACAAATTCCTTCTTTTGAATTTATTTAATTTCCTAAAATTAGTTTACTATAAATTTTCTACTAAATTTCAAAAAATCAATTTTTTTTCCATTTTTGATATCCTACGATACCAAAAATATATTCAGCTAAATTTTAGCCTACAATAATTTCAATTACAATATAATCACAGAGAGATTATCAACACACAACATATGAAACAAATTCAATATTTGAGGAATCCAGTTGGATCCCTCTAACCTGTTTCCCTGCATCCACAGACGTTAGCACAACAATTAAATACCAATTCCACTTCGAGGTGGAATATCACGGTATATGGGATTTATAAAATATCATCCGCTATTATGCGGTGCAATAGGGTCTCATCTACTATATAATGCAGGAAATCAACTTCAAATACATATATATTACCAATTCCACTTCAAGGTGGAATATCGCGGTATATGGGTTTAATATAATAATCTCCGCTATTATGCGGCACATAGGGTCTAAACTAATATAACTGATAATAAATTATCATCCAAGCAAACAGTCAACAATTAAATTTAACTATCATAATTCAACCAACAATCAATAACTGAAATTTCCAATTATTAATTTGAGTGAGAAGATCTCACCTTTGCCCCTTTATTTTGCAATCCATTTCCAACCCAGTTTGTTTTCTTCATGATTTGACCTTGTATAAACAATTTTATGGTTTTATTAATATTTAAAATAGATCGAACAATTGATTATCGTTTAATTTATCTACTTAACCAAAAATATTATTTTAACTAATTTTCCATTTATAAATATTTGGTAACTAAATAATTGAAATAAGTATATTAAATAATTAATCACCTTATACTTTTGTTTAAAATAAACTAGTAGATTTTAAAAAGGTATATAAGAAAAATTATTTTATTCCCATTTTAAAACTGCATATAAAAAATAATTTATATAAGTCAAATTTCCTATATATAAATTTAAACTCTAAAAATTTAAAAACCAGAGAGCAACCTTCTTTACTGTTAAATTTTTTTCTTTTCCTATTTCCATAATTTTTATTCCTACATGTGTGTGTGTGTGTATTTATCAAATTCGATTAAAATAAACAACTCTATACCTTCCGATGATCGAAAATCCAGGCTACCCAACAATCGCGACTCCTCATTCGAGACCATCGCCTCGCCTGGTATCACGACATCGCTTATCCTTAAACTCGCGCGCCCCTTGCTTCCACGACGAATCCAAAATCGAAATCGTGACCACCCTCGAGTACAGCCGTGCCACCACCCCGTGACAGCTACCGCCCCCTTTTACTTCGCCAGCAACAAACTACAATCCAAGCCCTCGCGAATCCAAGCCCTAACTCGAGCATTGCCGCGCGTTCGCTCCATTCTTCCCTCAGTCCGTATGCCCGCACGAGATCGCCCTCCACGACATGCCAAGCTTCACGGCATCGTGCATGCGATCACGACTGTGATTCCAAAATTGCGACATCGCGAACTTGAAAACCTGATGGCTCGAGCGCTATTGGATGACGTGACACGAAGTCCAACCCGAAACCCCAAAATTGAGCTCGGCATTGATTCGACTTGGGCAATTTATTGATTTAGAATTTAAGAAATCCTGATTTGAATTAGTTGCGACCATCGGCCGTTGTTTTGATTTTTTATTTATTTTTAAACTCGCGGCCATTGATTTTGAAAAGAAAAGGGGCTTCGACTGTTTAATCTAATTAGCTCGGCGATTTTAGCTGGGAAGAAAAGAACGAAGATATATCTCTGCACTAACTGTGATTTGAGCGAAGTGAAAGAATAGTGACGGCGTGTAGAAGAAGGTTGTAGAGAAAAAGTTTTGATGGGAGGGAATTTCAACTGAAGTGACCAGGATAAAATATAGTTAAAATTTAAATTCAAATTCAAATTATCTCAATTAACGCAGCTTAAAATCGCGAACACCTATCGAGGTGTGCCTCTAGGCGTTTATAATGTTGTACCCCTATTTCGAACGCGTTGGAAAAGGTTTCGAGTCCCAATTCAATCGTATGGAGAAGATAGCTTTTGAATCGGGTTATAAAATTGAATTTTCGATATAAATTTCGGCGCGTTTATATGTCGTACGCTCACACAACAACTCTAATTACTACGAAAATTGAAATACGATAATAATACAATATTACGAATCCAATGGAACTGGTTTCATCGAAATCCGAGACTGTACCTCGGAAGGCTATTTTTAAATACCGATTTGAACGATAAAATTTCAAAACTGAACAAGATAGTTCCAATTTCAATTCTGAAGCTTCCATTATCTTCAGTATTATCAATATGGATTTTCTAAGCCTTTAAAATATTTTTAATCGGCTTCAAACTGAAGATTTAAATTTTTACCCAACTTCAGTAAATTAAATTCAATATTTTAATTGCCAAATTCATATTAAATTTTGAAATTGAAGTTAGACTAACTTTCAAATATTTGAAATCAAGTAAATATTCCATTTCAAATATTAAAAATTTACGGATCGTCACAATATGGAAGAGTGAAGTACAAGTGTATGTTGCTAGTGCTCAAGAATATAAAAGAGTATGTGAGTAAAAAGCGCAAGTAAGTAAGGAAAGTTTTTCTCTTTGATTCTTGATGTTATTTATAGTAGTAGAGAGATTCCTTGAGTAGTTGTATCCATTAACAAGTGTTCTATAGTCGCTTCTAATGGTGATGAAGAGTTGCAGCGAAGAGAAGCGAAGATGTCTTTTCAAATGTTGCAGTTGTAATTTGAATTTCAAAATTCGAGTCCAGGACCAAACATCTTATGATGGCTTCAAACGTCTAGCTATATATATTTTTTGTATGCAGTAGTCTTTCAGACGTCTGAATGCCTCAACCAGAGGTCTGATCTTGTCTGTTTTATGTTACAAAGGATTTCTTTAGACGTCTAGCTAGTGCGCCCAGATGTTTGAAACCTATGCATGTCTATTTTGTGCATCTGTGTCATTTCTCCATTGATCCTATCGACTTGTAGTTTCTTGTAACGTTCTTTGAGCCTTGTTCATATCTCTCCAGTGATGTTACTCTAGCAAGTATCTACAAATAGAAATATATATGTATATTCGATTTCCATTGTATTATTGTGGTCACCGAAACCGTAGATTTGATTTCCTAACAATCTCCCCCTTTTTGATGATGACAACTATACAATGTACTTATATATAATTTATGTAATTTATAAATCACCCCCTGAATATATGCTTATTTATAGTTTTTATATGGAGAATTTTTTGCTTGATCATCCCCTTTATCTTCTTTTTGGGAAGAGCTAGGTAGCTTTGTAGGAGATGTTGAAGCTTCTTTCAGAGGTTCATCCTCAAAAAGTTTGGAATGTTTCGCGGGAGGAGAAGGCACTGGGTTGTCCAATCTTCAGAAGGAGGTGTCGGACTGCAAACCCTTTGAAGTACCTTTTTGAGAACCGATAATACAGTTGAAAGTGATTCTTCAACTGTTGCTAAGAGTGTGGCAAAAGATGTTTCAAAGCTTTCGATTCGCTTAGCCAAAACTTTTGATTTTGAGATAGTATGTGTTGATTTTTAAGAGTGAGATCTCAAACGCTTTCATTTGGATTTTTTCTGTTCGAGTTTCTAAAATCTCATCCTTGCTTGGATAATCAAATGGTGTAGGAGGAGGTGGAGTTGCTTCACGATGTTATTCCTCCTCTTGTGATGGTTCATTGTGTGGTTGAAGTGGAGGCTCAACTTATCTGGTTTGATGATTGTGCATCCAATCTTTGAAAGAGATAAATTTCGGAGGAATTTCCGACAGCGCATTAGCGAGAAAAACTTTATGGAAGCATATTTCGGAGAGATTTCTTCAAAGTTGATAAGTAGGAGAGGATATTTTGAGCACGTAGAAGTCTCATTATATATGTGGGGTAGGTAATTGATGGCCGTGATCGAGTCCAAAAATGTTTTAGCTCGTTAAAGATAAATTTGGTCCAATTCATCCTTGTTCCACTAAACAGAGCATATAAAGCTCTATGCTCTAACTCAGTTATTTGCTCATGACTTCCCATACGTGGAACGATGATATTGAAGATCATTCGAGTAAGAAGTCGTGCTTTTGGTCATAGATATTTGGATGCAAATTCAGGCATTTCATCCTTCCATATTTGATGTGTTAAACTGTTCCTTGGTTTGAACCGCATATCGGGAATATTATATAAATCTTCACTTGAATCGGAACATCCAAGAGTTCTACCTATTATTCCTGGAGTGAGTCTAATCGTGTTGCCATATGCTTGACCATAACCAACTGTCTACATTTTCAGTGTTCCATACTGCCGTGCTATCCAAATTTGCGTAAAAGTGAAATATAGCCAATTGATCGATTTGGATGTCATTAGGAGTGAACGATATCAATGTTTCTAGTCCGACATTCTCACACATTTCATCTAAATCATACATTTGAAATTTAGGTAAGTCATTAAAATGGACCTATGTAAAACGACCCGACATCCTATCTCCAGGAAATCGGATCATCTTGAAGAAAGAAAGGGATAGAAGAAGAAAAGAAAGAGAAAGAAGAAAAACAACAGCATCAGAGAACTCACAGCGGAATGAATAAAATATAATATATCACATAAAATATTACATAGTATCCTATTACATCAGAGTACACAACTTAAACAATACATATTAGACAGTTATAACATCTGTCTAACTATACAACTCAAGTACAACAGATAAAGATACAACAAACACAGCGGAATCAATATTTATCTACACGTCGAAGCCTCTTTCTCCATATCTCCTCCAGAATTCGTCAAGCAAACCTGAATCACTTGACTACTCATACATAATATGAGTACCCAGGAGTTTGATGAAACAGAAAATAAACACTCGGATCAGACAGGAGTCTGGTGTGAGTAAACGGTTAAAATTGCTTAACTTTTAGAAAAAAAAACTTTTGAAAATAAAAGGTATCACGTAAGACTTCTCACACATAAACATGGAAAAGTTTTTACCTTACGCTACACAAAACATTTGATAGGAAATCCGGTGATATTATAATATTTTCTAGGGTTTTTAAAATAAAATACATAAATGGCTGGAATGCTTACATCTCACGTTCCAACATAGTTGGGAACAATCAAAACCTTACAGGCACTTATTGGATTTTGGATTCCATCAATGGCAGGGCTACTGGGGTACCGCCCGTCACAGTACGTGGCCTAGATCACTGTACCGAGGAGTACGCCCGCTCCCCTGCAACACAAGGCCGGAAACATCCCTTACTGGACAGTCCCGAACAAGACCACCTCGTAGTTGGCGCGACCAACCACACACTAAGCCGAAATAGAAAGGGACCTCTAGACAGGGGTAAATCTCACTCTCAAGTGGGGGCTACCCACGAAGCCTTGCTGCACCTCCCCTGTTTTAGCCATTCCCGGTTGATGAGGCTTGAGGCTATGATTACCTTTATAGAACACATCTATCTTAGAATGCTCATCGTCCTCCTAACGATGTTCTGAAAGCATTCGATCCATACAAGTTCGTTCCGGGTTCGAACGAAACCGAAGGCACTATCACGTTGCACTCATTTTGAAATCACCCTCAGAGTCAACGACCATAGCCCTTGCACTCTAAATCACCATCTCGAATCTATAAGCACTATTTCGTCAACTCATTACGGAATCACCCACAGAGTTATACTGACGTATAGTCCTTACACCTCGAGTCTTCACTTGTTCCACTTGGATTCACGACCTAACGTTTAATTATAATCGATGTGATTTTCAGATTCCAAATATGGAAACCCGATCCCGGTCTCACCGAAACCAAATGCCATTTTAAATGTCCAAGTTGTTCTTAAGGGTTTCAACAGTTAAACTTATATTCAGGACGATATAAACAGATAGATGAATCACATTATCACAATAGATAATTCATAACAACATTCATCTTCACAAAGCAGCATATCATAGATACGCCAAATCATCCATTATCAATCAATTACCCAATGTCATCATCCAATATCAACCATCCATCAATCAATTACCTAACATCGCTTAATCAATAACAATCAATCATCCATCAATAGAATTGATCAACTCTAAATCAATTGGATTAACCTTAAATCCTTCTTCATTTATTAATTCCAAATAAATAAATAAATCATCTCTAATGATCTTCCCAAATCAATCTTCCTTGATTAATTATACTTTAATTACATTCAAGTAATTATCCTTAACCATATTCAGTAATTAACTTTAAATTACTATCATTAATTACAATAATTAATGATCCTACATTTACTTCATAAATTAATCAATTATAATTAATTACATTAAACCTTAATTAATTACAATTAATTAATCACCCTTAAATTAATTACTTGTATTAATCAATCCTGATTAATTAACGAATGATCCTTATTAATTAATAATTACTTTAATTAATTAAATAATTAACTTATAATTAATCATTCTATTAATCATAATCAGTAATTAACAATTTGTAATTACTTATCTTAATTAATTAACTTCTAAATTAATTATATTAATCCTTGATTAATTAATCCAATTAATTAATCCTTAATTACTTCATTAAGTAATTATTAAATAATTAAATTAATAAATAAATCCTTAATTAATTACTTTATAAATTAATTATAATTTTAATTAATTAAACTTAGTAATTAATCTTTAATTAAACACAATTCATTAATTAATTAATCTCATTAATTAATTAACTAAATAATTAAGTAATTAATTCTTAATTACTTACCAAGTAATTATCTCTAATTACTTCATTAAAAATTCTTAATTACTCTCTTAATTAATTACTTAACAAGTAATTAAATTTATTATTAAATAATCCTTAATCCTTTAATTAATTAATTACTTCATAATTAATTAACTTCAAACAATTATATTAATCAATTCCTTAATTGATATCATCAAGTGATTAACCAATAATCACTTTCATTAAAATACTACATGAGTAATCACCATTAATTACTTCCATAAATAATTAACTTCCTTAATTACATTCAACAATTAACCATTAATTACTTTATTAAGTAATTACACTTAATTCATAATTAAGTGATTATTTAAAATTAAATAAACAATTAACTAATTATTTAAAATTAATTAAACAATTAATTAATTAACTTCTAATATTTAAGAAAATCTTAAATAAATTGAGAAAACCATAAATCTTAATCAAACTTAACTTATTAACGATTCATATTAAATAAGTATTATTAAGATAATTATCCAAATAATTTAACCTTATTTATTTCCATAGATAAATTATTTGAATTATTTAAATCTTATTTATTCAAAGACAAGTTATTAACCTTGGTTTACAAAATCATAATAATAATCTTACTTGAATAAAAAAAATGCATTTATAAATCATTTTCAAATTTAAAAACACTCTAAATTATCAAATTTTAAGCTTATTTAATTCAATATAAATTGAAAATTCTGTTATTAAAACATTGCTTCAAACTTTAACTTAAAACTTTGATTTAATAATTAAATTCAAATTCTCTTTTAAATTTAAATTTTAAACTTAATTAAAAAAACATCTTAAAAACATTTTTAAATTTGAAATATAAATTCAAATTTCACTTTTAAATGTTTGGTTTTCTTTATTTGAAAATAATAAATTTTTAACTTTAAAACTTGTTTAAAATATTAAAGCTTGATCTTTCAATTATTCATACTCGAGTTTATTATACAATCTAGTATTATACCTAACTACCAAATCAGAACTAAAAAAAAACCCAAAGCAACAATTGAATTCACCCGAGACTACACCGAAGCAAACCCAACCCTACTGTCTTCGAGTCGCCCTCGAGTCACACGCGAACTTCCCTCTGAGTTTCCATTTATCTTTCCCAACACGAAACTCCAGCGACCCAAAAATGTGCACACCCCATACTCGTGCACGTGCCCAAGCATCTCCAGCTGCCGACGATCAACGCGCCGACCAACTACGGTCACGAATTCACTTGCGGGCACGATCCCAAATTCAGATCAATCACAACATCATCGAATCGAATTTTCGATCATCAACTCGAAAACCAGAAACAACCTCGATCACCAATCTCCCCCAACGTCGCTCATCTTGACATCGTTGGACCTCGCCGACCCTTCCACAGAACCACCACGTCACGAGCTACGTCCACCCCAAAAGCGAACACCTCCGGTCCACCACACACGACGCAATCACCTCGGCAACCAAGCCGAATCAACTACAGACTTAAACCCTAGTTTGAATCAATTCGAAAAATTCTACCATTTAAAATTCCAAACCAATCGCAAGTCACTTTTGCGATCCAACCTAATTCGAATTCCAAAGAAACTGTCCTCTCTTTACCAATTAGAACAGCTCTAAGCTTTTCCAAACAAGGTTAACCTTCCAAGAAGACTTCTCCAACTGCCCGGACTGCTGATAGAAGAACCACCAAGATTCCCGAACCATTGGAGAAATAAGCCACAATGTTGCTTCCAAACTCTACCTCGATGATACTGCAAAGCCAAAAGATCTCCTCGACAGCACACCGAACACTTCGAGTTGAAACTGCTACAACAGCTAACCAAAGACTTCTAATCCAAAGGCTTCTCCAAAACCCAAAACTATCTACAATACACACAACGGACCTCCGAGGTGGCAGACATCCCAAAAGAAACTCGGGCTCCAAACCAAGCACCAACATCTCGCTCTCCTAAAGGAATGATAAATGAGACCATGTCGAAGCGAAGCAACTCATAGACCTTAGTCTCATATTCCAGAACAGACATCCTCCTTGCCAAAGATCCAGACAAATCCTGCTCAGACGATTCTTCCCTGTGGCAGGTAAAAACTGCTCCTCAACTACCACTTCCAAACTGCTTCAAAAGAAAGCATCTTTTGAAAATATCCATGGATACTGCATCTCATCACGATATCATCACTTACTTCTGCACTACCAACTGATCCAAAATCAAGAAAAATCCGCTGACCCGAGCGAAATCCAATCTTATACTTCAAAGATAAACTCCGAATATTCAAAATATTTCCTTCGGATATCAGAGAAATCTTTACTCCAAACTGCAAAACTTACTCGAGACGGTAATAGGTCTACAGTCTCGACAAATTCACTTCCAACCCCAACATATGAACCTCTTCCATTAGTGGTAGTCGTGTTACACACACGCACCACTATTCCATCTACCTCTAAAAATTATGTTGGAAAATCCGAACAGATAACCCAACAGATTAGGTAGATATATATATATATATTATATAAAAATTACAAGTACGCTCTCTCAAGAAAGACACAATACAGAGCCTAGGTATTCACTCAACCTAATGCTCTGATACCAACTAAAACGACCCGACTTCCTATCTCCAGGAAATCGGATCATCTTGAAGAAAGAAAGGGATAGAAGAAGAAAAGAAAGATAAAGAAGAAAAACAACAACATCAGAGAACTCACAGTGGAACGAATAAAATATAATATATCACATAAAATATTACATGGTATCCTATTTCATCAGAGTACACAACTTAAACAATACAAATTAGACAGTTATAACATCTGTCTAACTATGCAATTCAAGTACAATAGATAAAGATACAACAAACACAGCGGAATCAATATTTATCTACACGTCGAAGCCTCCTGCTCCATATCTCCTCTAGAATTCGTCAAGGAAACCTGAATCACTTGACTACTCATACATAATATGAGTACCCAAGAGTTTAATAAAACAGAAAATAAACACTCGGATCAGACAGGGGTCTAGTGTGAGTAAACGGTTAAAATTGCTTAACTTTTAGAAAAAAACTTTTGAAAAGAAAAGGTATCACGTAAGACTTCCCACACATAAACATGGAAAAAAATTACCTTACGCTAACCAAAACATTTGATAGGAAATCCGGTGATATTATAATATTATCTAGGGTTTTCAAAATAAAATACATAAATGGCTGGTATGCTTACATCTCACGTTCCAACATAGTTGGGCATAATCAAAACAGTACAGACACTTATTGGATTTTGGATTCCATCAATGGCAGGGCTACTGGGGTACCGCCCGTCACAGTATGTGGCTTAGATCACTGTACCGAGGAGTACGCCCGCTCCCTTGCAACACAAGGCCGGAACCATCCCTTACTGGACAGTCCCGAACAAGACCACCCCGTAGTTGGCGCGACCAACCACACACTAAGCCGAAATAGAAAGGGACCTCTAGAAAGGGGTAAATCTCACTCTCAAGTGGGGGCTACCCACGAAGTCTTACTGCACCTCCCCTGTTTTAGCCATTCCCGGTTGATGAGGCTTGAGGCTACGATTACCTTTATAGAACACATCTATCTTAGAATGCTCATCGTCCTCCTGACGATGTTCTGAAAGCATTCGATCCATACAAGTTCGTTCCAGATTCGAACGAAACCGAAGGCACTATCTCGTTGCACTCATTTTGAAATCACCCTCAGAGTCAACGACCATAGCCCTTGCACTCTAAATCACCATCTCGAATCTATAAGCACTATTTTGTCAACTCATTACGGAATCACCCACAGAGTTATACTGACGTATAGTCCTTACACCTCGAGTCTTCATTTGTTCCACTTGGATTCACGACCAAACGTTTAATTGGAATCGATGTGATTTTCGGATTCCAAATATGGAAACCCGATCACTGTCTCACCGAAACCAAACGCCATTTTAAATGTCCAAGTTGTTCTTAAGGGTTTATACAGTTAAACTTATATATAGGATGATATAAACAGATAGATGAATCACATTATCACAATAGATAATTCGTAACAACATTCATCTTCACAAAGCAGCATATCATAGATACCCCAAATCATCCATTATCAATCAATTACCCAATATCATCATCCAATATCAAACATCCAATATGAATCAATTATCTAACATCGATTAATCAATAACAATCAATCATCCATCAACAGAATTGATCAACTCTAAATTAATTGGATTAACCTTAAATCCTTCTTCATTTATTAATTCCAAATAAATAAATAAATCATCTCTAGTGATCTTCCAAATTAATCTTCCTTGATTAATTATACTTTAATTACATTCAAGTAATTATCCTTAATCATATTCAGTAATTAGCTTTAAATTACTATCATTAATCACAATAATTAATGATCCTACATTTACTTCATAAATTAATCAATTATAATTAATTACATTAAACCTTAATTAATTACAATTAATTAATCACCCTTAAATTAATTACTTGTATTAATCAATCCTGATTAATTAACAAATGATCCTTATTAATAATTACTTTAATTAATTAAATAATTAACTTATAATTAATCATTCTATTAATCATAATCGGTAATTAACAATTTGTAATTACTTATCTTAATTAATTAACTTCTAAATTAATTATATTAATCCTTGATTAATTAATCCAATTAATTAATCCATAATTACTTCATTAAGTAATTATTAAACAATTAAATTAATAAATAAATCCTTAATTAATTACTTTATAAATTAATTATAATTTTAATTAATTACACTTAGTAATTAATCTTTAATTAAACACAATTCATTAATTAATTAATCTCATTAATTAATTAGCTAAATAATTAAGTAATTAATTCTTAATTACTTACCAAGTACTTATCTCTAATTACTTCATTAAAAATTCTTAATTACTCTCTTAATTAATTACTTAACAAGTAATTAATTCCATTATTAAATAATCCTTAATCCTTTAATTAATTAATTACTTCATAATTAATTAACTTCAAACAATTATATTAATCAATTCCTTAATTGATATCATCAAGTGATTAACCAATAATCACTTTCATTAAAATACTACATGAGTAATCATCATTAATTACTTCCATAAATAATTAACTTCCTTAATTACATTCAACAATTAACCACTAATTACTTTATTAAGTAGTTACACTTAATTAATCCATAATTAAGTGATTATTTAAAATTAAATAAACAATTAACTAATTATTTAAAATTAATTAAACAATTAATTAATTAACTTCTAATATTTAAGAAAATATTAAATAAATTGAGAAAACCATAAATCTTAATCAAACTTAACTTATTAACGAATCATATTAAATAAGTATTATTAAGACAATTATCCAAATAATTTAACCTTATTTATTTCCATAGATAAATTATTTGAATTATTTAAATCTTATTTATTCAAAGACAAGTTATTAACCTTGGTTTACAAAATCATAATAATAATCTTACTTGAATAAAAAAATGCATTTATAAATCATTTTCAAATTTAAAAACACTTTAAATTATCAAATTTTAAGCTTATTTAATTCAATATAAATTGAAAATTCTGTTATTAAAACATTGCTTCAAACTTTAACTTAAAACTTTGATTTAATAATTAAATTCAAATTCTCTTTTAAATTTAAATTTTAAACTTAATTAAAAAACATCTTAAAAACATTTTTAAATTTGAAATATAAATTCAAATTTCACTTTTAATGTTTGGTTTTCCTTATTTGAAAATAACAAATTTTTAACTTTAAAACTTGTTTAAAATATTGAAGCTTGATCTTTCAATTATTCATACTCGAGTTTATTATACAATCTAATACTATACCTAACTACTAAATCAGCAACTAAAAAAAACCCGAAGCAACAATTGAATTCACCCGAGACTACACCAAAGAAAACCCAACTCTACTGTCTTCGAGCCGCCCCCGAGTCACACGCGAACTTACCTCCGAGTTTCCATTCGTCTTCCCCAACACGAAACTCCAACAACCCAAAACTGTGCACACCTCATACTCGTGCACGTGCCCAAGCATCTCCGGCTGCCGACGATCAACGCGCCGACCAACTACGGTCACGAATTCACTTGCGAGCACGAGCCCAAACTCAGATCAATCACAATATCATCGAATCGAATTTTCGATCATCAGCTCGAAAACCAGAAACAACCTCGATCACCCTCATCTCGACATCGTTGGACCTCACCGACCCTTCCACAGAACCACCACGTCACGAGCTACGCCACCCCAAAAGCGAACACCTCCGGTCTACCACACACGACGCAATCACCTCGGCAACCAAGCCGAACCAACTACAGACTTAAACCCTAGTTTGAATCAATTCAAAAAATTCTACCATTTAAAAATTTTAATTGTATTTTTCCCATAATTTATAACTTACAAAAAAACTTCGGTCAAAATCCTAGCTTCAACCATCAAGTAAATCTTCGGCAATCACTCAAAACTTCAAAAGCCTTCAAACCCAAAATTCTCTCAAATTAACCAACTAAAAATCATGAATTTTATATCAAAATTCATGATTTACTATCCAGATTACATGCATGTAGTCAAATTTTGAATTTAAGAAAATTAATTTTTAACCAATATTCAAATCTCTCTGTAAATTTTATTTTAATCATGAATTATGATATTTTAAATTCCCAGACCATTTTATAATCTTTATTATATAGTTACTAATCAGTTTCATTCAAATACTTAAGGCTAGTATGGATTAATTTTGGAAATTTTGATTTTTGAAAACAAGGGTCACGGTTTTTTTATCTTCTTCAAACAGAGAACAATCCCCCATATACAGTCATATTTTCACACATATAAATATAACTATTAATTCAATAAATAAAACTGGATAATTTCCATGCAACACTAACATCAATTCACATGCATTTAAATTAACAGGATTAATCTGTTTTTTAAAATATTTACTCACCTTTCTTCTTCTTTTTTTACAGGCAGAGCAGGTTAGTGAATTTCTAGGCTCTTGAATCTCAGATTTTGAAAAAGCTTTTAACTATTGTTGTAAAATCCATCGGCATGCTTTAAAGATTGAAACTGTAGATCTTCAGGTTTGAAAGTTGTAGGTTTGTTGAATTGCAGTTTTCATTTCCAATCTGATTCTCAAGCATGATGTTGAACTTGAAGTTTCAGGTTGAAACTGAATCTTATTTGTAGATTTGATTTAAATTTCAGATTAACGAAATTTTCTAGAAGCCATTAATTTGAAAACATTGAAGAAAGAAAAACAAGCTTCTTTATGTTTGAATTTATCAAATAAAAGTAAAAGAAATTAAACTTCAAAATAAAGACACTTGTCACATAATTACAAAATCTTCTTACATGTGTTTATTAAAGTAATTAACATGTTTACACATGTCTTTGTATCTTAATAAACTTTTATTTAATTTAAATGTAAACAAAACTTACTTTCTTAAGTTACAAAATGAATAAATGTTTACATAAGTATTTATAAATTTACTTTAAAAAGAAATTATTCTAAAACTAATTATAATTCAAATATAAATATACATCTTATACATGTTATTTAAAATCTAGAAATTTTATAAATTATAACATTTTAAGTTAAGCAATTTAAAAGAAATCAAAACAAAGCTTGTTTATTTTTTTTAAACTATCATATTTGAAAATAAATAACAAATCATTATATTTTAAAACAAATGAATAAATCTTTAAATTAACTTTTGAAAACATTGATTCTAAAATAAAGCTTCAATCTATAATATTCATACATTATAAATTATCAACTGATTAAATTAAATTTCAAAATAACTCAAATTATAACATATACAAACATATATATTACAATTTGAAAATTCATCTTTAATTTAAAACAAAAGATCTTTTATTCACAATATATATCAAATGTATATATTATAAACAGAATAAAATTTGATTAGCTTTGAAAAGATAAATCTTATCAATATTTGAATTGTCAGAAAGATATTGATCACAATTATCAGATTAAATATTTATTAACCTTTAAAAAGAATAGATTTATCAGTTTAAATTAAAATTACAAAGAAAAATTATCAAACCAGTTAAATTACTTATACAGATTATTAAATTTATACTGCCCAAAATTCCGGGTCGTTACAATATGTGAAGCTTCTTTTTTGTATATCCTCATATCTCATGATTGAGTGTGGTGCTCGATTCATCCATCTTTCGATTTGATCATCTGAAAAACTTGAGGATTTGAGGATGATGTTGGTTGGTCTTGATTTCTTTTGGATATCTTAGGGTTTTTAGTTCTAAGAGGCATTGTAATCGAGCAAGTGTAAAAACATGGTTTTGAGAAGAAATATCGTCAATGGAGATTATGCAGTTGAAAATAGAAATGAAATTAGAAAAAAATGACGTTAGTTGGGTGTTTTTAAAGTGTCGATTGAATTTCAGACGTCTGGAAGCGAATTCAGACGTCTGGTTTACCCTAATTTGAACACAGTAGATAATTTAAGGCGTCTGGTTTAATTGCTAGATGTATGATTTAGTCGATTTTTAAAAATATGATAGTCAGAGAGATTTTTCAAGCGTCTCGTTAAAATATCAGACGTCTGAAATAGGTCGAGTTTTTAAAATTTGGTGGCAGAGACACAACCCAGACGTCTAGATCCAAGTTCAGACGTCTGAAATAGTCTGATTCTATTTCAAGGAGGTAGAGCAAATTTTTAGACATTTGGAAGGTTATAACAGACGTATGAGATATGCACAGTGAAAAAAAAATTCGTGGGATATCATAGTGTTAGACGTCTGAGGTCCATATCTAGACGTCTGAAATAGACAATCTTTCTAATAATAGCCTAAATTTTAATGGTGTTGCTTCTTTCTCGATTATCTTTTGTTTGAAAAGAAATGTATCTTTATTTTTCTGAAACACAATTACAAATATACGTAGATATACATACAAAAAAATATAATCTATCTAGATGGCGATGGAGTTTTGCGATTATCTGACTTGTTGTCCCTCCATGGTTTGAGTGGAGACCATATATTTCCTCGTTCGTGGGTTCTCGGAGAACCAGAGAATCGCTTTGGTGAAGAGTCCAAAGGTGTACTATACGAGGAAGAGGGATCCAAGGAACTGCAAGGCATCGGAAGTGGTTCATGGCATCTTTCTTCCGTGAAGTACAAAACTTCATCGCTACTTGCTCCAAAAATCCTAGTCGACGTGCCATGACTTTTGTTCAAAATATAGTTCTCGTTGAAGATCTATTTTTTGTTTTTAATAGTGATGTATTTCATCAATTTTCTCCTTTGTGTTAGGAGATACAAATAAAGATCTTTTGGTCTTCTTGCTATCGGGAGTAAATCTCGTGTGATATAAGGACCACCTATACATCGGTTCCTGATGAGGTGTGGGTGTAGGAAGCCGTTGTAGTGTCCGAGCTATCTGTTGTAGGTGTCGAGATGGATATATAAGAATTTTTATAGGCCATGATTATATTTTGTTTAAAACGAGTATGAATTGTATATATGTTTTTTCTTTCTTATTGTATGAATATTTATATAAGTTTAAAAAATATTTATAGAAAATTTGCAGAAACTAACTAACTAAAAAACAAAAGGTGAAGGATTTATCAATTACAATTTGTGGATAGAAAATTATTAGCTAATCATAGCCTAAATGAAGGAGTGGTTATTAAGTTAGAAGATCATGAAGAGAGCATATCCCTAAATCGCGTCGGAGTTTTATAAAATTTTGTTCATTTAGTGGTTTTGTGAAAATATCTGCTATTTGATTTTCGGTATTTACATATTCTAATGAAATAGTTCCCTTTTCAACATTGTCATATAAAAAAGATGTCATATATCTATATGTTTAGTTCGCGAGTGATTTACAGGGTTTTTTGATAAATTCATTGCACTCGTGTTATTACAATATATTGGAGATTTTATTAATAATTTTGTCGAAATACATAAGTGTTTGTTGCATGTATATCACTATGCACATGCTAGAGCTTCTAAAATATATTCAGCTTCGCAAGCAGATAAAGAAACACAATTTTGCTTTTTGCTAAACCATGAAACTAATGATTGTCCGATAAAGTGACATGTTCCACTAGTACTCTTACGATCTGTTCTACATCCACCGAAACCCACATCGTTGTATGAAACTAGCTCAAACGATGATCCTTTAGGGTAAAACAAACTGTAATCTCTAGTACTATATAGATATCATAAGTTACGTTTAACAGCTCTTAGGTGAGATTCTTTTGGTCTTGCTTGAAATCGAGCACAGAGACATACATTCATCATAATATCGGGTCGACTAGATGTCAAATAGAGTTAGCAATCATGCTACAACATAATTTTTCATTGAAATCTTTTCCGTTATCATCCTTTTCTAAGTGAACAGTAGCACTTATTGGTGTTGGTTTGCTTGAAGTTCTATCCATTTCAAAACATTGTAATAAATCATTACAATATTTTTCTTGATGAATAAAATTCCATTTTCAAGTTGTTTTATTTGTAAACCTAAGAAGAAATTTAATTCTCCCATATGTGACATTTCAAATTTATTTTTCATAATATTTGAAAATTGATCACATAGATTTTCGTTGGTTGAACCAAAAATAATATCGTCAACATAAATTTGTACAACTAAAATATCGTTATTTTCTGGTTTAATAAACAAAGTTGTATCGATTTTGCCTATTTGAAAACCAGATGTAATTAAGTGATTTTTGAGATGCTCGTACCATGCACGAGGAGCTTGTTTTAATCCATATTATGCTTTTTGCAATTTAAAAACACGGTCAGGATAATTTTTGTGAACAAATAATGGGGGTTGTTCAACATATACGTTGTCTTTAATAAAACCATTTAAAAAGGTACTTTTGACATCCATTTGAAATAGTTTAAAATTGTGATCATTTGCAAAAGCGAGTAATGTACGAATGGCCTCTAATCTTGCAACTGGAGCAAAGGTTTCATCATAATCGATACCTTCTTCTTGATTATAGCCTTGAGTAACTAAACATTCTTTATTTCTAACAATATTTCCGTCTTCATCTGCATTGCTTTTAAATCCCCATTTTATTCCTATAACCGATTGATCTTCTGGTCTTGGTACTAATTCCCAAACATTATTACGTTCAGATTGATTTAATTCTTCTTGCATAGCTATTATCCAAAAATAATCATTTGAAGCTTCTTTATAATTTTTTGGTTCAAAATTTTGACACAAATGCTATATGGCTTATTTGATTAAGTTGATTTCAAGTTACTCTAGAATTGAGATTTCTAATGATATTATCTTTTGGATGATCCTTAAGAATTCTAGGGAATGATATCAAAATATTATTTTGCACATTTGCATCATTATTAATAGAGTTTGTTGTATTTATTATTGGAATTATTTCTTCATCATCATTAGTATGACTATTAAGAAAATTTTCGTCGAATGAAATGTGTAAACTTTCGTCAATAGTATTATTTCGTTTATTAAAAATCCTATATGCTTTGCTGCGATCCGAATATCCAACAAAGATTCCTTCATCGGCGTTTGGGTCAAATTTTCCTAAATTATCTTTTGTATTTAATATAAAACATTTTGATCTAAAAGTTTTAAAGTATGATACTTTAGGTTTTCTTCCAAAAAATATTTCAAAACAAGTTTGTTTAGTCATAGGATGTATGGTTACTCGATTTCACACATAACAAGCTGTGGCAATAGCTTCAGCCCAAAAAAAATTGGTAGACCGCTACTATTTAGTAGTGTTCGTGCACATTCTTGTAATGTACGATTTTTTCTTTCTACTACACCATTCTATTGAGGTGTGCGAGGGAAAGAAAAATTATGATTTATTCCTTTCTTATTACAAAAAATAGTAAAAAGATCATTTTCGAATTCTCCACCATGATCACTTTGAATATTTTTAATTTTCAAATCCATTTGTGTTTTAATTCTTTTAGAAAATATTTTAAACATACCAAAGGTATCGCTTTTATGTTTTAAAAATAAAGTCCATGTATATCTTGAAAAATTATCAACTATTACGAAAACATATTTATTGTGATTTATAGATCGTATTTGCATTGGACCAAATAAATCTAATTGTAATAATTCTACTGGTTGTTTTGTAGAAATAGTATTTTTAGATTTAAAATAACTTTTCTTTAGTTTTCCAATTTGACAATCGTCACATAAATTTTCTACTTTGTAATTTATTTTAGGTAAACCTCTAACCAGCTCATATTTTTCTAATTTATTAATATATTTAAAAAATTTACAAAATCGTTTATGCCATAACCATGGATCGTCATGTTTGCGGTTAAACACAAATTTGAATTTTTATTTATATTCATGTTTAAGACATAAATATTTTTGTTTCTAAAACCTTCAAATATAAGGTGTTTGTTATGATCAAAAATATTACATCTATCTTTTTTGAAATTGATTTGAAAACTTTTATCGCATAATTGACTAATACTTAGTAGGTTGTGTTTTAGATTTTCTACTAATTAAACATTTGTAATAATAGGAAAGCTAGAAATACCATAGTTGATGACTTCTTCAATGCCCACGACGTATTCTTTTAAGTTATCTCCAGAGGTTACCGTTCCACCATCGATGTATGTTATATTTGATAACATTTTTGAATTTTTGGTCATATGCATGGAGTATCTGCTATCTAGTATCCATTTCTCCTTATTTTTTATTTTGCGTACTTGCAAAATAAAAGAGGTTTTAATTGGTACCCGTATACTTTATTTGGGTCCTAGATGTTAGATGAAGTAGGTAGCTATACCTAAGATGGTTTGGTACCTTTATAAATATAATTTTTATAATAGACTATATTCTCTAAGAAATTATTAATATGTTATTGTCTAATCAAATTATTATTTGTCTTAAGAATCCAAATTTTCATATTTTTGGTATTCATATTAAGCTTGGGTGAATTTTTAGTCTTTTTATAACTATAATTATTAACATCATTTCCTCTTTGTTTAGAAGTATTTTTAAATTCTATTACATTTCTATTACCTGATGGTTTTGAAGTTTTGATATGATTTTCCAAATCTTTTTTTCCTTTATTAAATTTTGAAACATTATTTGTAATTTTATTTAATTTTTCTTTTAATTCTAAATTTTCAATTTTCAATATTTCAATACTACTCTTCAAGTTGACATTTTTTTAACAAATTATCCTTTACTATTTTAGTTTTATCAAAATCAGTAACAATAGCCTCATTTTTGACCAATTTTTTTTATTTTTCCTTGAGATAATTTTAGTTCCTCTTCTAAGATAATTTTTTCATCTTTTAACATTCCTACTTCAAGCTCTAATCTATTTATTTTAGCTATATATTCTTTGTGCAATTTTTTAATTTGTCTAAATTTATCATCTAATTCCATACTAAGTTCTAATAATTCATCGTAGCTAAGTTCGGGACATACCTCATCAGTTTGTGCCATAAAACACACATTAGCTTGTTCTCCATCACTGTCACTATCACTATCACTATCAAATGATTAAGAATCCGAGTCATCCCATGTTACTTTGAAAGCCTTCTTCTTTTTGATCTTTTCAAATTTGTTCTTCTTTTTATCATTATTGAGCTTTGGACATTCTTTCTTCATATGTCTGAATTGATCATATTTGTAACATTAATTGATGTTTGATTTGTTGAGCTTTATTTACCTCCTTTATGAAATTTAGTCATTTTCCTAAACTTCTTGAATTTGTTGTAATTTTTGGCAATAAGTACAATTTCTTCTTTGTCTAAATCGAGGTCTTCGTTTGTTGCTAGAAATGCTATGTTCTTCTTTTCTGAATTTAGTTCTTTTCCTGCCTGCAAATTAGCTTCATATGACATTAAATTTCTTATCAACTCTTCAACTAAGAGTGCTGAGAGATCATTAGCTTCTTCGATAGCTAATACTTTCCTTTTCCACTATGGAGTTAAAGAATTGAGTATTCTAGATACTAAATCAAAATTTGTGAATTTGACTCCAACTGCCATCAAATCATGTTGAATGGTTTGAATCCAGAGTACGTATTTACTATAGATTCATTTTGTATCATTTTAAATGATGAGAATTAATTTTGTAAAATTGAAATCTTAGTTTGTTTAACTTTGTTTGTGCCTTCGTGTGTAACTTATAAGGCACACCAAATATCAAATGCAGTGTCACATTACATGACACATGAAAATTCATTTTTATCTAGTGAGAAAAAAACATTCCTAGCTTTGGCATTATTAGAAGCTGCTGTTTTTTTGGATCGGTCCATTTGTTCATAGTAGTATGTGCTTCATATTTGTCTTGAGTGACTGACCAAATTTCTAGACCATTAGCTTCCATAAACATTATCATATGTGCTGACCAATATGCATAGTTAGAGCCATCAAAAAGTGGGGGTCGTGCTATGGATTGTCCTTCTTGAAAAATACTTTCCATATTAAAGTGATTCAAAAAAGTGTTACTGTACTTTGATCAAACCTTGCTCTGATACCAATTGAAAGTCTATATAGTGGATCATGTAGTGTATATGAAAATACATGTGACTAACTATATTATGCAACGAAGATAAAATTAATCTAGGTAAATATAGAATAAGCACACCAGGATTTTACACTGGTTCGGACCTCCCGTCCTACATCTAGTCACGAAGCTCCCCTTTGGAATTCGACTATTAAACACCCTTACTTCGCCCAAAGGAATAGGGTTACAATAGCTTGTTCTTGTCAAGTATGTGTTCTATAATGGATATTGACTATTAAGTACAAATGCTTCCAATATATATATATATATATATATATATAGAGTATTGATTGAGGAGATCTGAATATATATATGGAGGAGTGAAATACAATTATAGATTGCTAGTGATCAAGAATATAAAAGAGTATGTGGGTAAAGAGGGCAGGTAAGTAAGGTAAGTTCTTCTCTTTGATTCTTGATGTTATTTATAGTGGTAGCGAGATTCCTTGAGTAGTTGCATCCATTAACACGTGTTCTATAGTCCCTTCTGATGGCGATGAAGAGTTGTAGCGAAGAGATGCGAAGATGTCTTTTCAAATGCGGCAGTTGTAATTTGAATTTCAAAATTCGAGTTCAGCACCAGACATCTGGTAATTGTTTCAGACGTCTGGCTATATATATTTTTTGTATGCAGTAGCCTTTCAGACATTGAGTGCATCAACCAGACATCTGATCCTATCAGTTTTATGTTTCAGAGGGTTTCTTCAAACGTCTGGCTAGTGTACCCAAATGTTTGAAACCTGTGCATGTCTATTTTGTGCATCTGTGTCATTGCTCCATTGATCCTATCGACTTGTAGTTTCCTGTAATGTTTTTTGACCCTTGTTCTTGTCTCTCTAGTGATGTTACTCTAGCAAGTATCTACAAATAGAAGTATATATGCATATTCGATTTCCATTGTATAGTTGTTGTCATCGAAACCGTAGATTTTATTTCCTAACATGTAATTCATACAAAATTTAACAGAGTTATATATATATATATAACATGGATAAATAAATAATGCAGCAGACAACATGATGCAGGAATAATAATAGTAGTAATATTCCAAATCTTCGTCTTCGTTCTTCAAAATATGATCTTCAATACGTTGAAATACCTTGGGCCAACTAGAGCATAATGAACACTCGAGTCAGAACTAAAAGTTCTTATGTAAGTTAAATCAACTACAAGTAAATATGAGTGTAATAGCTTCAGAGATGTTTGGGATTTTACATCTCCTATCCAGTGTATAACATGCATGCAATAACTTAAGAGATGTTACGGGATTTTCCATTTCCTAAGGATCTGTTAAACTATTTATATGTAGTAATATACGTTATGTATGTAGTGTCTATCAATAAAGTATAATATTGAAAATAGCATTAAAGCATTACTCATATCCCCCTTAACACATTTTTATAGGCATCGTAATCTATACAGTATTGTAAACTCCACCGTAAACTGGTGGGCTATTAGGGAGCACTCCATAGGTACGACACAAACCAAAATCCTAGTGCGATCGTTAAGGATAATATGACAAGGCACGTGAGGAAATGCCTAGGTTGGGATTCTATTTTTTTGCAGAACTAGGCTGGTGGTAACGCATGGCTGCAGTTACCGTCCATCTCGAAACAACACTCTCATAATCAAGGGTGGCTACCAATCAATCACAAAGTAAGAGATATAGTATCAAAGAAGTATGTTCGATCGGAGGAGCGACCGCAATTGGCCTGGTTATGGCTCCTGTTTTACTCATATAATTATGACCAAAAGGTCAAGGCTACATCTCTTACCTCATTTCAGTAGCGTTCGCCAAACCATCCAACTTAGTTCTGAATTCTCCACTACGTGCATAGTTGTTAAAGTGGTTTCAAAATTGGCAGAGAGTATGATAATATCCGAACTCGGTCATTTTAACAACCAAATGCTTATTTCACACCGTGGTTATTTTAAAAAATCCAAAAACAGTTTATACCTTCATATTAAGATATCCTTAAACTTATTCCAAAAGTATAAATATAATCATAAATACCGAGGAAGATTTTCTTTCAGTCAATTTCAAAAATAATTTATAAATCTCTCTTAAACCATTTATAAACTATTCATATGCTTTAGAACCATTTATAAAGCTATTTATAAATTCTAAAACAGTTTACAACTATTCCATTTTTAATAAACTTATATGCAAATTCCTTTAAAACGCCTCCAAATCCCATTATACAAGTTTTTTTTATAAAATCCTTTATAAAATCCTTCAAAATCTTGATAACTTCTATATAAAACCATTATAAAATCCTTTATAAAAGTCTTTTACTAAAATCCTTTTATAAAAATCCATTATAAAATCTCTTACAAAAACTTTTATAAATTCCTTACAAAACCTTTTACAATATTCAAAAATCTTTTACAATATCTTTTATCTATTAAATTTATTATAAAGTCTATATTTATTATCTTAAATCAAATTTTTAAATAAATCTTTTAAGACTATATTAAATATTATATTAAAATAAATTTTTAAAGTGTTTTTATTATATTACATTATTTAAATTATTTATTTTTGAAAACAAATATATGTTAAAATCTTGAAATTTAGATTTTTAAAACTTATAATAAGTGAAATATAAATTTTAAATAAAATCTTTAAATTAAATTTTAAAAATCAAATTTATTAAATCAAAACATATTTTACCATTTTAGGAAACAGTTTAAAACCATCCAATGGTGTCCATATATAATTTTCTACCCTATGGTCAAGTGATTAGGTATGTGTCATTTCAACTATAAATAGTTAAATTTCCCGGGTATATATCGTTTCAACCCGTATCACGAATCAATAATTTCTAAATTCATAAAATCGCTCGAGTATGTATCATTTTAACCCATAACGATTTCTCTAATATTTACGATCATTTGGGTATGTATCATTTCAACCCATGGTGATTTTCCTAGTTAACATATCAGGGGTATATAAGAATAAATAAACATCCAATCATCCAAAATGTCAACAAACAGGCATCCATCACAATCAATATCAAAATCAATCAATAAATCACAACAATAAACTGATTATCAATATCAGGTAATTAACTAGCAATTTAATTTCAATATTAATTTAAATGGAAATCTAACTCAATAAAATTCAAATTAAATTCAAATGGAAAATTAAATTATCAAACAATAATTAATAAAATTCTTATCACATCTTAAATTTAATTCAACTAACATAAGAAGGTTTAGTATGGCGTGAGTGGGTTAAATCACTCACAATTGGTTTTTAGTCGATTGAAAATCCAATAAAAGCCCAAAATTTGAACAGTCTCAAAATTTAACCAAACTAGTTTCATGTTGTCTGGAATTTCGATACGATTTCAAGTAAGAAACCAAGTGTGAATCCGAGCTCGTATGTAAAAGTTGTGAAGATTAGAACGCTTAAATTTATATTTTAAATAAAATAGAACAAAGGGGAAAAGTCATAATTACCTTCCTCTTCAGAACCCTATCGAATGCGACCTCATGCTGCTTAACCCATATAGCCACTGCCTTCAAACGCCTACCGCCACCACCATGCCTGCACATGCCTCGATCAGACCGCATCATCACGAATCCCACGTCCAACCGACCCCATAGTGGTCGTGCGACCACCAACGATGCTGCCTGGAACCCTCTACCACCGCGCCGTTAGTTTTCCATTTCTGGTGATTCTCGTCATCTCTGACACGAATAAAGACCATAAATGCACTACTCTCGGGCTCCTCTAAGTCGCAGTACTCGCCGATCACTCTGAAGTCGAAGACCCACTGTTGAAAACAAAACCATAATATGGACGGCGGAAACTGTTTTGGTGATTTCTGGCCAAACCTAACCTCTAATCGAAAAAAAAATTACAGGTGTAGAGTACGTTCATCGAGAGCTTTGCTAAGATATATAATTAGATAGGGTTTGAGGAGTTTGAAATTTTCGATTTGGTTTGGAATAGGAAATTTAAGTTTTGAGATGACAGCCATTTAAGAAGGAACTGATGAAATAGTATTTTTGTATGTACAGGAAGTAGAATAAAAGACCGCTAGGGTTTATAACATCCTATATATAGACAGAGATTGAATGGAAATAGATGGCACAGATCAATTTGGGTCAAAGCGGTAAAAAAGACCCGAAAAGCCCGTGTCGTTCCCGAAACGAAAGTAGGTCATCCCACATATCAAAATATAGGTTTTCGATATCTTTAAATTTAATGAACCTAGTTTCAAACCCTAATTCTATCATATATAGAAGTTAGCTTTTAAAATCAATTTATATTCATTTAAATTCCTTTAATTGATTTCTACGCGTTTCAAGCTTTCACTGCTAAACAATAAGTTTGATCGCTACGAAACTTGAAATCCTACAATAATTTGCTATTACGGATCTGATAAAATTAGTTTCATTGAAATCCAAGAAAGTGGCCAAAATGGCTATTTTTAATCGTTGATTATAATATAAAATTTCCAATTTCTAATTATTCGCTTTTAGATCCAATTTTTAAATGTTAATAACCTTCATTCATATTAAAATAAAATTTAAATCAACTTTAGATATTATTTTCATTCATATTAATTCAAGATTCAATTATTTAAATAATTCTAATATTCTATTTTAAACAATTTAATTATCCAATAAATTACATTATTTCAAATATAAGTTATTCAACTAATAAAATTAAATTTTAAAATGAATTCAAATAGTAAAACTACTCCCATTTTGCAGTAATTCAATATTCATTATTCAATCACAACTATTGATTATAAACACGTTTAATATAGAGAATTCATTTCAATTTTTGCTATCGCCAAAATCTTTGAAATTGTTTATTTCAATTTTTTTTATATTCCATAAACTATAATAATAAATCATTAAATTTTTATTTCTAACCATTTTTATTCAATATTTGTATTAAATTTAATAATTTAAAAAAGCTAAAAGTATGGGTCGTTACATTTCTTAGTACCATGAAATGAACTCCCGAATTCACCATCTCTTCCAAATGGATGTTCCAATACCTTCTTGTCATTTTTTCCATGCTTTTTTTAAGAAACAACTAATTGTTCCTATGGAACCTTATAATTAGGTTGACCATTGATACATAGTTCAAACTATTAGTTTTTTTATTACTTACTTCATTGTTTAGTTAACAAAACTAGAAAGGAAAAAGAAAAAATTATCTGCTTAGGAAGTATGAAACCACGCAAATGAATTTTCTAACGTGCCATGGAAATTCTTTAGGCTACAAGAAACAAAAAAATTCTCGATGGTGTAACAAAATATCTCTCTTTTCCAACTTGAATACATTTTTCTTTTTTATTTCAAAATGGATGTTTTTTTCTTGCCTTAAACGCTGCACTAATTTTTTAAATCTGGTACCGATAGGGATAGTTCCCTTTAGAACTACATTTTCTTTCACATATATAAAGCTTTAAGTATTTAAAGATGCCCTCATTATTCCTAATAAAATTGCTCGATAATAGATCGCTTCATCTAAAGCATGCCCTGCTCGTATGGCTTATAGCAATCCGATTAATTCTCCAAGAAAAAAATCATTAGACATTTCGTATTCTGAAGCCAACACTTTTGATGTTACTTGTCGTACAATAATCTCTAAATGTCTGTTATGAATCTGCAACCCTTGAGATCGATAAATCTTTTGGATCTTATTAACCAAAGGGATATGGATTTGGGCTATAATTAGCTTAGCTCCAATTAAGAATCCCTAAGGAACTCCAAGAATTCTTAGTATATGTTCGTTCCAACCTTCGACTCTCCTTTCAAGGTTCATTGATATTGAACCAATCGAACACACTTCTAAGATTTTCTCCACTTTTAGAAGTCCCTGCGTTATGTCACCAGATGTGGATTTTTCATATATAAATGTAAATAATTTATCTCCTTCAGAAAATGTTTCTCCCTAAGTCCGTGAACAATCGCTCCTAGGGTATCTCAGTACGAATTAGCTAATCTTATAACTAAGGAATCAACATGAATGATTAAAATTTGACCATATTTTTTATATATGTCCCATATTTAACTAGACATAGATTTTCATAAATAAATTGTCTAATGCTAATTATTGTGAAGTTTATTCACAATAATTGTGATGTAAAAAGCACCAATGTAAATGGGATGGATTAAAAATGATGGTATTGCATAGGTTAGGATTATAAATCCTTCTATTTTCATCTATTAAACAGTATTTAAGTACTTCAAGTGCTTGGAAAGTCTCTCTCAAATTATCAAGTATCCAATATTTGTTTACCAAGATCTGGTTACGAGTTATAAATAGCAAGCTGAATAAAAGTTCACTATTTTAGATACAATAGTACCTAGGGGACCCAACAAATCCCAAATAGAATTATGGGATTCAATTCTTTGGTTGTAATGTTATATTTCAATTCACTGAATGGGTATGGGCCAACTCGAGAGAAATTCAATGAGGACAAAATTATCAAACCTTGTTTTGATTCAACAATGTACCAATAGTTGCTTGATGTTGAGTAACTACTGAAATCTTCACTTTCAAAAATAAAAGTGTTGATATTTGTGCAATCGAATCCATTATCGGGAATCGATCCTGAACCCGCCGTATCATAACTTTTCTCGGCATATGAAAGAATAGACTACTAACTCAATTTTTTTGAAATTTTGGATCAGACATTTGCCCTTACCTCAACAAGAAAACACGAACTTCTTCTGTAGAACCTTTTTTTCTTGGTCCTAATTCAATACTAAGCAAGTCCGAACTAATTTAAATACTTGTGTAAAAAATTCCACGAATTGGCTTTCCATTTCCATAAAGGATATAATTGACAATTCTAAGTTGGACATTATCTTTTCCTATAAGAGATCTTGAGTGATAAGTTTTGCTAAATTTATCCCATCAACTATTTCATATGTGACTATGGGCCAAACCAAAACAAAATACCTTTTGTAATAGATGTGATTCATTGGACATGTCCAATTTTTCAAAAAATTTGATTCCTTAGAATTATTTTTCATTCTCGACGACAATGAAATGTCATTGTGTTTAGATATCTTATCTATCTATCAGGGAAAACGAATATCCGTAGAAAAAAATTTAGTTCAATACTTTTTTTAATCTTCACTCGGACTAATCCACCTACTTGGCTTCTTTTATTTAAAGCGAGTTGTGTATCTACTTCAATGACGCTAGTGTTCTAGACTATTAGGTACGAAGATCTGGGTAAGATATGCACCTCTTTAAGAATGAAAAAACCGATCCACTTTCATTTTGTATTTTTGGATAAATTCTTTTACTCCTCGATACTCGGTCAAATCTTCTTTTTTTACGATTGAATCCAACAACTAAAAGATCCATTCGAGGAACACGAGACTAGACTTGTTAAAGTAATGAGCCTCTTGATATTAGAGCTCGTTACTTCAGTTTTCATAATGAAAAATTATTTCATTATTTTTTAGTCGAAACCTTTGGTGGTTCTCGAAAAAAGATAATGAAAAAAGTTATCCCTAAATTTGAGACTAAAAGGAATGTATAAACCAGTGCTTCCATAGATTTGATAGTGGTTTACAATTATAGCTTTTACATCTATTCGTGTAATTGAGTGGGATCATTTACCATAAAAAAGAGGGGAAAGAATCAACAAAAAGAAGCAGATTCAAGTCTCTATTTTTTTTCTCTTTTCTACCCGAGTATAAAATAGAGATAAAGGATAAAGATACCAAAGCAGTCTTGTATCAAACTACTTGTCTCCTTATAGCTAGATTTCTAAGTTTTTGGAATGCTCCACATGATCTCAACTTCTTAAACCAATTTTCCAAATACTTACTTTCAAATAACAGTAGTATTATTTTCTCCAAAATCTCAAAAAACATTTTCAAAGATATGGAAATTTAACTTCTTAAATATCAGTTTAAATCCTTCTTATTTAAAGTCATATTTCATAAATCATACTTATATAAAATCACTTTCTTATATAAAATCCTTCCATAAATGTTTATTCCCAAAATATCTTATCTTTCCCAGATTAAAATAAAGATTTTTTTACTAAAGTTAACTTATTACCGAACATTATCACCAGATGCCTTATAGTCAAACTATGAAACTAAATTCATAAGGTGTTCGTTTCAATGTATCTACAAATATTGTCTACCCAACTCATATAGTGAAAAGGAAAAACTACACATAAATTGGTCGAGCATAAACCAACAATGAACAAATATTAGTTGATGTCCATAAACTGGTCGAGCATAACTAAACTAATTAACGAGGGATAATAACATCATTAACTCCTACATTAATTAAACTATACTTTGACAATTTACTTATATAAGTTATCATATATAAGATCTTTAAATTTTGCAGTTATAATTAACCTTAAGATGTACATTTATAACAAATACAAATATGCTCTTATATGTATGATACACTTGACCCATGATATGGCATTTATTGCCCTATCTCGTAATGAGCCATACCCACCAATGCAAAGATTCTCGTTTAATCTTCAGCTATAATACCAAGTGTAACGATTCTCCCTTTTGGAGATGGCTATAAACGGTAACACCATTCCTGCTTTTTACGGCCAACCTCTTGACTTCCACAACCAACCTATAAAGGGACATGTAAGGGTAACAGACAAAGCATCATCACATGTTCACTGGTGCGAGAACCCCATATCACATGCATAAAGTCCAATGCAGGAACAATAATGTATAATATCAAACAAACAGTATAAAGAGTTACTCTAATATAGAAATTTTAGAGATAAAACCTAAGCATGATCACCGGTCTTGAAAATTATAACAACATATCCACACAATTGCTGATATATATAATAGTAATGCTGTAGAAATAAGAATACTACAGTAGGTGAACATTCAGCTCATTTTCTTGAGCTCCAAAGAACACCAACGAAAACCTGCCTTTCGCAACTCGAAAGTGCACACAAGAAATTTAAGGAAAACAAAAACCAAGCGTCAGACATAAGTCTGGATGAGAAACTCAGGAAATATGCGATCATCATATAATGGTACTTTTGAGACTGCATGGAATGCCATAACGGTTATCCCCTCAAAATAACCACCTTCTAATAAGTATATAGGGTGATATAATAGATAACATCTAGGATGAAGAATATAAATATTATAGCATAGCTGGAATGGTTACATTGGTTACATTCAACAGTATATTAGAGGTTACAATTAATCGTAATAAGGAATGTTCGCATATCGGATTTTATGCGGGATTCCTTCGGTCCAGCCAAAATTTAATCTCCATGCATAAGGATCAAAAGTTACCTTCTGAGCATCATATGTCTCTAGATAAAATATACCACAAAGAAAACAAAAAGACCCACACCTAAAAACAAATATGAACCATGTGGTACCAAATACCATCAACTTCCACACGCAACATTGATAAGCATACTCTAAATATAGAGTTGCAAATATCTTTTTGTGGGTTGGAAAACACCAGATTATACAACCTACTTTGTCTTTATCCATTTTTGATATCGAGGTCACGTTCGACATCTTTCACATGAGTCTTCATCGCTCCAACAAAATAAGAATCCCTAGTTGGATTCCTACATCTTGAACAGATCTAGAAACAACACATGGATTCCCATATCTCAATAGATTTCAGAATTACACATGAATTCCAACATCCTAAATAGATCACGAAAAACTACATATGTTCGGCAATCTTAAAAAGATCTCAAATTTCCATATAGATTCTCGTATCTCAATAAGATACACTTCCAGGAGATAGAACACATATCTCAGCCTTGAAGTGCTTTTCGGTAAGTAAAATACTTACTGATCTCGGTCTCTCCAAGACTGAATCGATGAAATTGGTTATAATCGAGTGATCATATATAGAAATTAAGTTTCGTATACTTATCATGTTTCTGATATTTTCCTCTCACACTATCCCTTGATCAAGGATGAAACCGATACGTTAGAGCTCTATTGCTCATATCCGTACACGTACACTAGTCTTAATTCTCATAAATAAACAAGCCTACTTCTTCGAATTTTAGTGCTAAGAATATGATTAAATGTTCTTCATTAATAAGTAAACATACAAAGCACGATCAAGTCACATAAAGCATGATCAAGTCACATAAAGCACGATCAAGTCACATAAACGACTTCTAATTCCTTTTTGTTTAATTAATCTTTTATTAATTAAACCTCTTTTATTAGTAAAACTTTTTTTATCTAATAAAACATCATTTATGAATTTCTACTATATATTTGTACACTTTTCATTACTTCAAGAGGTATTCATATACTTACCTCAAATGATGTAAGTACATTCATAAATTATTAGCAAGATTTCTTACTTAAAATCTTTACTTTTTTTTCTATCTTGTTCCAAAGGATTACATACTTATATTTTCCTTTAATATATCCATTTTAAAGATCTAAGTGCTTTCACAAATCTATTCAAATAGTTTTAAGACTAATGTTCCTTAAACATTATCACTACAAACCCAAAAACATTTAACTTATGCTTATCTTAATAACATTATTTTTAAAGATTTGTTTACATTTATAAGTTTAATCAAAAAGGTTTAAAGACAAATGTAATTAACACATTGTCGCAACAAACCCAAACCACTTCATACTTGTATTATCTTTAAAACATCCATTTTAAAGATCTAAGTTTAATTATAAGTTAGGTGTGATAGTCGACTAATCGATTATCTAGTTAAGACGAGTTGCTTATACAAATCAATGTTCGTATACTTAACTCATTTCCAACATTTCAATTTAACTATTCCTTATTCAAGAGTGAAGCCAGATAACTTAGAATACCGGTTACATCAAAGCCTTGCTTAGACACCTCATTGTTGAATCCTACAAATAGACAAGCATACTTCTCAGCTTTTAATGTTAGGTATAATATTAATGATTTCCATAAACAAGTAACAAACAACATAGTTAACTCATTTTCAACATTTTGACTTAACTATACCTCGTTAAAAAGGAGAAGCCTAGTATGGTAGAGCTCTATCACACGACATCAATCTTAACTCTTAGAAATAGATAAACCTAATTTGTCGGCTTTAGCATTAAGCAAAGTTAATTACCTTTTAAACAAGTAAATAACAAGATTAACTCATTTTGGACATTCTAACGTAACCATTCCTCTTTCAAGAGAGAAGCCCAGTAGATTAAATCTCCGTTGCTCCATCCCTATTCGACATCGATTTTAACTCTCAGAAATTATAGAAGTCTACCTCGTTGGCTTTTAGTGTTAAGCATCTTCTTTACTTTTAAGAATTTTACATATAATTATTACAAATATATTTAAAATTCAAACCAACTTTAGTGTATTTCAAAAAAAAGTTGAAAACATCTCTAAAAAGATTAGACAAAAATATCTTATTTAAATATCATTTTTAAACACTTGAAACCATAAGCGACTTACTACATCATTTATAAATGCTGTTAAAAGTCCATGCTAGAACAACATTGAAAAGCCAATCATAGTGGCTAGTTTTAACCACATTAGCAATTGATTCAAGACTTGAAATCTTTATAGTAAGTACTAATATTAGAGTACTTAAAAACCATGGAAAGAAAATATCTTTCCATTTATTTATAAATTTCCCCAAAAATAAGAGATTCGGCGACTATTCTCACTTCAAACTTACTTCAATTTAACACGTACGTTAAACAGTCATTTAAATATCAAATCAAAACCAATCCACATGTTTAAGAGGATAATAGAAGTGATGGTATACAATATAAAGCTACCATATGGTTTCAAAAGCAAGAGTGGTCCATAGTTTATTACTTTACTTAGTTAATGTCACTTTAACCATTATACTTTACAGACAACATATATACACACAATATGTACTTGTAAGATAGTGAGATAGCTCACTTAGATCCATACCAAACCTAAGCATAAAGCCATAAGAGCAAAGAACCACCTACTTCCATTACCACAAGCCTAAAGATCCAACCTTTAGCACTTTCAAACCAAAGAACCCACCTCCCCTTCCTCTTCCATGCTCACGGCCCCTCCTTGGAAAGCTATTTTCCTTTCACCTTCTCATAATGATTACTTCCTAATCATGTCTTCTATGATGCCTTAGGCCCAAATCCAAAGTTTAAAGGATACTGGGGATGATTTGGTTAAGATTTGAAAATGTTGGGGAGTAATTAGTGGATTTAAGCTTAAACACTTCCACCATTTGTAACTCTCAAACTCTTAAGCTTAAGTGAATTAGTGATTTATTCCTAAGGGCATGCTCCTCCTTATATAAGGTTTTACGAGAGGTCAAAAATACCTTTTACCTTCCACAAAAGGTTACAGAGGAACATCCTTTTCACATGTTAACTTTACACATCTCTCTTTTTACTTAAAAGTTGAGTATTACCATAAATAGCCATTTCCTAAATATCTTTAATGACATCATCCAAAAAGTTTATTTACATAAATGGAAAAAAGTTTTTATTTTATTATTAATTTTCTAAGGAGATAAATGTGTAAAGAAAACCTGAACAACTTCTGTAGGTTAAAAAGCTGTAAAAACGATTTTTGGTCACATTATCGATATTCTTTCAAAGTATTTATATTTGTAAACATTTTTCCAAAATAAGTGTACCATCGTTACTTATGATTTAAAGGGGGCTAAAAAGCATATTACATTATTTTAATAACATTAGTCCAAGTTTCTAATATTTATATGATTCAGATATTTAAATACGAAGTATCCGAAATTCCAGGTCGTTCACATCTATTGAGGGGCACCAATAGGTTACGTGCTGATAATTATTAGATAATTATGAAGTGATTCATTTGAGACTTTTATGTTGGTTAACAAAATTTGGTTAAACCAAAAATCTTATGTGATGATATAAACAATTCTCTCAACTTGAGAATACAGTTGAACATTAATGTGGATGCACTGCTTTGATTATATTTAAATCATTGCGTAGCAACATCGAGCTACTATAGTTGGTCTAAGTGAAGCATTGTATGTGAAACACCACTCAATAAAGAATTCATTTCTATAGTTGTATGAGGTTAGCTTCATGGTCAACTTCAGTCAACTCAAATTCAAAATCTTTGGCTAGTGTAGTATGGTTACTAAATCATACTATTTAAACATGGACTGTTTATGGACTAAAAAAAGTTGATTGCGGATGATATTAGTGTTTTGACCAAATTAAATTCCATATATCCAAATGTGTTATATTGTTAACAAAGAGAATTGGTGTATTTAATCCTTACTATAAGGAAACCGCTTAAATTTGTAAAATTGGATTTTTACCAATGAGATTCATAGGCGATGAATTAAGTCAAACTGTCACACCATTGTCTAAGATAACAGGTGAATATTGGTATTTAAATTATTTAAATATTAATTACTGGCTAAAGTTGTTAGTTGCTACAAACATGATCAAAGATGGACAATAGTAATACATAATGTAAATGCAACGAAAATAATAAAGGATCACATAGTCGATTTCATACTGGTTCGGAGAACCACTCCTACATCTAGTCTCAAAGAACCTCTTGGGCTTTTCGCTATCAAAAAACCGATAGTATATCATGAAGTATGAATGACATATAGATTCAGCTAGAATGACGGATGCCATCAAATATAGATGCTAACCTAATCTCCATGACCCGTGACTAGACCTGTGGAGTTCTACCGAGGTGAGCATGATTCAACAGTTCGCCAGCCAACTTCTGTCTTTGTCTTGGGGAAAGAATGGATCAAGACTGGATGCGACTCAACCATCCACTCTCAAGCTCATGCCTAAAGTTTAACAAAACCTTTATGCCTTTCCTAGAGCTCGATAAGCTCGGAACTTCACTCCCTAACCTTTCAAGAACCAACATTGCTCCAGCAGCATCAAAAACGTCCAAACGACTGGGTCAAAGGTCACATTCTACCTCCAACCATCTGAGAACTGGCATTGCTCCGACAATTTTAGGAAGGTCTAAGATTGGACCTGTCATTTCCCGTCTTTTATATAATAAAATGGCTTTTCGTGTACCGAAGTACCCGAAGATAGATGCCAACCAAACTTCTACAGTCCGTGATCGAACCCTTGAAGTCCTTCTTGGTATATGGAGATTGATACCGGCAAACTCTTGTCCTTGGATTGGGGAAATGAGTATAAACTAAAGATGGACGTGACATGACCGTCCGTACCCTAACTCTCGCTTCTGGAGTAGGAGTAGGAGTATAAGATTAAGCTAGATGTGACACGACCATACATCATCCAACTCTCGCTTTTGGAGTAGGAGCAACAATATAAACTTAAACCGGATGTGATATGACCGTCTATACCTTAAATCTTGCTCTCGGAGTAGGAATAGGAATATAAACCTAAACTGGATGTGATACAATCGTCTGTACCATAACTCTCGCTCCCAGAATTGGAGCATGAGTATAAAATTAAACTAGGTATGATACAACCATTCATATCGTAACTCTTGCTCTCGGAGTAGGAATAGGAGTATAAACTTAAACCAGATGTGATACAACCGTCTATCTGCTAACTCTCACCCGTGGAACAGGAGCAAGAGTATAAATCCAAACGAACGTGACTCGACCATTCACCCAATCAACTCTTATCCTTGGAAACTTATGAACCATCGATCGACACCTAGAGTTGGGCACAATTGGAAATGAACATCTTGGATAAGGATGTACGAACTACGATCCTATGTAGTTAGCTTAAACTACTGCCTGGAGTTTGGCACGATCAAAATTTAATATCCTATAAAATGGTAATTGAGTTTCTAACCTCAAGTGACTAATCTCAACCAACGCTCAGTGTTTGGCGTTTCAATGGTTACCTTATATTCGCTAGAGCAATGAAAGGCCGACAAAGTACAGGACATGTTGAAGACTCAGTTTGACAACTATGAGATCACAAGTACAATGAATGAAAAGCGTATTTCTTAAATACTTAGATAAATCTGACCAGAGAGTTAATGAAACAAAAAACCTTTATTAGCCACATGAAATTCAGGAAGCTAAGTGTGAGTGCTATCAACAATAAAAAAAATGAAAAGCAAAAGCAAGGGTCGAATCCATACAAAAGCCAACTAAAAAACTAGAATAGACTGCAACTATTGCTAAAAAAATAATTCTATCTACACCAAGTAGGCAGACTATTATTTCTTTTTCTTCTGCTTCCTCGGCTTCTTCATAGCGCTGGGAGATGCTTCGCTTGAGCTTTCACCATTTCGTTTTTCTTCTTTTCCTCCACTTCTTTTGCCTTTAGGTGGAGTGTTATGTAATGTTACGGTTAGGTGGATTTAATTGCCAGGAGTGCTTTGTAAAGATCCAATAGGAGTGCTCCGAGTGCTCCTAGGTGGAGGAATATAGATTAGAGTATATATAATCTGACCTGGAAAGGCTACAAACAATGGATAGGAATGGTCTCCAGCTTATCCAACTTGATTTTTATAACAGAAAGGCATTTGCTCCCAGTATCGCTAGGTGTAACCAGGCAGAGGCTCGGAGACTTCGGAGACTCCAGTAATAACGACATCCTCGTTAGCTTGAGCACCTTGAGCTCCTTTTGTCCTTTTATACAACAAAGCATCGACCATCTGCTCTTCAAGGTCTGGAATCTACTCAGTATGAGCATTGTGGATCGTTGCTGAAGTCATAATGGTAACTAATTCCACCACAGGAACTACTCTATACGGTTTAGAATCCTTTACAGGAAGTGGGGCGATTGAAGGCCGACCTAAAACTTAAGATAAAAAGAAAGAGAGATTGGTGACGTTGATCAATGACGCATCAACCCTTTGAAATACATGAGAAATCAATGAGATGCCTTCTTCATTTTGTAATTCTGTATGGGCCAGAGTGCCATCAAAGTTCCCTTCAAGGATAGGAGATAACATTGCAGGCCTAGGAATCTGGAGCCTCTTAGGGTCATACCTAATATCAAAAGTGGATTTGGAAGCAGCCTGAGACCTAAGTGCTTGGCTGATAATAGTATCATATGGCGTCAACTAAGAGCCTTCACCTAAATCTTTTTTCATAATCAAATCTTGCACCGAGTGAAAGATAAGCAAGCCATCTTTTAGGATCTTGGGTTCATTTCCTGTATAACCTCTTTCTCTAGCTGCTCAAGATCCACATCACTACGCTTGAGAAATTCTTTCTCTTCTTCAACAAATCAATCCTATGCACTGCGAGTAGCCGAGGGTAATTATCTTTAAAACACTCCATATTTCAAAATTTGAGCATGTTAACATTGAACTGGGTAAGCAGTGGCTCAAATCTCCCCATTATCCACTCTACTGTCTGCCGTTCTATGACCTAACCTCTCTTGATATGGGCATCCACATCTTTAATTTGCTTGAACACCTTGCTTCTTTCTTCTCTGACATGGATCATCTCATCTCAGTAACCCTAAGCTTGCTGGAGAGCATCATCTTTCTCTTTTGCCTCGTGCTCAAGCTTGGTTTGGAATTCAGCTGCATTCCTGCTCGTGGCATCTCTTTCTAACACCAACTCATGATTTCGATGATGCGCCTACTCGATTTCATTAAGATGTTTAGTCTTTTCGGCTTCGAGTGCTTTGATAGCCTACTCCATTTTCTTCTTAACTTCATCTTGGAATTTCCTTAGATTCTCAACCTCAATATCGAGGGTGGCTATGATTCACTTGTTATTGGCCCCGATAAGCTTCTGAGTTTCAATCTCGACTTGCCTTTCTCTCAAGACTTTGAAAATCTTCTTGGCCGGCTTTGCCCATTCATTATACTAATTATGGACATCGATCACGCAACCTACAATCATTTTTGGAGCTCGTTTTGGATACATTTACGGTTGGGCACAAACATAAGGCCATCTAGCAGATGTTTGGGAATTCTTCCATTAGTACGGCTACTTGAGCGTCGATCGCGACTTGTTCTACTGTAAAGGCCGGAGTTACAATGATTCCTTTTACCAGGCCTGTGATGCAAGGTTTCAGAGCTGCTTATATAGTGTCTGCGGTCAAAGATATGCTCGAGTAAGATGGCGCTATGGGTTGCACTGGAATGTTGGCTAGAGGTGGAGCACGAGAAGTATCACTAGGTGGGACGTCATCATGGCAATTGGGTTGCCTGTTGGACCTCTAAGAGGAGGTAATCTAGACCTAGGGCATCACTGGGAAGCAGAGTCATGAGATGAGTGATCTCTATCATAACTACTTCTGTCTCGATCACTTGTATCTCGGTTGGAATGATAACCAGACTCATAGCCACGACCACTCCCTTAGTGGCGTAAGATCGACCAAGGCTTTTGTTCTTAATATGTTTTTTCCTTTAGAGATCGTGTTGTAAAGTGCACGTGCGTGTGAGTGTCATAATGTCCCCTCGATGGACCGTCGGTTGGAGCCTTGCTAATGAGAGTGGTCTCTTCTACACTAACATGAATGATGTCATCTTCAAAACGGAGAGGAGATCCATCTACGCTCATGTTCCCTATATCAAAGGAGCCAAACTAAGCACGAATCGGACCCATTTTCGAAAATGTGTCCAGGGAGAGAAGGGACGGAGTTTTTTTTCTACTATTGTGGTTGGCGGAGGCAGCTTAGAATTTTTTCCTTTGAGAAGCCTAACGATGATTTTCCTTTTGGAAGCAAGGCTGCTCATATGAAGATTGCTAAATTGCTGGTTCGTGAGAATCCATGCCATGCGACTAGGCTCATTACCACTGCCTACTATTTCACCTTTCTCGACACTGACTTGAGCCTCTTCGACCATCTGGCTAGAGACTAGGGGCACATCAAGGGGCGTGACATATATCTAGCTGTACACGATCACCTACTACTACCTCATCATCAGTGCCTCCGGCTTGGCCAGTGCTACGACCCTCTTCTAACAAATGAAAGGCTAATAGACGCTCGTCGGTAATAAGGGACATGACCTCCTTATTTTCCTCTCGGATGTTACTGTGTTATAACCATGGCTAGGTGAACGTCACCACCAGGTCTCGAAGTAATATCTTCATAATTCGGAGAATTGCGTTAATCAGGATGCAACTTGATTAAAGCCTTCGTAACAAAGTTTGGAAAAGCATTTATGTCCTACTAACCACAGTTGTGCGAACCTGGGTGGACAACGTACATAAAACTATTCGCTTTTGAAGTAACTAAGCTTATTCCAAGCATCGGTCACGGCTTGACAACCGCTAATTGGCTCTAGATAAGTAAACTAGAGGCTTCTCTTTCGTCATTTGAAGCTATAAATGAATTGGATATCATCCTTGGTCGGCTCACGATTCAAGAACTCAAGGAAAATCATGTATGTTCTTGGAAAAGCGCATAGTTGTTCAGGTGCAGTTGAACTGGAGCGAATCTCATAAAATGGAGCATCTAACGGATGAACGGGTTAAATGGTGGTACATCACCAACTAGGCACATATATCTATTGCTAGCAATATATCCTTCTAGGGAAGACGAGCCCTTTGATGACAAAGCGGGAACTAGTATGTCGTCATACAAAATTCCATGCTTAATGCAAATTTGCCATACAGATGCCTCGTCAACTTTTGAAGCAACTAAATCCTCTGGATCTTCTAAGAATACGGCATCCTCAAGTGTATCAGGAGCCGGCTCTACAATATCATCTGTCCCAGATTTAGAGAATTTCTCGATGAATCATGTCGGCTTTCATGTTGTTTTAATTGTTGGCCTGAAATGTATCAAGTAGAAAGTGGTGCTGAAATTGACACATCTCATTCAGCATATATAGCAACTTGATCGCTAGTCATTGCAGCTAAACGCCATAACTATTAAACTGAACAGATAGTCATTATTAGATGGATTAACCTGTTCCCTCGTACTAAGTGTAATCTGATGCAGAGTTGTGTCATGCAGTGCTGTACAATTCAATATTATATAACAGTTATGATAAAACTCCGGAGTTCGACTGCAGTGACCGTCATCGTTGATCGGCCCAATCAGATTTAACGTCAATGGTTTTGCGTAAGAGCTACTTTCAAGTTCAGGGATATGCTATCGACATGTAAGAGCACAGTATAATAGTCAAGGCATATGCATATATCTAAATTCACGTCCAAACAAACATGCATGTGCATCCAAATTCGAGTTCAAGTTCGTAATCAATAGATATGCATGGGTTCGAATCCACGTTCATATAGGTCCACATGTACAAGTTCACATGGCAAAAATTTACAATCCACCCAAATACGGGAATTTACCGATCCCATACATAGGAGACTTACACATGCATACCACAGACTATGGCTCCCCCCTATAAATTGTCCTCTCTAAATCCATATACAAGTTCATACAGGCGCACAACAAAATTAAAATTCCACCAAAGCATGCAATCAAATTCATTTGGGTGTTTTTTGTCAAAATGATATTAATATTTGCAAATCCCTTTGAATTTCTCAACTCCAACACCTCCTCCTGTAGCCTCTACCGATCCCTCTAACCTACTCCCATACGTGCTCTTCTTTACAATTTCATGCCAATACAATCCAAAATTTGGATCCACTGCACTTCGTCACTTTTGACTCAAAACAAAATTTTCTAGATAATCATCGTTAATCGTTTTTCTAATCATCATCGTTAATCGTGGAACATACTCAAAACAACAATATCCATTCAAAGACTCATATATTTAACCGAAGCTTACATCAGCTTGATTTTTACAATGGAGTGGCGTAGATCCGAATCAAGCAAAGACGCTGGCATTGGTCAAGGCCAGAATTGATGGAGGCGAAAGCTTCTACTCGAATCGACGATAAATTGATTGGGTGGAGCAGCAAGGAAGGAGACGCGGGTTCATGCAGAGTGTGAACGGATGGGACAAAGTCAAATTTGTAGAGATTGGGCATGTTTTCTCGGTTTTCGATTTTGAAGCCGATGGCAAGTAGGGGATCAGTGAGCAAATGTAAAGGGAAGAATGAATGAAAGCAAATGGGAGAAAATGGAGATGAAGGGTCGAGGAAACGGGTTGTATACCCATACGCAACCCAATACTTTAGTAACCGAAGTGATAAGCGTATGGAAAAGATACGACGCAATCCGTTCACCAAACATGCTATGCGTCCCAATATAGGATCGATAGAGAACCCCTGCAGGGATCGGTACCAAAACCCTACCCGTATTTAAAAAAATAATAATATGAAATTGTGAATACAATTTGATGGAGCTCGACAACAATCGTACTTGGAAGCCAATTTCAATAGTGAATACATGAAGAGTGCGTGTACACGCTCAACGTTCAATTCCCTGAATCGACAAAATTTGAGTTTTACTTGAAACTTTCAGAGAAAAAACTAGTTCAAATAATCAAGACTTACTAACTCAATCAACTAACTCAATAGAACCGAGCACTGACAATAATCGAGAAAATGCATTTCAGTTTTATAGTCTCGGATACCAAACAAGCGTCACAGCGAACGGTTAGACATATGACTATTCATTAAAAAAAAACTCGACGGAAGGGTAACGACCATTCGAGACACGGAGTAGAATCCTTTCTAGCGATCCTAGCCTGTCTCGATTCAAAGCACGTTATGTTTGAAATAAGACGTAATTTGAGGGGCAAATGTCTGGTTGTATTCAGACTGATTGAACAAGTTTGACTCAACGATTATCGAGGCAAGCAGTGCAAAGAGATGATCTTAGGGTCCAAAAATCAAATACAGACAAGACCACCAAACGATGGTCGAATGAACTGAGGAAAACAACACGCTAGAATTCACTAAGTGCTTCATCCTATATAGGGGATTGGTATCGATCTCTAGGGTTGCGTCCAAAGTGGCCCTCGCTCCTATGACACACTTCTCTAAATACGTAGAGCCTAATTCAAGTGTTGTTTCAGAATTCCTATGCATCGTATTGACAATCTCCATATACGATTTAAAACAACAATTCAACCTTTTATAGATCCATCGTCTGGACAAAAAACACGAGGCGACTATGCAAAACTACCATGGACACATGAAGATAACATAAAGACAAGCCAACACAAGAAATCTCAAAACCCTATACTACATATCTAAGGATCAGTATCGATCCCCTCCCCTGAAGGGATCGGTACCATCCCCAACCCTAGGGAATCTTGAATTCGAATTTTCGGAGGACTTCATCTTCGAGGAGAGGATCCGTGGGAGAAATATCAACGAGATATTTGATCGTCTACCCTATAAATACAGAAGGCATTGTTCATTCTAAGGATTTTTACGATGCTGTTACACACAAATTCCATTGTACTTTGGGATCCATACCGACCCCTCCCATTTGTAATCATAAAATCATGTTCAAAAGCAATAAAATTATTCAAGTGGACATATGTCAAGATTGTTGAACCATCAAAATTTGTGTGCACTTGATTTTACTCTGATTTCATTTAGTTTCTTCTATTTAATCTCTACAACTTACTTTTCTGGTGTTTTTACCATATTTTTTTCAAACAAACGCCTATAATTGAAAACAAAACAAAAACAATTTATTTCGAACCATGCTGTTTACAAAGTTAGGTTTGCATAACAAAACCACATGATTGTCCATTGGATACTCACTTAAATTTTCATAGAAATTATTACGATTATGAGAACATCTAGGCATCTTTTGATCGAGCCTAAATTGAGAACGTCTAGGTATCGTTTGTTCGAGCCTAAACTAAAAGCATTATACTGAAAAGCAATAGTTTGACATATAATATGGTAGCCATCATTGCAGTGCTCTGGAGTAAATTTTTAATACATACTATGCAAGTAAGAAAACTATTGAATTTTATTCATCTTGATTTACCAGTTGAACTCGAGAAATAAATCTATTTTTGCTTTCAAAATTTTCATAATTTTTAAGAGCCTAAATTCAATTTAGTACACTTAATTTGATTATTTTGAATCAAACATGATGCATTTCTTTAAATGAATACGTGCCTGTAAAATTTGACATACACTAATTGGACAAAGAAAAGCAATTCCATTGAGTTGAAAAATATTAGTATTACAGAAAGAAAGAGTAATTGGGTTGGGCTGTAGAAATTGCATTCTTTTTATTATCTTACATATAAAGCCTAGCCCAGTATTTAACCATAACAGTTTGTTATGACCTAGAAAGCTCTACTATCATCACTGTTGTTTCTATGCCAGAATCTTTCAAAACAAATTCACTTTTTTGTTTCGTTTCTAGGCTATTCGTGTCTCCTCCGTTCTACCCCTATTTATTCCTCCTCACCTTTTCTATACTTGCACATGTTTGAGTTTCAAAACAGATGCGTTTTGGATAATTTGTAATAAAGGTATCGTGTAACACCACATCTCACATTAACACGAACGAGTTTTTACCATACGATAAGCAAAACATTACTATAAAAAATCCAACGATATTATAATAATGCCTAGGGTTGAAAATAAATATGAAATCATAGTCGCAATAGTTACATTAATTAAATTCCAACATAACAGGTATATAATCAACTCTGATTGTCCGTATTGAAAAATGGATTCCAACTATGAAAGAGTAAGTGTCTACCCATCGAATAAGCACACGTCTAGATAAAACGTACTGGATGATGTCTTAATTTGCACCTCTGCTACTCAGGACTGGCCTACCCCTTACTGGATAGTACCGAAGAAGATCACCATTCGGTTGATCAACATGCATAAATGGGCCCCAAAGCATGCACATAAATGATTTTTTTGTGCTTTTGACCATTAATATCATATTCCTTCACTCAGTCATAAGCAACCGTTTGTCTCTGCAGTTTTTCATGATCCAATGTCGCACGACCTTTGGTAACTTAACATTCTTCATGGAAACCGCCCAAATGTTGCATAACAGTAGTTGTAATTTTTTTTGTACAACTAACAGAAGTGTTGGTCGATTGGAAAGAAACTGAAAATTATAATTCTGAATACTCGATCTAACAAGCGGTTGGAAATAAGCCACGAGTTCAGCTAGGTTGTGAAAGAGGTGGAATATCTAAAAACGAAGAGTGGAAAATCAATGAGTGGGATATTAAAACACGTGAACATACTTCAGGTAGAAAATGTGACTGTCGGTTTTCAATTAAAGGTATATAGAAAGTGATATAAAAAAGGAAATGACTTATTGGGCACTGAAGTAAGTAACGACCTTCATAATGAGTACTAAAATCTTTAATTGATCATCCATTTGTTGGACAATTTATTACCGTGGAGAAAAAATAGTGTTTGGATCAGTCTATTGCGGCTTAAAATTTAAAGAAGCTTTATTTAATGTTAAAAAGAATTGTCTCAAAATTTAGAGAAGCTTTGTTTAATGTTAAAAAGAATTGTCTCGAGAATGCTATGACAACAAGAACGGTGTACAAATTTAAATAAAAGATGGGGTTGTTGGAACGCAAGACAGGTTTGTGGTGCAACATTTTCTCAAGTTGGTTTTTGATTCTTATTATGTTCATTGGACAAGGAATGAAGTTGATAGTTCTATTTTTGACATTATGTGGGCTCATCAGAATGCGACATGCAAATGTTTTCCTTCAGTCCTAATTCTTGATTGTAAGTATAAGACAAAAAAGTTTGGATTACATTTACTACAAATGATATTGTTCACGTCTACAAATTAAACATTTATAACTGCACAGTGTTTCTTGAACGATCTACGGTTTAACTTATGCACATGTGCTGAATGAAAACTATATTGGTATCATTTCAATTCCAGATGATGCAATTAGTTGACATTGGCGAATACTTGATCATGTCTACAATTTCAAGAATCTAGAGAGTTGGATCATGCACCTGAACACATAATATTTAGATAACGGTTTGAGAACGAAACTATATATGAAAAGAGTTATGTTGAGATCGAGTACCTTCAATGACGTCTTTGCTGAAATCTAAACCTGTTTTCCCCTATGGGGTCGACCATTGGGAAGCAAATGAAAAACTACACTAGATAGAAAGTTGTAGTCTACGAAAGTGATACGTCAAAATTTGAAAGGGTGGAACATTGTACAAAACAACCCTATCAATCAAGCGCTGCAAAAACTATTGCCCGAAAAGGAACAGAAAAAAACGATACGGTTGACTAAGCTTGAGTAAGCTGTGGACAAATTACAGTTGATTGATATTATTTAGACTAGCAAATTTCTTCGTCATATTTTAGAGTTCACTCATTAGTTGAGGACGTTGAGACAGATGGTAATTATCGTTTTAATTTTATGGAAGTGAAGAAATCATTGCTATTAGATTTGAAAATATATCGGGTTACGTATAAACACTTCAATTTTACTCAGTGTGAGAAAATGAAAGTGATATCTAGTTCGTTTGAAAAAAACGTTCTGCAAGAGTGCCGATGGCAATAACTGAAATTAGATATTTAGTAGTGAATGCTTTTAATAGGGTAGTTGTCTTCATATCCAACATCCAACATCTAAATTTTTATCCTCATCAATGAGATCCTACAGGTGAGAATCCCGGTAATTTTATCACTTTTATAAATGTCAAAAACTATCACTACATGAAGTTGGCAGTGAAGGAATGTTCGTTGATCCCTTCAGTTGTTAACTATTGGAATAGATTCGCAAGAGAAGAGACTAAACTATGGGATGATTGTTATAAACCAAGGCAAGGCAAGTTGAATTCGACCAATTGAATCCTAATGACATATCTACAAGGGACATGCCTATCGATTTTGAAATTCCAATTTCATAATTTTGATAATAATGTTTTGGATATTTATTTTCAAACGTTGAACCTATGCAGTTAAGTCCACGTTTAAGCCTCGTAAAATCCTCGCTATAGCGCATAACGCTTTTCGACCGCTACGCTTTTTCAATATAACAATATTAAATAGTAGATCTACTTTAAACCCTACTATTTTCTACTACACTCGCTATATCAAGACTTTTTAACGCCCGCTATAGCAGCGATAATATATAAAGGTTGACTTGAGTGATTCTCTTTGAGCCAAATCAACAAAGCTAGGGTAGAGACCTAATTTTAATACATAAGTGCTAGAATAAGTTAGAAATCTATTATAATCATCAAATCCGGACTGCATAAATAATGATATTCTTCGGTTTTGTCATATAAGCTTATATAATATTTCTTTTTCCTGCACAAATGATGTGAGAATGAGAACAAATTAGCTTTAAATATTTGATTTTATATTTAATAAAGATTTTTGCACCTTCGTTATTTTTTACTACATCCATCGCCATGGAATTGCTAAGCACTTTAAATGCACAAATTTGAACAAGGGTTGACTGATGACTTGATTAATAAATTTATTTTCATTGACAACAACGGTTTGGAATAACCGATATTATAATGTATTACGTTTATATATAATCGACTGACTTAGTTTGTTCTTAGCCAATTTCACTATGATCATACGGTTATTCAAAACCAATTGTATTGAATGCTAAGGTAAATTGAAGAACTGATTAAAATATAATAAAATACAATTATATAAACAATAGTACATACAATTTAACATAGCATTGAGCTAATGGAAGCGAACAGTTTTGCAAATACATCCCGTATTAACCACTCTCTGTTTGTAAGTCCAATAATTAGACGGTTGTCCACCACCATGACTTTAGATACACGACATAGAATACAAAATTGACTCAATGATTCTCCTCTTTGTTTCCCTTAACTGGTATATACGGTAATACAAAACTGAATGCTATCTAAGTAGGCTAATATTAACAAACCAAATGATCATAAAACATTTTATTTTATTCTATGAGGTTGTATGACTCTAAAATTTTAACAAAAACACGACGCAAATAGGTTCCAAAAACCTTCCATGATAAAGTTCACATATTTTGCTAACCGAATGAATGACCATAATTTTTTTATATATAATAAAACAGTAGTTGAAATGACTTGTGTTTTACGTATCAAATGACCATAACTTTTTTATATATAATATAACAATAGTTGTAACGACATGTGTTTTACGTATCAAACGATCGTAAAATATTTTATTTAATGCATACGAGATCGTATGGCTCTAAAATTCTGGAAAATAACTCTTGGGGACTTTTCCACATATCATTTTTGTCAAATTTATATATGACCATTTTGATCCTAAAAATCTTGTATGGACTATAACTTTTTGCAGGAATCGAGCTAGGGTCTGAAACCACTCCATCGCTTCAAGATGATGGTTTACATTTTCATTGAGTGGTCAAAATAGTAAATAAGGCTTACCATTTGAAAATTATGCCTATTTAAAGTTTTGATTGCTGCCGGCCTACATTATTCGGCAATTAGACTAACCTACACTTAGGCCAACTAACCCATTTCGGGAATTGAGCCTAAGGGGGCTGATTGGATCATTCTAAGTCATTTCTATCATCTGAAACACAGTTCTAAGCTTCCATTAACCCTATTCTCTTCAAAAATAATCTCTTTTCATTAACTATTCTTAGCTAAGCCCATCATTAGATGAGTGATTAGCAAAGGGGATCTTAAATTCATCAATTTGGTACTTTGATTTTGGATTTGCTACTATTCACATTAGATTTAAGGATAGACTTGTATGATTATCATGTTTTAATGAATTGAATGTGTGTGTATAGATGTATATAGATGATATTTCAATTTTGAATGTTATGCTTTGATATGATTTGCTAGTGCTTTTAGGTAGTTAGGAAAGATGTGGTCGAATTGGGAAAATTAAAGGCAAATGTGGTCAGAATTGGATGAAACTGGGAGGATGGGCTGTGGAGCTTGGAAGAAGCCAACGGTTCAAGCCGCTTCAAGTTTGGTTTGGTAGAAAGTGCTCAAGATGAGTAGAAATGTGGTCGGATGAAATCAACTTGGCGGACTTGTACTTCAAATCGTGCTTCAAGCTTGCTTGGGGGAAATAGAGAAAAGATTTGAGTCGAGCCTTAGGTTGGCAAGTGAGAGAAATTCCAGAAGCCAAAAGCTAAAATTTGAGTAAAGGGAGAGCTCGGTGCTGAGGACTTTTCCATGTGATGGTAGAGGTCTAGTGACTTGGATGTTAATGCATGGAAGGAAAGAAGTTTCGTGGAAGAAGATTGACCCAAATAGTTGAAGTAATTAACTCGGCACCAAGTAGATTATGTTGGCACCAACTTGTAATTTTTAATCAAATCAGGATGAAACTTTTGGAGGGTGAAGTACGTAGTCTTTTGGTCATGCTAGAGGTGTTCATTTATTCGTTTGTCATTTGATGATGATGTGGCAGCATAATAAAGATTGGTGGTTGAGAAACGAAGCTATATTAAGGTGCTTCGATGTGATGGCTTTGGGACTTCGTATGTGTCTACGAATGATGAGGACGCCTAGAAGTGTTCCGATGATGATGACTCTAGGGCGACGGTCATGATGGTAGCCCACGATGATAAGTTTGTAATAAAACAGAATTTCATCGTTTTAATTTTGAATATTTAATTAATTATAAATATTTCAATAATTGGTTTTTTAAAGTTTGATACCTTATATTCAAATATAGTAATTAGATACTTGAATTTGAATTAAATATTAATTGAATGCATTTAATAACCTTATTTAACTCCTTTTAATTAATATATAATAATGGTGAAATTATTTTGTAGATTTATTTACAATAATAAATGATTCGAATAAATAATAAGTAAATCAATTTTTAATAAAATGAAATAGTAATATCATTGTATTTTAAATGAATTTATGGGATTTTTTTCCATAATTTTCTATTTGGAAAATATTTAAATTGTCTTTTGACATATTTCACGGCAAACGATGATATTTCTATGATTTTATAAAATAAGATAACCAACGTATATTATTGTTGTTTTATGATCGTGTCGTATTTTTGTACACGGCCATATTTTTGTTTTGTTGTTCATGGTTCTACGCGAACATAATTCTATGTAGCAAGATGCCGGAAGTATTTAAGTAAATCAAACCCACATTTGGTTTGTTCAATACACTTCTGACTTTTCTTTCTACCCCCTCTCTATTTCCTTTTCACATTACAGTAAAAGAAAATATGTATCCAAACATCAAAAATCAATATATCTTTTACCCGGTACCCAGGCCTGGATATATTGGATTGATCACGCAAGGCAGATTCGATTGTTGTCAAGAAGGATGATCATGAAGCAGTGGCTATAAGACCTAGAAATTGAGTTCAGACAGTTATACGAAGCTCAGACTGAACGGAGCTGATAGATAAATAATGTAGAATGTCAGAAATATGGAAATTATCTTGGATGAAATAGGGACTGGCATCGTCATTTTTTTACATGGATGAAATACTTAAGGGGTCGGTATAGTTAGGTGAAGTGCTAGGGATCAACATGATTATTTTGTTGGATAGTCAACTTAGATGAAAATGTAGAGGGATCGGCATAGGCGGCGGTACTTAGTTCAACATGATTTGATAATGCTAGAGGGTCAGCATAGCATTTAGGAAATAGAGGGATTGGCATATATTTATGAGGAAGGATGGATCGGTGGTGCGCTATAAAGCCAGAGGGATTGGCATAACGCCCTAAGCGCTAGGGATCGGCATATACTTAAGAAGCATTATGTATCGGCTTTTATGAAACTAAGGGGATATACATGGATAAGTGAGTAGGGATCGACAACATCAAGTGAAGGGTTCGACAAAAACTAATTTAATATGGAACTACACCAAAGATTGAAACAAAGCAAGAGCTCCACACTTTAAATCAACTGATATTTGAGATAGCATCGTATTCGAGCATGAGGAAGCTACCATAGGGACCGCTGCCCCAAATTCAATATATGGAGGGATCGATACCGATCCCTTTCCATTGATATTTGGACCTAGCACTCCCTATGGTGGTCCCATATGGATGTTAAGATCCTGTTGCAAAGTTCCAGCCAGATTGGTGGTCACCTTCATCTATACATACATGCTTAGGAGATCATTCCGAGGATCTTTACGCTGTTGGTTAGATAACACTATTATTGTAATCAACTTCCTCCATTATTCTCTTGTTTCTTACTGTAATCAAGATTAGTGTGAATCAGTAAAGAAAATATTTAAAGTGGACGTAGGCAATCAACGCCGAACCACTATAAATCTTGTTATTCTTGTTTTTTTCCTATGATTTCCTTGTTAATTGGGTATACTACTTTGTTTTAATTTAGTTTTTACATATATTTCACTTCACAAATCTATTCATGGGTGTTTGTGTCCAATTTGGTTGCAAACATTTTGGTGCTTTCATTGGGAACCTAATTCTCAACCAGTTAGGATCTCCTTTGCTGCTGCTACATTGAGAAAATCCCTAAAAGGAGATCCAGATTCATCGTCAGAAGCTTGTAGACACTACTCGTATTTACTAGATTCTAAGCAAAGACATCCGAATTGGTGAGTCATACCAGATGAACTTCCCAAAATGTTGATGCAAATGAAAATGCTAGCATTCAATAAGGAGCTCTAAGCAAACAGCCTGGAAATTTGAATGTGGAGCATGCAGATGTCCAGAACCCCACCGATTCTATAACTAGAGCCGAATTCAACAATTTAATGAGGGAGTTGATGAAGAGCCTTAGGCAGCTGAATGAGAAAATCCATACTAATGCTAACATAATGAACCAGATTGCTCAACAACAGCATCAAAGTGCCAGAAGGGATCTTGCTTCTTAGTCGACGTTGGAGAATTCAACCTCATCAGACGAATATCACATGTGTAGGCTCCAGGGTCAAAGGAGAGAAAGTAGAGACGTCAGAGCATTGGTTGGCAAACCAATAGTGTCTTCCAAGATGGATTGGTGCCGATCCATCCCTAGGGATCTGTACCGATCCCTCCACCAGAGGAGGAATTCCCCAACTACACTTAGGGAATCGACCTAGAGCTATTTCTGGATGTTTGGATGCTAGTGTTCATTTGAATGCTGACTAACTACTCCTTTAGAATGACGATGAGATAGATTCTCATGGTACACGCCAAGAGGATGGTGGACCAAGGAGGCGTGAAATGGCCTATAGACATTGACCGTACCATTTGCGTGAGGTGGAGCATGACCACCACTTAGCACCACCCATCTAGACATCAAACTTACCGATGATGGTAAGATAGCTGGTGAGGGAGAACAAGTGTTTGATGAATGATGATTAGGGAATTTCGAGGAGCCATACCCCATTTACTGACTATATTCTACATGTAGAATACCCTAGAAGGTTCAACATGCCAATGATGCCTGCCTATGAGGGTAAAACTGACCCTAGGCAGCACATTATGAGGTATAAGTGATTGATGGACTTAGCGAGAGCCAATGAATCAACCAAGTGTAGAAGCTTCCCTATTACCCTCTTGTGATCGTAATGATATGGTCTACACGATTACCCCCATGATCGATTTCGAGTTTTGATGAACTGGCAACAAAGTTCATGGAGCAGTTTTGGATCCACGCTACTCGTCCTAAAGACGTGATGTCACTGTCCAGTGTAATTCAGGCTCCAGGGGAGTCATTAAAGGTCTACTTAGAAAGATTTCAAATCACTTCCATTGAGGTTAGTAACCCGAATGACCATGCTATACTAATGGCTGTGGCGAGAGGGATAGATCCAAATCCAAGTTTTTTGATTGGCTAGTTGTAAAACCATCGGTCGTGTTAGAACAATTCTATTCAAAGGTAGCTCAGTTTTTAAGGAAGGAGGAAGCCTGGTCCTCCATAAAAAGCAATGTTATAGGACCGAGAGGAGAAGTGGTACATAGAAACATTAAAGAAAATAGATGAGAGCTTTGTGATGGTTCAGGTTAATGTTCAGAATAAGCCAAATCAACAAATGAGAAATATGAAGGGAATCGAGACTGGAAGAGGGAGCCAGGAAGATCAAGGCCTAGGATTCCTATGTATGACAACAACACACCTCTAAACGCATCCTTGGAGAACATTTATCTATCTATGTGTAATACTTTTAAATATAAGAAACCACGACTAAAGGAATCGACAAAGACGCAAAAATAGACTAGAAAGTATTCGAGGTTTCACTTATGTTACGGGCATAATACAAATAACTGCAAGCATCTAGGATGTTATTGAGAAGTTGATTTGGGAAAAGAACCTACATCAATTTGTGGAAAACTCCGCAGGATGACGGACATGAGACAACTAACCACAATCAAGGATAAGCTCCATGTAGGGTTAAGGAGCCTGTGCGGACAGGAGGAAGATTAGTGATAAACACGATATTTGGGGGAACCATGTCCTGTGGATAGGAGTTGACAAGAAATGGAGTGCTATGCCAACGTGACAAGGAAAGTAGATTTCAAGTATTGTTCAAACACGGAGGACAAAATTCCGACCAAGCAATAACGTACATGACTGACTATATACTGTTCTGAAGCAGGGATGCATATAGAGTTGAGGCTCTTACAATTGACCCGATGGTCATTTTTGCCATGATTGGCCCTGCTCTGGTGAGAAGAATTTTTATTGATTGCATATGTTCGATAAACATAATTTTCAGAAGGCTTTAGATCAAATGAGAATGGAGGCTAAGGATTTGAAACCATCTAAAGCTCGTATATATGGTTTAATGGTGTGGCGACCGAGGCAGTTGATTATGTGGAATTTCCAGTTGAATTGGGGGATGGCGAACGTAGGAGAATGCAGATCTTATCGTTTATTTTTTTGGATGTTGAATCACCATATAATGTTTTCCTGGGCCGATCTGCCATGGCTGAATTTCAAGCAGCTCTTGCCTCATGGTGTTAGACTTAAAGTTTCCAACTGATAATGGAGTAGGAGTGGTGTATGGTGATCAGGCGACTGGACGTGCCTGTTATGTGGCTGAGTTGAGAGAAGCTCAGTGTAAGGAGAAGGGAAAGGGTGTGGATAAATCTATCCCCATCCAAGTTACTGAAGAATGACAAATGGCACCTAAGCCTTGGCTTGGACGCCACAGTCGGTTCTATAGGGACATAGATCCAAGGGATGATGAAGAGGAGCCCAAGGATACCAAGGCTATGTCGGTTGAGTTGATGATTGATAAAAAAGTCAGCCATGACGACCCATCATGGGTCTTGAAGATTGTATCTAGCTTAGCCCTTCAATGATGAGAGAACTTACTGATTTTCTACGAGAAAATCTGGATCTATTTGCTTGGACTCATTTTGACATGTGTGGGATCTCGCCTGCCATCGCGAGCCATGCATTAAACATTGATTCGAAATATGTTCCATTAAAATAAAAAAGATGAGGCATGGATCTAGACAGATTCGTTGCTCTTAAAGAGGGGGTGGATAAACTGAAAGTCAACGGTTTATTCGTGATGCCCTCTACTCTGAATGAATATCTAATCCCATGTTGGTGAAGAAGGGGAATGGAAAATGAAGAACGTGCATCGAATATCCAGACTTGAACAAGGCGTGTCCTAAAGATAGTCTTCCCCTTCCAAGGATTGATCAGCAAGTTGATTCAACCATAGGGCATGAATTGTTATCCTTTATGGATGCATACTCGAGGTATAACCCAATCCTGATGCATGTCCCCAATAGGAACACACCAGCTTTGTGGCTGATGCTGGATTATACTATTATGGTGTGATTCCATTTGGATTGAAGAATGCTGGAGAAACCTATCAATGCTTTGTTAACTGGATGTTTAAAGATCAAATTAGGAGGACGATGGAAGTCTATGTAGATGATATGCTCGTGAAGTCACGGCTATCAAACGACCACATTCGAAACTTGGCAGAGATGTTCGACATCCACCAATTTATAACATGAAGATCAATCATTTGAAGTGTCAATTTAGTGTTGCATTCGAAAAGTTCTTGGGCTTTATTGTCAATGCTCGAGGAATTGAGGTTAATCTAGAAAAGATTCAGCCTATTTGAGTTATTCAAGTGCCAAGAACCATTAAGCAAGCGCAAAGTTTGAATGGGAAGGTTGATGCTTTAAGTCGATTCATCTCCAGACCAACTGATAAATGCTTTCCTTTCTTTGATTTGATTAGGAAGGGAAAGAGAAACTTTGAATAGATGTGGGATTATGAAGACGCATTTTGACCGCTAGTGGATCATTTGAAGAGACCCCCCATCTTGTCGAAGCCGGTAGATCGTGAGGAGTTGTACATTTACTTGGCTGTATTAGCACATGCTATAAATGCTGCCTTGATTTGTGAGGAGAACTGGATTTAGAGGCCAGTGTATTATGTTAGCAAGAAATTAACAGGAGCAGAAAGGAATTGTTTGAAGATAGAGAAATTGGCGTACTTCTTGCCAATCTCATCATGGAAACTTCGCTCGTACTTCCTGGCACATCCGATCAACATTTACACCAACCATCTTTTACAGCAGGTACAATAGCGACCTGAGATATTAAGGAGGTTGCTTAAATGGAACAATTAGCTTAGCTAGTTTGACATTACATATCTACCACGGAGAGCTAGCATTGGAGGACTTTATAGCAAAATTTACCATGTACGACGAGCTTCTAGAAGGCAGCAGAATCCCTACTTTGCGGTGGAAGTTGTACAATAATGGGGCATCTAATGATCACTGTTCCGGAGCTGGGATTGTACTTGTAACCCCGAGAACTGGTCATGCTATGCTTTGAAGCTTGAATTTCCTCCTACAAACAATGAGGCCGAGTATGAAGCGTTGACTGCTGGACTTAAACTTGCTAGAGAGCTTGGAGCGAAGTCTCTTGAAATCTTTTACGACTCACAATTGGTGGTGCATCAAGTCAGGGGAGACTATCAAGCTAAGGGGCAACGACCTGTCCCGTATCTTACCCAAGTTCAGGAGTTGTTGGCGGATATCAAATACTATGACATTTCACATATCCCACGCGAGCAAAATGGAGAAGCTCATTCATTACCAAAGTTTATTGGTATTGGTGAAGCACAATAGATGGGCTTGGTTCCAGTCGTGACATTACATATCCCAAGTATAAATATGATGAAAATTAAGCAAGTACTGGAAGCAGAATCTGAGAGGGAATCGTGGATGACTCCATTTAAAATTACTTGTTGCATGGAATCTTTCTTGAAAGGAGAAACAAAAAGCGACAAGTCCTTTGTAAAGCTTCGCGGTATGTTTTGCAAGAGGGAACTATGCATAGTAAAGGGTTTTCTGTTCCCTTACTCTGGTGTATCGCTCATGATGAGATAAAGCATGTTCTAAAAAAAGTTCATAAAGGACGATGATCACACTGGGAGGCAAACTCTGGCAAAGAAGATACTCCATTATGGATATTATTGGTCAAATGTAAATGAGATGTTGTTGATTATGTGAGACGATGGGAAAAGTTCCAGATATATGTGAAAGTCCTAAGAGATCCACCAACAGAGATCACATAGATGTTCAGTCCATGGCCATACGTTATGTGGGGTATTGACGTCATCGGCTCTTTACCAACCTTTAAAGGTGGTGCGAAGTATGCTATTGTTGCAGTTGATTACTTCACCAAATGGGCTGAGGCGGAACCGTTAGCCATGATCACATCCAAGAAAGTAATCAACTTCATTGTTCGAAACATCATATGTCACTTCGGTCTTCCACGAACTATCGTAACAAATAATAGGACTCAATTCAAAAACGCTGAATTTAAAGAGTTTTGCCGGAGATTTCATATTGAAAAGAGGTTTGCAGCGGATGCTCACCCTCAGGCGAATGGATAGGTTGAAGGTGTAAACAAAATTATTAAGTTTATTCTGAAAAAGCGTTTGGAGAAGGCTAGAGGCAAGTGGGTTGATGAACTTCCTACGGTGGTTTGGTTCTATAGATACACTCACAAGTCCACAACTAACTATACTCCATTCGCTCTTGCTTATGGATCTGAAGCTATTATTTCGGTAGAACTCATAGTCCCTTCTCATCGAGTGACCTACTATGACTCCAAAATGGATATAGAACTTCTCTTGGAATCTTTAGACTTAAAGATTAAGCTTTTGAATTATTTAATCATTTTTGTGTTACATATATTTATATATGTATTCATGTATATATATATATATATATGCATGTTAATATATGCATGTAACGTGTATATTTATGTACATGTAAGTGCAAGACACTTTGAATGTTTTTGAACAACTTTTTTTCATTAAATCGTTGAAATCCGAAGAACCGATTATCGGTAACATTTTCACTTATACTTTAACGTACACATATTTGTAAAAAATATATTCAAAAATACATTTATTTTCAATTTAAAGTAATTAAAATGATCACATTTGAATTATAAAACCATAAAAATTTATAGTAAAAATTATTTACAATAACTTCTATTATATCGATATAGCAATATCGATTTTTCTTATATTTGTAAATATATCTCTTTATAAAACTATTATAAATGATTCATTATCACTTTATAACTATTAAAAATGAATTATCCTTATTTGGTATAATTATTTGGACAATTGAAATAATTACTAAATCATAAAACCTTGATTTAATTCAAATAAATCTATATTTAAATACGATTCCACTTATCAATGTAAATTTCGAGGAAAATATTCTTATAAATGTTTATTCAAAATAAGTTTACTACTACTTATCATCACTTGAAATGATATTATCTGTATTATCATCTCTCATTTAAAAATAAATGCAGCCTTATCAAAGTGAATTGGCGAGTCGCTAAAGACTCCTCCTTTAAAGGATTTTTTTCTCGAAATTAAGTAAAACAAAAACCTAAAGAATTTCTCAAAATATTTATTTTTAACTTATTTCCATACGATGTAAATCGATCATTTGTACACAATATCTGATCTGAATTCATAACTTTTCTTCCAAACTAGTATTGATCCCCCGATCCTTTAGTGCGGACTCTGACCAGACTTTCTGATCGGGACTTTAGTTCTCCTTGCATAGCTTTCAACTATGATAGAGAACTCAAGCCTCCAACCGCAAACCCTCATCAATGTTCGCCGTCAAGAATCGATTGATAAATCCTTTTTCAAGTAAGTGTCAACCACGTTAAAGTTCTGTACTCGAATCTTAGACTTAATCATGCGATGGAATAATCTGTATAATTTATATGTATTTATTAACCTTTTCAAAAAAAAAAAAAATTGAAAACATTTCATAAAACTTTTATTCTTTATTCAAACTTTTATAAAGATACTTCTTTATACATAACCATTTTATAATTTTTTTATCTCCAAATATTCTACTTAAAATCATATTTCTTTTCAAAAGATAAATATCTTTTTATTATAACACATCTCTAAACATATCTTAATGGTTTCTAGAAAATTCATTATAAATAATTTATTAAATAGCGTAAATCACCATAAACTTCCCTTAAACCAATATTAAATGTGAAAACATTCTTTGTTTAGTTAAAACTTACTTTGTCAATTAATACTCTTTTATTAAAATTTTCATATATATATATATATATATATATATATATATATATATCTTTGCTTATACCATTTTTAATACTTAAAAAGTATTTATATACTTATTCAAATGTTTTAAGTATATTCATAGTTTACTTAATAAGTTTTACTTACTTTAAAATGTAATCGAAGAGATTAGAACAACTACCACCAAAACACTGTTACAATGAACTTCTCTTTTATAATTTGAATTTACAACATCTTTTACCTTTATATAAAATATTCCAATATTTGTTATTATCTTTAAAATCTCATTATTAAAGATCTAAATATACCTTCAACATTTTACCAAAGTGTCATTCAAGGGTTTAAAAACAAATGTTGCTAAAACATCATTTACTTCAAACCCAAAACAATTCATTAATAACTTTAAATGTTTATTCTAAAGATTGGTGTTAATGTAAAGTTGGAGCAACATCATATTATAAATCTTTGCACTCTTACATCATTTAAACCTTCCAAAACTAGGGTTAAAAAAGAAGATTTCCCCTCCCCTCCCTAAACTATTACAATTCGAAACAATACATCAAAACATCCCACTCATACATACTCAAATCCTCATACTCTACTTTTATTCTTCTGAGTCCGAAGATAAAGGTAGACTCCAACATCCTAGATCAATCATCACTTACCCTTCTCCCTCTTCTTCACTATCCAACTCATCATCGGCCTCATTGTCGTATTCCTCTTATGCCTCTCCTTTTCCCTGGGGCAACCATGGATGATTCCATGGGACATGTTCCATGCCGACTGGTATCCCAGGTATGATTCCTCTTTCTTCTAACTCCTCCAACCCTTGCACGTTTTCTTCCCATGGATTTTCAAATTCTCTGACTCCCTCCTCCTCTTCTTCTTCTTCTTCTTTCATCTCCTCATTGTTGCTTTCTATTATGTTCCCGTCTATAGGTGTGACGATCCTGACTCGACTTTCGAAAATCGGCACCGAATATGACACTCGTATTCAAATGCCGCAGATCCAAACGTCGAATCTGGTTCGCCGGAGCTTATAAAACATTAAGTATAACAACAAGCGGAAGAAAAAAATGAATATCATTGATATACAACATTCGATACAACAATGATAAAATATGAATCAATATCAGAGATACAAGATAAAAATGCTACAGCGGAATAACAATATGATATAGCAACGGAAAACAAATGGCCAAGAGATAACTCCAATCCAATGCTCCAAAACTATTACTCCAAACCACTAGCTTGAACCACCATCATGTTTCACCAAGCCGAGCAAGTCCAGTCCATGAATCCGAAGACTCCAAAGAATACCAGAGAGAAAGCTAAAAGCTACCAAATCGATATCTATTATCTGAAAACCCCAACTCTAGACTGCCCGTGTGGAAATTTGTGGGCACCCTAGAGTTTAGGAAAGGAACAATAAACTCAAGGTCAGTCGTGGGACTGGTATGAGCAAACAAAAACATTTCATCTTTAAAAACAAACAAAGGAATTTAAGTTTGAAATTCGAAATGCTTTTTGAAAAATGAAACTACCATAAGGCCTCCCGCCACACACACCGTGCAAACGCAGAATTGGTGGAGATTTCTCCTTATGATAGTCAAATATGCTTGATACGAGAAAATTTCTTTTATATTATCATTATAAGTGCACGGTGTGGAAAAATCATTTCGAAAGTATAATATAAATTCTAGCCAGTATAGACATTCCGAACTATGCCTACTATAGCTACATCCTAAACAGTGGTGACCACCATAAGTAAATGGCAGGTTCTACAACTAAAACAGTACAAGGCGCGTATTGAAGAATGGATTTCCAACAAATGGTCAGGCTAAGGAACTTCCTGGGCCACATGGGTACGTCTCTGGAGGGACGCCCCGAGAACCTAACCGGATCTCTGCCAACACAAGGCCGGGTTACCTCTGTAACTAGGTAACTACTGACACGAGTATGTCATCCCTCGGTCGTAACCAACCTTTATCCGAGCGCTCGATACCAGCAACCACAAAGTAATGTATTTGCAGTAACCACATAGGTTAAATATCTGGGCTCCATACCATGATATCCCCTCTATCCAGAAGGAAATGAACATACCCTCAGGGGGCGCTACCCCAAATAACCTTGCCGCATTCTTCCTGTTTCGACCATTCTGGGTTGTGAAGTTTGACGAAGTCTCGTCTGCAAAGCTACCATTTTTACAAAGCCATGATTTGATCAACAAATGATCAGCAACACTTCATATGCCACATTACCAAATTTGGGAATGTATCACTAGTAACCATCAACTACATAACCTCTGAGCTAAGGGTGTTAAGCTAAGAGAATAGATCCCCGCCACCAAACAGAAATGTATTTGATAGAAACCAGTTTTACATCTCAAAGTGTAATGTCAGACACACATCTATACAAGTCTGTTCCGGGTTCGAACAGAACCAAAGGCACTTCTGAAGAAGCCCTTGCAAAACCAGGAATCCACAATCCCGATCGGACTTCCCATCACTTAGGAAATCTCTATATCGTAGCTACTCAGTGCAGAGACAATCGATAGGTCATCCTATCATTCTCGCAAATACCCGGTCTTCACCACCGGTCTTCAATTGCTATCCATTTACGACATATCACATATTTGGAATGGGTTATATGACACAAAGGTCCTCTCCCGGCTAAACCGAATAGTGAGCGCAATATTTAAAAAATATAAATATAGGATTTTAGTTAAGTCACAACTTAAAGATCCAAAACTTTTCTTTCAAGCGCTTTAAATAAATTACCATTTCCAATCTTTTAAACACAAAAGATTCATTTCAAAAACCTTCAATGGTTTAAACAATTTCCACATTTAAATCTTTTAAACAAAAGATTCACTTTAAGACCCCTATCAAGGTTCACCAATCTTTTAAACAAAGATTCATTCATAGCTTTTCAAAACAATTCCATTTCAAATTTAATTAACTCATCCTGTCTTTAAATCAAATACTTATTGCATAGCTTTCAAAACAATTTCCCAAAGATTCAATTATAGCTTTCCAAAACCATTCAATTTCAAATTTTAAATCTTTTCATCATAATTTTGGAAATTCTTTTCTTATATAAAAATTTGAAAACATCTTGTTTCCTTTTAAAAAAATTCGATTATAATTGTACGAGTTAAGGCCTTTCAAATATAAAGTTGGGTTAAATTCAAATTCTCAAAACCATACTTCTAAAATGGTTTTAAAAATCCATATAAATCCATTTATAGTTGAATAACCTTTATAAACCCTATTTCCCAAATCATAGAATTCAATTTCAAATATTGGATTTAAATTTAAGCCAAATTATTTAAATTTCAAAAGTTCAATCAAGTTATTCAAAATAACTTTTATTTTTAAAACACCTTTCCAAAAGTTTTTCACTTCAAACCAATCCATTTCCAAAACCATTTGGATTAAAAATTCAAATTCAAAACTATTTTTAAAATCTGTGACTTAACCGATTTCCACGTGCAATCCATATTTTTGTGTGTGTAAGTGTGTTCCAGGGGTTTAACCAAATAGTGCACAGCATCAATCATCACAGATATAACAATATCAATAAGCGGCATAACTCATAATGCTTATCTTCATTCATAGATCATAGATAAAATAAATGATCAATCATAAACATTCATCATTATGATTCGATGTGGGTTTCAGATAACCAACTAGAATCCAACTCCCTGTCGCATTGAAATTCAAATGTTGTATTACGGGCCAAAGGGTTTTGCATATTCATATAATAGTATATACATCACAAATATAGCAGTTCAGTACAAAACATCACATAACATCACATCACGTATCAAATATATCAATCCATCACACAACATTCAGTAACAATCAAACATCTTTGATTAAGGTGAATAAATCGTGTGGTTTTAAATTTATTATTCACATAATTACTTTCATTAGTAATCTTTAAATTAATGATTTATTACTATTAACTATAATTGATTTAGTCTTAACCACCTTCATTAATAAATCATTTCTTTAATTAATTATCTTAATTAATTAACCCTAAATTAATTACAATTTAATTAATAAAATTTAATGAGTGATTATTCTTAATCACTTTCATTAATTAATTATTTCTTTAATTAATCATTTTAATTAATTAACCCTTAATTGTAATTAATTAAATTTTAATTACTTTTATTAATTAATTATTCCTTAATAAATTACTTTAATTAATAAACCCCTAATTATTAATTAATTATTCCTTATAACTAATTGTTCTTAATTGATTAATTAATTGGTTTATTCCTTAATTAATTACAAAAATTAATTACTCCTTAATAAATAATAATTTCTTAATCGCTTTAAGTTAATTAACCTTTAATTATCTTCTCTTAATTACTTTCACTAGGTAACTATTATTTTTATATTTTAATCATCTATTAACTACTTGATCAATTAACTTGAATTACTAATTGATTTACTTTAATTACCTACACTAAGTAAATTACTTCAAATAATTAATCTTTTTAACAAATAAAATTTGTTACCCATTAAAACATTAATTATTTAACCAAACAATAGAGTTTATTAATCATTAAAAAATATTCTAATATTGTTAAGTTAAAATAACTTTTCAAAATAAAGGTTGTATTTATTTTTAATCATTTAAAAACTTGGTAATTTAAAACAAATTTGTCGTAAAAAAAAACTTTCTATCAAAACTGTTTTAACATTTAATCTTCACCAAAAACTCTAAATTGTTTTAACTAAAATTGTTTTCAAAGTGAACATGAATTTCCTTTAAAAATCGAACTGTTTCTGCCCCAACTATTTACCCGGGTATTGCTTCGAGTTTCTCACCAACCTTCCCGAGTACTGCTTCGGTTTTTTCTTCAAAAATTTACCTGAGCGAATTTTTTTAAAAATTTTTGTTAAGTGTTAAAATCGACCCGATACCACTCAGAAATGCTTCGAGCTACATCACCATTTTCTCGAGGTTAACTTCGATCACTCGCGTTCTCTCCTATTCTTTCCCACCTTTTCTTCTTCTTCCTCAAATTTAACCACCCCTGACATTACAGTGCACATGTACAGTGCACGAGCAACCTGACCTCCTCCGGTCTACACTCTGACCACCTACATTGGACAACGACCTCTCTGACGAACTTGACCACCTAGAACCTATGTAAATCACCTAAATCGAAATCGAGCCATCAAGCACATCAGGTACCCAAAATTCGATCGCCAAAAATCATAACGCACTGTCACCACAGACCATCAGAGGCCTTGCGATCACGGCCAAAGCTCCACCATGGAACTACACTCCTGTTTCCCTTGGTCCCATCAAACCCAATGCATCATCGACAATGATCCAACTTCGAAACTCACGTCGACCAAATGAAGCCATTAAACCCTACTTTCACTTCGAACAGCCACCTCGGCCAAAATAAAAAAATTCGAACATTTTTCTATTGATCCTTTGCCTACGATCCACCTCTGGCCACAACCACGTCGACCAACTCATCGCCAATCGCCGGAATTTGACAAGAATGTCATTTCTTTTCATCTTGGAAATTCTCGACCATTACTTGATAAAAAATTTCGATACCTTCACTAAAAATCTTTGCTTCATGATACAAATTTAATTATGTAATCAGATTGCAAAATTTAAAGGTTTGATTTTTCTGATATATGATAATTTTACTATAAATTATTATTTTCAAAATATTTACTTAATATTTTTACATAACATTATTTTTAGAAATAGCTTTACATTGTTACAAACAATTTCCTTTCTGGAATCATAGTTTGAAATGATCTAAATACGAAGATATGAATTTTCTTGATCAAATGGTAACCTGTAAAGGTTAAACAGAGATATTTCATGCTTAACACAGACATGCATACATCCATTCACACACACATATATGTATTTATACATATACAGATACCTTTACTTTCCTACAACATTTCCATTTTATCATCACAGGTGTCAGATTCAATGGTTTTAAAGGTAAGGTTTGCTCACATTGTTGTTTGACAGAGGACTTGAATTTATTTTGAATTTTGTTGCCTGATCTTTGCACTACTTGATCCTGTTTTGAATCCTATTTCTTCTTTTACTCTGTTGTGATTTCCAGATTGAAATTTGGTTTGATTTCAAGGCTTGATCTTTGACTTAAACTGAATCCATATATTGTTTTGATCAGAGATGATCAGATCTATAATCCAGGTTGAAGCTTGAATTCATTTTTCATTTTAGCTTACTGATTTTCAACTGAAGTTGATTAGTTTGAATTGCAAAATTTCGAAACAGGTTTTCGAAATTGTTTGAATTCATTTTGATTCTTTGGTTGAATTTGTAGTTTTTAGTTTCCAGGTGTTGAGAAGTGAAGAGAAAAACCTAATTACTTTCTTAAAATTTACTTTTATAAAAATTCAATTAAAAAGGAAAACATTTTTGACACTTGTACATTTTCAAATTAAATTAAACTAACACTTGTCTATAAGATGTACACTTGTTAATACGACCTTATTTATGTTTAAATCCTTGATTTTAATTAATTTTAAAATTTAGTTTTAAATCCTTGCTTCATTTTATTTTACAAATCATGTTCATGTTTTCTTATTTATTTTCTAAAAGATATATATATATATATATATATTAAACTTTGTATTAATTCTTTTACATAAATATACACCTTATCTAATTTTGGATCCAAATTTCAAGTTTTATTTTCAATCTATTTTATAAAACACATATTTTATTTACAATTTAATAACACATGATTTGAAGTCAAATTATCAAATCCTATTCAAGTTGAACTATTATGTTTTAATGTTCTAAATACATACACAAACCCTTATACATATTTCTATATCTTATACTTTTAAAATTTCCAAATAAGAAATTAAATTTCAATTCTTGTATTCCAATCTCACAACTCAATTTAAAATAAATTTCATATACAAATATCTGATTAAATTTATGTTTGAGTCCCTTTCCATAAATTTATTTTATTTCGGAAAACTCTATTTAATTCACAATTTTTTCCAAAAATTAATTCAATTATCAAATTAGACTGGGCTAAAATCCGGGGATGTTACAATAGGGGAATTGGACGATACCTCATGCCTTGTAACATTTTCCCCACCTATATCCCGTATTACATTGCAACACTCACTCGATATGGAAGCATTAGGGTCTTCCATCGGCTCTGATTCTTCCTCTATCTATTTCCTCTTCTACGTATTCTGATTCCTCTTCCATTGGCTCATCCTCTTCTATTGGTTCCAAAATGGAACTAGTCAGGATCCGCTAACCAATTTCCCTCTGAAGCTTGCCTGGGTTCATCGTCGCTAGTGATCATAATTATTTCTGGAGCTGGGGGTGACATAAGCATTCTGAAAATAGGGTAACCATCTTCATCCTTATGAGTGTATGGGGCATAGTATTCCTCGATCAGAAACCTACCATTGCTAGGCGTTGCACAGTTAATGCCCCGTATTACCCATAACGGATTTCTACCACTATGATTTTTCCATATAGCTTCAAATATAGCCTTTCCGCTTTAAGCCTTGCTATTTCCGCTACATCCTATTATTCCTGCTATATTCCACTACTTCCGTAATATCTTCTTGAAAGAAATGAATTGAAAATTGAAATTTATATATTATGAAAATTATGAAATTAATTAATTTAATTTAATTTCTAATATATATTCAGAAATGAAAATACTCTAATATTCTACTAAATTCAATTATGTTATATAACAGTTTTACGTTTATTTACAATATATTTGCACATGTTTTTATTTAAAATTATTTATGAATTGATTATAATTCAATAAAATGTTAATTTTCATTAAATTACCATTTATATATTTTTTAAAACATCAAGTACGAGTTTTATAGCAATTTTAGAGTCGTCCGCTATACCTCCTATATCCTCGTTGTATCCCTGCTATGATCTTTTGCACCTCCACTAAAATGAATCTGCTAAGCGCTTTAACTGCACAGGCTAGGTGGATATTCTGGCCGTTCCTCTTCATCTCTAAAGAGAACTAAAAGGCTATACTTCTCGTCCTAATTCGCTCTAAAGGACTCCCCTTTCACATAAATTCTCCCATATGGTTTCACCAAGGCAAACAATCATTCTTTTAGACATAAGAAGTAAGTAATATGCTACTGTATTCTTAGGTAGAGAGTTTTGGTTAATACTCGGAATAATATTTTGAGATTTATTTCTAAAGATAGCTTTTGAAATTCTTTGTATAAAATTTTTTATTTACTTCAAAAATCCTTCGAATTTTTTTGTAAAATATTCTTTTCTTTTCATATATATATACACACACACTATTACATTTATTTATTATTTTTTAGCTAAAAATGATTTCATATAAAACGAAATTCTTTTGTATATTTTATTATCAAACATGCACTCATAATACACTCAAACTCATTCTAGGGCGTTACTAACTATATCTCTAATGAGTTACTCATCCTAGGGTGTTACTGACCCTATCTTTGATGAGCCTTTTACCCCTATCGGGCTCAGGTATTTGCCCAACCTAAGCTCTATGAGGAACCGTTTCTTTGACTCTTAGAAATGGAAACTAATACATCCTCGATATTCACGTGGCGTAAATCCAAGTACCGGAGAAGCGGATTCTGATGGGTATGAAAGAAAAATTAGAACAGAATCTCACATTTGTTATTTCAAAAATTAATCTTTGCAGCGGATATTGAAATACATTTATCAGAGTTAAACCTAGACAGTTATAAATTCTTGTTCTTCAAAATTTACGGAATACTATAGTATAAGAGTGTGGTGGATATACATAAAAATCTTCAGTAATCTTCAGACTCCATGCTTCGAGCTTCCTCCAGCTTTCTTCTAAACTAATCCTCACTACTACGCCGCCCAAGGAAAATTAAGGCACCAAGAGTTTAAGGAAAGGCAAAATAAACTTGGGTCAGTAATGGGACTAGTGTGAGAACTCATAATACGTGTTTTTGAAAACAAAAAGTTATCTCATAAAACCATGCTGCACATTAACATGGAACATTTTTTACCTTATGATAACCAAAACATTCTACGTTAAAGTTCTAGGTATCATTTTTAACAACATATATTTGAAAACATTTGCAAGTAAACATATTAATCCTTGTCGAAATTGTTACATCGATTAAATTCCAGATATACTAGCCACAAACGTGGGTTCTACAAACAAAATGGCAGACACTTATTGGAGAATGGATTCCATACAAATGACCAGGTGAAGGGACTGCCTTTCGGCATTACATCTCTAGAGGAATATATCGAGGCCCAACTGATGGTCCTCTAGCAACACAAGACCAACCTACTCTTCCTAGATAGTACCGAATATGTCATCTCCGTAGTCGTTACCGACCTATCCAAGGATCATCATAGCACACATCCATATTAATTTAAACCCGAAAGTCATAGCGGGTAGAAATATATTTAGAAGGGAATGATCATGCCCTAATGGTTGCAAACCACATAGCCTTGCCGCATCTACCATGTTTCGGTCTTTTCTGGGTGTGAGACTTGAGGTCGAGATTACCTTTCACATAGCACAACATCTTCATTTGAATGCCACACTACCATTCCTTCTATTCCTATTGACTTTCACAAACATACAACTTCTGAGCTCATACGTCTCAGAGAAGTGTGTTAAGCTAAGAGAAATTGCCTTCTCTACCACAAAATAGATGTATGTTTATAATAATCTACGGTGAAATCTTATGAATGCAATGTCAGACATCAATCCATACAAGTTCGTTCCGAGATTGAACGAAACTAAAGACACTCTGTAACGACCCGCCTTTTTGGACAGTTTAAACCGACGATCAAATACACATGTCGATTCCAAACCGTTCAAAATGGCAGATAGTTATTGGGGGTAAATAAGAAAAGAAAAGAAAGAGAAATAAAGGAAATGAAACAACACAGAATCTCGCAGCGGAACGATAAAATATAATAGTCAAATAAACAGTTCATGAAGCTGTTTACTATACTTTGACAATTATTTATACAACATTTATCAGAGTTATACATATACAACAGAACAATTTAAATAATGCAGCAGACAGCATGATGCACAGATAATAATAGTAATAGTATACCAAATCTTCGTCTTCATCCTCCAGAATAGATCTTCAAAATCTGAAACTCAGGACTGACCCGAGCGTAATGAAAAGACAAAACACACGAGTCAGGACTAAATACCCTTATGAAAGTTAAATTAATCGTAAATAAAAATGAGTGCAACAGCGTCGGAGATGTTTACGGGGTTTGACATCTCCTATCCAGTGTCAACGTGCGTGCAATAACTTAAGAGATGTTACGGGATTTTCCATCTCTCAAGGATCCGTTAAACTATCTACTATGTAGTAATATACGCTTAGTAGATAATGCCTATCAGTAATATAAAGTATCAAAATAGCGTTAAGGCGTTACCGTAATCCCCCTTAACACATTTTATATTCCCAAAAGCATATACAAGACCGTAGTTTCCCCAAAACTGGAAGTCACCAGAGGGCAATCCATATACTCAAGGTACAAATCAAAACGTAGTGGTCGCGAATAGGATAATCAGTATGACAAGGTACATGAGGCGATACCAACTAGGATACTAGTAGTTGCATGATCCGGACTGATGTTGGGCATAGCCAGCAGCTACCCGAACACAGCGAAACAACACTCCCAAATCAAGGGGTGCACCCAAATCGAATCACAAATGTAATAGACATGGTATCGAAGAAGTGTGTCCGCTAGAGGTGGCGAACCTCAATGGCCCGGCGCAGCTCCTGTTTTAGTCATGTCAGGGGTCATCCAATATCGTTCTCTTTCTTCAGTCAACGCGTTCACCAAACCATCCACTTCATTCTGGATCAACACTCCGCGTATAATAGTTATTAAAGTGGTTTTCGGTATCGACAGAGAGTATGTCCATATCCGATCCCGGTCTCTTTAATAACTACGTATTATTACACCGTTGGCTCTTTACATTTCAAATTGATCATAATTGATATCAAAATATCATATTCGTTTCAAAAATCAAATCCATTTCAAATATCACCGTATCTACAAAATGTCAGATTCCGTTTCAAAAAAATCAATTCTCGCATCAATATCTCATTTCAATTTCAAAATCATTCCGAATTTAAATTTAGGTTGCAACTTCATCTAACACAATTCGTATTTAGATTCAAGATGTAAATATAAACATTTCACCTTATTAACCATCTTGAAATTTCTTAGAAAATAGTTTTAAGTAGTTTAAAAGTAGTTTAAATAATTAAAATAGTTAAAAATACTTAAAATCTTTAAAATGGATTTAAAATAGATAAATTAGTTTAAAATAATTTAAATTGGGTTAAATAGATTTAAAAATAGATTAAAATAGTTCAAGTATTCAAATGGTTTATATAACAGAGTAATTTGGAAAATAAATTAAAGCAGCTTCAAAACCAATCCATTTCAATTATAACTTCCCAATTCAAATAAATTTCAATTCCTAATTTACCGATTCAATTTCGATTTCAATTCAAATCAATGTCAATTTTTACTTCGAAATAATTCAATTTTTCATTCACCCATAATTTATTCAATTTCAATTTTATATTCACTTTCGGTTTAATCCAATTTCAATTTTATATTCACCTTCGATTAATTCAATTTCAATTTTTATATTCACTTTCAATTAATTCAATTTCAATTTATATCGATTTGGAGCTTGATTTTCAAAATATCAATTTATAACACTTAACAAAATTATCCTTCAATATTCAAATTTAAATCCAAATCTCAAATATGATTCAATTCCAAGCTCATTTCGAAATATCATTTTTATGTCACTTTTACTTGGTAATATTCAAAGCTCAAATTTAATGTTCAATCTTTAAATCCAATAAACTTTCGAAATTCAATCATATCCCAAATTTTATTCTCAAAGTCTCAACTTAAATTTATTCAACAATTTCTTTTAACCAAAATTTTTATTTCAACATTCCAAACTCAATTTTTTTCGATGAATTCAATTTCTATAAATCGATTTCTATTTATAACTTTTAAATCAAAACATTTAAATAAATTTCAAATCGACGATTTCAAAAATTATTAATTTAGCGAATTCGGTGTCCGTATATAATTTTCTATCCTATGGCCAAGTAATTATTTATTTCAATTAAATGTCAGGGATGAGTATATATTACTTAAATTAATCACAGTATCATATGTATGCATAACAGGATCTATATAAGCAAATAAACATCCAAACATTCAATTATCAACCAATAGCATCCATCAAAATACATCATCCAATAAACAATATAATTCATGGCAGTTTCATAGTTATCAATGTCAGGTAATTTATTCGCAATTCAATTTTAATTTCAATTTAAGTGTCAATTTAATTTTTCAACGGTTAATTCAAATAACAAGCTATATGACAATTAAATTTATATCAAACAACGACAAATAAAATTCATAACACTTCATGATGTCAAATTAACTAGTATAAAGATATTTAGTACGGTGCGAGCGTTATAAAACACTCACTTAGATTTTACGATTTTAAATCAAATCGAACGACGTTCGATTCAACTCAAAATTTTCTTTAGCTCCAAACGATTCCAATCCATCTCCATTGCGTAGTGCTCGACGAAACGAAGACAACGCAACTTATTTCGTCGAATTCCGACCTCGCATGAAAAGGTTACGATAGTTCAAAGTTTATACGAATTTAATTACAACTTAATTCACATTTTATTTTAATTAACCTTTGTTAATCAGAGCCGTTCATCACGTTTCTTCCCCAGGCCTTCACGCGTTCGTTCCCTGATGAAAATCGCGCACGCATCCTATACCCAAAGCCGGCCCTATGCCCTAAATCATGCACCACCCACGAGCACCTCCACGCAGATCAGGCACCACCATCAGAAGCGCCATCACCTCCTCTATGCTCGGCTAGGAGCAGGTGGAGCTCGGCCCTCCCCACTGCACGCGGTACGAGGCCGAACGGCCAAGGTTCCAGCCCCAATTGCCGTTGAATCGCTCGCCCAAACTCGATCTCTACCGTTGAACTCGTAGAACTCAATACGCTCTTCAATGTTGCAGTTGGAATTTGTGGAATCGCTTTACGGATTTGAAGAAAAGAGAGGGGGAAAAGGAGTGATTTTCGGCCCTTGTTTCTTGTGGTGGCGGCCGGCCATTTTAGGGTTAAGGTTTATTATTAAAAAAAAAAGAAACCAATGACATGCTTTTATAGAAAAACAATGAACACTATTCAACCCGGGTTTCCGAACTCCGATTTACGCGCGGTGACCGGCATTTCTAGGGTTTATCCCACGTTTTGGACACAATGGAACAAGTTTCGGAAGCTAATTCGATCGTCTGTAAGAGTTACAGCGATAAACGATCAATTTAAATTAAATTGATTTAAACTAATTTCTGCGCGTTTTAGCTTGCCCCGGACAAACGATAAACCCGATTGACTTGAAATTTGAAATCTTGCAATAATATCACACTACGGATCCGATGAAACTGGTATCGTCGAAATCCGAGACCGTTTGAAAAATGACTATTTTAACTCGTCAAATTAATATTAAAACAATTTCAACGCGTTTCGAGCTGCCACGGTCAAACGACAACTCCGATTGCTACGAAAATTGAAATCCGATAATAACTAACTATTACGGATCCAATAGAACTAGTTTCGCCCAATCTTGAGACTGTTCAAAAATTGGCTATTTTCCAGTCGATAGTTAAATATTAAAATATTCAACTTTTACAAATTTACTTTTAATTCGATTCTAAAAGTTCTATAACGTCATTCTAACTTTAATATGATAAAATAAAATTTTACAAATCGTTCTTAATCATATTAAACCCGGCATTCAATTATCCAATATACTCCAATTTTAAAATCTTATTAACTCTATTATAATCCCAATATAACCTATATTCTCTTTGGAAACCAATTTGAATCATATTAAATCGAATTTCAATTGTTCACTCTATTTCCATATATTAAATTTCAATATCAAATTAACCATATCAAATTCGGAATTTAATTATTCAACATTTGTAATATTAAATTTAAACAAATTTGATTATCCTTAAATCACTATCTTTGGAAATATTCATAACGAACTGATAAAATTTAACTTTTGAAATGAATTAAAATTATGGAACAACCATTTCCATTATACGGTTATTCAATTTCCATTATTAAATATTTCAATAAATTCCAAATATTAAATTTAAACAATTTCGCTTATCAAATAATTCATTATCTTTTGCAATATTGAAATTGAACTTATAAGACTCAACTTTTAAAACCAATTCACAATTTAGAACACTATTTTCATTTTACAGTTATTCAATTATTCAATAAGTCTTAAATATTTAATTTAAACAATTTACCTGTTCAATATTCAATATTCGATTTTAAATAGATTTTACTTATTAACCAATTACTCTATTATACCCAATGAATTCAACATTTATCATTATTTCAAACGACTTACAATTTTTTTTCTAACACCAAATCACGAAATCTTATTAATTTTGCTATTTTAATTATCGAAAATTTACGGGTCGTTACATTCTCCCCCACTCAAAACTTTTCGTCCCTGAAAAGGAAAGAGAAGGGAAAAAGGAACTAAGTATAGAATTCAACATTAGATATATCTTATCCAAAGCTACCAACTTAAAATATAATGAAATTCCATTTATAAAGTCACAACTACGCTTCCACTAAGTTATTCCAAACGCCTTTCTAACTTTAAAAGTTAGTTATCAAAACAAGTTAAAATATTTTTTTTTCTAAAACTTGAAAATTTTTCTAACACCCGGATTTACGGAAAATTTCGGCAGAGTCTCCTTTGCGCGGCTCGATCGGTACAACTACAAAACGCCTCTACGGGCCCCAAACCAACAAAAGAAAATCCAAAAGCCAAGTGGATCATCAAAAATCACCAAATCCAATGATAAAATAAACATGTACCTTATATTTTTATTAGCGAGCATATACGAATAATATAGCGCGAAAGCGAGCTCCAAATGCGAAGCAAGCGCAATCCGCACCTACTAAACACTTAACAAACTATGAGAAACATGCATATACGAAAATAATATCAATATACATCATATAGCAACATAACAACTACATGTGCCAACATAGCAAATGCAACAAAACAACAATTGCAACCATCAATCAACTATCATCCACTACCATCCAACAAATCCATAACCAATCAATATAAATTCACTTCTCATTAATATTTATTGACTTGGTTTTCAATTTTAATCACAGTTGATTCATTAACGTTGGATTTTACTAACATTCATTCTCAATTCAATTAGTTAACATTCATTAATTTATATTTACATTAGTTCACTTCCAATTTGAATCAAATTAAATTCTATTTAAATTCATTTAACTTCCAATTTGATTTCAATGATTTATAGCTTCCAATTTCATTAACCCTTAATGAATTATATACAATCAACTAACAATCATATAACAACAAAATCATACCCAACATATTCAAATTATTAATTTTACATTTGATTTGGTTTATCTCATTTATATATATATCCTGTTATATAATTTTAAAAGAATCATTTTATATTTGGCATCATATATTTCCAATATTAACTTTAATTAAGTCCGTAAGCCGTACATATATCATCCGTGAGCAATGTAAATCTAATCGCTTATTCGATCACACAATTTCACTTCCAAACTAGTATCGTTCACACGACTCTCTAGTGCGGACTCAGATTTGGTTCCTTGATTGGAACTGTAACTCTCCTTGCATAGCCATATACTATGATAGAGAATTCCATAATCACATTAAAAATCCATATCTAGGGTTCGCCGTCGAAAATCGAGTGAAAAATCCTAACTTGGATCGATATAAATCATCTCGAAATTTGGTGCTCGAATTTGGATCAAATCGTTATGCGAATAAAATAATATACGTACAATCTCACGTATTTCCTTCCAATGGATTTCTATCCAATTTATCTATATTAAATTATTTTATTGACTTCTATTTTTTTCCACTTAATTACTCCCAATCCATTATTCAGTTAGTATTCATTTCTTTACATAGCATATTCTTTGGCATTATCTTTTCTCAACATCATATCCAAGAATTTTCTTACTCAAGTTCATTTTAAACATTCCATGTGATTTAATTGAATTCAATTTCATTTCCAATTGATTCTTAGCTATAAGAAATTCCTTTGTTTACATTTATTTCATTTTCATAATTTCAGTTAATAACGAATTCATTTGTGGAACATTTTATTAATCAACACTTTAGTTTATAGTCATTCCATAAAAGTCTAACTTCTCATATATATGACTTTTCTTAGTTTGCAGTTATCTTAAAGGTTACAAATTCAGTTATTTTTGTTCAATCCCTTTGCAATTTGTATTTTTTTTCTATAACCAATTTACAAAGGTATAATACGATTCATTTCTTAAGTTCACTTACTTGTTCCATTTATCCATTCATCATTCACGTTTTATTTAAGTATATATAATTTTTATCACAACCAAAATTTTATTTATATACATTTTAATTCCGTTTGAGTTTTCCTTATTTGTATACTTCAATTATTTTCAAGTTCTGTTTATTTGTACAACAACTCATTACATATCCAAAACATCATTTCAACTTCTTAATATTTGGTAAGTCATATTATATGTTATCAGAATGCAAATTTTGTATTATACAAATTTATAGAATTTCATTTTACTTAATTTGAATGTTCACAAATTTGGTTTATTTAAATCTTCTTTACCTTTCAACTTTAAAGTTTTCCCAAAACATTAGCTTAGATATCTTAATCCCCTTATTTTATAAATTCTGATTATTCACAATTTATTCAAATAATTGGAAAATTATTAATCAACGGAACTTAGAAATTTAAATGCCCAGTTCTTTTCAAATCGTTAGAAATAAATATGTACACTTATATCTTTCATATATTAAATCATTCCTTTGAAGTTTAAACCAAAACCCATTTACCCAAAATAATTTTGAAGATAAGCAAGCTTCTTAGAAGTCTCCCCCACTTTGAGACTCGAAAATGAACGTCGATGATGCTGCGCAGTCATCACCGAAATTATTTTCTAGCGACATAAGAGAGGAGTACTAAATTCATTCTTTCCTTTAAAATCCTTTCAAAATATTTCCATAAACAATTTCCAACTAATATTACTATATATTTCTTCAAAACTTTGAGAATCATTTTCCAAAATCTCCGGGTCTTAAATTCAATATTTTCCAATTTAAATCTATTTTAATTCATAAGTCACCTTTATAAAACATTCTTATAGGATTTTCTTTCTTAAAACATTCCACAAGTGTTTTATCATTTTCATTTTGTAATAAATCTTATTTATTGAATTACAATATCCCATTTGTGATAATAACCAATATTTTCATTCCTAACAACCAGGTAAGCTAGGTAAGTCACAATAATTTTTGAAAATTAATCCTTTATATACAAAATATAATTAGGGAAAATTATTTCATTTACCCTATTTTAAAACAATACCATGTCGAATTGTTCTGTTTAAGTGTCTAGAGATCCCTGTCAATGACGTTAATTACTCGTATTGACCAGAATCCATAAGCCACTCAACAAATCAACCGACACAATATAAAACATTTTATATCACTAACAAATACGCTCTCTCATATGCACTCAACTCATTCATATAGTTTACCTCTATTTCAATGAGTTATTCCTCACTAGAGCCAAGGTTTATTGCTAAACCAAAGCTCTGATACCAACTGTAACGACCCGCCTTTTTGAACGGTTTGGAATCGACATGTGTTTTGATCGTCGGTTTAAACTGTCCAAAAAGGCGGGTCGTTACACACTCTCCTACCATATCCTATCGGGAATTAACCCTAGGATTAGTAGCGAGAAGTCCTTGCAACCCAAAGAGTTTCATAAATAAAGGGACCAACGGTACTTTAGTATTTAGGAGCTAACTAGAATTACCAACAAGCAGTCCTTTCATCTCGAAAATCCCTAGTTTTTAACCTTCAATCTCTCTAGCTGGACTTTATTTTTCGAACGCATGCATTGGTTTGAAGTGGTTTTCGGATAGGAATTACCATAGATCCAACCCCAGTTCCTTCAAATCAATCATCAATAAAAAGAGGCTTTTTGTGAATAGGGAATCATTCTTTAATTGATCAGTTTCTTTTTTATATAAAAAAAATACTTTTGGAGATATGTATTTCCAAAACATTATTTCCAGTATCTACGGAATTATTAAACCTCTCTTATCAAATCCTTTGATTACTTGAAACACTTTTTACATTTGGAATAATTCAAAATTATTTCTTTTATACTTATGGAAATATTCCCAAAATCATTTCATTTAAATCTTAATAAAGATTTCTTAATTTAAAACTCTCAATTTTTGATTGAGTTAAAATCATGTTATCTAGGATGTTAATCCCAAAACCAGTAAATATTATGCGAGTGGTATCTATAGAAATCATCTAATTATACTTAATATCAATCATGTATTCAACAAATACTATAGGTAGAATAACAATGAAATCACCTTTTAAATTCCACGAGTATTATGAGCTCCCTCTTCAGGCTTTAACACCGAGTATAAGAAAATCATCTTAATAAAATCTTAATTGTTTAAGTCTGGAATATATTTTTCTTTATTCTTTTTGAAATTTCAATTCGAGTAAATCAAATTCACTATCCTCTCTATCGAGCTAGTCCTGATAGCCAGGGAGAGTAAGAAACTGCTTTTTCAAACTCAAGCCTAGACATTATCTCTTTGACACCTAAAAGGCGGTCAAATTATACGATTGACTCTAAATCGTTAAAACATTTAGTGATTCCATAAATCCTTTAAATTCTCTTTAAAGCACTTTATTAATCATTTAAACAAATTTTACATAAGATTTGGAAAATAAGAGTTAAGTTTAAAACTTTATTTCAAAAGTTAGAGAAAAGTGCTGCAAAAAAATGCCGCGGAAAGTGCTTTATTTCAGCTATATTGAGAATTTTTTTTTTACTATTTGAAAATTAAATTTTATTACTCAAATCACTTTAAAACATTTATAAGATTTATTAAACATTTTAAAACATTATTTTCAAAGAAATCCAATTTTGGATTCCGAACTGCAAAATCGAGATTTTTCAAAAACTTGTTTTACTCATATTTCAAAATCTCCTTATCAAAATCTCGATTTTCTTCCTTTGTTGGAAAAATATGGATATAATAATTCAAAAAATTCTTATCTTAATGAATTCCGAGATATTTTTCAACTTTTACATTAGTTTGACTTTTATGGCGTAAAATCGCGAACTACCGTTACGGGACATGCTTATTTTTAACTAAATTTCCCATTTCTTTTCAAACTTCACCATAACACTTTTGAATGTTTATAAAACATTTCAAATACATTTTAAACCATTTTTAAGGGGTTTAAAAATTTCACACACACCATTTCATTCATTCAAGAAAAGTGATTTCCTTTGTGATTATCGACATGTATATTCGTTACTTGCATATATATTCAACATTCATATGAAAACAATCAAACTTGGTGATCAAAGCATATTAAACATCCATTTGCGACATCATATTATCATTCAACATATAGTATAATAGTTTAGAAGTTCTCACCTTCATTTTCCCTTCGAGCAAATAGAAAATCAGCTATAGCTTCGCTACGATCAAGCCAAAGCAAACAAAACCAAGACTAGACTTAGAAAGAGCTTAGCCTTTGTGGAGGTGGTGCTCATGGCCAAGGTGTGTAGGGTGGTGGTCAGGGTTTTTAGAAGAGAAGCGGAGAAGATTCAGACTTGTTTTAAAGTGGATTGACATTATAAACTTTTATATGTCTTTTTCTTCTATTATTTATGGTATTTTTCTCTACCTTTTTATAAAAAAATTATGAGTAAGGAGCTATTAGAGAGCTCTTAGGAAGCTTGAGAAAGAAGACGAAGAAGAAGTGAAATGGTATTAGGAATTTATGAGAAAAGGGATGGTATTTATAGGAAAAACCTTAGAATAAAATATCGAATTGTGCAATTACCTAAATGCCCCTAGCCCACACCCCTCCCTAGCCCCTTGTGCATATCTCCACTCCACCCAAAGCCATGTGATGGTTGATATGAGATGATGGTGTGGCGTTGTGAAGTGATGGTTGCTTTTTGGTTACTTAGAGATTAAGTTTTTGAAATGTTTAATCATTTTTGTGAGATATATATATATATATATATATATATATATATATATATATATATTCATTTATATATTTGCATCTAACATGTATATGTATTTACATGTAGGTGCAAAATACTTAGAATGTCTTTGAACAACTTTTGTTCGTTAAATCCTTGAAATCCGGAGAACTGGTTATTGGTCACATTTTCACTTATACTTTAACGTACGTATATTTGCAAAAGAATTAAAAAATAATTTTTTATCATTTTAAACTAATTAAAAAGATCACATTCGAATTATAAAACCATATAAATTCATATTAAAAATTATTTATGATAATTTCTATTATATCGATAAAGCGATATCGATTTTTCCTTATATTTTCAAATTAAAAATATCTCTTTATAAAACTATTATAAATGATTCATTATCACTTTATAACTGTTAAAAATGAATTATCCTTATTTAATTTTGATTTAATTAAAATAAATCTATATTTAAATACGATGCTACTTATCGATATAAATTTCGAGGAAATATTCTTGTAAATATTTATTCAAAGTAATTTTCTCTTACTTATCATCACTTGAAATGATATTATATGTATTATCATCTCTTATTTAAAAATAAATTCAATTTATAAAAGTGATAAACTGGAGGTTTGTTACAAACATCGAGTCGTTGATATTACAACACTAAAGTATGATCAAGAACCTTTAAAGTTGGCGATCTCGTCCTGAAATGGGGTTCTTCCAGCCCCTTCACACATGAATCTGACATGGAAGCACCATATGTCATTGAACAAAGGATTGGAGAAGGGACTCTCAAGCTAGCGACTGTCGATGGCATTACACTTCCAAGACTATGGAATATCGTGCATTTACGATGATATTTCATTTAAAACATTTCCTTTGTATTTAGGTAATAGTTACTTTCAAAATTTTCTTTACTATTCGATTTTTTGAATACGTAATAAGATAGCTTAGTTTGTTCCTTTTTATTTGATGAACAAAATCTCAAACTTTCTTTGCATAAATGACCATTGTTGCATTTTATGCTAAGTATACAACGAAAATAATTGATATTGATATGTGTAATGTGTGAACAGGCTCACGGAGTTTGAAATCGATGACTCATATTAATCCTTGATGAGATCAAACAAGATGAGCTCCATTAACTTCTCGATTAACAACTCCCATAGATGAACCAAAGAACTGGACACTTAATAAAAAACAAAGATCGCCGACAATCTAGAGAACAAAGAAATTCCTGCCCAGACTGTGGGACCAGAACAAAATCAAGGCGAACAAAAGAAGTAAAAACATAAAAAATTCGGGCGTGATTGACCGCCCACGATAAAACTCTAAGTCCTCAGAGTGTAGACCGGAGTATATACAATACAGGTGTGACTGACCACCTACGAGAAAACTCTAAGTCCCTAGAGTGCAGGACGAAGTACAAATAATTTGGGTGTGACTGACTGCACACAATAAAACTCTAAGACCCCGGAGTATGGACCGAAGTATAACAATTCGGGTGTGACTGGCTGCCCAAGGGAAAACTCTAAATCCCCAGAGTGTGGACCGGAGTACAAACTATTTGGGTGTGATTGACTGCCCATGAGAAAACTCTAAGTCCTTAGAGTGAGGACTGGAGTATAAACAATTCGGGTGCGACTGATCGCCCACGAGAAAACTCTAAGTCCCTGGAGTGCAGATTGGAGTATAAACAATTTGGGTGTGACTAATCGCCTAAGAGAAAACTCTAAATCCCCAGAGTGTGGATTAGGGTTAAATAATTCGTATGTGACTGACCTCCACGAGAAAACTCTAAGTCCTTGAAATACGAACTAAAGTGTAAGTAGTTTGGATGTGACAGACCGACCATGAGAAAGTCCCCGGAGTGTGGGCCGAAGTAAAAACAATTCGAATGTGACTGACCGCCCATGAGAAAACTCTAAGTCCTTGGAGTGCAGACCGAAGTATAATTGAATTGGGTATGAACCGACCGCTCGTAAAATAATTCTAAATCCCCATAGTGTGGACTAAAGAAAAAACATAAATCAAGCATGAACCGACCACTCATGAAATAACAAGTCCCCAGAGTGTAGACTGACATGTAAACTCCATGGATAGACGAGCGGATTTCGACCGTTATCTATCCCACAAAATCCAACCTAAAATCGATGGGAGGAATATAAATTATAGAAGGCTGGATATCACAGCTTACTGTTGTTCCTGCTTAGCATTGTCTACAACTTAAGGCAACGATTGCATGGAGGTCTTGAGATAGAGATGTTGAATTGTTAACAAAATTTACAATCAACAAATTACAAGTACATTGAATGGAAAGTAACCATTCAACTATCAAAATAGCGATTCACGTGATATTTAATCAGAAGAAAAAAACTTTTATTCACAGGTCTCAAAATTCCAGTACAAGTTATTCCAAAATTTGGGATTCCTATCCGTACACTTATAAATAAAAAAAGAAATAATTATTCAAATTATGTATAATGATACAAAATAATGGTTACTTCTTCGACTTCTTCTCCTTTTTTGGTTTTTAAGAGTTGAGCCAGTTGAGCTTCTCTTCCAAGACCCTTTGCCCCCTTAGTCAAAATGCTTGAAGGAGGAATTTCGCTAAGAATTGTCCCATTGGGTGGAATAACTTGCAGTGGTACAAGGTCAGGATCTTTGAATTCCACCTCGACGGGCTCGCCTTTAGCTTTACGTTTTGACTTTTCCTCCTCTAGATCTGCTTCTTCATAGTGGCTTTAGCGGTGTGTTTCGAAGCAATTATGATTATTGCATCATCTGATTCCTCAGCAAGGGGTGGATCTTTTAGACTTATCTTTGTCAAGCGCATCGATAACTTGAGCATCGATCCCCGGAATATCGACAACGACCGAAACTTCAGCCGTTTTCTTCTACTGCTTCATAGCGGCACCACACCTGGGAGTCTGATCAAGGCTCGGATGATCTGCAAAAATATTTTAAAGCATGGCCATTAGTTGAAAGCCTTTGCGCGTGAAGAACAAAAAAAATTCAAATTCGAAGAAGTTTAGTATAATACCTGCATCCGATTGACTTTCTATAGTCAATGGAGTGCTTCCTTTGGGAATGAGAGATAGCATCTGTGGTCCAAAGCCAGGTCTATCCGCATTGTAGCCAAAATTTTGCTCCACAACATGAGAAGATGATGGTGTAGCTACTTGGATAGAAGAAGAACCCTTAGGATTGGTTTCAAAAGATTCAACGATATCCTTTCCTTCCTCAATCGGTGTAGGAGCCTTGAAAATCTAAAGTTTAGCGATAGCTAGATCCAACATCTCGTTTGCTCAAAGAACTTCTTTCACAAGTTCCTCTTTGTTAAATTCAACCTCTCCCAAATCTTGTTTCTTTGACGATGTGCTCCCATGCTTCAACAAGTGAATCAAGGTATCGTCGCCGAGAAAGCTTAAGTCACGGTGGAGAAGGACCTTTACATTATATTTGATAATTAACAAATCGAGAAAGTACTTAATCTCAATCTTACCAGACTAGATAACAACCTCCCCCTGGGATTTAGCTTGTTCAAGCACTTCTTTTCTGCCTTCTTCTTGGGTCTCTTCCTTTAAAGCTTCAATATTGGTGAATTATTCGTCGAATTTTGTTCTTAAGCTCCTCTCCTTTAAGATTTCCTCGCAGTATCTCTACGACTCCTCTTGTGCCTCAATTTTCTCCTCCTTTTCTTTCTTTATTGATTCTTCAAGCTCCTCAACACAAAGAGCTATAGCGTCTTTCTCCTTTTGCAAGGAGTCCTTTTCTAAAGCTAGAGTGTCACTACATTAAAGCACCGTGCCAAGTTCCTTCTTATGAGAAGTCTCAAAGAGACTTACCGTCTCTACTGTCTCCTTTGCATTCTTTTCGGCTTCAGCAAGTTGGGTTTTATACTCAAGCAACTCAACATACGATGCTTAATGATATCTTTGTCGTGAATAGCCTCCAACTTGAGATGGTCGATTTCATGCTAATGCTATATGGAGACTTTAGAAACTTTCTTAGCCTAATGAATAAATGATTCGTGCTGAATGAATATATCGTTCACACATGCTAATGAGCTCTCTTTAGCATTTCTAGGAATAACATGTATAAAGGAGGGAATTTGAGTCCATTAAAGCAGATCTTTGGAAAAGTAGCTTTAAGTCCAGCTAGCTTTTTTGCTATAGTAGGGTCAGAAGTGGGAGCCAATGGAAATGGATTAGATGTGGCAAGTGAATGCTTACTGAAGCGGTGCTTGCGTGACTGCCTTTAACTAGACGAACCAGAATATTGCTCGTGAGGCATGGTGGCATAAGGGCCGCAATACGAAGGTTTCTCTCCGTTATGAGCAGGAAGGTTAGAGTGTTCGTCATGATGAGAAGCATGTTATTGGGACTTTCATTTAGATGATGAAGAAGACTACCTCGAATAATAATCTTTATCTCACCCGTTATCTTTCTCTCTATACTGTGTAGGCTTGAAGTCTCGACTTGAGCGGTAATAAGTAGAAGAGCCTCGGAGACGATCAAAGGAACGAGACTGAGACATTGCACCTGTAAAAAACCAAATAAGTGCATATTAAAAGTTGTCGTATGAAGGATTAATAACAAGTGTATTGTGAAGTGTAAGTGTTTTGTTTGTCCTAGTGTCCCCCCGACGGCCGGTAATGGTGGCTTTACTTATCAGAGTGCTCTTCCCTTTGTTAGAAGGTTGGACGCCTTCACCGCTTCTCTAGTGGAGTTAAGACCTATAATATTAATATTTGGAAATCCATAGGAATTATATCGTCAGGAATTTGAAGGTCGGAGGATCCTTTTAGTGAGCTTTCCATGTGTTGAGATGTTGACTCCTTTTCAAGGGGAGTAATGACGAACTTCGGATTTGACCCAGCCTTACTTTTGCACAACTGGTACATTAACTTCTTCTTTCTTTTCAAAGGTGTCTGCAATTGCCCGACCTGTGGCTGTCCACCACTGATGCTTTTCCAAGGCCTATAACATCATCTCTTGGTCTATCAGCTTGAGAATCTTTAATTTCCACTTCTTTGGTGTCTTCCAGAGTCCCCTCAATAAGAAGCATGATGTGGTTGATTGTTACTTCTCTTCGTTTAGCGATAGTCTTTAGAACTGCTTTTCTTCTGGGGAGTCCAATTCTACGACCATCTTCCAATAGCCCGAATAATGATAGCAGCTCGTCAATGACGAGGAGTTTAATATTCCGATACTCAACAAGAGAAGCACGAATGTTGGTGATGGCTCTAGAGAACTCGGCGCCTTCGGGTTGTGGATGAACACCTGGAAGAACGTATGTTAGTAGATTCGAATGAGAAGTTATGATTTGAGTCATCGAACTTAAGAGGAAAGAGGAAGTGTCACTTACGTTCTTCTAACCATCTTTTTGCAAAGTTGGGTGAACATTGCACATAGAACCACTCGTGCTTAAATAAGGAAAGCTTCTTCCACATGCCTGTCTAGACTTGGCAGTTCAGAAAAGGTTCAAGGAAGACATAAGAAGGGCTTCCTAATCGTCTTTTGAAGTTATAGATAAATTTAATTTCTTCAGAAGTTGGAGAATGGAATAGAACATATATGAATAAGAGGAAAGTCCCATGGATGAATGTGTAGCTATTAGGATGCAACTGAGTATGGGCGATCCTAAGATACCTTAGCATCTCTAGGACGAAGGAGTTAAAAGGTGGAACGATCAAGCCTATCTTGCCTCGTTGGAACTACGACTCCTCGAATGAGATCCCATGGATGGAGCACAATCGACGAAGAGAGGCTTCATTGATTCTAGAAGCTTGTAAGTCGACGAGGTTATCAAGGATGATGGCACCCTCAATGGCATAGGAAGCCAGACTGATGGTTTCTGTTGGTAGAAGTGGTATATCAAAGAAGATATTAATTTGAGGATTAGATGCTTTGGTTATTATATGTGGTGGATCGAAGAAGGTCTTTCGAATATGGTGGCAGAACTTGATTTTACTTCAAAACCGATATGTCTCGCTACCGATTCAGAAGACATGTTGACCAAAGGCTTCGTGCATCTGAGATCTATGTTAGTTATACTCAGTAGACAATCATAAATTGCGGTGCAGTGTGAGACAACCGCGGTGCAGTGTGAAACAACCACGGTGCAGTGTGAAATAAGCATGAATTGCTTCAAATCAAAAAAGCAAGAATAAAACGACAAGGCTTGGAGTTTTATACAAAGAGACCGTCATCGCTGACCGATTACAATTGACAAGAAAGTTGATCAATAATGAAAGCTTTAAGATTGATTACCAACATATTTATTTATGAATTTTATCATCCAAGTTTATTAGCCAGTTTTTACTTAGTCCATGTTGAGAAGTTTGGAAGTTTGTTCGTTTAAGCTTAAGTTCGACGGTCCAAATATGCAAGTCGCATTTTCCGTAGTCATCTTGTATTCAGGCAAGGCAATATGAAGTTAAGTTTTTAAATGACTTAGATTAAATTAGTCTTTATAGTCAATATCGATCCTTTCACCCTATATCGATCCCTTACCCCGGTCATTTTATACCGATCCCTACACCTAAGTTACTAACATCGATCCCTCGTAAAACCATCTCCTACCGATCCCTCTCACCAAAACCGTTCTCTACCGATCCCTACTCTAGAGCAAATAATGCCGATCCCTCTTTGTAGCTACTTCTTTACGATCCCTCATCTAAGCAATCCTCCTCACTGATCCCTTGCCAAATCACTTCACACCGAACCCTCATCAACACGATTTCTCACCGATCTCTATTTTACAACATCATAGTCTCAAAACCGGCCCATTTTACTCAATCCACACTGATCCCTTTCCAAGAAACTCCAGAACCCTACTTCTACATCTCTTTCTCCTCCTCCTTATATTCATATCCTGGTGTAACCTACTAAGCGATCCATCTGAAAAACACTCGAACGCACCAAAGCCCGAGTTTCACAAGAGAACTACATGATCAAAAGGGGGTTTCATACCGATATATATCAAATTAAATTAGAAGGGAAAGCGTTCAAGCTTTGGGACTGAAGATTAAAGAGGAACGACTGTGCGGAAATGCTAAAGTTCATGCTTGGATTTGAGTATGGAGTAGGAGAACTTTTGGTCTACAAGAAGGGTTGTTGTAACCTAGTTTCGGTAAGAAATGCATGCAAGGGAAAATAAAAATGATGAGGTAAAAGTTAAGAAGCAAAAAACGAAGGGAAGGAAGGCAGAAAGGTATACTTATATACATGCACATATATGGAGAAAAGACCGGTTATAGGGGGTGACCCAGTCATAGATAAGGAGGGGGGATCAACACTAAGATCTACCAATCCCTACTCATGTTCCCTAGCATGGGATCAGTATGAAAAATTTTGATCCCTCCATTAAAAATTGGTGAGGGAAAAATGATTAAAAATAAAATAAAGATAAGGAATGGAATATAAGATGGGAAAAGAAAAACGATGGATGACTTAAAAATGTTTGACGATCGTTATCATGAAGGTTTGACCGCAGAAGCAAGTATACATGATATTATAATTATTAGCAATGACCTGTAAATGTTCGAACACGTCTGGGAGCTAGCGATAGAAATGTGTATATGAATATACTCGGGTACGATTCAAGAATTCTACCTTTTGAAATCAACTGAAATTGCAATCAAGCCTGAAACAATCAAGTTCAAAATTGGACCAGACTAAAGAAGGCCTATAAATCCCACATGAACGAATTTTCATATGCTAATGGAATATGACATCATACTTGTATATTGAAAGTCAACAAAGGAATAGGAATTAATCAGGAAGTTGGATGGACATCTTTCCGACAACTTAGAATTTTTTCAATTCAAAACACGTCATGTTACTCACAAGACGTACTTTGGGGGCCAAGTGTTACCCGATACCCTGGCCCGGATATATTGGACCGATCATGCAAGGCAGATCCGATTGTTTTCAGATGACCATGAAGTAGTGGCTATAGGACCTAGAAATTGAATTCAGATGGTTATACGAAGCTTGGATTGAACGGAGCTCAAAAATAGGCAACATAGGATGTCATAAATATGGAAATTAGCTTGGTCGGAATAGGGATCAGCATAGTCATTTGTTAACATGGATGAAATTCTTGAGGTGTCGGTATAGCTAGAGGAAGCGCTAGGGATCGGCATGATTACTTGGTTGGGTAGTCAACTTAGATGAAAATGTAGAGGGATTGGCATAGGTGGTGGTACTTAGTTCAACATGATTTGATAATGTTATAGGGGTCGGCATAGCATTCAGGAAACAGAGGGATCGATGGTGCGCTATAAAGCCAAAGGGATTGGCGTAACGTCCTAAGCGGTAGGGATCGACATATACTTAAGAAGCATTATGGATCGGCATTATGAAACTTAAGGGATATACATGGATAAGTCAGTAGGGATCGACGCAACATCAAGTGTAGGGTTCGGACCAAACTATTTTAATATGGAACTACACTAAAGATTGAACAAAAGCAAGAGCTCCACACATGCAATCATTTTGATATTTGAGATACCATCATATTTGAGCATGAAGAAGCTACCATAGGGATCGCAACCCCAAATTAAATATATAGAGGGATTGGTACCGATCCCTCTCCATTGTGATTTTGGCCTAGCACTCCCTATGGTGGGCCTATATGGATGAGAAGTTCCTGTTGCCGAAGTTCCAGTTAGATTGGTGGTTGCATTCATCTATAAATATAGGCCTAGGTGGTCATTCTAAAGATCTTTACGATGTTGGTTAGATAACATTATTATTGTACTCAACAACCGCCATTATTCTCTTGTTTTTCGCTGTGACCAAATTAGTGTGAGTCAATAAAGAGAATATTCAAAGTGGATGTTGGAAATCAACGCCGAACCACTATAAATCTTGTTGTTCTTGTATTCTGCTGTGATTTCCTTGTTAATTTGATATATTCCTCTGTTTTGGTTTAGTTTCTTCATTTGTTTCACGACACAAATCTATTCTTGGGTAGTGTTTGTGTCCAATTTGGTCGCAAACAATCTCGATCTACAATCCACTAAAAATTATAAAGTTGGATTCTTCGTAATCTTATTGATCAGATCTGCAATTGAGTGGGTGCGATGACATTCGGGGTGATGGATGTTAGGAAACTGTAGTTACGGTTAGCTTTTGGTGAGGCATAAGGAAGTGTTTGGCGAAACGAGGTTTGGATTTAAGTCTTGTAGGTCGAAGAGCTTCGGTGGATGGAGTTTGGGGAGGTGCGGACAAGGAAAGAAATTGCGACCTACAGGTTGTCGTGATGTGAGCTTCAAGTTAGATGATGATTGGGTGAGTCGAGTATGAATTCAGGGTGTGAAATGTAGAGCTCACTCGTAAAGAGGTTCTATAGTGACCCGCCTTTTCAACCATCAAAAGTTAACACAAGCACATCTATGGTATTAATGTATCGAGCATCCAAGTGCTAGAAAAGCAGATTGTTGGGACAAAATAAAATAATGATAGAACATAGTCTCATATCGTAACAAGTAATCTATAATATAGACAATGATCTTTACAAAAAAAAAACTTTATATATACACAACATCAGAGTACACCAACCTATCATAGTCTGGATAGTTATAACAGCCCGTGCATATAAGTGTTGATAAATGCAAAAAGAAAATTTAGTGCAAATAAAAATAAAATACTTGGATACGCCTTAGAGGCATCTGTCTCGTCTCCTGAAGCTCTAAAACAGACTAACTAGATCTAAAAATATGCTCGGTCTGACCTGAGCATATAAGAAGTATAACATCCGAATTAGTCTAACAAACCAGCATAAGAAACACACCTCAATTAAATTTTAATGTTATAAAAACCTTTAAAATAAAGGTATCTCGTAAGACCACACATCACATAAACACAGATAAGTTTTTATGATAACCAGAACATTACTATAGAAAATCTATTGATATTATAATAATGTCTAGGGTTGAAAATGAAGAGGGAATAATAACTGATTTTGTTACATTAATTAAATTCCTGCATAGCAGGTATATAATCAAGTCTGATTTCTCGTATTGGAAAATGTATTCCAACTATGAAAGGGCAAGCGTCTATTCACCGAATTAGTACACGTCTAGATAAAATGTACTAGATGATGCCTTAAATTGCAGTTCTCCTACTCAAAACTGGCCTACCTCTTACTGGATAGTACCGAAGATGATCACCCCTTGGTTGGTCAACAGCTATAATGGGCCCTAAAGCATACATAGATATAGACTCTAAACAAGGGATGGTCATACCTTAATGGAAGCGACCCGCATAGCCCTGTAGCACGTCCCTGCTTTAATCATTTTACCAAGTATGAGACTAGTGAGGTAAGGGTTACCTTATTCCTCTTAGTAATTACCACTTGGAATGCTAACAACATTCTCCAAACAGAAATGCAATGCCAGCATTCATCCATACAAGTTTCGTTTGAGGTCTAAACGAAACCAAAGGCACTAATTCTACTCATCCATTTTGGAATCATCCACAAGATTAGTAGCAAGTAGCCTTGCACCTCAAAGAACTTCATCTTCGAAAACATCATCCTTAAGATGTCATCCATTCGAACACTAGTGCTTGTTCAATGTGTTTTTCGGTCAACATACCCGATCCTAGTGTCCACGAACCAACAGCGATAGTTTAAAACCAGCCAAATTTTATAGTAAGTTATTTAACTATCAAATATAACAATCGAACAATAATCGGAGATTTATTTTTTTCCATAGCAGCCACTCAGGCTCCAAATAAATATTCCATTTATTTAAATCTCTTGTCAAAAATATTTATATACTTATCCCATCGGTAGAAGTATATTCGTAAAACATTATGAAAGATTTCTTATTTCAAAATCATATAAAAATGATTAAAAAATGTTGTTTAAAATGAAATGGAGATAAGGATAAACCCAAAACTATTCCTTCTGTGTTAAGCATGGAAAGAATGTCCACTACACCAAAATTAAGAAGGTCAATCCAGGAAAATCCAATTTCAATTTTTTTTATCAATTTCTTTGATAAATCTCTTTCATTTATGAATACTTCCTTTACTAAAATTCTCAATCCATTTATAAAACTCTTTTATAAATATCCAAAATCATTTATAAAACTCTTTTGCAAATATCCAAAATCATTTATAACTTCTTTTATACTTCCAATAAGTGGATCATTCCATATATTTCCGTAAATTCACAAATGGAATTGTTTATTCTAATTTATCAAAATGGTATTGATTTCCTTTTTATTAATAAGGTATTGCTTATAAATTTCCTTTAAATCTATACAATATCATTTATAAACCTGTTCTTTTATTTCCAACATTTTATATAAATAGACATCACAAATATCCATTTCTAAAATATCTCCACCTTCCTTTAAACATAAGATCTTCCTTTTTAAAACAAAAGATAACTCTTTTAATTTCCCTTTTTAGAATAATCCTAATTATTAAAATAGTTTCCTACAGAGCCAAATACTTCCAAAATAATTATTAAAATCCTTACTTATATATATATATATATATATAGGAATTTAAAGAATAAATAAATAAGTCAAACTAAAATAGAAAAGTTTCAAAACTCACTTACAAAATAAAGTATGCTAGAAACTCTAAGATCAATTTAATTTCCAGATCGTAAACCATTTCCAAAATCAAACATCACTTAACTGTATTTCCAAAATACCATATTGAGGCCAATAGTTATTATGGCACTTAACAAATGCTATTACTTCCTTTTTCACTAAAACGATTTAACTTTTCATTAGTGTCAATGTCACATCCAATATGGCCACACGACTAAATTTCTGCATTTACAATCAATTTAACAGGAATTTAACTGGCAATTAATGATCACAATATCGAGGAATCTCTATAAATTTTCAAATATTTCAAATTTTAAATACTAATTGCTTTTAATTGTGGAAATGAATATGATAAAGAAAGATTGCTTCCTAATCCTGCTACATTGGGTAGTTCTGTAGTCGTGAATGAAATTATTATGTTTGATGGCTGTAACTTTAATGCCAATCCTAATCAAAGTGATACTATCAATATCTTAGCTAAGCAACCGTTCCCTGTTGTGAAACCTGTTGTTGGTTTTCCTGCGGTATGTCTTGGTTTACATTCTAATTCTGCTACTTGTCCTGCTGTTGGTGATAATAGATTGGAAAATAGTGAGATGGCTAGTACTGATGTGCATCCAAATGTCTATGGTGTTACTCTTTCCTCAAAAACAATTCTTCCTGGGGATGTCCTAAATTCAAATGTATCGAACAAGGAAAATATTTCTAAATTGCAAAAACAAGATCGGACGTGGTCCTCCTTGTTCTCTGCTTTACCTCGGAATGCTAAAGTGCCTTTGTGCCTCGCTCATTTGATATGGTTAGTATTGATGGAATTTTGGTACCTCCTACGGAGGCTATTCAGGCTGGCACAGACTATTGGTCTGAGTACCTGGTGGATTTTTATTGGATTCTAACCTGCCTTATTCTGTTGTTAAAGAGCATTGTTTCAGAGCATGGGAGCCTAAGGGCAGTCTCCTCGTTTATATGGAAAATTCTATGTTTTTCTTCAAATTTTCGAGGCCTATGGAGCGCTTTAGAATCCTGAATAGAGACCATATTTTTATTAGAGGCCAGCCATTTATTTTAACTACATGGAGTCCGTCTGTCGACTGCGCCGTTTGGACCTATTTTACTCATATTCCATCTGTTTTATAACCCATGCTTGGCTTAAATTGGTTAGCTAGCTCTATTGGAAAAGTGAAATTTTTTGATGCCAACACCGTTGCTAGAGAAAAATTAGTTTATGCCAAAGTTTTGATTAAAGTGTCTTCGGATAAGCCTTTGCCGAGCTCAATCAAAGTGAAAGTATTTGACGATCATGTTGTAGAGATTGTTGTTCACAATAGTTGTAAACCAGACATATGCACATCCTGTCAGCCATTTGGTTATCCCTCTCCAACCTGCTCTCGTAAATCTTATGTTCCTCCTCTTTCTGTTAGAAACCCTCTTCCTCGACCTTCGGTCATGAAATGGATTCCAAAGATGCCAATCAATCCTTAGCCTCCCCTAATGTGTCTAATCCAGTGCCTCTGATGTACCTACCATTCTTTTGAGCCTTCTATGCCTCCTATTTTTCCTCCTTTTGAACCTACTTTACCTCCTGTCATGCCTTTTGTGCATCCTTCAGGTCCTCCTCCCGAGCCTTATGTGCCTCCTATTTTTCCTCCTTTGGCCCTTTTGATTGATCTGGTCTCTTCTGTTTCTAAGGCCCTGAATCCCGATATAGAATCGAATTCAGAAGAGAAAGTTTGGCTCCACGTACAGTCCAATATGAGATATGACCCTACATGACATGATTTCCACATGTACGTTAGTGAAGTAGAAGGTGAATTCAGATGTCTTCATTACTTCATTGCTAGACTTGGACTTGTTCTTACAGTGAAAGCTGTCCATGGTGAGCGAAATAGATCTCTTCTCCTTGATGACAGATGGGATAGGAATTTTATCTACTGTAGAGATTATCCAGGATTGTGAAGGATATTTCTTCTCTCTTTATAGTTTTTTTGCATGTCCTGATCCTGATGGATGTGATTCTTCTTCTTCCTAGGAAGAAGAACCTATGTTCCCTTAGGTTATTTTCTTTTCAGCCACGGAAGTGTTATTGCTTCTCACATGTATTGTATTTAAGTTGTATGGCCACTATAAAACCATATTTAGCTGTTTCTATGCTTATACAAAAAACTTATTCCTTATTTATATACAGTGGAACGACCCACTATAAATGCCGGCTAACTTTTTCAAAATAGTGGATATTTTAACCAATCAGCTAATAATTTCAACGAAACTCAAATGTAAAATTTTATCTTTTATAATATTAATTTATCTAGAGAGGTGAGATTAACTCACCAAAATTCCAGTCATTGCTTCCGCATTCTGATTTGGACTAAAATCGATTGCCTAGCACAAAATTCCATTAGCTCTAATCTCAACTAATCCAATTCCAATATGTAGATATCGCCGATACGAGTCCATCGCGACTAACCACATTTGAATCCTACCTAGTATGAAATATTTATTGAGTTTTACAAGATTTTGGAACCAAGTAAATAACTAATGATTAAATTACATAATTAATTACCAAAATAAAATTCTAATTCCTCTTTGCAAAATCATGGTCGTTGAAATTCCAAACTCGAGATCCCCGCTTCCTCAAATATCCCTGCCGCCTCAGGCCTCCTACAGCTATCACGAGTTCATCGTAGCTAGCCTCGCCAAGAGGTCCCCAATGCTACCGGCCATGTCACCAATCATCGCCGCAATCACCAAAACGAACCCCCAAAACGCGAAATCAATTGCATGTTCATCGCCAGATTATGGCCATCTTCGGCCATCCCACGATGATCCAACCATCTAATCTACTCCATTCCCCTACACGAATAACTTTCTAACTGACACCCTCGCCTAAAAAGTCCCTAGAAGCTCTGTTGAAATACAACCATTTGATGAAGGGAAATTAATAATGGCGGTTAAGGGTTACATTTTCTGTGGTTGGGGCCAAATAAGAAAGGGTAAGGGCCTTTCTATAGAAAATGTTTATGGCACTATTCACGTCCAAAATTTTCGAACTCCAATCGAGGCATGCTTACTAGCGTTCCTAGCCAAATATCTCTATTACGAACTCAACAAAACTATTTTTAGGACCTAATTCCAACATATGCAAAAGTTAACCTTTTGGGTCGCTTGATTTACAAATCGAAGTTGACCTCCTAACTTGACATCAAACAATCAAAATATATCGATGCTTATACTCACTCTGTCTCGCTCGGACCATCTAGACTCAATGCAAATAATCTCAAGCCCTAAAAAGTCCGTCTGGGAAAATTGAGCTTTCTAGCTCATCTATAAAATAAACCAATTAAATATTTAAATATTCAAAAGTTAAATATTCTGAACACCTTAAAAAATACCGTTTGTTACACTCTCCCCTTAAAAAGATTTCATCCCCGAAATCCTAAGGACTAAGCAACAAAAGCAAACATCCAAGATTATATGATGATATAAAAATCATCTTTAACTTATGCCAAATCAACAAACTTCATCCTAATCTATCTTGGACAATATCCTACCTACCATGCACATGTCAGCCAACATTGCACTCTCATTCAAATCGAGATATAAACTCTCGAAACGAATAAGTAATTAGAACCGCATCAATAGTGACAACCTTCCATATTGTCACTAAATTCCTAAGTCACTTAGGACCATTCCAAAAATCTCTACCATCAATTCTTACGACTATCCGTCATATCTAAACATCCTTGCTCTAACTTCTTATCAGCTATGGCCTAAGTTTTCAAAAATATTTCGACAGCACCTCCTTTGCACGGCTAGATCCGAAAAACCACAACTTCCCACATATGGCCCAAACGAACAAAAGAAAACAAAGCCCAAAAGTGGCGTCGCATATCTGGGGCATAAAACACTAACTTATCACCAAACTGTAAAACTACTACATAATAATTTGTTTGGAAACAATTTTACTTGTGAAACCAAAAGCAACAAACTAGCATTTACTTCCACTCACTTGAAACTCACTTATATAACCCAAAAGAGAGTTAAACATGACAACGAATAGTACAACAACTCAGCAATATATAACATGAATCTAAGCATGCCAAACCATAAAAAACAATCATCTTAAACAAAGTCATATCACATCATGTAACATGCATTTCTAATGTCAAAAGTATATAATTACATTAAATCCCATACGATGTATATATGTCACCCGCATGCAATATTAACTCCGATCAATCGCTCGATCACACAAATTTCCCTTTCGAACTAGTATCACTCACTCGACTTCTCTAGGTTATATTTTGGTCTTGTTTATTGATTAAAACCACCGTTCTCCTTGCATAGCAATATACTATGATAGAGAACTTCAGAATCATGTCAAAAATCCATATCAAGTGTTGGCTGTCAAGAATCGAGTGGAGACTCCTTGTTTGAACTGATGTAAATCATCTCAAAATCATATGCTCGAATCTAGATCAAAGATCCTTATGCGAATAAAATGATCTACATATGTTATCATAATAATATTCAAAGGATATGAGCTAAGGAATCGATGCCGAGTTTGGGGGTTCATGTCGAGTTCTGAAGCCAGGGGTTCTAGTGGAGATTCTAAGTTTTAGATGCTAGGATCAATATCGACGTCCAAGTCTTTGTCGACCTCGAAGAAGACAAAATAGTGATAAAAATAACCATGTCATGCCTATCTAATAACATCAAGCTTCTTCAAAATAGTTTCATGGTGAGGATCAAGAATCATGGACATCATCGACGATTAAGAAGTAACATAGCATTATCCTTATGAAAGCAATCTCAACAATAGTTGTTCTCGAGATTTATCATTAATATTGATGCCGCGCTTCATTGGCACCGAAGATCATCAAGGAAGAACAACGTTGAATATTTATAACATGCCGAGGCCTCATCATAAAGAAACAAGAGTACAAACGGTAAAGCTCAATAGCATCGTTAATGTCAGGTCGATAAAGCTGCCATCATTAATTCTCAATGATGCTGAAGCATGATGAAGTTGAAGATTAGCGGCATCGACCACCTGCCAAACTATATAAATGGGAACTTAGGGGTCTTTAGCTGGGGGCTAATTCTTTATTTTCTCTCTCTTGTTCTCAAATTACACTCTAGCAAACCCTATATTGAATTAGGGGAAATTGTTTCTGATTGTAATCACATTTAATCAATAACATTAATGGCTTGGATTAATATTTGGATTTTGGCTATGATTTTTTTGATGATTATTGACTTGGGTTGTAAATATTTAGTCTTGCTGAGTTTGAAATTCGAAATGGTTACAACCTCATTGAGTTCTAAAATGAGACAGACACGTTATAAAGTTCGGAGCTCGACATGACCATAACCTCGTAGAGCTCTGAGCTAAGATGAACATGTTGTGAAGTTCAAAGCTTGATGTGACAATTGTCAGTGATCCTCTAACAATGACCTATACATGGCCTTGGCATGGTCAACCTTGTCGAGCTTTAACCAATGCGAACCTACATGTGCATAATTATACAAGCATAAGATTCTAGAATTTGGGAGCAAAAAGGGCATTTTGTCTAACACCATGCTTGATGTATTACATCACTAACTTGCCATATTTTTACATTTTCATCTGGTCATACAATGTGACATAAGTTTTATAAAGAATGTCTTATCTAAAAATTCATATAGGTGAACACAACATTATCATTCAAGCTTCCTTTGAGGATGTCGAGTCCTTATTTGCTATGTCGAGCCTTACTTCCTTGGAGGATGTCGAGCCCCTATTTGGGATGTCAAGTCCAATGACCAATGAATGAAGAATGAGCACAAGCTTTCTCTCAAAGATATATCGTCATCCTTATTAATGATTTTATCGTATATTTAGTCTCATAATGATATGATGGACTTTGATATCTTCACAAAAACATTAATTAGCAACATTTTTTTATTTGTCTACATATGTTAAAGCTAAGAGCTAACTATCACTATTCAACAACAGAGGCATTATACCATTTTTTGGCCTAACATTTTTGGCGCTAGATGGAGGGCTCGAATCTTCAACTCATTTAAAATTTCCTTTTTTAGAATTAATAAATCAAAATTTCATGTTATGAAAAAATGGAATTGAAACGGCTCAATCCTATAGATGAGGAAGCGGTACACACAACGATTTTGGAGGTAAATGTTGCTCTTAATTTCAACTTAGACGGTGTGGAAGTGGACCAACCATCAACTCCAGCACAACCCAGCAACAACGAAGCTAAGATAAAGAGCTTGGAACAACAACTACATGAAATAAGATGGCTCTTGGATACGGTGCTTACTCAAAAATCATCCGAACTATCAAACTTAAAGCGAGAGAAGAGGTGGAATCATTAAGAAGGAATTTAAATGCTTCCCAACTTTGGAACAAGGGAAAACCTGTCTTACTGCACATGTTAAGCTAAAATACTAGGGAAGAGTAGATGCGAAATCTAAAGAGCAATCTGGGAGCTCAATCACTAAAGGATTGTTATCCCGCTTTTTGGCAAAGCCGTGATACCAAAAGATTGAACGAAAACAAAATACAGTTCGTCTCAGAGATTGGTTATACTTCACTTTGCTATGGATATCGATGAATTTTGTCCGAGTCCGGAACGGGCCAATATTGATAGGACATGACAAGAAAGGTCGAAGGAGTCGTCATTTCAAATTTCAAGTCAATCCGAGTTCGTATGCTCAAGATATGATGGATTCAATTTGAGAGAGGTAGTCATTGTCTGATTCGAAACCATCACCTTCGAACCCATCCACTGTCTTTGCTTCGAACCCATCTGGTTTGAAACCATCCCAGAGCCTTCCTTCGTACCCGTTGGTCCTTCGAATCCATGACGTCACCCAGCTTCGCATCCATCCAACTAAAGCCCCTTCGTATCCTTGCTTCGAATCCATGCAAGCCCTTACTTCGAATCCATCCTCACCAGTATGTCCGAGTCCATAGAAAACCCTCTAGCTCTGAGTCCATGTCACTTCGAACCAACCCTGTTCGAATCGATCGAGTTCGAACCCATAGGGACTCCCTGATTTGAATCGGTCGCGTTCGAAGCCAGGGATACTCCTTTGTTCAAATCCACCGAGTCAGCTGGTTTGAATGACGTGTCATTCCATCGATACGAAGTCGCCATAGTTCATGGAGTCGAAGCGGTCCATTCGGAGATAAATTAGGATCGATTCGAGAGATACGCGCCACGTCACTGCAGACCCACGTGCACTCATGGATTCGAATTCAAGGGTTCGAGACTATCGGTTCGAACCACACAGCCAACCGAGAATCCTCATTTCGAACCGATCATATCTCCTAAACCACTGATCCAAATGCAACCAAATTTTCACAGTAGCTTCCATACAAGATAAAGATTGTTCCTGCCAAGTTTCAGCTCGATTGGACCATTTCTTGATGGTTTCGAAATGACTTCGAATCGATGTCAGATCGAGACGAAACTTGGTGGGGTCGGTCGCGTGGGCCCACTCACGTGCCAGAAGAGGTCTCCCGAAGTTTCAGCAAGATCTGGGCCTCCAACGCCTATAAATAGCACCCTGAAGCCTTCAGAAGGGGGATCTTCCGAGAACTTCTGCCATTGAACACCAAGACTCTGCCGGATTCAAATCTATTCATCAGAATCACTGTTGTATTCAGATTTCAAAGCTATTATCAACTGTAATCCGTTGTAATCGATTTAATCAAGCAAAGCAATAAAGAGAAAACCTTCAAAGTGGACGTAGGCACGAACGCCGAACCTCTATAAATCCTGTGTTTGTGATTGTTGTTTGTGAATTACTGTGATTTGTTACTTAGAGCTGAATTCTATATTGATTGTTGCTGAGTTCTGTGTTGATTATTATCAAGTTGAGTACGTAAACGGGTGCTTTCGTGATATTGAGTGTTTGTGACCAATTTTGGCGCAAACATTTTGGTGCTTTCACTGAGAAGGCTAACTCGGAAGTTCTACCAATTGATAGCAAATTCAAAGAGAGTTTGAAAGTTCAAATTTGAAAAATTATGACGAGACAACCAAGCCGAAGGCCAAGGCCAGAGAGAAGTGAACAACAAGGAAGTCAGGAGGCTTCCTCAGGAGCGAATCAACCATCGATCTACATCACTAGGGACGAGATGGAGACAATGATGAAGAAGCAAGAGGAGTTGATCCAGAGTTTATTTCAACAGATAGGACAGCTTGGAGCACAGAATAGAGAAGCCAATGGAGTCCAGAACGGAGCAGGACCATCCGGCATAGCACCCGAGCTAGGGGGCACGCATATGGAAAATGTTGACCCAATCTTGGAAAGAGAGAGAAGGATCTGCGCAACCTAGGAGTAGTAGAGGAGTGAACGCTCAGTCAAGGGGGCAGATTCCAGAGTTCCCTCACGAACTCGGGGGGCAGGATGAAAGTAACGAACGAAGGTTACATCTTGGAGACACCGACAAGTTGGCAGAGATGGTTAGGCTAGCAATGAGAGGCGGTTTGGTGAACAAAGACCTAGAGGATGTTAATAGGAGTCCTTTCACTCCGGCAATCAGACGAGCTAGAAACCCACCGGATTTCAAATTACCATCGTTGGATATGTATGACGGGAGAACGGACCCCACGGTCCATCTGACGAAATATATGAGACATATGGAGGTGCTGGGGGCATCAGAGGAGGTTATGGCCCGGTGCTTCCCATTGTATTTAACGGATATTGCGGCGTTATGGTTCAGGCAACTAGATAGTGGGTCCATCGGAACATGGAACGATTTAACTGAGAGATTTATGAGGCAATTCAGGGTTCACATTACAAGACCCAAGAATGTGATGACGTTGGCAACTTTAAAACAAAAGGCTGGAGAAACGTTGAGAAGTTTCCTGGCACGGTTCAATGCGGTAGCAGCTTCGGTGGATCGACCGGATCCATCCATGGTTATGATGGCGGCTGTGTCCGGAATAGCAGACGGAACGGAGTTCAAAAATTCATTAACTAAGGACCCACCCGTTGATCTGGGAGAATTCTATCATGAGGCGGAAAAGTTTTTACGATTAGAGGATGCGAATGCAGAAAGAGAAGAAGGAGATGGGATAGAAGTTTATGCACTTAAAGACGAAAAGCCTCTTAAAAAGGATTCGGACAAGGATAAAGGTAAAAGAAAGATTGAGAATGATGGAGACAGATCAAAGCGGCAACGGAGGGAGCCGCGATTCACCACCTACACTGAGCTGAACGAGAGCCTGGAACAAATTTATCAGGATACCAAAGAACAGATTCCGTATCGTAGGCCGATGCGAAGGGATCCAACCTCTGACGAAAGGAAATCAGATAAGTTCTGTGTATTCCATGAATTAAATGGTCATAACACTAATGATTGTAGGCACCTGAAGGACGAAGTGGAAGGGCATATCAGGAACGGTATGCTCCTTCAATATGTAAGGAGGCGAGCTCCTATGGCAGAACCAGAATGGCCACCGTCCACATCAGCTAGAGGCGACCCTGAATCAAGGCACCGTTTGGTTATCAATTGAGTGAAATAACGATGAACAAGTTGTAAGCTCCCACTAACGCAATTGAATCATTTACACATGTGCGAGATCGCGAACGATCTCCAGGCATGCTCTGAGTGATCATTAACCGTTTCGTAGTGGGAACTTACACTTTGACATCCATGCTTTGCTTTCTTTTCATTTTTATTTGAACATTTAGATTTTGCTTATTTGGACATTTCTGTTTTAAAAACTCATCCGTTTAATAGATATTTGATTCTGATAACTCTGGAATGGCTAAGCTACTTACACATGTATGGGGTCGCGAACGATCCTTAGGCATGCTCTGAGATGGCGATGAACCGCCCTGACAAACGATCCAGGATCTCACCCGAACGTGCCCCTGGCATCGATAACATCAAGCCCTCCCGGGCACACTTTATCGCCTCGAACGGCACCCGACCTCGAACGGTCACAATTCGCCTCGAACGGCACTCGACTTCGAACAGTCACAACTCACCTCACCTCAAATGGCTTGATCGCGAACGGTCGTCACTTGAGGTCCAACACCCGACCGCGAACGGTCACAAATTCGCCTCGAACGACACACGATCGCGAACGATCACTTTCTGCGTTGAATGGCATCGACCGCGAATGGTCATGGTTCACTAATTATAAAATCCGACCTCGAACGGTCACCATTCGCCTTGAACGGCACTTGGTCGCGAACGATCATCATTTGCCACGAACAGTAGTCGACCGCGAATGGTCCCATCTCATCATTTGCCGCGAACGGCATCGACCGCGAACGGTCCTATTCCATCCTATGCCACGAATGGCACGGACCGCGAACGGTCCCGATTCACCTCAAACAGCATACGATCCCGAACGATCGTCATTTGAGGCCATATGAAACTATCAAGTTCTTTGCAGGTTGATGATCGGATACGAACGTCCAACTCGAAGCATTACGAAACACACCTTCCTACCGCAAGGCATGTTTTGGGGGGCAAAATGTTATCCCGCTTTTTGGCAAAGCCGTGATACCAAAAGAATGATCGAAAACAAAAGACAGTTCGTCTCAGAGATTGGTTATACTTCACTTTGCTATGGATATCGATGAATTTTTTCCGAGTCCAGAACGGGCCAATATTGATAGGACATGACAAGAAAGGTCGAAGGAGTCGTCATTTCAAATTTCAAGTCAATCCGAGTTTGTATGCTCAAGATATGATGGATTCAATTTGAGAGAGGTAGTCATTGTCTGATTCGAAACCATCACCTTCGAACCCATCCACTGTCTTTGCTTCGAACCCATCTAGTTCGAACCCATCTGGTTCGAAACCATCCCAAAGCCTTCCTTCGTACCCGCCGGTCCTTCGAATCCATGACGTCACCCAGCTTCGCATCCATCCAACTAAAGCCCCTTCGTATCCTTGCTTCGAATCCATGCAAGCCCTTACTTCGAATCCATCCTCACCAGTATGTCCGAGTCCATAGAAAACCCTCTAGCTCTGAGTCCATGTCACTTCGAACCGACCCTGTTCGAATCGATCGAGTTCGAACCCATAGGGACTCCCTGATTCGAATCGGTCGCGTTCGAAGCCAGGGATACTCCTTTGTTCAAATCCACCGAGTCAGCTGGTTTGAATGACGTGTCATTCCATCGATACGAAGTCGCCATAGTTCACGGAGTCGAAGTGGTCCATTCGGAGATAAATTAGGATCGATTCGAGAGATACCGCCACGTCACTGCAGACCCACGTGCACTCATGGATTCGAATTCAAGGGTTCGAGACTATCGGTTTGAACCACACAGCCAACCGAGAATCCTTATTTCGAACCGATCATATCTCCTAAACAACTGATCCAAATGCAACCAAATTTTCACAGTAGCTTCCATACAAGATAAAGATTGTTCCTGCCAAGTTTCAGCTCGATTGGACCATTTCTTGATGGGTTCGAAATGACTTCGAATCGATGTCAGATCGAGACGAAACTTGGTGGGGTCGGTCGCGTGGGCCCACTCACGTGCCAGAGAGGTCTCCCGAAGTTTCAGCAAGATCTGGGCCTCCAACGCCTATAAATAGCACCCTGAAGCCTTCAGAAGGGGGGATCTTCCGAGAACTTCTGCCATTGAACACCAAGACTCTGCCGGATTCAAATCTATTCATCAGAATCACTGTTGTATTCAGATTTCAAAGCTATTATCAACTGTAATCCGTTGTAATCGATTTAATCAAGCAAAGCAATAAAGAGAAAACCTTCAAAGTGGACGTAGGCACGAACGCCGAACCACTATAAATCCTGTGTTTGTGATTGTTGTTTGTGAATTACTGTGATTTGTTACTTAGAGCTGAATTCTATATTGATTGTTGCTGAGTTCTGTGTTGATTATTATCAAGTTGAGTACATAAACGGGTGCTTTCGTGATATTGAGTGTTTGTGACCAATTTTGGCGCAAACAAGGATACACACCCAAAAAGAACAACTATCATGCTTGTCTGAAGGATATGGTGGAGAAGATAGCAAAAGATGTGTTCAATGACAAAACGAAACGAACTCTCGATAAGTGGGCAAATGACAATCATTGAGGGGCTCCTTTCATCGATGAAATTATGTCTATCGAGATCTCATCTTATGTAAGTATAATGGAACTATCAATCATAACGGTCATCTGATGGAATTTGAGAATTAGATGAATCTCAACAACTCATATAATGTAGTACCGTGTAAACCCTTCCCGGTGACTCTCTAAGGAGCAACCATTAAGTGGTACCGATAGTACCATAAAAGACTATCTACTCATAGTTTTCTTGTGATTTCTTTACTTCGTTTATTATCTATAAAGACCCAACTATAGATTACATGGTGCTAGCCAACATAAGACAAAACCTGGGTGTTCTTTTAGGCGATTTCCTCAAAAGGTTCAATGTGGAGGCTTTAAAAGCTAAAGGAATGAATGATGGGGATAAGATGATAGTAGTGCATACAGGGATGATTGCGCGTACCCCATTCTGGAAGGAACTCATTGTTCAGGAATCAAGAATTTCAATTTCAAGAAGATAAGTTTATATGAATGGACAATATGTATCATGCTAGGAAAGAGAATCAAATAAGGAGGGAGACTGGAAAAGCTGGCCTCGATCGTAGTCATAAGAGGCCGAGTTGGTAGGATAATCAAAACACCAATTCTATTGCCTGGAATAAACCATTTTCCTAAATCTATGAAATATTGAAGCAGAAGGTCAAATTTCTATCTCATTCAAAGCCAAAACTTATCTAGAATAGAAAAAGGGAAATGACTACTGTGCTTACCATGAGGTGAATGGTCACAAGACAGATGAGTGTTGCATGATAAAGGTCATTACTCAGATGCTAATCCTTGAAGGACACTTGAAGGAGATCATTCATTAGGGAAAAATAGTCGCTCGCACTAATAATGGTCAACAATAGCTCTCTAACAATGTTATGGATATCATGGAAGAAGAAGGTTAGCCAAATCTTAGTTCACCTCTCAACAGGATTGAAGTGGTTCATAGAGGACCACATTTGGCTAGAAGCAGCAAAGGTACATGGAACAGATACATTAGGGAAGCGAAAGAAAAAGTATTTTCTATCCGAGAAGAGTCGCCACTCAAGAATCTTCAATTCAATATTCAGATGCCTAATCTTACCATCACACCACAAGAACTAAGTGGGATCTGACATCCTCATAACGAGCCTCTTATCTTCACTACCTAGATTGGACTTCACATCGTTACAAGGATTCTTGTGCACATTGGAAGTGCTATCAATGTGATATTTAAACACACTTTTGACCAAATAGGAATCCCATAGAACAAGCAGGAACCAAGCCTTGAGCTCATCTTTGGGTTTAACGATAAAGGATCAATACCGATGGGACAATTAAAACTACTGGTGCAAATAGGATTGCCACTGTGCTACAGAACCTTTGACATGCTATTCATAACCATTGATCAACCTTCATACTACAATGCCTTCTCCGGATGCCTAGCTCTAGATGAAATTGATGCTTTCGTTTGCCTAAATACTTAATGGTGAAGTTCTTAACAAAAAGTGGCTGGGGGACTATAAAGGGGGAGCATTTATGCTCCCATTGAATGAATTTTGTAACTCTAGAATAATATAAAAGAGAACACTATTCTCATTGTGATTCATCTGTCATTTTTTAGCCTTTAGATGAGGGATTTTTACATCTATCATCCAAAGCAAAAACAAGACCCGATAAATCAACCAAGCATCTGCTTAAGGAGTATAGCTCTTCTGACAGAGAACGGATGCTAACTTGTGGAAGAAAAAGTAGAAAATGGGGAGATAGTTGTCGAGTTAGATTGTCGTGGCAAAATGGAAAGAATAATGCCTATAGAAGGCCTTAAATAGATATGTGTAGATCCGTCTGATTAAACAAAGATGGTTAAAATTGGAAAGACGTTAGAAAGCAACCTTAAGGCAGAGTTAATTCAGTTTCTACAAACCAGTAAAGATGCATTCACATGGACTCCTTCACATATGGTCAGAATTAGGCCAACAGTCATATGCCATGCTTTGAACTATGATTCTAGTATAATCCCATTTCGGAAAAAGAAGGGGCAAATAAACAAAATTCAATCTGATGCATGGGAAGAGGTAGTCAAGAAATTGCTCGAGAATGGCTTTATCAGAGAAGTATTCTATTCAAGATGGCTAGTCAATCCCGTATTAGTTAATAAATTGATTGGTAAATGGAGAACTTATGTTGACTACACCGATTTGAACAAGGCATGTTCGAAAGATTGTTACCCCCTACACAAGATAAATTAGCTAGTTAATGCAACTAGTGGGAAAAAACTTTTGTCCTTTATGAATGCTTATTCGCGATATAACTTAATCCCTATGTTCAAGCCAGACGAAGAGAGTATAAGCTTCATTACAGACTGAGGAATCTATTGTTACAAAGTAATGCCTTTTGGGTTAAAAATGCAGGTGTCACCTTATAGAGATTGGTAAATAGAATGTTCAAAGAACAAATTGATCAAAACATGGAGGTCTATGTAGATGACATGTTGGTGAAATCTCATGAAGGAAGCAGTCGCATAAAGGACCTTGGAGAAATGTTGTAGGTATTACGAAAGCACCAAATGAAACTTAATCCACAAAAATGCTCTTTCAGGGGGTTCAATCCGAAAAACTATTGGGCCACATTGTTAGTGATTGAGGAATTGAAGAAAATCCCAATCTAATTCAAGCTATAAAAGACATGGCAAAACTTGAAACAAGTAAAGATGTAATGGGTCTAAAGGGAAGGGTAGCAGCGCTGAATAGATTCATCTCTAGGGCCACTGATAAATGCATCCCATTCTCTGATGTAATTAAGGAGGAGAAGAATTTTGAATGGGGGAAACATTGCCAAAAAGCTTTTAAGAAATTGAAAGACCATCTTGAGAAGCCACCGGTATTATCCAACCTTATGGAAGGAGAATATCTTTACCTATACATGGTCATCTCAGAACATGTGGTAGGTTCAATGTTGTCAGGGAAGAAAACGGAACTCAACTTCCTACATACTATGTAAGCAGTAGAGTAAAGGATGTTGAGATTAGTTATCTAGTCATAGAAAAGCTATCATATTGTTTAATACTTACGACATGGAATTTAAGAACCTATTTCCAAACGCATCCGATCAATGTGCTAACCAATTTTATAGTCAAATAGGTCTTCAGCAAACTAAAAACTTTAGGGAAATTAGGAAGTAGGGAATAGAACTCGGTCAGTACGATGTTGAAATTTTATGCCAATTAGCAATCAAAAGGCAGGCTTTAGCTGACTCTGTCAAAGAATGCACAAATTTTGTCAAAGAAAAATCAGATAAAGAAAAAGATCTAAAGACCAAATGGTAGTTATTTATTAGTGAAGCGTCAAAAAAGCAAGGGGCAAGAGCAGATATGTCATTATCACCCCTGATGGGCATTGTTTGTATTATGCAATGAAGTTAGGCTTCCCAACTACCAATAATGTAGCGAAGTATGAATCGATGGTGGCATGGATTACTTTGGCTTTACAACTAAAGATCCTAAGAATTTAAATCTTTAGTGACTCTCAGCTAGTGGCGAATCAATTGAAACAAACATATCAACCCAAAGATGCTAAATTGATTTTATATAAGAAGAAAGTACCGAGGATGCTAAACAAATTTAAAGACTTTTCTATACACTATGTCTCAAGGGGAAAGAATTCCCAAACTGATTCATTAGCGAAACTGGCTAGTTCAAGAGGAGCCCCAAAAACCCAAATCGTACCAATGGGCTATCAACTAAATCCCAGCATCGAGGATGAAGTACCCTAATTTGGAAAAGAATCACTAGTACCAACCAGATCTTAGGCCGTGGACTATGAAGGAGATGAAAGAGAAATCAAAAATGAAGCTCCTCGGGACGGAGTCGTTCATCTAGAAATGGAAAATCAGTACCAAAATAACTAGATGACCCTAATTGTCGAATATCTTGTCAATGGGACATTACCAATTAATAAGGCATATGCAAGAGGAATCAAACATTAAGCTCCCACTTTTTCTGTAATGGATGGAATACTTTATAGGAAAGGATACTGCAATAACCTGGATTTTTGGACAACTGATAATTAGATAATTAACTGATTTTAAGCTATTGAGATACTGATTTTATTTAGTTGAGCAAATAAAATTCTGATATATATATATATATCTGGATATAAGTATTAATTTAGTAATCTTCTTATATAATTTAAATTCGCAAAACTTATATTTTCAGAAAAAAATTGGATATGCTTTCTAATTACTATAGTTCATGCACATATATATAGTTATGAATAGACTATGATTTGGAATTATATATTATATATATATATCTTAAAAATAAATTGGATTTAAAAACTCTACATTTAAAAACTAGTATATATATAGTTATTAATTAAAGTAAATAGCTTAAGTTTAAAATAAGAATGAATAAGAGATTTTATCTTATTAAGTTAGCATAAAATAAATAAAATGAAAATATAAATAGAAAATATAATATAAAAAAATATAAAAACATAAATACAGGCAATTTAACATTTGTAAGCTAAGGGTGACATGCAAAATACAAGTGGCATAGTTTTCTTTAAAATGGAAATATAAATAATAATTAAATAAGAAACCAGGCTATATTCAATTCAAAACCTTTAACATATTCATTTTCTCAATTCCATTTTCTTTTCTTTCATCTTCCAAATTAAAAACCTAAGAGAAACTAAATCAAAACTTCTTTAAGTTTCAAGCTGAGCAAAAGCAAATTCATCTCAACATAAAGTAAATCAAGCTTTAGTTCAAATCAACTATCAGTCAAAAATCAAGAGCTGTTCAAGATCAAAGCTTGTTCTCTGGTTTCTCTCTGCTTACCAAATCCTATGAGTAAACAATCATTTTTTACCTTAATCTGTTTATATCTGGTTGCATGCGATATATAATTAAAGTAAAGTTGTAGGAATGTTGCATGGATGTATTTTTGTTTGAAATATAGTGAATTACCGTGTGTAAATTTATGTGCATGTCAGTGTATATGTATATACAAGCCTCTGTAATGTTCAACAAATTCAAGAACACCTAAATAAATTCATATCTTCCCATCTAAACAATTTTAAGTTATGATCACTAAAGAGAAAGTGATTTTATGGATGTAATTTCATTTTTAAAATAGTTTCAAGTGGATATATTAAGCAATTATTTCGAAAATAGGACATTACAGTGACAAATCAACTCAAGACGAAAATCGATTATCTTAATTTCATGCTTTGATTATAGAATTAGATTCGTACTAGAAAAATATGATTTTAGATGATAATATCTAGATTTTTAAGTTTGTGGTTGATGAGAATTTTCGAGTTGAACGAGAATTGGTCTTCGCTCAATTTCTGGTGATTGGAGGGAGGTTGGGCATCGTAATCGATGCTGGAGGTAGTGTGAAGGACGGGGATCAGGGGAAAAATAATCAGAGGATTTATCGATCATCGGAGTGGCATGTCAACAGCAACTAGGGTTTAACGACCTGTTTTGGTCGACGTGGTTATCGAATCTCGTGTGTCATCAGGGTTGCATCGGAGTCAATCAGAGGTAGGGGAAACGAAGCATGGGTTTGTCACGCAGCGTTAGGTTGATCGGTGAGGTGTCTGGTTGTCGTAGGCGGCGACGCGAGAAGAATTTGTTGATCAGGTTTAGGTTCCAGTTGTTTCGTCTAGCTCAATTTTGATTTCTAGGCTTGTTCATCGCGCTGGGTGGTCGGGTCGACTATGCGAAACGTCGATGGCTTGTTGGTGGTCGCAGTGTCGATCGGAGCAGCGGTTTTCGATTGTACACATGCATGAGTATTCCTTTGTGTCTGGTGTTGCTGTCTTGTTTTGAGCATCGGGGAAGAAGGAGATTTGCTCGAAGTCGATCTCGAGTTTTATCGAGGGGAAAGAGAAGAGATAGGTTGGCTCGGGTTTGGCTTGAGAATTTGTGGTCTTGGGCTGGGATTTTCTTAATTTTAGAAAATGATCTAACCAAGGTTTAAAAGCTAAAGTAAATTTAGTAACAAGTTTTCAAAGAAAATATTAAACAATTTTTCAAAGCAAAGTGTGATCAAGTTTTCAAATCAAGTTTTAAGGTAAATTATAAGTCAAATGTTTTTGAATTTAAATTATTTGATTTAAAATAATTATATAACAGATTAATTATTTAATTTAATCCCTAAGTGTTTTCAAAAAAATAAAGTGATGTAATTAAGTAAGTGATGAAGATAAATGTATTGAATTCTAATTAATCAAAAGGTCTCAAGTGATTTTGTATGTTAATAATTCAAACATTTAATTAAATTAAGATTTAAGTGATAATTAAATAATTAATTAAGATAAATAGTTTATTTTTAATTAATTAGGGGCTTAAGTAATTAAAGGATAATTAATCAATTAATTAAAATAATAATGAATGGTTTGTAATTAAATAATGTTAATTAAGAACGACTAGAAGTAATTAATTTATTTTGTGTTTAATTAAATTAGCTAGGAATAGTATAACTAATTAATCTTGCTTATGAATGATTAAATTATATTGAATGCTTGGGATTGATAATTTGTGATGTTCTATGATATGAAATACTTTGGGTGAACTGTGATAATCTATCTATGTTGAATTGTTGTGTGAATATGTTATTCTGAAGTAAATCAAATTGTTTAAACTTAAACAACTTGGCTTAAAAGATGACAGTGGGTTCGAAGAGGTCGAGTCGGATATCAGCACTATCTTGAATCACTTCGATTAGCAACTACTATAATTCTTCGTAGGTTTGTTTTTGGAATCAAATGGGCTGGAAAAGAATAAATTAAGTAACATGGCCATTTAAACTAAGTAGCGGTACTTAGATATTGTTTTATGAAATGAGGGGTTGGATTTAACAAGATAAGAGCCCGTAGTGATGTATGTGTTACCTGGATTTTTCAAAGAGGTTTTATAATTTAATTATTTCACATTAAATGTGTTTACTTCCGCTGGTTCCAGCCTGACTCGGGTATTAATTTAATGTAATGCTCAGGTCAGGCCGAGTAGTACAGATTTTCTGGTTAGGCCGTTCTGCAGCTCAGGAGGCGAGCTGGGTGGCAGGAACGTATGGAGTGTATTCCATTGTGTATTTGAGATTGTATTGATAGTATTCAGGGACAAGTTGTTATAACTGTCCAGTTTATTTGTGAATGATTGAACTCTAATATATTGTATGTAAACTGACAATTACAGCTTTTCTTAGTATAAATGCTATTATTTGATATTATATTTTGATCCGCTGCGAATGTGAGTGTAATATCCCGGAATTTTGGACAATTTAAATTTAATAATCTGGGTTTAAATTTAAATTGAATTGATAATTTTTGTTAATAAATTTGATTTGATTCTGTAATCTTCTTTATATAAATATTTAATTTGTAAGATTATTTTTAATGAGTTAATAGATTGTTTTCTATTTAATAATGTATATGTATATCTATAAATAAGTTGTTAAATTAGTTTTAATGTTTTAAAAATAGGAATTGAGATTTATTTTTAATTTAAGCTTTTCAAAAATATTTAATAAAATACTATATGATTTTTAAATATAAGAAAATGTTTTAATTGGTTTAAAATTCATTTTAATTTAAGTTGTATATTTAAAATAAGTTACAAAATGTTTGTGTTAATTCTTTGATTTGTAAATTTAATTTGAAATTTAAAATACAATTTTAAATATGAACATGCATTCATTAAGTATAATTTTCTTTAAACACTTAATTTAAATAAAAAACATTTAAAAGACATATGTAAGCTTAATTTACATATGTAAGTAATTTAAAATTTAAGTTGACAAGTGTTAACAACACAAGCCATGTGTCATTTGTTTAATTTTGTTTTCTTTAATTTTAATTTAAATCAAAACATTGTTATATAAAACTTGCACTTTTCCCATTCTCTTTTCTTTTCTTCATTTCCATTTTATAAAAGAAAAAAAAGAAAAAGAAAAATTCAATTGCATATCAACTTCAATGGAAATCTGCAAATTCATTTCCTCAAAACTGTAAACACTTGCATTCAACTCCTCTAAGAAAAACAAGTCTGCATGTTTTCAAAAACTATAATCAAACTCCTCAAAAAGCAAAATCAAATCACTGATCCACTTACAAAGGACCTGCATGTAAAAAGCATTCAAGCGTGTTGCAAGGGGTTATGCACGCTAAAGAGAATCTGGGAATGTGCTCTGCAATTTTTGAATCTGTGAGTAACTTTCTAAATTTAAAGCTTAAGTATTTTAAAACCTGATGCATGTTCATGTTTTCAAACTTTAAATGATTTCTGTGTAATTGCAGTTTATTCTTTGAATTTATGTGATGGGTATGAATAAATCTACTATGTATAATTTCTGCCAGTATCTAGTTTTCTTTTGCAGTATGGATTTTTGTTAAAATCCATTTTCATTTTATAAAAAATCACTTTTGCTCAATCTATTAATTGTTAGAACTAACCATATAAACAAATTATGTTTGGGTGAGTATGAAGTAAATTTTAAAATTTAATTCATGCTAAATTAAGTAATCTGCTCTGGAAAAACATAAGGACAGTTTAAAATTTCAATACAAGTGTCAAATTAAAACATCATGAATTATCGATTCAAGTTTACAAACTGATTGCTAAATCAAATTTAGGATTTTTAAAACTCGAATCATATTTTTTAGTGATAGAATGAAGGGGCATTGCTGCGTTGAATGGGAAATGGGTTTTGGTCAAGATAGGGTGGTCGGAAGCACTGGGTTGACCGGGGTTTCTCGAGGAGGTAGAAGGGCTTACGGGGTAGCTAGGAAAAATATTGGATCAAAGAATTAAGCTATGTGGATTTTGAGATTTGGATTTAAAAATTTTAAACCTAGTTTTAAAGCAATGGTGGAAAATTGATCACCTCGCCCTCTATGTTGATTCGAGTGTTCCGATGCTTCGGGGGGGTCGAAGTTTGGGTGATGTCAAAGTCGGGGCCGGAGGTGGAAGCACGCAGATGGTCGGAGTGTTGTGGAAACGGCATGTTGACAGATTTGGTTTGGTTTGCTGACAAATGTTCCAGGTTTGAAGTCAGTGTCTCGATTCAGATTTCTGGTATGAATGGAAGTAATAGGTGTATGGATGGACTGTGGAGTTGAGTGACGACCGTGGGAAGGAAGCGTGGTTGGCCAGAGGTGGTCGGAAGTGATGTACAGGTGCACGACACATGGGTGGATACTGGTGATGTTTGGTGAATTGCAGTTTTAGTGCCTCGCATGTGTCTCGGGAAATTTTGGGTTGTAGCTCGAAGTAAAGGTGAATTAGACTCGAAGTTAAGTAGGGGTAGCTCGGGTTAGTGTTAATGCTTTCAGGTTTTTAGTTTTGAGCAGAAACTTGTTTCAGGTTTCTAAAATTTTAGTGAAAGTAGAAATGCAAACAGAATCTGGAAATAAGTTTAAATCTAGAATTGATTTTGAATTCAATTAAGTTTTAAATTTCAGATTTTTGAGTTAAATTTGAAATGTTTTTAAATCCAAGTTTGGTTTTAAACCAAAAACAGAAACTGCCTTTCTGTTTTAAAATTTTAAAAGTACAGTTCAAATTGGAAGATGAAGATCAAAACTGTAATGTTTAAACCTGAAACTTAAATTTTGAATTCAATGATTCAAATCTGAGATTTGAAATCATTTTTGAATTCAAATTTGAGATATTAAACTACAACAGAAAACTGTTTTCTGTTTTATGTTTTTAAATTGAAAGGTAAAATTTTAAATGGCAACTAAAATTTAAATAAGTTTAAATCTGGAAAACTGAACTTTTGAGTTAATGAATCTGAGATGAATTTAAAACTGGAAATTTAGATTTTGATTTTAACCTTACAGTATTAAGGAACCTTGGTTTTGACTTTGAACTATAAGTTTTAAATTTATGAAATAAGGTTTAAATAAGTTAAATTCAGTTTTGAAAATCTGGAATTTGACTTTAATGTCAGTTTTTAAAATTTAAAATAAGTTTTTAAATTTAAATTTGATTTAACTATTTTAGGAAAGGTTATATGATTTGAATTTAAAAATGGAAATGGAAAAGTAAATAAAGTTTTAAATTTTAAGTTTGAATCTTGGATGAAATTTGAATCTTGTTTCAGTTTGAAATTTAAAAAAAGAAGAAAATTTTAAAATTTGAATTTTTGTTTGAAACAAATTGTTTAAAATATTTTGTATAAAGAAGAATGTTTTTTTAAAATTTAGAACTTAAGAAATTGATTTCATTTAAATTATTAAATTAATTTAAATGGAATATTAATTATTTAATTAATGAATAATGTGGATGATTAATTAAGTAATTAATAATTTTAAGTTAGATAATTAGGATTTGAGATTAATTAATTAAGGTTAATTAATCTATAATTAAGGATGATTAATTTAATTTTAATTTATGATTAAGATTTACTTAATCAAGTGATTAATGATAATTTAGATTTTTAATTAACACTTAATTAATTAATAATTAGAGATTAATTAAATTATAATTAAATACTAATTAGTTGTTAATTAATAATGATTAAATATAAGTTAATTTCTTAATTTAATAATTAAGAAATGTTAATAAAGGTCATTAACTTAAGATTATTTAACAATTAATTAATGTGATTAATTTTAATAATCAATTAGATTAATTAATTAATAATAATCAGTTGTTGATTACTTAATGGGTAATTAATAAATTTAATTACTTGGCGTAATTAATTTAATTAAGGTGATTAGTTTAGATTAATCAAGTTAAATTAATTTAAACATTTGTGGATTATTGATAATTACTTATGTAATTAATGAATTTATAATTACTTGAGGAAGTAATTAAATAATAATTACTGAATGTAACCAAGATATTTATTATAGAAGTAATTTGGATTTAAATTACTTTGAAATTTATCAAGTGATTAATGAAGATAATTAATTAAGAGTAATTAATTATGGGATGAGTAATTAGAGTAGTTAATTACTGGTTATTAATCATAGGCGATTAATATATATATGGTTTAAATTGAAGATTAGTTACTTTTGTAATTAATTTATATTTAGAGATTGATTAATTGTAATCAGAAATCATTAATTAATTAATGATGTAATTTGGAATTGATTAATTAAGGTAAGATTAATATTAAATGCTAATTACTTATTGTAATTAGAGATGATTAATCAGTAATGATTAAGTTGAGGTGATGATTTATAAATTGATTTGTAATCAATTAATGGTTGAAGCAAGCAGAATTCTGATGATGAAGTAATTAATTTAATTTATTTTAAATTAATTAGAGATTAAGTAATTAATTTAATTCATTTTAAATTAATTATAAATGGTGTGATCATCAGATAGTTGCTTATGTTTGATGATTGGTATTGATTATCTGGTATGGTTTGCAATCTCAGTTATGAGATTAGTTGTGTATGTGATATGGATGCATTGGTTGCTTTTGGATGATAATATGGATTATCCGATTTTGATATGAATTATCTGTTGATAATGATAATGTTAGTTATCTGTTGTATTGTGAATTATCTATCTGTGTATATTTAGATAATGAATTGAATTGTTTTAAACTTTAAACAACTTGGACCCTAAAAGAGACGCTTTGGATTTCGATGAGACCGGGATCGGGTTTCCATATTTGGGATCCGAAAACCACATCGATTCCAAATAACGTTAGGTCGTTAATCCAAGTGGAGCGAGTGAAGACTCGAGGTGTAAGGGCTATACGTCAGTATAACTCTGTGGGTGATTCCGTAATGAGTTTGACGGAATAGTACTTATAGATTCGAGGTGGTGAATCAGAGAGCAAGGGTTATTGTCGTTAACTCTGAGGGTGATTCCAATATGAGTGTAACGAGATAATGCCTTCGGTTTCGTTCGAACCCGGAACGAACTTGTATGGATTGAATGCTTTCAGAACATCGTCAGGTGGACGATGAGCATTCTAAGTGTTATGTCCTATAAAGGTAATCGTAGCCTCAAGCCTCATCAACCTGGAATGGCTAAAACAGGGAAGGTGCAGCAAAGCTTCGTGGGTAGCACCTACTTGATAGCAAGATTTATCCCTGTCTAGAGGTCCCTTTATTTTTTCGGCTTAGTGGTGCGGTTGCTGATCACAACTGCGGGGTTGTCTTGTTTGGAACTGTTAAGTAAGGAACGGGTCCCGCTTTGTGTTGCAGGGGATGAAGGGAGTAATCCTCGGTACGGTGATCTAGGCCACGTACTGTGACGGGCGGTACCCCAGTAGCCCAGCCATTGATGGAATCCAAAATCCAATAAGTGCCAACGGTCTTGATTGTATTACCCACTTTTGTGGCTAGTTGCTAGAATTTAATAAATGTAACAATTTTGTCTATTTCTTATTTACTTGAAAACCCTAGACACTATTATAATATCATCGGATTTCCTATCAAATGTTTTAGTTAGCGTAAGGTAAAAACTTTTCTATGTTTATGTGTGGGAAGTCTTAAGTGATACCTTTTCTTTTCAAAGGTTTTTCAAAGTTAAGCAACTTTAACCTGTTACTCACACCAGACCCATGTCTGACCCGGAGTTATTTCTGTTTTTCTATAACTCTTGGATACTCAAATTTTTACGAGTAGCCAAGGGAATTCAGGTTAGGATTCAGGATAGCTTTGACGTATTGTGGAGGAGCAAATGGAGTAGGAGGCTTCTGCGTATAGTTATATAGTTTTTTTCCGCTGTGTTGGTATCTCTGAGTGTTTTCTGTATGTATTGAGTTGTAATAACTAGACAGGTGTTTATAACTGTCTAGTATGTGTTGTATTGTTTGTGTACTCTGATATTTGATGTATATTATGTAATACTTTGTTATTAATATAATTTATTCGTTCCGCTGTTGAGATTCTTGTGTTGTTTCTTCTTTCTCCTCTTTCTTTTCTCTTTTCTATCCCTTTCTTTCTTAAAGATGATGCGATTTTCCGGGAGTGGAAAGTCGGGTCGTCACATTTGGTATCAGAGCATTAGGTTGAGTGAATACCTAGTCTCTGTAGAGGTGTCTATCTTGAGAGAGCGTATTTGTATTTTTATTATATATATATATATATATATATTTAAGGTTCTACCTATTTGTTGGATTACCTGTTTGGGTTTATCCAATATAAGTTATAAAGGTAGTTGAGGTAGAAGTGTGTGTAACACGACTACCATTGGTTGGAATTTGATGTATGAGGTTGGAAGTGTATTTGTCGAGACCGTAGACCTAATACTGTCTCGAGTGAGTTCTGTAGTGATGAAGGACTTCATCGATCTCTGAAGGAAACCTGTAAAGGTTCGGAGTCATCTTTGAAGTACAGAATTGAGTTTGGATCTGTCGGTAGGGCAGAAGCCAGTGAGTGATGGTATTTTGGTATCTCAGGAAGTAGTAGCTGCGTGATGAGATGCAGTGACTATGGATATTTCCGAAGATGTTTCTTTGGAACAAGAGTAAGAAGTGAGTTTGCTCGGTGATGTGGCTGGGTTTAGCAGAGTCTTCTGAGATGGTAGGGAGTCTTCTGGCTGAGTAGCTTTTCTGAAGTGGAGTTCAGAAGCAGCAGAGTGGATCTGTTTCTCTGTAAGTTGGCTAGGCCAGCATAAGTTGATCTGTTTGGTAGAGAGAGAGAGCAGTTTCTTTGGATATAGGCTGAGTTGCAAAAGTGACTTGCGATAGTATGTTCTCTTGTGTTTGTTAGAGATTGTCTGAATTTCTTCCAGGAAGTCAGAGTTTGTCTGCATCTGGAGATCGAGTTTTCTTTCCAGGATTGGAACCGATGGTTCAGTTAGTAGATGGATGGTTTCATGAGATAGAAGTTGGTGAAGTAGCTCAGGTTTGGGAGGAACATCTGAGTTTTCTTTGTGGATATGTGGAATCATATTTGTGCTGGTTGTTAGTCTGTGCTTGTGCTCTTCTTCAGCATTTTCTTCTGTTTCGAATCAGAGTTGTGCAGCGGAAGCAGTTTGGGGGTGTTTCTATTTTCCTTTCCGGATAAGAAGAAGTTTGTTCTGTCTTCTGTTGTTAAGAAGCAGGGTTAGTGTTCTTGGTTTTGGATTGGTCTTGAGGAGATCATTGGATTGTTTTGATTCAGTCTGTTTCTAGAGGAATCAGCAAGAGTTGAGCTGATCAGGACGGGTGTTAGTAGCCTAGGATCGTCCAAAGAGTTTTTATGGATAAGAGGCGGAGAAATTTGGATTCTGGAATCGGAGATTTGATTTGGGATGAGTTTTTCTCTGATTCAAGAAGCTATAAGTTGGGAAGCTATCTCCGAAGTGTTTTGGATTTCTTCTGTGTTTTGGTTAGATCAGTGTTTGGTTTTCTAGAGTTGAATTGCCAGTTTGGAAAACTGGGATTCAGGGTGTTTCACGTATCTCTAAGGGAGTACGTGTTTGATATTTCTGGTTGTAGAACCAGTATTTTAGGATGGTTTGGTTGTTGAGTCAGACTCGTTTATAGTCCGATATTCTGTGTAGAATTGTTGTTAGGAGCTCTATAGGTTAGTAGTATTGATTGGTTGTATTCTATAGAGCGAGTATCCCGATATATATATATACCGGGGAAACTCGTGAAGGTTTTATCCAAAATTCTTTTGGATAATTAGATTTGTTCTGTTTGTGTGAATTGGTTGTTATGGTTGTTGGCATATGATTAACATATGCCGTATTTTAAAATAAAATCTATAAATAGATTATTTAATTACCTTTGTTTTAAATTTCGGGGACGAAATTCTTTTAAGGGGGAAGGATTGTAATATCCCGGAATTTTGGACAATTTAAATTTAATAATCTGGGTTTAAATTTAAATTGAATTGATAATTTTTGTTAATAAATTTGATTTGATTCTGTAATCTTCTTTATTTAAATATTTAATTTGTAAGATTATTTTTAATGAGTTAATAGATTGTTTTCTATTTAATAATGTATATGTATATCTATAGATAAGTTGTTAAATTAGTTTTAATGTTTTAAAAATAGGAATTGAGATTTATTTTTAATTTAAGCTTTTCAAAAATATTTAACAAAATACTGTATGATTTTTAAATATAAGAAAATGTTTTAATTGGTTTAAAATTCATTTTAATTTAAGTTGTATATTTAAAATAAGTTACAAAATGTTTGTGTTAATTCTTTGATTTGTAAATTTAATTTGAAATTTAAAATACAATTTTAAATATGAACATGCATTCATTAAGTATAATTTTCTTTAAACACTTAATTTAAATAACAAAAACATTTAAAAGACATATGTAAGCTTAATTTACATATGTAAGTAATTTAATATTTAAGTTGACAAGTGTTAACAACACAAGCCATGTGTCATTTGTTTAATTTTGTTTTCTTTAATTTTAATTTAAACCAAAACATTGTTATATAAAACTTGCACTTTTCCCATTCTCTTTTCTTTTCTTCATTTCCATTTTATAAAAGAAAAAAATAGAAAAAAATATTTCCAATTGCATATCAACTTCAATGGAAATCTGCAAATTCATTTCCTCAAAATTGTAAACACTTGCATTCAACTCCTCTAAAAAAAACAAATCTGCATGTTTTCAAAAACTATAATCAAACTCCTCAAAAACCAAAATCAAATCACTGATCCACTTACAAAGGACCTGCACGTACAAAGCATTCAAGCATGTTGCAAGGGGTTATGCACGCTAAAGAGAATCTGGGAATGTGCTCTGCAATTTTTGAATCTGTGAGTAACTTTCTAAATTTAAAGCTTAAGTAATTTTAAAACCTGACGCATGTTCATGTTTTGAAACTTTAAATGATTTCTGTGTAATTGCAGTTTATTCTTTGAATTTATGTGATGGGTATGAATAAATCTACTATGTATAATTTCTTCCAGTATCTAGTTTTCTTTTGCAGTATGGATTTTTGTTAAAATCCATTTTCATTTAAAAAAAAAATCACTTTTTCTCAATCTATTAATTGTTAGAACTAACCATATAAACAAATTATGTTTGGGTGAGTATGAAGTAAATTTTAAAATTTAATTTTGCTAAATTAAGTAATCTGCTCTGGAAAAACATAAGGACAGTTTAAAATTTCAATACAAATGTCAAATTAAAACATCATGAATTATCGATTCAAGTTTACAAACTGATTGCTAAATCAAATTTAGGATTTTTAAAACTCGAATCATATTTTTTAGTGATAGAATGAAGGGGCATTGCTGCGTTGAATGGGAAATGGGTTTTGGTCAAGATAGGGTGGTCGGAAGCACTGGGTTGACCGGGGTTTCTCGTGGAGGTAGAAGGGCTTACGGGGTAGCTAGGAAAAATATTGGATCAAAGAATTAAGCTATGTGGATTTTGAGATTTGGATTTAAAAAATTTAAACCTAGTTTTGAAGCAATGGTGGAAAATTGATCACCTCGCCCTCTATGTTGATTCGAGTGTTCCGATGCTTCGGGGGGGTCGAAGTTTGGGTGATGTCGAAGTCAGGGCCGGAGGTGGAAGCGCGCAGATAGTCGGAGTGCTGTGGAAACGGCATGTTGACAGATTTGGTTTGGTTTGCTGAAAGTCAGTGTCTCGATTGTGATTTCTAGTATGAATGGAAGTAATAGGTGTATGGATGGACTGTGGAGTTGAGTGACGACCATGGGAAGCGAGCGTGGTTGGCCAGAGGTGGTCGGAAGTGATGTACAGGTGCACGGCACATGGGTGGATACTGGTGATGTTTGGTGAATTGCAGTTTTAGTGCCTCGCATGTGTCTCGGGAAATTTTGGGTTGTAGCTCGAAGTAAAGGTGAATTAGACTCGAACTTAAGTAGGGGTAGCTCGGGTTAGTGTTAATGGTTTCAGGTTTTTAGTTTTGAGCAGAAACTTGTTTCAGGTTTCTAAAATTTTAGTGAAAGTAGAAATGAAAACAGAATCTGGAAATAAGTTTAAATCTAGAATTGATTTTGAATTCAATTAAGTTTTAAATTTCAGATTTTTGAGTTAAATTTGAAATGTTTTTAAATCCAAGTTTGGTTTTAAACTAAAAACAGAAACTGCCTTTCTGTTTTAAAAATTTAAAAGTACAGTTCAAATTGGAAGATGAAGATCAAAACTGTAATGTTTAAACCTAAAACTTAAATTTTGAATTCATTGATTTAAATCTGAGATTTGAAATCATTTTTGAATTCAAATTTGAGATATTAAACTACAACAGAAAACTGTTTTCTGTTTTATGTTTTTAAATTGAAAGGTAAAATTTTAAATGGCAACTAAAATTTAAATAAGTTTAAATCTGGAAAACTGAACTTTTGAGTTAATGAATCTGAGATGAATTTAAAACTGGAAATTTAAATTTAGATTTTAACCTTACAGTATTAAGGAACCTTGGTTTTGAGTTTGAACTATAAGTTTTAAATTTATGAAATAAGGTTTAAATAAGTTAATTTCAGTTTTGAAAATCTGGAATTTGACTTTGATGTCAGTTTTTAAAATTTAAATAAGTTTTTAAATTTAAATTTGATTTAACTATTTTAGGAAAGGTTATACGATTTGAATTTAAAAATGGAAATGGAAAAGTAAATAAAGTTTTAAATTTTAAGTTTGAATCTTGGATGAAATTTTAATCTTGTTTCAGTTTGAAATTTTTTTTAACAAAAAGAAATTTTTAAAATTTGAATTTTTGTTTGAAACAAATTGTTTAAAATATTTTGTATAAAGAAGAATGTTTTTTTTTAAATTTAGAACTTAAGAAATTGGTTTCATTTAAATTATTAAATTAATTTAAATGGAATATTAATTATTTAATTAATGAATAATGTGGTTGATTAATTAACTAATTAATAATTTTAAGTTAGATAATTAAGATTTGAGATTAATTAATTAAGGTTAATTAATCTATAATTAAGGATGATTAATTAAATTTTAATTTATGATTAAGATTTACTTAATCAAGTGATTAATGATAATTTAGATTTTTAATTAACACTTAGTTAATTAATAATTAGAGATTAATTAAATTATAATTAAATACTAATTAGTTGTTAATTAATAATGATTAAATATAAGTTAATTTCTTAATTTAATAATTAAGAAATGTTAATAAAGGTCATTAACTTAAGATTATTTAACAATTAATTAATGTGATTAATTTTAATAATTAATTAGATTAATTAATTAATAATAATCAATTGTTTGATTACTTAATGGGTAATTAATGAATTTAATTACTTGATGTAATTTATTTAATTAAGGTGATTAATTTAGATTAATCAAGTTAAATTAATTTAAACATTTGTGGATTATTGATAATTACTTATGTAATTAATGAATTTATAATTACTTGAGGAAGTAATTAAATAATAATTACTGAATGTAACCAAGATATTTATTATAGAAGTAATTTGGATTTAAATTACTTTGAAATTTATCAAGTGATTAATGAAGATAATTAATTAAGAGTAATTAATTATGGGATGAGTAATTAGAGTAGTTAATTACTGGTTATTAATCATAGGCGATTAATATATATATGGTTTAAATTGAAGATTAGTTACTTTTGTAATTAATTTATATTTAGAGATTGATTAATTGTAATCAGAAATCATTAATTAATTAATGATGTAATTTGGAATTGATTAATTAAGGTAAGATTAATATTAAATGCTAATTACTTATTGTAATTAGAGATGATTAATCAGTAATGATTAAGTTGAGGTGATGATTTATAAATTGATTTGTAATCAATTAATGGTTGAAGCAAGCAGAATTCTGATGATGAAGTAATTAATTTAATTTATTTTAAATTAATTAGAGATTAAGTAATTAATTTAATTCATTTTAAATTAATTATAAATGGTGTGATCATCAGATAGTTGCTTATGTTTGATGATTGGTATTGATTATCTGGTATGGTTTGCAATCTCAGTTATGAGATTAGTTGTGTATGTGATATGGATGCATTGGTTGCTTTTGGATGATAATATGGATTATCCGATTTTGATATGAATTATCTGTTGATAATGATAATGTTGGTTATCTGTTGTATTATGAATTATCTATCTGTGTATATTTAGATAATGAATTGACTTGTTTTAAACTTTAAAGAAATTAGACCCTAAAAGACACGCTTTGGATTTCGATGAGACCGGGATCGGGTTTCCATATTTGGGATCCGAAAACCACATCGATTCCAAATAACGTTAGGTCGTTAATCCAAGTGGAGCGAGTGAAGACTCGAGGTGTAAGGGATATACGTCAGTATAACTCTGTGGGTGATTCCGTAACGAGTTTGATGGAATAGTACTTATAGATTCGAGGTGGTGAATCCGAGAGCAAGGGTTATTGTCGTTAACTCTGAGGGTGATTCCAATATGAGTGTAACGAGATAATGCCTTCGGTTTCGTTCGAACCCGGAACGAACTTGTATGGATTGAATGCTTTCAGAACATCGTCAGGTGGATGATGAGCATTCTAAGTGTTATGTCCTATAAAGGTAATCGTAGCCTCAAGCTTCATCAACCGGGAATGGCTAAAACAGGGGAGGTGCAGCAAAGCTTCGTGGGTAGCACCCACTTGAGAGCAAGATTTATCCCTGTCTAGCGGTCCCTTTATTTTTTCGGCTTAGTGGTGCGGTTGCTGATCACAACTGTGGGGTTGCCTTGTTTGGAACTGTTCAGTAAGGAACGGGTCCGGCTTTGTGTTGCAGGGGATGAAGGGAGTAATCCTCGGTAAGGTGATCTAGGCCACGTACTGTGACGGGCGGTACCCCAGTAGCCCAGCCATTGATGGAATCCAAAATCCAATAAGTGCCAACGGTCTTGATTGTATTACCCACTTTTGTGGCTAGTAGCTGGAATTTAATAAATGTAACAATTTCGGCAATTTCTTATTTACTTGAAAACCCTAGACACTATTATAATATCATCGGATTTCCTATCAAATGTTTATGTTAGCGTAAGGTAAAAACTTTTCCATGTTTATGTGTGGGAAGTCTTACGTGATACCTTTTCTTTTCAAAGGTTTTTCAAAGTTAAGCAACTTTAACCTGTTACTCACACCAGACCCATGTCTGACCCAGAGTTATTTCTGTTTTTCTATAACTCTTGGGTACTCAAATTTTTACAAGTAGCCAAGGGAATTCAGGTTAGGATTCAGGATAGCTTTGACGTATTGTGGAGGAGCAAATGGAGCAAGAGACTTCTGCGTATAGTTATATAGTTTTTTTCCACTGTGTTGGTATCTCTGAGTGTTTTCTGTATGTATTGAGTTGTAATAACTAGACAGGTGTTTATAACTGTCTAGTATGTGTTGTATTGTTTATGTACTCTGATATTTGATGTATACTATGTAATACTTTGTTATTAATATAATTTATTCGTTCCGCTGTTGAGATTCTTGTGTTGTTTCTTCTTTCTCCTCTTTCTTTTCTCTTTTCTATCCCTTTCTTTCTTAAAGATGATGCGATTTTCCGGGAGTGGAAAGTCGGGTCGTCACAGTGAGATTCTGTGCTGTTTTTTTTTTCTATTTAATCTTCTTCCTCCTTTTCTTCTTTGCCCTAACAATCTAGAATTTTCGGCGTTCGATTACTCGGCACTTCTACATTGAATGTATTAGTGTCAAATTTTCGAAGTCGAGAATTTCGGGTCGTTACAGATACGTCCTTCCTTATGATGTGTAAGTATAGAGAATGGATTGAGATTATTGAAAGAAGCATATGAGGGATTTTGTAGAGATCACTCTGATGGGATAAAAGTTGGCCAAGAAGGTTATCAAACAAGGTTTCTATTGGTCGCAGATGACCAATCAAGCTGTCAGTTATGTGAAGAAATGTGAAGACGCCAGAAATATTCTAAAATACCTTTTTCACGGCCAAGCAAATAAACTATGATCTCAAGCCAATGGCCCTTTGATATATGGGGAATTGACTTGATCAGACCCTTGCCAATATCTAAAGGAGGAGCCAAGTATGCGATAGTTGCAATCGATTACTTTACTAAGTGGGTGGAGGTAGATAACTTTCGAATATTACCTCAGGAAAGGTGCTTATATTCATGGTTAAGAATGTTGTCGCTAGATTTGGGATCCCACACAAAATAATATCTGACAATGGGACACAATTTGAAAGTGAAGAGTTAAAATGATTTTGCAACAAGAATGGAATTATCAAGAGTTTCTCTTTCATAGCACATCCAAGGGCTTATGGAGCCATTGAAGCGGCTAGTATGACTATTAAAACTATTCTCAAGAAACAACTAAATAATGGTAAAGGAAATTGGGTAGAGGAATTTCCATTTGTAATATGGGCATACAAAACATCCGCGAAAATTATAGTAGGTCATACTTTGTATTCCTTAACATATAGATGCGAGTATATGCTTCCAATTGAAGTTAAAATACCTTCGCATCATAGAATTGCATATATGCATTTGAACCAAACCAAGAACTGAAGAAATAATCTTCAGACCTAATCCATGAATTAAGAGATGAAGAAGCAATACAAATTGCTGAATACCAATGAAGAATATCTAAATGCCACAATACAAAAGTAAGTATAAGATCATTCCAAAAGGGGTACTTAGAACTTTGAAGAATGGTGGCTAACACTAAAAATCTAATGGATGGACCAATTAAACAAAACTTGGAAGGTCTCCTATTGCACAAAGTAATTCCATCGAGATCTTATCAATTATGCCGACTGGATGGTAACATAATCCCCAGAACATGGAATGAGGAACATTTACGACCATATTTTTCAAGAGTAAATGAATAAAGACGAGATTCTCAAGTGTATCTACATGTTTTGGAGTAAGATTCTCCTTAAACAATGGAACTACCCAAAATGGTAGAAAGCCTTTAATCGTGCCAAGATGGCCAGATCAAAGCACCTCCTAAAGGGAGGTCAGAGTAAGCCTTTAGTCTCGTTAGAATGGCATGGCTAAAGCATTTACAAGCCCATAATACCGTTTACATGGCCATATCAAGGCACCCCTAGAGAGAGGATAGAGTAAATCTTTGACATCGTCTTAACCAGCCAGGTCAAAGCAACGACCAGCCTCTATTCCCACTTATAAGGTCTGTCCGAAGCACCTCCTAAAGGGATGATAGAGTAAGCCTTTGAACCTGCCTAACAATGGCCTGGCCAAAGCACTAAACCAACCTTCATTACCATCTATAAGGCCCGTTTGAAGCGTCTTATAGAGGGTGGTTGGGTAATTCTTTGGTCCTGGTTGATGAAAGCCAACCAAATGCATTGAATAACCTGATTCATTACCTAAGATGGTGGTAAGGGTTCAAAACAAAGGATTACGACATCCATTGCCCAAAGAGTGGCACATAAAAAGGATTAAAAACATCCATTGCTTGGAGAGTGAAACATAAAAAGGATCAACAACATCCAAAGCCCGAAGAGTGGCGAAAAACAAAGGATTCAAACATCCAGAGCCCAAAGAGTGGCACAAATTAAATGATTCAGACAGCCAATACCCAAAAAGTAGCACAGACCAAAGGATTCAAATATCCAATACCTGGAGGATGGTGCAAAACAAAAGACTTGTATAATTATTATCGTGTACCGATTTTCGGTCTTCCCTTATTATTACAAATATGGATTTCTGGTCTTCTCTTATTACTACAATATATGGATTTCTAGTCTTCTATAATTATTACCAGATATGGATGTCTGACTTTCTCCTATTATTACCAGATATGGATTTAGTCTTCTTTAATTATTACCATATGTAGATTTCTGGACTTTTATAATTATTACCAGATATGGATTTCTGGTCCTCCATAATGGATTTCTAGTCTTCTATAATTATTATCAGATATGGATTTCTATTCTTCTCTTATTTTTAAAAGATATGGATTTCTGGACTTCTATAATTATTACTAGATAGGGATTTATGGACTTTATAATGGACTTCTAGTCTTCTCTTATTATTACCAGATATGGATTTCTGGCTTCTATAATTATTACCAGATAGGGATTTTGGTCTTCTCTTATTATTACTAGATATGGATTTGGACTTTTGAACTTCTGGACTTATATAATTATTACCATATAAGGACTTTTGGTCTTCTATAATTATTACCAGATATGGATTTCTGCTCATCCCTTATTATTAACAGATATTGATTTCGAGACTCTTATAATTATTATCAGATAGGGATTTCTGGTCTTCTATAATGGATTTATGGTCTTATCCTATTATAACCAGATATGGATTTTTGGACTTCTATAATTATTACCAGATAGGGATTAATGGTCTTCTATAATGGATTTCTAGTCTTTTATCTTTACCAAACGTGGATTTCTTGTCTTCTATTATTATTTCCATATGATGATTTCTGGACTTCAACTACCATTACTAGAGAAGAGTTTTCGATCTTCTTTTATAATTTTCATATATGAACTTCTGGTGTTCTATTATTATTATCGCTAAACAGTGGTTTCTAGTCTCCTTCCTATTTTTTAGCAAATGGAGCGTCACTCCTCTTTTGTTACTGCCAATATGAGTCACCAGACTTCTTTTATTATCATTGCCAGATATGATTTTCTAGTATTCTAATAATTATCAGATGGGAATCCAATCTTTCGTTATAGAATTATTAGATAGACCACTGATCTTTTATTGCCAAACTTCTATTGATTTCCAAAAGAAAATTCTAGTGCTACCTCCTATGATATTACCAGATAACCTTCTTGACTTCTGTCTAAAAACTTATTGTCATTTACCACTCTTTCCCTTAAGTAAAATTATCATTTCAATTCACAAATAATATAAGCAATGAGTGTCAACATAACTCGGTTAAATTTAGAAGAAGAGTTGATAACAAATAGTATCTTGAGTTTCGTGCTTTACAGGAAAACGAGACTAGCATGGAAAACTTATTAAGAATTGGACAATGCAGAGAAATTCTTGGTCTAACCCTAAAGAAAAAAATTCTCTTATACTTGGGGGTGAGGGCTAAATGATATCCCAATAATCTTCAAAGGACATGAGTTAAAGAATCGATGCCGATTCTAAGGGTTAATGTCGAGGTTTGAAGCTAGGGGTTCATGTTGAGGTACCAAGCTTTAGGTGCAAGGATGAATATCAATGTCCAAGCCTTTTTGACCTCAAAGAATACAAAATGGTGATAAAAAACCATGTCATGCCTATCCAATGACATTGAGCTTCTTGAAAAAAGGCTACTTCACATCGATAACGAGGATGAAGAATCATAGACGTCATTGAGGATTAAGAAGTAAAATTGCATTAACCTTATGCAAGAAATCTCGACAACTGTTGTTGTTGATCATCAGAAATATGAATGCCTCGGTTCAATGGCACCGAAGATCATCAATAAAGAACAACATCAAGTATTTATAATATATTAAGGATTTATCATGAAGAAACAAGAGTATAAATGGTGAAGCTCGATGGCACCATCAGTGTCAAAGCCGATAAAGCAACCATCATCAATACTCGATGACGCTGAAGCATGACGAAGTTGAAGATTAGCGGCATTGACAATCCACTAAACTTTATAAATTAGAACCCAGGGTCTTCACTTAGGAGCCGATTCTTTATTTTTCTCTCTTGTACTCAAATCACACTATAGCAAACCCTAAATTGGATTGGGGAAAAATTATTTCTGATTGTAATCACATTTGATTAATAACATTAAGGGCCTGAATTAACATTTGGACTTCACTATGAATTTACTTATCATTATTAACTTGGGCTTACAAGTATTTAGTATTGTCGATTTTGAAACTCGACATGGCTACAACTACGACGAGTTCCAAACCGAGATAAACACGTTATAAAGTTCAAAGCTCGACATAACCATAACCTCAATGAGCTATGAGTTGAAATAAACATGTTGTAAAGTTCAAAGCTCAACATGACCATTGTTGATGATCCTCTAATAATGACCTATACATGGCCTTGACATGGTCAACCTTGTCGAGTTTTAATCAATGGCGAATATAAGTGTGCATGATTATATTAGTATAAGGATCTTGAACTTAAGAACAAAAAGTGCATTTAATATATCATCATGCTTGATAGATCACATTACCAACTTGCCACATTTTCTACATTTTCACCTATTCATACAATGCGGCATAAGTCTTTCTAAAGAATGTCTTATCTAAAATTTCATATAGGTGAACACAACATTACCGTTCAAGCATATTTGGATGATGTCAAGTTCTTATTGGGATATTGAGCATTACTTCCTTGGAGGATGTCGAGTTCTTATTTGGGATGTCAAGCCTTACTTCCTTGGAGAATGTCGAGTCCCTATTTGGGATGTCGAGTCCAATGGCCAATGGATGAAAAATAAGCATAAGCTTTCTCTCAAAGATATATTGTCATCCTTAATAATGATTTTATCATATACTTAGTTTCTTAAAGACAAGTTGGACCTTGGTTCCTTGACAATGACATTAGCCAATAACATTTTATTATGTGTTTATATATGCTAAAGACAAGGGCTAACTTATCACTATCAGCATCTGGGGTGTTATACCATTTTTTGGTCTGATAATGTACATCCTATGTATTCGTTCAAATTGTTATTTAACAATACCAGTTCTCTTTCATTTTAAATCACCTTCTATTATATTAAACAGGATATCATTTGATAAAACCATTATCTAATTGTACAATTATTCCATAACTTAAGTTTATATTCATATAATACTTTTCTACATCCTTAGAGTATATATACAATAACAAATTCGTCTTACTTAACCAAAATATTCATCAAATTTATAACTTGTTTTAAATTTCTACCTCTTCAAATTTACAAATTACAAAAACTTATTTTCTTATATTTTCTTACAACACGTAGCTTCAATTTCTATATAAAATTTGGAAGTCCCAATTGTCCAAAATCGTTAGAAATTCCACTTCATTTTAATTAATGAAAACCACCAAACAACAAATATAATGAGATGCACAACCGAACTACCCTAATGCACTAGATACATGCATTCATAAAGTAACTTAGTTGAAAAGTTCAGAAGTAAACACCCGGATTTTGTTTCAAATCATTTTGAAATAACAAAGTAACAACTCAAAATTTTCGACCCTAAAAAATCAACACTAATACGTCCACCTTATTGCGTACCGAGCAGTCGAATGTCAGAAAACACAATTGTTAGGGGAAAAGAAGAAGGAAGGAAGAAGAAAACTAAACAACACAGAATGTCACAGTGGAACGGATAATATATAATATACAAAAAATCTTTACACAAAGAAAGAAAATGTGATATTCATACACCAATCAGAGCACACTAACCAACTTTCAGCCAGGACAGTTACAATAGTTTGTCCTTCAAATTACTGATAAATATAACCAACATACAACATAGCAGAATACAAGTAAATATGTAACGACTTGTAATTTTTGACAATTAAAAATAGTAAATTTATTAAGATTTTTGTAATCAAATGTTGGAAGAAATTAAAATTTAAGATTTATAATTGGAATAATACTTGAACAAAATGTAACAATGTTAATTAAAGCTAATTATTAACAATTTGAATAGAATACCAATTAACTGAAATAGTGTAAGGTTATACTAGGTTATAAAGTGAACATAGGAAAAAGAATATAAATATTGAATTCATTAATGAAATAATATATTGTTAATGGAAATTGAATAAAATTAGTGTTATGAACGAAATGGTAACATTTATTTGTAAATAATAAACTTATAAATGTAATTAAAGGCTAATGTTGACAATTATTATATATTACCTATTTATTTGGTCTATTAAATTTAATTGGAAATAAATGACAATTAATTCCCTTAATTAGTGCAGTTAATGTAGGTTTAATTGATAATGGTAAAAACATTGATTCTATACAATTTAACCAATGTAAATTTTTATCAGAGTATGACCTTTGATTTGAATACAAATCGGTTTACTCAAATTTATTAGAATTGGAAATTTTAATAAGTGAATTTATTACAATCAATGAAATAAAAAGGTTACGTAAATGAAATGTAAGATGAAATGGTAAAATATTGATGTAATGGAACATATAACAATGTTGAATGTGTATGTAAGGTAATAATTGATTTAATAGGAGAATGAAACCAAGGTAAATAAATTAATTGAGACTTTAATTATAATTAATGTGTGAAATTGACCAAAGCTCAATAAAATGGAAATATAGTAGTTAATACAAATAAAGAATAGAAATTGGAGTATATTAACGTAATGAAATGTAAAACAAATGTTAATTATGTTATTAGATCATAAGTTTGGACCATAAATAAAATTCTAAAACAACAAACTATAATGAAGAAATGAAGTGGAACGTTCTAACGCGTATTAGAATATAATTTAATAACAGAAATTGGAATAATAAATGTCAGTTTTAATGATGAGTTAAATGAATATTGATTGATAGAGAAAACAATTTATTTAGTATGTAATTTAATGCTTGTTAGATACTGTAATTTTATAAATGTGTTTGCATGACTATAAATAAGGATTATAATATTCACGTATTTATTTAATTGATTTCATCAATTAGGGTCTATTTTGAAGTGGAAGATTAAAATTAATCGAAAGTAAATTTATTGAAATCTTTCAATTGAAAAAGGAAAAAGAAACAAAGTGCAATTAATAAATTTAATGTGGGAATTTTCATTTGGAATGTAGAATATTTGGAAATATAAGAATGGATTTAATATTGTATAAGTTGATCATTTTAGAATATAAGAATGCTTACATTTATGAATTGTAAGTAATGAATAAGAATTTTAAGGAAAATGAAAGAATTTTTTGTGACGATCGCGATTTTTCGTTGACGAAAACCGACATCAATACGTCCACTGTATCAACTGCCGAGCAATCGAAAGCCGAAAAACCGTACCGTTAGGGTTTTAGAAAAAGAAAAGGTAGAAGAAGATAGAAAAAGATAGAACAGAACAGAAGAAATAACAGAACAACATCAGAATCTCACAATTCGCAGCGGAACAACATATAATAAATAAATGAATAATCTTTAAACAAAGAACTATATCAGTTATTACATTACATTACATTACATCATCAGAGTGTACAACAACAAACAACATCAACAGCGGAAAAGAAATGCTATATACTAGTAATACGCCATACCATACATCTTGCCTCCAGCAACTCCTAAATATCCTGAATAAACCTTAACTCTTGACTGCCCGTGTGGAAATTGGTGGGCACCCAGAGTTTAGGAAGCAAAACAATAAACTTCGAGTCAGTCATGTGACTGGTGTGAGAACTCAAAACAGTTTATCTTTAAAATCAAAATAGAGGAATATTTTAAAGTCAATTCGCAATGCTTTTAAAAATGAGACTACCATAAGGCCTCCCGCACATACACACAATGCAAACGCAGAATCGGAGGAGATTTCTCCTTATGATAGTCAAAGATGCTTGATACACATTAAAAGAAACATTTGATATTATTACTAGTGCATAGTGAGGAAAATATTTCAAAAGTAGAATATTAATCTTAGCCAACATAGACATTTCGAACTATGTCTACTATATCTACCATCCAAACAGTGGGGCGCCACCATAAGTGAATGATAGGTTCTACAACTAAAACCGTACAGGGTTTCGTATTGGGAATTGGATTTCCAACAAATGGTCAGGCCAAGGAACTTCCCATTGCCACATGAGAACGCCTCTGGAAGGACGTCCCCGAGAACCAAACCGGATCTTTGCCAATACAAGGCCGGGTTACCCCTAACTGGGTAACTGCTGAAACGAATATGTCATCCCCCGATCGTAACCGATCTATCCGAGGATCCTCGATTTCCAACAACCACAAAATATGCAGCAACAACATAGGTTAAATATCTGGGCTCCATACCATGATATCACCTCTATCCAGAAGGAATGACATACACTAAAGGGGCGCTACCCCCTAATAACCTTGCCGCATCCTTCCTGTTTTGACCATTTTCGGGGTGTGAGGTCCGACGAAGTCACGTCCACAAAGCCACGCTTTATACAAAAGACGTGCTTTAGGTCAACAAATGATCACCAAGATAAATGATCAAATAAATGATCCTATCACAAATGATCAAACAATGATCATTTCACAGCAACACTCAGCATGCCACACTACCAAATTGGGAGTATATCACTAATAACCTTCAACTATATAACCTCTGAGCTCGTACGTCTCAGAGAAGGCTGTTAAGCTAAGAGAATAAATTCCCCGCCACCAACAGAAATATATTTGAAAGAAATCAGCTTTATATCTCAATTTGTAATGTCAGACATACAATCTATACAAGTCTGTTCCGGGATCGAACAGAACCGAAGGCACTTACAAAGAAGTCCTTGCAATCCGGATATTCACTAATCACGACCGGACTTCCCGTCACTAAGGGTGATAAAACCTCTATATCGGAGATCAGCCGATGTAGAGTAACTCGACGGTAATCCTTCCGTTTTCACAAATATCCGGTCCTCAACACCGGTCATCAAATGCAAATCCATTTCGACGTATCACATATTCGGAATGGGTTATACGACCCTAAGGTCCTTTCCCGGCTAACCCGAATAGTGAGCGCTTATTCAAAAATAAGTGTGGCATTCAAATTCAAACAATCACAACAAATACCTATTTAAAGGTAAATATTGATAGTCGGATTATTTAACTATCAATAGGCATGCTCAACATCACCAAATTCCAAATAATTTCACAAATTATTTACTTTCCAAAATATCGTTACTAGATATAAAGTTTCCCACACTTCAAACATTTGAAAACAATTTTTCAAATCACTTTTCAATCCTTTACCATTTTTGAAAACAAATTCCAATCATTTTCCTTTCTCGGAAATACTTTCATTTCAAAATGGTTTTTTTAAACCAATTAAATAAATCCTTAACAATTTACTTTATATTTACGTTCCAAATCCGTAAATTAATTCCCATAATTTCAAAAATAAATCAACATTTATTTTTAAACAAATTCCCCTTTTTATTTATAAATTCCATAGTGAATTTACATTCCAAAATATTTATGAATATACGATTTCAATTATTCATTTTCAATTTATCTTCAAAAAGATAAATTCTCAAAACATTTCGTTTCACATTGGAAAAACATTTCCATACTTATTTATTAATAAGTAATTCACAAATCCATTCAATTCCAATACTTGGAAAATATTCAATATACTCGAATCGAAAATTAAGTATATATTTCATTCTTTAAGAAATCATTTTCTTAACACATTTATTTGGGCCAAAACGAATGTTATGTAAAACATCGTTACGATGACCCAAAATCACTAGTATAGGGATTCAAAGTTTAAATAGATATATAAATCCCAATACTATACAAACCATTTCCTTTCGGAAACCATTTACTATAACAACAGTGTTATAGTTCACCACTTCCTTCTATTTCTCGAAAACGTCTATTTCAACAATGAATGTTGAAATCTATGTATTCGATACTTAATGCATTTTAAAACGTCTTTAAAATCATTAACTTCATTTCATAATGTTCCTTCCCCAAAAACATATCCATTTCATTTAATAATATATTCGCTGTCCAAAATCGTGAATATAATTCCTTTCATATATTCTTATATCCAACTTATCAAATTCAATTGATTTCAGATTTATAAACAATGTTTATAAATTCCATTTCTATTTATAAGCTTCGATTTATAAATCTCATTATTAACTAATTCCATTTATATCTCATTTAAATGCCAAAATCCGATTTATAAGATAATTACTTATAAATCTTCTATTTCACAAAATCTATTCATTTTATAACTTCACAATTTATAAATCTATAAATTCTCATTCACTTATGAATCCATTTCCCTTCATTTTAACACCTATAAAAAAAACTTCGTTTTATAATTCCAATATTTTTAGTTTATAAATATCCATCTTATAAATCTTTTATACACATCGTTTTTAATAATTCAAAAATCTCAATTTAAACCAATTTATAAATTAATTAACTATTTATTTCCAAAAATCTCATTTCGGTTATATTTCTCAAAAATCTAAATTTTTATAACATAAAAATTTATAACGTTTTAATTATTTAAAGTGAATCAATTCAAAATTTAATAAAAATATATACTTTGGAAAATCACTTTAAAATTCCTTTTTAAACCAAAATCATTATTTTTTTAAACTTCAGAAATGGATCCGATGATGCAGCAGCACCAAATATTCAATCACGACACCCAAATATCATATATCGATATGATAATCAACAAATATCACAATATCTGTAAATAAATCAATACAGTTGAGGAATCCAGTTGGATCCCTCCAACCTGTTTCCCTGCATTCAAAGATGTTAGCACAATACCAATTCCGCTCTAGTACGGAATTATCGCGGTATATGGGATTTATAAAATATTATCCGCTTAATAGACGGCGCAATAGGGTCTCATCCGCTATACAATGCGGGAAATCAACAACTGCAATATATACATATGCCAATATATATATATTGCTATTATATATAATACCAATTTCACTGTTTATGAAATATTTGCGGTATATGTTTTTAATAAATAACATCCGCTTACTAACGGCGCATAATGTCTATTTTAACAATCAATAGATAACAATCATCATTCAAACATGCATTCAAGTATTTCAAATCTAACTATTTAAAATATTAAATCGAAACTATTCGACTGAGTGAGAAGTTCTCACCTTGATTTCAATTTCGTTTTAGCGATTTATTTCGAATAAAATTAAACGGACGTTTAATTTTATACGAAATTTTCACTAACTCTAAACGACTCCAATCCAATTCCATAGCGTAGTGCTCGTCCATACGATTCCAACGCAACTAGTTTCGTGCGTTTTCGACCTTGTATGAAAAAGTTATGATTTTTACCAGTTTACACTAATTTTTACTCATAATTTTACAACAAAACTTTATATTTATAAACCTACACCAAATCATAGCCACTAGATCCATGCTCCCTGCATCATGACCGTCCATCCTTTCTTCCATCTTCACGTTCTTTCTACAGGTTACTGGCCGAACCAAGAACCCATCATTTAGCAACTAGGGTTCCATTTTGCTCCACCCTCATCAGCTTTGAAGACGATCGGCGACCACCATTCACTTGCTCATCACAAACTCCACCACCACCTTCAACCATGATGAACTCGGCCTCCCCAGCTCCTCGTATGGCGTGCCGACCTGATGGTGAACGCGGGCATGTAGCCTCTACTCCGTCACTCCAATTACGATCATCACCGTATGAAATCAAAGCTCTCACTTCGCTCTTCGACTTTCGTGTTGAACACTTTGCGTAATTCCTTGTAGATTGAGAGTGATTGAGGAGAGAAGATGGTGAATTTCTGGCCATTGAATTTATTAATGGCGGCTGCAGTTCAAAACCCTAGGGTTTGGGCCTTTGTTTGCAAATGAGAGAAGAGAGGTGCTTATATAGAAAATCGCCCAATTTACTATTCATTGAAAATTTTCGAACTCCAAACGAAGCGTGCCGGTTGGCGTTTCTAAGGTTTACCCCACGTTTCGAACACAATGGAACATGTTTCGAGAGCTAATTCGGTCATCTGTGCGAGTTATGACAATAAACGTTCAATTTAAATTAAACCGATTTAAACGATTTTCTAGGCGTTTTAGCTTGCACCGGGCAAACGGTAAATCCAATTGACACGAAATTTGAAACCATACAATAATATCACATTACGGATCCGATGAAACTAGTTTCGTCGAAATCCGAGACTTTTTGAAAAATGGCTATTTTAACTCGCCGAATTAAAATTAAAAACATTTCAATGCGTTTCGAGCTGCTACGATCAAACGATAACTCCGATTGCTACGAAAATTTAAATCCAATAATAACAAACTATTACGGATCCAATGGAACTAGTTTCGTCCAATTCTGAGACTGTTCAAAAATTGACTAATTTCACTAGTCGATTAAATATTAAAATATTAAATTTTCACAAATAAACTCTTAATTCGATTTTAAAAGTTCTATAACATCATTCTAACTCCAATATGATATAATAAAATTTCCCAAACCATTTTCAATCATATTTAACCCAATTTTAAATTATTTCTGTATTTTCAACTATTAAATTATCGATTTAATTGACCAAATTAAATCCAATATTCGAAAAATAAATCATTCGACTTCTAAATTCCACTTATTAATATTTAAAATTAATTAAATATTCAAATTTTAATTATCAAAAATTCTGGGTCGTTACAATCTTCCCCCCTTAAAAGAATTTCGTCCTCGAAATTATCAAGTAAGAAAAGTTACAGAATTCATTAACTTTCCAAAACAAATTTAAACTTCTTACCATACTTTACTAAGTTTTCAAATCTATACTTAGTTATCTTTTCAAAACCAAACTATATCATTTAACTTTTAATTCCAAAATCAAAGTTATAGTTTTCAAAAAAATTCCCAATTTTCTTAATTTTTTTTCTAACGCCTTAAATTTTCGAAAAAATTCGTCATAGTCTCCTTTGCGCGGCTCGATCCGAAAAAATAATGACAGTATATATATCACAAATATACATCTCATCAAGTGATGAGGCATCCCGCAGGGAAAAAAGTATAAAAGTACGATATTTAATCCGAGATATGTACCTTATATTTTATTAGCGAGCATATACGGCTAATATATCGCGAAAGCGAGCTCCAAATGCGAAGCAACGCCATCCGCACCTACTAAACACTCAACAACAACATGAGAATCATGCATATATGAAAATAGTATCAATATACAACATATAGCAAATGCAACTAAACAACAAATGCAAACATCAACCAACTATCATCCATAACCAAATCAATATTCATTCATATTCTCATTAATATTCAATGAACTGGTTTTCAATTTAAATCACACTTGATTTATTAACATTGGATTTACTAACATTCATTCATATTCAATTTTAATTAGTTTGCATTCACTAATTAAATCCAATTCACATTCAATTCTATTCAAATTTATTTACTTTCAAATTGAATTCAATTATATAGCTTTCAATTTTGCTAATTCAATTTCATTAACACTTAATGAATTATATACAATCAATCAACATTCATATAACAACCAATGTATATTCAATACAACCAAATTTATTCACTTATTAATTTACTTCGATACCAAAATTCAACTTCATTCAACATCACTTAAGTTGTATTTCATTCCAAACACCTTTTGTTTAATTTAACTTAAGTTTTCACTTATAAATCCAATTCAAATTCCAATCCTATTTAACTTTTTACCAAAGCTAAATTTATTAACTCCTATCATAAGTTCAAAACTTATTTCACTTATATTCATCATCTTATAAGTTATACAACTTATATTCAACAATTACTACTTAGATTTTATTGATTTACTTATACTTCCTTTAATTTAACTTCATCCTTTAGGTTAAATTTATTCTATCGAAATTCAATTTGTATAAGTTATCAACTCATTTATCATTCCCATAATATTTAAATAGGATTCCAGAGTCCTTTCAATCTTTCAAAACCATTTTTGAAATCAATTCAATTATCTTTTGAATTTCAAAACCCAAACTCAAAATTTTCCAAACAACTCTTATTTAAAACAATTTGGCAGCAATTTCTCTTTTGGAAACCCGAAAATGAATTCTAATGATGTGGCCATCATCATCAGGATTATTTTCCAGCAACCGAAAAGAGTTTAGAGCTTTAATTTCTCCAAAACAATTTTCCAAATTATCAAATCCTTTCAAAACACTTCTCTGGAATTTTATTTTCAGATTATAAATCACATTTATAAATCTTTTACTTATATAATTTCACTTCTTGTATATAAGATTATTTCATAATTGTACATTACATTAATTATAGTTCCATACTTATAATTTATTTGTTTATACAATTCATTCTTTTACAGACGTTGTTTTTATTTAACTTATTCAACGACCAAACAATCAATTCATATACACTTTAATAATTCTGAAAAATTATTCCTTTATATATAATATATAATCAAGGTAAAATTATTTCATTTACCCAATTTAAAACAATACTTTGTCGAATTGTTCTATTCAAGTGTTTAGAGATCCCTATCAACAACGTTAATTACTCGGGTTGACTAAAATCCATATACCACTCAACAAACCAATCATCACAATATAAAACAATTTATATTCACTAACAAATACGCGCTCGTATCTATTATTACACTCAAACTCATTCTAGAGTACTACTGACTCCATCTCTAATGAGTAACGCCCAACAGAGCCATGGTTGTCGCTTAACCATAAGCTCTGATACCAAATGTGACGATCGCGATTTTCGTTGACGAAAACCGACATCAATACGTCCACTGTATCAACTGCAGAGCAATCGAAAGCTGAAAAACCGTACCCCCCATCACATATCACCTAGCATAAGCAAGACTGGTGTGAGAACTCAAAACAGTTTATCTTTAAAATCAAAATAGAGGAATATTTTAAAGTCAATTCGCAATGCTTTTAAAAATGAGACTACCATAAGGCCTCCTACACACACACACAATGCAAACGCAGAACTGGAGGAGATTTCTCCTTATGATAGTCAAAGATGCTTGATACGCATTAAAAGAAACATTTGATATTATTACTAGTGCATAGTGAGGAAAACATTTCAAAAGTAGAATATTAATCTTAGCCAACATAGACATTTCGAACTATGTCTACTATAGCTACCATCCAAACAGTGGGGCGCCACCATAAGTGAATGATAGGTTCTACAACTAAAACCGTACAGGGTTTCGTATTGGGAATTGGATTTCCAACAAATGGTCAGGCCAAGGAACTTCCCATTGCCACATGAGAACGCCTCTGGAAGGACGTCCCCGAGAACCAAACCGGATCTCTGCCAACACAAGGTCGGGTTACCCCTAACTGGGTAACTACTAACACGAATATGTCATCCCTCGATCGTAACCGATCTATCCGAGGATCCTCGGTTTCCAACAACCACAAAATATGCAGCAACAACATAGGTTAAATATCTGGGCTCCATACCATGATATCACCTCTATCCAGAAGGAATGACATACACTAAAGGGGCGCTACCCCCTAATAACCTTGCCGCATCCTTCCTGTTTTGACCATTTTCGGGGTGTGAGGTCCGACGAAGTCTCGTCCACAAAGCCACGCTTTATACAAAAGCCGTGCTTTAGGTCAACAAATGATCATAGAAATGATCACCAAGATAAATGATCAAATAAATGATCCTATCACAAATGATCAAACAATGATCATTTCACAGCAACACTCAGCATGCCACACTACCAAATTGGGAATATATCACTAATAACCTTCAACTATATAACCTCTGAGCTCGTACGTCTCAGAGAAGGGTGTTAAGCTAAGAGAATAAATTCTCCGCCACCAACAGAAATATATTTGAAAGAAATCAGCTTTATATCTTAATTTGTAATGTCAGACATACAATCTATACAAGTCTGTTCCAGGATCGAACAGAACCGAAGGCACTTACAAAGAAGTCCTTGCAATCCGGATATTCACTAATCACGACCAAACTTCCCGTCACTAAGGGTAATAAAACCTCTATATCGGAGATCAGCCGATGTAGAGTAACTCGACGGTAATCCTTCCGTTTTCACAAATATCCGGTCTTCAACACCGGTCATCAAATGCAAATCCATTTCGACGTATCACATATTCGAAATGGGTTATACGACCCCAAGGTCCTTTCCCGGCTAACCCGAATAGTGAGCGCTTATTCAAAAATAAGTGTGGCATTCAAATTCAAACAATCACAACAAATACCTATTTAAAGGTAAATATTGATAGTCGGATTATTTAACTATCAATAGGCATGCTCAACATCACCAAATTCCAAATAATTTCACAAATTATTTACTTTCCAAAATATCTTTACTAGATATAAAATTTCCCACACTTCAAACATTTGAAAACAATTTTTCAAATCACTTTTCAGTCCTTTACCATTTTTGAAAACAAATTTCAATCATTTCCTTTCTCGGAAATACTTTCATTTCAAAATGGTTTATTTAAACCAATTAAATAAATCCTTAACGATTTACTTTATATTTACGTTCCAAATCCGTAAATTAATTCCCATAATTTCAAAAATAAATCAACATTTATTTTTAAACAAATTCCCCTTTTTATTTATAAATTCCATAGTGAATTTACATTCCAAAATATTTATGAATATACGATTTCAATTATTCATTTTCAATTTATCTTCAAAAAGATAAATTCTCAAAACATTTCGTTTCACATTGGAAAAACATTTCCATACTTATTTATTAATAAGTAATTCACAAATCCATTCAATTCCAATACTTGGAAAATATTCAATATACTCAAATCGAAATTAAGTATATATTTCATTCTTTAAGAAATCATTTTCTTAACACATTTATTTGGGCCAAAACGAATGTTATGTAAAACATCGTTACGACGACCCAAAATCACTAGTATAGGGATTCAAAGTTTAAATAGATATATAAATCCCAATACTATACAAACCATTTCCTTTCGGAAACCATTTACTATAACAACGGTGTTATAGTCCACCATTTCCTTCTATTTCTCGAAAACGTCTATTTCAACAATGAATGTTGAAATCTATGTATTCGATACTTAATGCATTTTAAAACATCTTTAAAATCATTAACTTCATTTCATAATGTTCCTTCCCCAAAAAGATATCCATTTCATTTAATAATATATTCACTGTCCAAAATCGTGAATATAATTCCTTTCATATATTCCTATATCCAACTTATCAAATTCAATTGATTTCGGATTTATAAACAATGTTTATAAATTCCATTTCTATTTATAAGCTTCGATTTATAAATCTCATTATTAACTAATTCCATTTATATCTCATTTAAATGCCAAAATCCGATTTATAAGATAATTACTTATAAATCTTCTATTTCACAAAATCTATTCATTTTATAACTTCACAATTTATAAATCTATAAATTCTCATTCACTTATGAATCCATTTCCCTTCATTTTAACACCTATAAAAAAAACTTCGTTTTATAATCCAATATTTTTAATTTATAAATATCCATCTTATAAATCTTTTATACACATCGTTTTTAATAATTCAAAAATCCCAATTTAAGCCAATTTATAAATTAATTAACTATTTATTTCCAAAAATCTCATCTCGGTTATATTTCTCAAAAATCTAAATTTTTATAACATAAAAATTTATAACGTTTTAATTATTTAAAATGAATCAATTCAAAATTTAATAAAAATATATACTTTGAAAAATCACTTTAAAATTCCTTTTAAAACCAAAATCATTATTTTCTTAAAACTTCAGAAATGGATCCGATGATGCAGCAGCACCAAATAGTCAATCACGACACCCAAATATCATATATCAATATGATAATCAAAAAATATCACAATATCTGTAAATAAATCAATACAGTTGAGGAATCTAGTTGGATCCCTCTAACCTGTTTCCCTGCATCCAAAGATGTTAGCACAATACCAATTCCGCTCCAGTAGGAATTATCGCGGTATATGGGATTTATAAAATATTATCCGCTTAATAGACGGCGCAATAGGGTCTCATCCGCTATACAATGCGGGAAATCAACAACTGCAATATATACATATGCCAATATATATATATATATATATATATTGCTATTATATATAATACCAATTTCACTGTTTATGAAATATTCGCGGTATATGTTTTTAATAAATAACATCCGCTTACTAACGGCGCATAATGTCTATTTTAACAATCAATAGATAACGATCATCATTCAAACATGCATTCAAGTATTTCAAATCTAACTATTTAAAATATTAAATCGAAACTATTCGATTGAGTGAGAAGTTCTCACCTTGATTTCAATTTCGTTTTAGCGATTTATTTCGAATAAAATTAAACGGACGTTTAATTTTATACGAAATTTTCACTAACTCCAAATGACTCCAATCCAATTCCATAGCGTAGTGATCGTCCATACGATTCCAACGCAACTGGTTTCGCGCGTTTTCGACCTCGTATGAAAAAGTTATGATTTTTACAAGTTTGCACTAATTTTTACTCATAATTTTACAACAAAACTTTATATTTATAAACCTACACCAAATCATAGCCACTAGATCCATGCTCCCTGCATCATGACCGTCCATCCTTTCTTCCATCTTCACGTTCTTTCTACAGGTTATTGGCCGAACCAAGAACCCATCATTTAGCAACCAGGGTTCCATTTTGCTCCACCCTCATCAGCTTTGAAGACGATCGGGGACCACCATTCACTTGCTCGTCACAAACTCCACCACCACCTTCAACCATGATGAACTCGGCCTCCCCAGCTCCTCGTATGGCATGCCGACCTGATGGTGAACGCAGGCATGTAGCCTCCACTCCGTCACTCCAATTCTGATCATCACCGTATGAAATCAAAGCTCTCACTTCGCTCTTTGACTTTCGTGTTGAACACTTTGCGTAATTCCTTGTTGATTGAGAGTGATTGAGGAGAGAAGATGGTGAATTTCTGGCCATTGAATTTATTAATGGCGGCTGCAGTTCAAAACCCTAGGGTTTGGGCCTTTGTTTGCAAATGAGAGAAGAGAGGTGCTTATATAGAAAATCGCCCAATTTACTATTCATCGAAATTTTTCGAACTCCAAACGAAGCGCGCCGGTTGGCGTTTCTAAGGTTTACCCCGTGTTTCGAACACAATGGAACGTGTTTCGAGAGCTAATTCGGTCATCTGTGCGAGTTATGGCAATAAACGTTCAATTTAAATTAAACCGATTTAAACGATTTTCTAGGCGTTTTATCTTGCACCGGGCAAACGGTAAATCCAATTGACACGAAATTTGAAACCATACAATAATATCACATTACGGATCCGATGAAACTGGTTTCGTCGAAATCCGAGACTTTTTGAAAAATGGCTATTTTAACTCGCCGAATTAAAATTAAAAACAATTTCAATGCGTTTCGAGCTGCTACGATCAAACGATAACTCCGATTGCTACGAAAATTGAAATCCGATAATAAAAAACTATTACGGATCCAATGGAACTAGTTTCGTCCAATTCTGAGACTGTTCAAAAATTGACTAATTTCACTAGTCGATTAAATATTAAAATATTAAATTTTCACAAATAAACTCTTAATTCGATTTTAAAAGTTCTATAACATTATTCTAACTCCAATATGATAAAATAAAATTTCCCAAATCATTTTCAATCATATTTAACCCAATTTTAAGTTATTTCTGTATTTTCAACTATTAAATTATCGATTTAATTGACCAAATTAAATCCAATATTCGAAAAATAAATTATTCGACTTCTAAATTCCACTTATTAATATTTAAAATTAATTAAATATTCAAATTTTAATTATCAAAAATTCTGGGTCGTTACATTTTTGAGGAAAATAAAGTGAACGTTTCCATTCTGAATATAAATATAACGTGGTAAAAAAGAGAAAATTGAATTTTTAAAACAACATTTTAGGTAGCTAAATAGTATGCATATGTTGCACGAAAGTGATTTTATTACTAACCTTGAAATTTAAAATAAATTAAATATTTGAGTTCATTATTAATGTCAATAAAAATGTTGTTTTTAAATTTGATTTTTTAAATCGTGGTTCATATCTTATTTTATGTAGCGGCGGTCACAGTTATATAAATTGGTGTGTTCAAATGTAGTTATGTTGTAGTAATTAAATCTTTAATGAATGTCAAATTCTGTATCTTTGGGGTTAACAAATATAATTGAGTGAACAAATGTTTCAAAATTTGAATTCGAAAAGTTTGTTTATAGATTAGAGTTGGGCTATTCATTCCTTTCTAATTAATAATTGTCACACTTTTTTTCGTTGTTTCCTTATTTGTTCCGTTACTCATTTCCATTTACATTGTATAATGCCTTTTTATTGCACAAACATTACTTACTTTTCATATTTTTAATTCTTTCCTTCACCTCTCGTAATACCTACCATTTTTTAGGGTTGTTCATATTTTTTCTTTATTTCAATTCCTACTTTGTTTATATTTAACTTTATTAGCTTTTCACTAGTTTCAATCTTCATTCTTATAGCTTCAATTCATTTTTTTAAATCTCATCTTCTATAGCTTCATTTTTTGTCTCTATCCACCTTCCTCCTTTTTTTATATTTCTTTGTCAAATCACCTTTCTCTCTGTTAGCACTAGAATTGGTCACTAACACCCTTAAAAGAGATTATGTAGAGAGATTAATGAAGAAAGTAAATTTAAACAGAGAACAATATGCTAAATTAAACGCTGAAAACAAGAACACCAGATTTATAGTGGTTCCGCGTAACTGCCTACGTCCACTTTGAGGATAATCTTTATTGCTTTTCTCAACAATCGATTACAGATACAATCCGTACACCAGCCACTTGATTGCAATTGTTAAGCGAAGAAGATAAGTCTTGAATGAGTTTTGAATGCGGTAGAGTCTCCCTAGTGTTCTCGAAAAAAGGTCACTTTCACTGTGCCCCTTCCTCTCTATTTATAAACGAAGATGGGTTGGACTTCCCTGATGGGCCTAGTAGCAAGATACCTCGGCCCAAAATGAATGACTTATGTGTGCTGAGCCGTAAATGCCGAGCGGCAAATGCCGAACCATGTCTCTAGGCCGTGCGAGGCAATGTGTTGATTGAGATATGTAGGCCAAACGATGTACTCATATTTGAAATGGATGCTTATTGATTAATATGTTGGATGTATGGTTGTTATTTATTTTAATATGTCCCTATTATCACCTTCTATACTATTGACATCATTTAAGTGGTCCTCTGGAACATTGTAGAATTGGATAATTAAGACATTTAAAATATGGGTTGAAATGATATATAACCATACAATTTCTTGAATTTGGATTATTTATTGAAACTGAATTATTTAAAAAGTTTATTTTTTTAATTTAAACTTCGGATTTATTTTAAATAAAGTGGTTTAAATTGGTATTTCGAATTATTTGAAATCTCGTAAATTACTGCACTCACGTTGTACACTTGATAGGAGATGAAAAATCTCATAACATCTATGAAGCCATTGCACTCATTTTTTTATTTGAGATTGATTTGACTTACAAAGGAATTTTTAGTTCTGACTCAAATATTTTGTTTTTCATTATGCTTGGGTCAGTCTGAGCTTTTTAGCGTATTAAAGACCATTTTATTTTCTAGAGGATGAAGACGAAGATTCAGTTTATTATTGATATTTATTATTATTATTCCACTACTTATTGTATTCCGTTGCATTATTATTTTTTGATGTATGTATAACTCTGATTTGAATTGTAAAAGTATAATCAAATTTCATTTGTAAAATAGCTTCATGAACTGTTTATTTGATTATTATATTTTTTCCTTCCGCTGCGAGATTCTGTATTTTGTTTTTCCTTCTTTTCTATTATTTTCTTATTTACCCCATTAACAATCCTCGCTTTTGAATGGTTTGAATCAGACATGTGTGGTTTATTGTCGATTTGAATCGTCCAAAAAGGTGGGTCATTACAAAATACGTAGATATGTCTTGGACCTCTAGCTCCTCTCCCGAGCTCCAATGCATCCAAAGAATCTGTAATGTGCTTGGTCTAACTCGGACATTATCATAAAATAACACTCGAGTCAGTCTAGAAAACCAGTGTGAGAAAACACACCAAATTGGACTTTTTTTAAGTTATAAAAATGACTTGAAATGAAAAGTATCTCGTAAGACCACACCTCGCATAAACACGTACGAATTTTTACTTTACGATAACCAAAAAAATTTCATATGAAATTCTTTGACATTATAATAGTGTCTAAGATACTTATTATTCATTGCCGAAATTATTACATTAATTAAATTCCAGCATAATAGATATACAACTAAATCGTAAAGGCTTGTATTGGAGAATGGATTCTATACAATGACTGGGCTATTAGGGTACCACCCATCATGGTGAATTTTTAGATAAAATTACATCGAGAACCTCGCCAGGATCCGTTGCCAACACAGGACCGACCAACTACTTGACTAGTAGTATCAAATATAGTCACAACTCCGTTTAAGGGCCCCGAAGCATACAAATGAGAGATAATACCGACTCTAGATAGGGATGATAATACCCTTCTGGGGGCGATCCATTTAGCCCTGCTGCATCTCCCTATTTTGGCCGTTCTCGGTTGATGAGGCTACGTTCTACCTTTCATATAGCACATCCCACTTGGAATGCTAACATTGCCCTACGGACAACGATGCAATGCCAGCATTCATCCATACAAGTTTGTTCTGGGATTAAACGAAATGCTTGAGAGCTCCTTCTTCAATTGCATCATCTTCAAGATGTCTTCACTAAATGCTTGAGTTGGATCAAAGTGGTTTTCAGATAACATATCTAATCTCGATCTCTTCGAAACAACACTCGATAGTTTTCGGTAAACTCAACCTCGGTTATTTAGAAAATAAACAGTCAAAGATAAGAGCGGAGATTACCTCCTAACCGTTAATGGATGAATTTCCTTATTGTTTGTCCTAGTATATTTTCAAAGTTACATTTTAGGTCCATATTTGATAGTCGATTGTTTAACTATCAAACAACACACATTCAAATCAGGATTTATTTGAAAAGGAGAAACCAACATTGTTAAGCACTTAAGAAACCACTACCCTTCTTTTAATTTATCTTCTCATTAATAAAAACCAACATTGTTAAGCACTTAAGCAACCACTACCCTAGGTTTCAATACTTTGAAAATATCCATATATTTATCTCAATGATAAGTATATTCACAGAACGGAGGAAGATTCCTTTTTTACACAATTTTAGAACCATTTATAAACTCCTTTATAAATCTCAAAAACCATTTATAAAACTATTTTATAAATCTGAAACTGTTTGTAAATCTCTTTATCGAAACCGCTTTAAAAACCCAACCTCCATTTCCAATTATAAACTCTTTTATAAATTTCCAAAACATTTGTAAACTCTTTATAAATCCATAAAACTATTATAAAACTCTTCTTATAAATTTATAAGCCCATTTCTAAAATTCTTTTATAAATATCTAAAATTATTTATGAAATTCTTTTTACCTTGTAAATAATAGGCCTTTAAGTCTCCAAATCATCCTACAAAACTCCTCTTCTGAAACGTAAATATTTTTATATAACTCTTTTATAAATCTCGAAAATTTACAAATAAATAATATCATTTACTTCAAACACTATTATATAATAATAGTTATTAATAATAATTATTAACCTCAAAACATCTTAAAACAATAATTAATAATTACAAAGAAATTACTAATAAAACACTAATAATAAATTCTCAACATTAAATAATAACAATTATTTTCTAAAATAGTATAAATAAATCATTATTATTAATTTCAACCCATATTAATTATCTAAATAATTAATCTTCAAAATATTACTATATCGATAAATAACTTTAAAAATAATATTAATTATAAATAAATAATTTTAAAACAATATAAAATATAGATCATTAACTTTAAAAAAAATACTAAATATAAATAACATTTTAAAACAATTAAATAAATAACATTTTAAAACAATATTAAACACAAATAAATAACTTAGAAAAAATAGATAAAAAGGTGGGAATAAGATACATATTAAATCCTTTAGAAAAATATATTTCCAAAATCTAATTTTGGATTTAAAATCATTTCCTGTTTTAAAAACCAATTCCAATTCAAATGGTAATTTATAATATTTTTAAAATACTAATTTGAGGCAATAGCTACCCAACGTTTAATCAATGTCGAAATTGATTTTCTACCACTACGGGGTCTAAGTTTGAACATATAGAAATGTCACAAAACAATAATGTTCGGAATCAGGTTAAATATTCAGTAATCGCATAACAAGAATATCTTTGAAATTAAAATCAACAATGATGAGGAATCCTATTGGATCCCACCAACCTATTTCCCCATGCATCACAACCTATATATATATTAGTACATTTATATGTAAATAAAATTAATAGTGGTGAGGAATCCTGTTGGATCCCTCCAACGTGTTCCTTGCATCACATATAATATATAATTATATCATATAGGTCATCCACTGCTAGACAGGTATATATAAAGGGTTATCCGCTCCAAGGGCGGGTATACATCCAAACATCCCAATAAAAATAGAAAATCATCCAAACATCTAATTAAAAAATTTATGAACTATATAACATACTAGTTAACCAAAAAGGTGAGCTTAACTCACAACTATTCCAGTTGTCATCGAGGTGTTTCGGTTTCATTTGAATTCGAATGAACTTCGAGTTAAGCATTAAAATCTACTAATTCCAATCATCACCAATCCAATTCCATAATGTTGTTCACGTCAACATGATCCTAACGCAAAAATCCACGTTCGATTTGGACCTAAAACGAACAAGTATTGATTGTACAAAATCCTATAATTAAATCATATATTATATTCCATAATTACATTCATTAAATTAATTACCCTTATTCAAACTAATCCATTCTCCCTCCTCACCCACATACGTGAATGTCCCAGCCACAAAATGCAACTCCAATTGACCATGCGCCATCGTTCTGGCCAACTCCCACCACTGATGGTGACACCCTAGCTCTGCTTCTACCTAGACAAGCCTGCACAAATGCCTGGCCATCCCTGCACCTCACGATTTCCTTAAATTTAGCCCGACATTGCACCACCATTTCCATCGCCACAGGCCATGCCACACCACGAGACTTCGACCGCGCATCGCCCCGACCATCCTTCACACATCTCCTTCACATTTCATCACCACTAGCATCGCCAAATCGTCGGAATTTGCCAAAATACTCTATGACATTCATCCACAAAATGGCACTGCCTCACCACATCACAGCCCAATCCAACCGATCATTGAGTTCATCTCAATGTCACCTATCTATCTCTAGTTGGCCATATCCTCCAAATATCCTGTAGTGGCTTCGATTATCCATGGCCGTTGGATTTGGTGAAGATTTCAATTTTAAACTTCCTGGATGATTCTCTGATAAGTTCATGTTTTTAAACAGAGGAGGGTGGTATGGTTTGCACAGTGAAGTATGGTGAGGGTTGATGTGGGTATGGGCTAATAATAGGTACATATTGTTTTAGTTTAATAAACTTCAATATTATATGTTCGAAAAATCTTGAATCTTATCGAGACGTGCCACCTGGCATTCTGTATGTAGTACCCCTATTACAAACACACTAGAACAAAGTCTCGAGGCCAAATTCGATCATATTCAGAAGATAACTTTTAAATCGTATTATATAGATTTCTGAAATTAATTTCTACACGTTTCAAACTTGCACAACCAAACGATACATCCAATCGCCATGAAATTAAACGGCATATAATAACTCACCATTATGGATCCAATGAAACTAGATTTATCGAAATCCGAGATAGTGCCTCGAAAGGCTATTTTTACACGTTAATTTAAATGAATTGTTATAGAAACCAAATTATTCAGTTTTAAATCTAAATTAAAAGTTTAACATCTTTATTTTTATTTACATAGAATTTAAATCAACTTTCAAAATCATTTTTATTCGTGTTAAATTCCAGATTTAATTTTTTTAAACAAATTTAAATATTCAATTAACCATTATATTTGAAATTCAAGTAATATAACTTATAAAATTTACTTTTCAATATTTGAAATCATTTAATATTCCAAACCTAAATGATTAAAATTCTGGGTCATTACAAACACATACATATCCCCTTTTGCGTATCAAATCATATGTTTTGGATTAAATCAAAATTTGTTTTACCAAACAACTATAACAAATTACCATGGCAACAATCCCCACTTAGAAACTCGAAAATGAATGTCGATGATGCTACAGTCATTACTTAAATATTTTCCAGTGACCAAAGTGACTTCGATGCTTTCTTTCTCCTTTAAAATCATTTAGAAACGTTTCTATTCACAAATGCTTGTGAAGAATACTATTATTATTTGCTCAAAACTTTTGGAAAACAATTCCCAAAACATCGAGATTTATGTTCTCAAGTTCTAAGCTAAAATACTTTATATTCATAATCTATATTTATAAATCCTACATATATAATTTCATTTTCTTATATGAAATCATTTTGCAAATGCATATCTTTGTTAGATTATAATAGACAACTTTTATTAAAATCCAATTTTAACCCAACATTATCACTAAATGCCTTATAGTCAAATTGTGAAACTAAATTCATAAGGTGTTTGTTTCAATGTTCCTATAATTTCTATCTACCTAACTCATGTAGTGAAAAAATAAAACTTCTAATAAATCAAACAAAATAGTCAATGCTTATAAACCGGTCAAGCATAACTACCCAATCAACAAACAATAGCCAGTGCTCCTGACTTAGTGAGCATAACTAATTAAATAATAAATAATAATAATAATAATAATTAAATATTATCATTTCGTAACAAATAAACACAATTAATAACTACACTTATTTATGAAAATTATTCTTTTATATACAAAATATAACACTTAGTAAAATTATTTCGTTTACAAAATTTAAATAATATTGTGTCGATTGGCCTTGTTCAAGTGTTTGAGATCCCTACCAATAACGTTAGCTACCCGTATTGACTAGAATCCAAAATTCAAACTTAAAAGATCAAACAACAAAATATAAAAATATTTTATAATCAATAACAAATACGCGCTCTCATATACATATATACACATACATACATACACACACAGGTAGACATACACATGTATACAACACACACTAAAATCTATCTATGGTGCTATTGATCCTATCTTTAATGAGTTACTCATTTTAGGGCATTACTAGCCCAATCTCTAATGGGTTACCCCACCGAGGCCTAGGTATTCGCTCAACCTAAGCTCTGATACAAGCTGTAACAACCTGCCTTTTCGACCCTCAAAGTCGACACTAATACATCCACGGTATTCATATGTCGAGCATCTAAGTGTCGGAAAGACAGATTGTTGGGGTGAAAGAGAATAAAGTTAGAGAATGCCACATCGTAACGAGTAATCTATAATATACACAATTATTTTTATAAAAGAAAAGGTCCTATATACACACACAACATCATAGTACGCTAACATATCATTAGCCCACACAGTTAGAACAGCATTTCCTTTCAATTTCCAATAAATACAACAAAAAAATGAAGTAAAAAAAAAGATATGTGAATATATCTTAGAGGCATTTAAATCATCTACTGATGCTCCAAAGCATCTAAACTAGATATGAAAATATGCTTGGTCCGACTCTAACGACCGGATCAGTCTGGTAAACTAGCATGAGAAACACACCTCAATTGGATTTTAATATTATAAAAACCCCTTAAAATAAATGTATCTATTAAGACCATGACGCACATTAACATGGACGGGGTTTTGCCTTACGATATACAAAACATTTCTATAGAAAATCTAGTGATATTATAATAATGTCTAGGGTTGATAATAAATATGGAATTATAGTGAAATTGTTACCTTAATTAAATTCTAGCATAATAGGAATAGAAAATGGGTTTCAGATATGAAAGGGTAAGAGTCTACCCACCGAATCACTACACCTCTAGATAAAATTTATTAAAGGCTGCCTTAATTTACACCTCTGCTACTCCGGACTGACCTAGCCCTTACTAGATAGTACTGAATATTATCACCTCTTGGTTGATCAACAACCATAATGGGCCCTTAAGCATATATAGATATTGACTCTGAATATGGGATGATCATACCCTAATGGGAGCGACCTACATAGCCTTGGCACACGTACCTGCTTTAATCATTCTAGTAGGTGCGAGGCTCATAAGGTAACGATTATCTTATTCCCCCTTGCAATTCCCACTTAGAATACTAACATTGTCCTTCAGGTAGAAATGCAATGCCAACGTTCATCCATACAATTTCATTCTAGGTTTAAATGAAACCGAAGGCACTACTTCTACTACATCTATTTTGGAATCATCTTCAGGAATAGTTGAAAGTAGACCTTGCACTTTAAAGGACTATCTTCGAAAACATCATCCTCAAGGTGTCATCCATTCGAATGCTTATACCGGTTTGAAATGGTTTTCAGATAATATACCCGATACTTGTCTACCTGAACCGACAATGATAGTCTGGCCAAATTTGATAGTCGGTTATTTAATATGAAATACACAATCGAACAACAATCAAAGATTTAAAATTTTTTTCCATAGTAACCACTCAGCTTCAAAATAAATCTTCCAATTATTTAAATCTCTTTTCAAAAAATTTATTTAAAATATTCATATATTTATTCCACCAGTATAAATATATTCACAAAACATTATGAAAGGTTTCTTATTTCAAAATCATAATAAATGTATTAAAACAAATGTTGTTCAAAAAGAAACGGAGCTAAGGATAAACCCAAACACTATTCCTTTGATGTTAAGCATGTAACGTCCACACCACCAAAATTAAGATGGTCGATTTTGGAAGATCCAATCTCAATTTCTTTTACAAATTTCTTCAGTAAATCCTTTTAAATAAATCTCTTTCATTTATGAAAATATCCTTACTAAAGTTCCAAATCCATTTATATAACTGTTAATAAATCTCCAAGTTTATTTACAAAACTCTTTTATAAATATCCAAAATCGTTTTTAAAACTATTTTAAAAATATCCGAAATCATTTATAAAACCGTTATAAAACTCTTTTATAAATATCGAAAATCATTTTTAAAACTATTTTAAAAATTTCCAAAATCATTTATAAAACCCTCATAAAACTCTTTTATAAATATCCAAAATCATTTATAACTTCTTTTATACTTCCCAACTAGATCATTCCATATATTTCCATAAATTAAAAAATGGAATTATTTGTTCCAATGTATCAGAATGATATTGGTTTCCTCTTTATTTATAAGATAGGGCTTATAAATCTCTTTTAAATCTATACAATACAATTTATAAATTTGTTCATTTATTTTCAACATTTTATATAAACTGGGTCCGTAAATATCCATTTCTAAAATATCTCCATCTACGTTTAAACATAAGATCTCCCTTTTTAAAATAAAAGATAACACTTTTAATTTCCTTTTTTAAAATAACACTTATCATTAAAATAGTTTCCTATAGAGACAAATACTTTCAAAATAATTATAAAATCCCATATATATATATATGTATATATATATATATATATGAAATTAAAAGAATAAATAAAGATGCAGAATTAAAATTGAAAAGTTTCAAAACTCATTTTAAAAATAAAATATCATAGAAACCCCAAGATCAATTTAAAATCATTTTCCAAATCAAAAACCATTTCCAAAATCAAACATCACTTAACAGTATTTCCAAAATACTATATCGGGACCAATGGTTACTATAGCACTTAACAAATGCTATTACTTCCTTTTTCACTAAAATTTTTGCCTTTTTACAAGTGTCAGTGTCACAGCCAATGTGGCCACACAGTCAAATTTCAGCATTTAACAATCTATTTAATAGGAATTTAACAAAAATAAAACAAAAAGAATATAACAGGAAATTACTAATCGTAATTTGGAGAAATCAAGATTTCTCTGTAAATTTTCCCGTATTTCAATTTTTAAATATTAATTGCTTTTCAAAACGAATAACCAGTCGGCCAATAATTTCAACCAAACACAAATTGTTAAATTTTATTTATTATATAATATACACAAAAGAGGTGGGTTTAATTCACCAAAATTTTAGTTATCACTTCCATATTCTGATTTGGTCTAGCACAAAATTCCATTAGCTCCAATTTCAACCAATCCAATTCCAAAATGTAGATATCATCGATATAAGTCTATCGATGATGGACCGCTTCTAAATCCGATCTCATGTGAAATAGTCATTGAGTTTTAATGTATTTTAGAATTAACTAAATAATTAATGACTTAATTACATATTTAATTACCAAAATAAAACCTTAATCCCCTTTTACAAAATCACAGCTACCGAAATTCTAAACTCGACGTCACCACTTTCTCAAATACCCCTGCTGCCTCAAGCCTCCTGCAGCTGCCACGAGGTCATCAGGGCAACCCCTCGTCGAGAGATCTCCAACACCACAGGCCATGTCACCCACCATCATCGCAATCGCCAGAACAAACCTCCAAAATGCGAAACCCAAATGCCACATTCATCGCTATATTTTGGCTATTTACGGCTACCCCATGGGAATCCAACTGTCTAACCTACTCCACTCCCCTAGAAGAACAACTTTCTGGTTGACACCCTTGCCTAATAACATCTTTAGCAGCTCCAATGAACTACGACCATTGGATGGAGGGAAATTAAAAATGGCGGTTGAGGTTTCCATTTTTTGAGGTTGGAACAAATAAGAGAGGTTAAGGATCCTTCTACAGAAAAATTTTATGACACTATACGCGTCCAAAATTTTCAAACTCCAATCGGGGCATGCCTCATCCCTAGAAAATACCTCTATTATGAATCCAAAATAACTATTTTTAGGACGTAATTCCAACATATGAAAAAGTTAACCTTTCGAATCACTCGATTTACGAACCAAACTCGATCTCCTAACTCGAAACCAAATAATCATAATATACTGATACCTATACTCACTCTGGCTTGTCTGTCACGACCCGTCTTTCTAAGCCCAGAAAGACGCATCATGAATTAAGAAAGAAAGGGATAGAAAGAGAAAAGATAGGGAAGAAAGAAGAAACAATATCAGAATCCCAACAGTGGAACGAATAAATTATATTAATAACATAAGTATTACATAGTATACAACATCTATCAGAGTTACACAGATTATACAACACATACTAGACAGTTATAAACGCCTACCTAGTTATTACAACTCAAACAAAACAAATGACTTGAAGAACACACAGCGGAACACTATAAATATCTACAACGCTGAAGCCTCCTGCTCCATTGCTCCTACATAATTCGTCAAACCTAACCTGAATCCCTCGACCACTCATACATTATATGAGTACCCAAGAGTTTAATAAAACAGAAAATAAACTCTTGGGTCAGACATGGGTCTGGTGTGAGTAAACGGGTTAAAGTTGCTTAACTTTTGTAAAACCTTTGAAAAGAAAGGTATCACGTAAGACTTCTCACACATAAACATGGAAAAGTTTTTACCTTATGCTAACCAAAACATTTGATAGGAAATCTGGTGATAGTATAATAGGTCTACGGTTTTCAAGTAAATAAGAAATAGCCGAAATTGTTACATTCATTAAATTCCAGCTACTAGACACAAAAGTGGGTAATGCAATCAAAACCGATGGCACTTATTGGATTTTGGATTCCATAAAATGGCAGGGCTACTGGGGTACCGCCCGTCACAGTACGGGGCCTAGATCACCGTACCGAGGATTACTCCCAATCCCAGCAACACAAGGCTAGAAGCATCCCTTAATGGACAGTCCCGAACAAGACAACCCCGGCAGTTGTCGCGAATCAACTGCCCCACACAGCCGAATATAAGGGACTCCTAGACGGAGGAAAATCTCGTCCTACTTAGGCATGACTCACTTAGCCTTGCTGCACCTCCCATGTTTTAGCCATTCCCGGTTGATGAGTCTTGAGGCTACGATTACCTTTAGAGAACACATTTCTTAGAATGCTCATCCTCCACCTGACGATGTTCTGAAAGCATTCAATCCATATAAGTTCGTTCCGGGTTCGAACGAAACCGAAGGCATTATCTCGTTACACTCATTTTGGAATCACCCTCAGAGTTAACGACGATAACCCTTGCACTCTGAATCTTCATCTTTACTTGAGATTCACGACCTATCGTTAATTTGGATCGATGTGGTTTTCGGATATCCAAATATGGAAACCCGATCCCGGTCTCACCGAAATCCAAAACGTATCTTTTAAGGCCAAGTTGTTTTAAAGTTTAAAAAAATTCAGTTCAATTATCTATATACACACAGATAGATAACTCACAAATCTCAATAGATAATCAATATTATCATCATAAACAGATTATCCACATTATCATTATAAACAGATAATCCACATTATCATTATAAACAGATAATCCATATTATCATCACAATTCAACTAAAGCATTCATATCACACAGCATTACTAATCTCATATCTGAGATCGCAAACAATTCAAGGCAATCAATATTATTCATCCATACATAAGCAATGATTTAATAATCACACCATCTATAATTAATTTAAAATGAATTAAATTAATTATTTGTATCTCTAATTAATTTAAAGTGAATTAAATTAATTACTTCATCTTTAATTAATTTAAAATAAATTAAATTAATTACTTTATCATTATAAATCTTGCTTACATAACCATTAATTAATTACATATCAATTTAATTAAGCATCCTCTAATAAATCACCCTAATTAATCATCCTTGATTAATTACCCTTTAATTACATTCAAGTAATATCTTTTAATTAATTTTACAAATTAATTATCTCTAATCCAAATACAGTAATTAACCTTTAATTACTTCATTAATTAATTAAATATAATTAATTACGTTAATCCTTAATTAATTACATTAATTAATTACTTTAATTACCTATCATTGACTAATTAATCTTACTTAATCAACCTTAATTACATCATTAATTATATACATTAATGAGCCCTAATTACATTTTAATTAATTACATTAAGTAATTAACTTAATTAAACCACACTTATTAATCACACTTGATTAATCTCACTCAGTAATTAACTACCCCTAATTCTGCATTAAATCAACTAATTACTCCTTCATTAATTATCTTAATTAATCCCTTGATTAATTTCCCAAAGTAATTATACTCAGATTACTTCCTTTAACAAATCATTATTTAATTAATTACATCCAGTAATTATCTATTAATTACTTCACCAAGTAATTATACTCATCAAATTATCAAGTGGTTATTCTAATTTAATTAAACTTAATTAATTAACTTAAACTAATCAAATTTATCTAAATTCATTATCTTGAGTAATTAATCCCTTTTAGTTACTTTCATTAAGTAATTATATTTAACCAATTTCCATTAATGATTATCTTTAATTAACTAATTTAATTAATCATTAAAATTAATCACATTAATTAATTATTAAATAATCTTAAGTTAATGACCCTTACACTAATTATTAACAATTCTTTAATTACTTCCCTAAGTAATTATGCTTTAGTTAACCATTATTATTTACCAATTAATTAATTTTAATAATCAATTAATTCATCTCTAATTACTTAATTAATTAAGTGCTCAGCTGTAACTTAGTTAATTCTTAATTGCTTGATTAATTAATTTATAATCATTAATTAATAATCTTTAATTATATAATTAATGATCCTTAATTACAAATTAATTAAACCTTAATTAATTATCTAACAATTGCAAAATTACCAATTTATTTATCCTTAATTATTAATTAATTACATTAATTTAATGATTCTTTAATTATCTTATTACTTTAATGAATCTCAAATCATTAAATCTTAATTAACTTTAAGATAAAGTATTATTCTTTTCAATGACTAAATTATCATTTACAAAGCCTTTGAAATAGTTTTCTTTTAAGTTTACTTTTTAATTTACTCTTAGATTTCATTTAAATTTTAATATTTCAAAAGATTCAAATTTAATTTTAACAAAATTTAAAACAATTTACAAACCTTTTAAATCAAATAATAAAGAAACACCTAACTTATAAAAGGAATTTATAAGAGTTTAAAACCAAATTATTTAAATTCAAAATCTTTGTTTATTTTAAAAACTTTTTTAAATCTGTTTTCAAATACTGCTTTGGGTTCGACCTGTAGCCTACTCGAGCACTTACCCGAGAAAACCCATTTTTTCTTTTCTTAAAACTTTGAACTAGTGCATTTATTTGAAAACACCTTTGAATTTAATTACAAAATTAATCTTAATTACTTTTAAAAAAAACAACAACCTTCAATATTTTTGGATCTTTGGAAACATATTTAATTCAAAACAAACTTTTAATCTTGACTAACATTCTTTGGAAATTTAATTTATACTTTTAACTTTGAAAACTTGTATTTGTTTTTGCTTTTAAATTATGTAACTTCTTTTTAAAGCTTAAAAACTTGAATTTTTCTTGCTTTTTAAAACACAAGTTCATTTACACAAGAAACCTGAGCCAAATAAATGAAAAACCCGGAACAAACACGAGTCATTCGCGTTCACTATCTACCCTGAGTCGACCCCGCAAAAATCTCGAGCAACACACGAGAAGAATTCGTCATCCCCAAAGCCCAAACCAACCCAAATATGAACGAAAATGTGTGCACATGCACGGTCGTGCCGATCACCGTAGATCGACGCCTCGACTCTCGACAAGTCGCACACCACCCTGCCATCCTCCTCAACCTCCCAAATTGATGATCCCACCAAGCAATCAAAATCGAACAGAATGAACGCATGGAGGAACCCACCTTCATCAAAAAAAACCTCCTAGTCATCACCTCCGATCATCGGTATTCCCACCGACCACACTGAAGCCGCGCCACTCCATGACGACCATTTCCCCCACATGCGAATGAGTCCAGTCCATCCCTGCCGACGCACAAACCTCGATTATCCCGACATCCCAATCAGGTCATCGAACCCTAAATCACTTTCGTCAACTAACTTCGGCCATCAGAAAAACTCCTACCAAATTTTCCCGAGTTCCCCTACTCCTCATCTTCCTCTAGCCTAAGTTTCGACTACTAACTTGGCTCCAATCGATTGTGATCGACCAAAAACCCAATATTGATCATCACAGCATAACCCAACAATCACCATACCAAAAATCCTAATTTTACTTCCTGAAATCATCATCTTCCATTACTAATCTGATCTGAAATTCAAATTACTAATTATGATGATTTATTTTTGACATATATATTTGTATTTACTGTAAAATCCAAATTTGAAATAATGTCTTAATATAACCTTTTGAAATTATTTTTAAGAATAAGGTTATAACCCTTCAATCATCTTTTATTTAAAGATCGAAGCTTAAATTTGATCACATAAAGAGATTTGAAAATTTTTCTTTCCTTTTTTTTAATCTGTAGCCTGTAAATAGACAGAGGAGTATATACAGACATTCAATAAATAAATGCATTCGCATTTATGCATATACAAAACATATTTCAAAATAAATTCCATCACAACATTTAAGTAACATCGTAGGTATAAACTGTCTTTAAAAGGGATGTTTACTCACCAAAGTTTTAAATAGAGACAAGCTCTTGCTTCAGAAACTTGAATAGCTGAGAAATGTTCTTTGATTTATAAACTGAAATGCTGAAGAATATATTTTGTTGTTAAACTTGTCGAAGAGATGATTCCAGCTTTTATTTTGACTAACTTTTGAAAATGAGATTACAGGTTTGTTTTCAAAACAGAGTTAAAGTTGCTTGCTTTTGTTAATCTGCTACAGGCCTTTTTGATTCCAGATTGAAAAATGTAGGCTTTTTCTTGAGAAGATTGGAAAATAATTTACAGGCTTTTGAATTCGACATGAAAATTTGATTACAGGTTAATGATTTTTGATTTTAGGTGAAAGAAAATGTTCTGGCTTTGATCTTCAGATTTGCATTTGAGAAAGGGTTTTGAGTTTCTTTTGGTTTGAAAAGAAAATAAAAAGAAATGAAAAGAAAAAAATGCAATGTTCATATAAGTATAAAAATGTAATTTATTACAAATAAAAAGTAAAAAAAAATCAAAATTTTAAAATAAGACTTGTTCCACATCTTAACACTTGTCATGCTAATAGTTTATTTGTTAACACTTGTCACTTGTACCACTTAATATATTAACATTTGTATTATAAGTAATTTTACTTATTTTAATTTAATTTAAAAGTAAATAAAACCCTTTTCTTTATTTGTTAAATGCTTATATATATATAAATTATTTTCATATGTAAATGTGTATGTGCATTTATTTTTAAAGAAAATGAATTAAAACAAATTATATAAAAACGAAAGCTTATCCAAATAATTTTTAAAAATGTTTATTAAAATCAAAATTAACTCAAATTCAAATCCATTCATATATTTAAAAATCCAATTTAAAGATAATTTATATCAACATAAATAATAATAATATTGTCTTTTAAAACCTATCTATATTTATACATTATTAATATTGTTTGAAAATAACATATTTATTCCTTATCTTGCTAAAATGACTTAATGTTTTATATGTAAATTGTATTTTAAACTTCCATATATAATTTCAAATCATATTTATCCAGCTATGTTAAAAAAGAAGAGAAAATAAACCTTTTATTAATTTATAATTAAACTAAGATATAATTTAAACAAGTTAATATTTACCCTAAGTATTTAAAACCATATAGTTTATTTATTAGATAGTTTTGAAAAGTTATATATTCAATTAAATCATAATCTTCCAAATTATCAAATTGTATTTTAGAATTTAAAAACTAGATTTATTTATTAAATTCAAAACTTATATATTCACAGTATATATAAATGTATGTATATATACACATTATAAATAGGAAAACATTTTTATTAGCTTTTAAAAGATAAAATTCACCAATTAAACATATATTTAATTGGATTATTAAACCAAGTTAAATTTTATTAACAAAATTTATCAAATCAATTTAATGTTAAATACAGATTATTAAATTGATATTGCCAAAATTTCTAGGATATCACATTGTCGGATCATCAAGATTCAATGGAAATAATCTTGGGTCCTAAAATGTCTATATGCAAAAATCGAGTTTCCCAGCTCATTGATAAAATAAAATCAGTTAAATATTTAAATATCCAAAATTTAAATTTTCAAAAGACCCTAAGAATATAGGTTGTTATAGGTTCGTCAATGTAATTAGTTATCGATTTAGTCAAGTGTGTATGGAGTTTGGGTGGAAGATGGATGTGCGTATGTTGGGTATCTATGTGTACATGTATGTCAAGGAGGGAAATTGATTTTCAAATGGGTGGAGAAGTATTAGTTGAGGGTAATTAAGTTGATTACTTAATTAATGAATATTTTAGTTCGAGAAATCTTATAAATCCAATAACTATTGCATACAAGATCGAATCTAAACATGGACTTTTGCGTTGGACTCATATCGACATTATCAACTCATTGGAGCTGGGTTCATTGAATTTGAAGCGAGTAGAATTTTTAGCTAAAATCAATCAAATCGGAATGTGAAGGCGTCAACTGGAATTTTGTTGAGCTTACTCACCTCTAAATAACTATATGACATCTATGTTGCTACAGATTATTGTTGAATGCTTGAATAATAGTTGATATTTAAATGAAGTATAAATTAATGATAAAATTATAGTGATTTGATTTAATTACATTTAACATAGTTTAATTAGTTATACTTCTTCGTGATATCTATTTTGCAGAATATAATAGCCTGCTATAATTAAATTGAGTAGATTATTTTGGACATATATCGAGCAGAATAAATCAGCATTCTGTGCTTGCAAAGTTTAATGGTTATTTATGAAGTTAATTAATATATCGGTTAATTAATTAATGATTTGTTTTCTATTGGTTGCTAGTTGTTGATTATAGTATGTTTTTATAATTATTTGATTGTTCATTTGGATTTGAATTCTCGCTTGAAAAGCGGATTGTTTATGTACCCATTGTTTTGCAGGGAACTTTTGTAGAACCCTAAAGGGTTTCTCTTCATTATTAATTTACTGTTATATACATCTTACTTACATTCTTATGTTGCTTATATTGATGTTTGGTTGAAATATTTTTGACACATGTTTGATTTGTGTAAGTGTCGTTGGCGATTTTCGTTATACTGTCACTTATGAAATATCAACTACTTAAACCCTTATTGTGCTGGACTTGAGCTTCTATTTTACAAAATAAATGTCTGGTCATGTTTTTGCACTTGAAAGTTGTTTAAACTATATTTTCAAGTATTTTGAGAATTTTGAAAATAAAGGATAAGTATTGATTAAAATTTATAAAAGGAGTTTTAAATTTAACTAATTATCATTCTGTATTATTAACAATGTTTTAAATATATAAAACGTTATAAATTGGATTTAATTATTTTTCAAGATAATTAATATTGTTTAAATTTATAAAGGTTATTTACCTTAAAATATTTTGTGAATTTTTTCAAATGGGTTTGTAAGGATTGTAAGTATTTGAAATGAATTTGAGGTTTAAATATATTCTTAATTATTATTAAATGAAAGAAAATTAACTAATAAATTTATTAAAGATGTTTAAAGTTAATTAACTGATTTAATAAAAGTGTTTTAAAGTTAATTAGCTAAAGTAATAAAAGTGATTAGAGTTATTTAACTGATATAACAATTATCTTTCAGGATGATTAACATTGTTCTAAATTTATTAAAGCATTTTAACCGATTTATTATCTTTTGGGAAAATAAATATTGTTTGAAATTTATAAATGATAGTTTATAAATGAGAAAATAGTTTAAAAGGAGTTATTTGAAAATTAAGCTATGTAAATTGTCCTCGTTTTATAGTAAACGATGTTTTAATGACCTTTTTTGACCCCTCTTTTCAGCACACTTAGAAAAATAATTTTTATCTTAATTTTTTTGTACAGTGTGTTTTGAAAGTATTTTACAAATATTTATGTTGTGACAATCAAGTACAAGTGTGAATCAAATGTTGTAAGAGATTTAATTTTCATATACGATCGGTTTGTTATTCCTCATAGTTGATTTATTGACTATCAACTCTGCTATCTTCTTTGAGTTTCATCAATTTAAGATGATTTACTGCTCATTTGAGCATTGGTATCTTTTTTCAAAAATGATTAAAACCAAAAAGCGAGTGGACGTTAATTATGGGGGTTGCTCCCATTAGGGTATTTTCCACATCTACTTTAGATTGGATTAGGTGGTATGGGCATAGGATGTAAAATAATCGGATCCCCGGTAAGGTTGAGGAGGTCTAGTTTGTACATTTCTGAGAGAGTCATAGAGAGAATGTCACTCTCAAGTATATTGTCTAGGGGTATACTTTTGATAATTGGGCACACCCTTTTAGTCATTGTTGGAAAACTCTTTTTCTGTGACGACCCAGAATTTCTGGATATTTGAAATCGAAGTATTTAATTGATTTTAAATATTTAAAATTTAAATTCTAACTTGAATTTCAAATATCACTGTTTATTGGATAGTTTAAATTTTGAATTTAATAATTGAAACTGGGTAAAATGTTGAATCTTGAGTTTAAGCTTGTTAAAAATAATTTGAAGGCTTATAAAATCTGTAATGATGATATTGAAGATAATAGAAGAGATAAAATTGAATTTAAAAGTGATTTGTTTAGTTTTTGAAAATATATCATTTAAATTGATATTTAAAAATATCCTTCCGGGACACAGTCTAGGAATTCGACGAAACCAGTTCCATTAGATCCGTAATAGTGCATTATTATCGGATTTCAACTTTCGTAGCATTTGGAATTGTCGTGTGATCGTACGGTTTATAAACGTGTAAAAATTTTATATCAGAAATTCAATATAATAACCGGGTCAAAAAGCTATCTTCTCCATATGATCGAATTAAGACTCAGAACCTTTTCAAATGTGTTCGGAATAAAGGTATAAAATTATAAATGTCTAGAGGAACGCCTTGATAGGAGTTCGAAATATTAAGTTGCATTTTCAAGACATTTAAATTTAAAATTTAAATAATGTTTGACTGGTCAAATTTTATCACATCAGAACTTTATCTTCCATACCATGGCCACTTGTCTTCTGGTTCACGCCAGTTGTCACATACACCTTTCATTCTCCTTTTTCTTTTTAATAATAGAAACCAGATGAATCAAGATCAAAATGAAATAGTCGAACTTTAGTAAAAAAAGGAGAAAAAATTGGTTGAACTTCGAAAGGCTGCCTCGATTATACCTCTCTTCCCTCCTCAATTCAAAATTTTGAACGCATTACTTCCTTCTCCCATTTTTATTCGCAAGCGAATCGAGAGGGATATTATCGGTTTAACGTCGTTCAAGAGTCGAGTGCACGAGAATCCAGGTCGCTCGATTTCAAATCATGACTCTTGAGATGGACGCAGGATGGTGGAATCGCTCATTTGTGGCGACTCGTCGATGGTCTAGCTTGGGCTTGGGGGTGGAGCGGTGCAGTTGCTTTGGGGTTAGATCGGTTAGGATGGCACGTGAGGCGAGTGCGGCGTGTTTAGGAGCGGAGCGAATGTCAGGTCGATGGCGACCTTGGCGATTCATGTGCGCGTGATGGGGCTTATTTTCAAAGCAGGCCGGTTATCTTCGATGCTATCGGATTCCTTTGCTGTTTTTTAATTTAAATTTTGTATTTTAATTTGGAAGGAAATGAACTTAAAGTAATATGTTTTAGTTATAAACTGTTTTTGGGATTATTAGTATTCAGTCTTTAAAAAGGAAATAAAAAAGAAAAGCCATTGTAATGATTCTTATATGGGCAGGAAAGGAGAATGTAGTGATTTTAAAATCAAGTCTTTATTTTACAAATATATATATTAAAGTGGAAGCAATTTTTTAACAGTAAAGAAATTATTACTTTTGATTATTTACGGAAAAAGAAAAGAAAATATTCAAATATAAAAATATCTATATAAAAATCTACGTTCATGTTTTCACTTGCTTTTTAATTTTAAAAATATGTATTGGGGTGACTAGCTTGTTTTATTAACTTATTTAAGTAATTGTTACCAAAATTATTAAAAGGGAAATTTGTTTAATTAAATTATTAGTTTAATAAAAAAAAATGGTAGTTCATTTTCCGTTTAGTTCATATATTAATAAACATATGATGTTTGTACAAGGTCCAAAATCGTGAAGGAAATAACCGGTTGGATCGGATTGCAAAAAATAAATAAAAGGTGAGTTAATCTCACTCACATCCGGACTACTAGTTAATTTAATTAGTTAAAATTTAAACTATTGGTTGACTGCTTAAATTAATGATTTATTATTAGTCTAGATGTGATATTATGTAAGTATATGTATATATTGGAGTGATTGATATTCCCGCATTATATAGCGGATGAGACCATATGCGCCCCGCATAATAGCGGATTACCCTTTATACCGTGATATCACCCTCGAAGTGGGATTGGTATTTTTATATTATGCTAACATCTGTGGATGCAGGGAAAACAGTTTGGAGGATCCAACTAGATTCCTCGAAATATTGAAATTTGTTTCCATAGTCTGTGTTATGGTTGATTGATTGTCTATGATAGATTATATTGATTATATTAGGAATTGAAAATATTGCATGCTATGGTTTGACTGAATATATTTTGGGTATGTTGAGATATAAAAAATATAAAGATTGAATTTTTAAAGGAAAATAAAAGTGGGAATTCTAAGTAAAATAAATATAGTGAAATTGAATAAATTAAAAGAATGAATTTGGGAAAGGATAAAGAGTCGATTTAAAATCTTATCAAATAAATTCCGAGTATGGGGAAAGAAGTTTTTGAATAAATGGGAATAAATGAATTTTAAACGTAAGTGGTATTGTTTAAGGAAATAAAGGATTTATTTTTAAATTCACGGTTTAAAGTAGTTTGGAAAAAACAAAGAAGAATATTGGGAAAAAATATGAAATTGGTATTTACCGGTTTTAAATAAGATTTTAAATCATAATAAAGGAGTAAAATCTGAAATTAATGGGTTTTGAAATGAATTTGGACAACTAAAGGAATTTATTTTAAAATGGAGTTAATTTCGAAAATCTATTTGAAAACCGACTAAGTGCTGAAACTGTGATTAAAGAAGAATGAGATTGTGAAATTTACAAACAGGGTTTATAAATAAAGTGAAATATTTATCAGAGGATAATTTGGAAGTATAAATTCAGGATGGAAATTCATAAGGAAAGGGAGATTTGTTTAAAAATAAATAGTGGTTTATTTTTAAAGGTGTGGAAAGGAAAATTTATGAGTTCTGGACATAAATTAAACTGGAAATAAATCGAGAAGGATGTATAAATAATTAGACGGTTGGATTGGAATAGAAGGTGTATTTCCCTAGAAAGCCAAGCATATATTCAAAGAAAGATTTTCAAGTATAAGTTAGAGGGTTTAAAGTGGTTTTAAAAGAATGTTTTAGAAAGAAATTATTATTCAGTGGTTTTAAACTTTTAAACGTAAATATTTTTTAAGTTAATTATATAAGTAAATTATTTTAAAGGTTTAACTAGTATTATGATTTAAAAGATAATTATTTAACATTTATACAATATAGAATAACTTTTATTTTAAATTTAGTTTTGGCTTAAGTTTTACATGAGAAATTATTATAAAATTTCATAACTACTATTTTAAATAAAGTGTTTAAGTAGTTTTTATTTTAAATGTTTTAAAGTATATATTTTTGGATAAAGTGATTTAAATTATTTAAAAACCTAAAGTATTAAGACTTGGTGATTTTCATTGGAATTAAAACAATTGGGTGGAAATTTACTTCCGCGAGAGAAAAGTGATTTGAAAACTATTTTCAAAGGGTTGAAGTGTAGAAAAACATCTTGCGAAGATATTTTGAAATAAATAATTTGGGAAATTATTAAGGCCTGATGGTTGTTTGTGGATGTTACATGATGTTAAATAACCGACTATCAATATTGACCAATGCGTCGATCGTTTCGAAGAGACCAGGATCAGGATTAATTTCTCGAAAACCACTTCGATTCGGTTTGAACATTTTTGTGAGGAAGACTAGAGCTTGGTGTCAAAGGTGGAGCAGTGAAGTGGAAGGACTAATCGCTACTAGTCTTGAGGGTGATTCCAAAATGGATGTAGTAGGAGTAGTGCCTTCGCTTCCGTTCGGACCTGAAACAGACTTGTATGGACAAATGCTATTAGAACATCATCAGGGGGACGATGAGCCTTCTAAGTGTATGTGTGCTAAAAAGTAATGCATAGCCTCGAGCCTCATCAACCGGGAATGACTAAGACAGGGGAGGTGCATCAAGGCTAAGTGGCTAGCAACCAATTAGGGTAAGGTCATCCCTGTCTAGATGTCCCTTTTTTTGGCTGTGTGGGCGGTTGCTGATCCCAACCATGGGGTGATCTTATTCGGACTATCCAGTAAAGGGTAGCTCCGGTCTTGTGTTGCAGGGGATCAGGGGGATCCTCGGTACGCTGACCTAGACCAGGTACTGTGACGGGCGGTACCCAGTAGCCCTGCCATTGTATGGAATCCAATCTCAAATAAGCGCCTATACAGTTTTGATTGTGCCAAACTATTGCTGGAATGTGAGATGCAAGCATTTCAGCTAGATTTTATTTAATTTTCTATGGACATTATTATAATATCGGACGGATTTGATAATAATGTTTTGGTTATCGTAAGGTAAAAACCCGGCATGTGTATTTGTGGCATGGTCTTACGAGATACCTTTGATTTCAAAAGGGTTTTGAAAACTTTAATAATCCAATTTAGTGTGTTTTCTCACACTGGTTTTCCAGACTGACACTGGTATTATTTCACTATAATGCTCGAGTCAGATTGAGTAATATAAAATACAAGTTCTGGATGGACTGCTACGGAGCTCAAGGGATGCGCTGGATGGCGAGACGTATCACGCGTATATGATGTATTATTCACTGTGTACGATTTGCTGCATAATCAGTTTCTATGAGGACGAGTTATGATATCTATCTAGTTGTGTGTTATGGATTGTGTTGTACTCTGATAATTGTAAGTAATATACAGTTACAGATTCTTCGGTATAAAAATCCGTTGTTATATATTATATGTTATTCCGCTACGATTGTGAGATTCTGTGTTGTTTTTTGTCTTCTTCTTTTACATCCCTCTTCTTTTCCTTATGGACTAGTTTTCCAGCATTCAATTGTTCGGCATTTGTAAAGGCTCGCAAATCCATACCCCTTTTGAGCTGGCAAAATTCCACAACAATTCAGCCCAAAGTGGAACAAATGTACGAGTCTTTGGGTTTAAAGAAGAAAGAGGTAGAAGAAGAAGAAAAGAAAACAATAACAGAATCTCACATTTCACAGCGGAACAAATATAATAAATAAATGAGTATCTTTAAAACAAAAGCACTATATCAGTTTACATACATCACATTATCAGAGTTTACAACGACACCGTTCAACACTAGGCATTTACAACATCTAATCCAAATTAAAATTGGACTTACAACAATCCCAACGCAGCAGATAATACATAATATATTGATACGTCTCGCCATCCAACTTGCCTTCAGATCTCCACAGCAACTCTTTCTCTGACTTCACTCCAGAATAACTGAAACCTGACTCCAGGCTGCCCGTGTGGAAAATTATGGGCACTCAGAGTTTAGAAAGGGAACAATATACTCCAGATCGGTCGTAGGACTGGTGTGAGATCTTAAAAATGGTTATTTTCACAAAGAAAATAAAGATAAATCCGCTATGCTTTTGGAAAATGAAACTACCATAAGGCCTCCCGCCACACACACAATGCAAATATAGAATTGGAGGAGATTTCTCCTTATGATAGTCAAACATGGTTAATACGCAAAATCCTTTCGATATTATTATTAGTGCATAGTGCAGAAAACATTTTGAAAGTATAATATTAATCTTAGCCAACATAGACATTCTGAACTATGCCTACTATAGCTGCCATCTAAACAGTGGTGATCACCATAAGTAAATGGCAGATTATACAACTAAAACCGTACAAGGCACGTATTGGAGTTTGGATTTCCAACAAATGATCAGGCTAAGGAACTTCCTACTGCCACATGGGTATGCCTTTGGAGGTACGTCCCGAGAATTTGCCCGGATCTCTGCCAACACAAGGCCGGGTTACCTCTACAACTAGGTAACTACTACTCGAGTATGCCATCCCGCGGTCGTTCGCGACCTTTTTTCGAGGATCCTCAACCACAAAGCAACAACCACAAAGAGTAATAGATTTATAGCAACCACGTAGGTTAAGTATCTGGGCACCATACCATGATCCCACCCTTTTCCAGAAGGAAATGACATACCCTAAAGGGCGCGACCCTCATAACCTTGTCACATCTTTCCTGTTTCGACCATTTTCGGGGTGTGAGGTCCGACGAAGTCTTGTCCACAAAGCTATGCTTTTCACGAAGTCATGCTTTGATCAACAAATGATCAGCAGCACTTCATATGCCACGTTACCAAATTGGGAATGTATCACTAGTAATCATCAACTACATAACCTCTGAGCTCGTATGTCTCAGAGAAGGATGTTAAGCTAAGAGAATAAATTCTCTTCCACCAATTGAAATGTATTTGATAGAAACCAACTTTATATCTCAAAGTGTAATGTCAGACACACATCCATACAAGTCTGTTCCGAGATCGAACAGAACCGAAGGCACTTCAAAGAAGCCCTTGAAAATCCGGTAATCATGTCCGGAATCCCAATTACAAAGAGTGATAAAATCTCTATACTCGAGCAACCCGGTGTAGAGACATTCGACAGGTAATCCTTTCGCTTTCGAAAATACCAGGTTGTGACGACCTGGAATTTTTAGGCATTTGAAATTAGAATATTTGATTGATTTTAAATATTTGAAATTTAATTTTTAACTTGAATTCGTATATCCCCATTTATTGGGTAATTTGATTATTAAATTAAATAATTTGAAGTTGGGTAAAATATTGAATATGGAGTTTTAAACCTATTAAAAATAATTTGAAGGCTTGTATAATTTATATTGATAGAACTGAAAATAGTGAAAGTGTTAAAATTGAATTTGGAAGTGCTTTGTTAAGTTTTGAAAATATATCGTTTAAATTGATATTTAAATAGCCTTCTGAGGCACAGCCTCGGAATTCGACGAAACCAGTTCCATTGGATCCGTAATATTGAATTATTATCGGACTTCAATTTTCGTAGCGTTTGGAGTTGTGTGAGCATACGATATATAAACGCGCTAAAATTTATATCGAAAATTTAATATTTTAATTCGATTCGAAAAGATATCTTCTCCATACGATCAAATTAGCACTCGAAACCTTTTCCATTGTGTTCGGAATACGGGTAAAACCTTATAAATGCGTGGCAACATGTCTGATTCGGAGTTTGAGATTTCGAGCGATACTAAACGAGATATTTTGGACATTTAATAGTATATAAAAAATGAAAAAAAAAAAGTCAAACCAGCCACCCTAATTGTACTTGAGCCACCCTAACATCTGAATTGCATCGACCTAGTTTATCTTCTCTTCTCGTTTAAAGCACGTATCTTCCTTCACGATTCAAAAAAAAAATATAATGGCCGATCAAATTTGCAGTTCTCTCCTTTCCTCAAATTGAAACCGCAACCCCCTCTCCTCATTCTCAAACGAAATTTAAATCAATGGTCGAGCTCCTCAAAACCCTTTTTTTCTTCTTCAGAAAATCGAGTTCTTTCGATTTTCAAAAAATATATTAGTGAAGCCGATTCGACCTCGAACTAGGGTTGGATGTGAGTGCGTCGACGAAGCAGTGGCTCGCGATTGGGGATTTGCGATCACAACGATGAGGCAACAACTTGGGCGAGTTCGAGATTGTAGCGAAGGCAGGGGTTTTGCACGGGGCGGTCGAACATGGATTCGTGGAAGGCGACGGCTAGGAGGGCCTCGATTGAGACGAGAGGAGGCGGTGTGCGCTCTCGTGTGAAGTAAAGTTCGTTTTTTAATTTATTTCTGATTTAATAAATATATATATGTGTGTGTGTGTGTGTATATATGTAGATGGAAGTTTATTTTGAGATGGCAAAAAAAAAGATAGAGAAAAAAAATTATATTTACAGTAAAAAGACTCAAAAGAAATAATACAAATATTTATAGAAAACAGAATTTTTTTTTACAAATAAGGTTTGGAAAAAAACAAAAATATAGAAATTTTATAAAGATTTTAAAGGATTATATAAAATTAGATTTTTGAAATCTATGGATTATTTTTCTAAGTATACATGTAGTTTTAAATGAAGAAAATAAAAATAAATATACATATTCACATTTCAAGGCTATAAGTTATTTTAAAAATAATGCAATATGGTGACTAATCTATTTAATAAACTTATTTAATTATTTCAGTCACTAAAATATTTTATTAAAAGAAAATTTGTTTAAAATTTCATTATTATTTTAAAACCAAATTATCAGTTGAGATTAAATTAATAAATGATAATTGATTGTTCGATTTATTTCGAATATTAATATAATCATATAATATTTATACAAGGTCAAAATTTGAGAAGAATCAAGCTGGATTTGGGAATGGATGCTAATAAAATCAAAGGCGAGTTAATCTCACTCATCTGGTTTAATTTAAATTCAAATGGTTAAACTTAAATAATTAGTTAAATAATTGAATTGATTGATGTGCTATATTACAGTATGTAATACACCTTGGAATGATTGATTTCCCGCATTATATAGCGGATGAGACCCTATGCGCCGCACAGTAGCAGATGATATTATATTAAAACCCATATACTGCGATATTCCACCTCGAAGTGGAATTGGTATTTTTATATTGTGCTAATGTCCGTGGATGCAAGGAAACAAGTTGGAGGGATCCAACTGGATTCCCCAACATTTATTTAGATTATTTAATATTCTCTGTTATGATCATCTGATATTCTGTGATGAATTATATTAGAATATTGAATGCTATAGTTTGTTTGAATATTTCGGTACACTGAGTTACCTAAATATATAGAATTGGATTTTTTGAAAAGAAAATAAAAGAGTGAATTTTTAAGTAAAGTAATTATAGAGAATTTGAATAAATTGATGGATAAATTAGAAAAGAATAAAGAATTTATTTTAAAAATACAAGTTTTAAATTTACTGAAATAGATAAAGAAGGAATTTATTTCGAAATGGAGTAAATTGGAAATCAATTTGGAAATTGATTTAAGTGTTTGAAATTGAAAATTTAAAGGAGGATGTGACTATGGAATTTATAATCTGGGTTTATAAAAGAAAAGTAAAATATATCAGTTGATATTTGGGAAGAATAAATTCAAGGTCGGAATTTATTAAAGAAGTGGGAAAATTTGTTTAAAAATAAATATAGATTTATTTTTAAAGAATGTGAAGAGAAGTATATTTCCCTGGATAGCTAGGTGCGTTTTCAAAGTAAAATTTTAAATATAAGATAAAAGTTTTAATGTTGTTTTAAAAAGCATGTTTTAGAAAATTTATTATTACTAAATGTTTAAATTCTAAGGCAAGTGTTTTTCATATCTATTATCGTAGTAATTATTTAAAGGAAACTTAGTATTTTGTTTTAAAGGAGAAATTCTAGTTTTATATTTTATAAAGAAACCTTATTTTAAATATTCCTAAAGTATTATCTTTAATTAAGTATTAAAGTAGTTTTTTCTAAATTTAAATGTTAAAGCATATTTTACAATAAAGTGTCTTTAAATTATTTTAAAAATCTAAAGTTTTGTGCTTGGTGATTTCAGTGGAAATAGAAAATATTTGGGAAATTTATTCTGAAAAAGGAAGGTAGTTTGAAATTGCTTCCACAAGGGTTGAAAATGGAAATATATCTTGGAGGATAATTTGAGATTAATAAATAATTTGGTAAAATTATTTATGATTGATGGTTGTTTGTGAATGTTAATTGATAGTTAAATAACCGACTATCAATATTGGCCAATGCACTGATCGTTTCGAAGAGACCAGGATCGAGATTTATTTCTCGAAAACCACTTCGATCCGGTTTGTACGTTTCATGGAAAAACGAGTTTGAATTCAAAGATGGAGTAGTGAAGTGCAAGGGAAGTCACTGCTAATCCTGAGGATTATTCCAAAATGGATGTAGTAGGAATAACGCCTTCGGTTCCGTTCGAACCCGGGACGGACTTGTATGGATGAATGCTTTCAGAACATCGTCAGGTGGACGATGAGCATTCTAAGTGAAACGTTCTAAAAGGTAACGCTTAGCCTCAAGCCTCATCAATAGGGAATGACTGCAAATTAGGGGTTATGCAGCAAAGCTAGGTGGGTAGCACCCACTTCAGAGTGAGGTCATCCCTGTCTAGATGTCCCTTTTTATTTTGGCTTAGTGGTACAGTTGCTGATCACAACCGTGGGGTGATCTTACTCGAGATTATCAAGCAAGAGGTTGTCCCAGTCTTGTGTTGTAGGGGGTCGGGAGTGATCCTCGGTACAGTGATCTAGGCCACGTACCGTGACAGGTGGTACCCCAGTGCCTAGTCATTAGTTCGAAATCCATTCTCCCTACGCGCCTTTACGAGTTTTGTTTGTATTACCCACTTTGTGGCTAGTAGCTGGAATTTAATAGATGTAACAATTTCGGCTATTTTAATAAGTATTTGTATACATACCCTATTATAATATCAGAGGATTTTAATATAAAAATGTTATAGCTATCGTAAGGTAAAAACCCGACATGTTTATTTGTGGCGTGGTCTTACGAGATGCTTTTGTTTTCAAAAGAATTTTTGAAACTTTAATAATCAATTTGAGTGTGATTTCTCATGCTGGTATTCCAGACTGAGTCGAGTGTTATTTAACTATAATGCTCGGGTCAGACCGAGTATTATAGAATACAGGAAAGGATGTTGTGGAGCTCAGGAGACGAGCTGGACGGCGATACGTACATCCGTACTTGCTATTGTTATTCTGCTGTGTATCCAGTTGTATGTTATTGATGTTGTTGAACTCTGATGATGTACTCTGATGATGTATGTATAAAACAGATATAGTTTTCTTTTGTGTAAAGATCATTGGATATTTATTATATTTTATTCCGCTGCGATGGTAAGATTCTGTTGTTGTTTTCTGTTTTCTCTTCTTCTACCTCTTCTTCTTTAACCCAAATGGTTAGTATTTCTGTTCACCTTGAGTTGATTGATGTAGAATAGTGTTGACTCAAGGGGTACGGATTTGCGGGTCGTTACAGTTGGTATCGGAGTGAGGTTGATGATAACCTTGGCTCTGGTGGGAACTACTCATAGAATAGAGTCCGTAGTACTCTAAAATGGGTTTGAGTATATTAATAGATATGAGCGCGTATTTGTTAGTGAATATAAATTTGTATTATATTGTGTTGATTTATCGACCGAGTGTTTATGGATTCTGGTCGATATGTGGACGCCATGTTATCGATAGGGATTTCTAAACTCTTAAACAAGATAAACCGACACAATATTTTTTTAAATAGGGTAAATGAAATAATTTTACCCAAAATTATTTTTGTATATAAAAGAAATGATTTTTCGTAAATTGTCATAGTTATATATGGATGTTTGGTTGTTAGAAAGTGATAGTATGAAATTATTATCATTGTATGAGAATTGAATAAGAAATTGAAATAATAACCAAAGATGAAGGAATAAATTAATAAATAAATGGGATTTGTAAATGTGATTTATAACTGAATAAGGAATTGAAATCATCATAAAGAAAACTAAGAAACAAATTCATATACAAATGAAATTTGTAAATGTAAACTATAAATGTGAATTATAGTGTAATTAATAATTAAAATAAGATAAAATTCCAAAGTAACGTTTGAATATAAATTTAAAGGATTTGGAATTTGAAAATTTGGAAATTTAAATTCCTTTCAATTTGAAAATGATTCTTAAAAAGTTGGGAAAAATAATATATATTTGAGAAATATTTTTGAATCGAATTTATAATCTAGAGAGATTTGGAATTTAAAATATTTGAAGGGATTTTAAAGTGAAAAAATCATTGAACTCTTTCGGTTGTTGGAAAATAATTCTGATGGTGATCGAGACATCATTGGTGTTCATTTTCGAGTTTCCAAGAGGGGGATTGCTAACTGGATGTTTTGGGATTAATGTTTGTTTGTGAAATTTGGTTTGATTTTGAAAATACAAAGGAATAGTTTGACATAGGTATTTATGTTTTCAAAATTGAATTTTGGACATTTTAGTAATGGTTTAAACTCTGGAGTTGATTTGAAATGTTTTGGTATGTTTAAGCAAAAAAAACTCTGGAGTCTTATTAAAAATGTTCTAGAACAATGAATGAGTATGGAAACTTATAAAATCTGAAGATTTGTTTATAATAGAAAATTTTAACTTGAAAAAAAGGTTAAAAAGTTTTAGTAAGTAAGAAAACGAAAGTAAGTTAGAATGTAAGTCAATTAATTTAACTGAATTAAGGGAAGTTAACAATAGAAGGTAAGTAAATTGGAGAACTTATAGAGACTTAAAATTTGAAGTAAATTAGAATGTAACAAAACCAAGTTAAATAAAAAGTGAATGTCGAGCAAATAAATCTAAGCAGGCTGAATGAAATAAGTTAATGAAATAAATTTATTAGTTAGGGATGAATAAATGAGTTTAAACTTGTAAGCAAAAAGGGAATTGAAACTGAATGTCGAACGTAAGTTTGAATGAGAAAGAAACAAAATTTAGTCAAGTTGGACTAAATAAAACAAAGTTTTGAGATTAAAATTAGCAAGTAACCGATTAATTTATATGGTATGCAAATGAAATGAAATTGAATACTGGATGATGTTTGATTTAAAATTGTGTAAAATAAAGTGCAGAATTAGTTCAAATGGATTAAAAATAATTAGTGTTTGGAAATAAAATTTATTCTTGGTTGAAAATGAATTTTTGAATGTATAAATGAATTTATAATTGTAAGTAAATGAACTGAAATTGGATATTGGAATGATATTAAATGGAATTAAGTCCTTGCTTAACAAAATTCAAAAGAATGGTATGTAGCTAGATTTTACTGGAGTTAAGTTAAATAAAATTGAATTGAAATGAATTTAGTTGAGTTATAGATAATATTGAATGGAATAAAATTCTTACTTAAATAAATAAATGTAAACTAAGTAAGCATTGAATTGGATTAAAATAGATTTGGTGTGAGTTGTAAACAAATCCAATTCAAGCATAAATTGAATGGCCTTAGTACTAATGAATTCAATAATGAATTGTTGATGTGAATTAAAATTTAAAAAAAAGAGATAAAAGAATAAAGTAATCGAATAAATTAGTAAAATGGTTGGGATTTGATCAAGGAAAAATCAAATCAAATATTTGAAAGGAAGTTGGTTGAATAAAATAAACTTAAGTTATTGGGTGGAATAATTTAAAGAAAATAAATAACTTAAGTAAATTGTGAGATGGTTATTTAATATATTGGTTGTCGAGTTTCATAAAATGGTTTGGAATCAAACTTTTGGATATGAAAGAAAATGCAATAAAAGATTGTGAATAAATGAAAATGGGAAGGAATCAAATGTAAATTGAGTTGAAATCAATTTAAAAATTGTTATAAAGCTTAAGTAATTATTTATTCACAATTATATTGTCGAATTGCATAAGAAAATGAGTCGCTCGATGTAAACGGGATTAGGTAAAATTCTATGAGTTATTAGAAGTGAAATAGGATGATTTTGAAATCAATTGGAATGAATATGAGTTTGTTTGCTTAGAATGAATTAAATATAAGCAAGTAAGATGTAAATCACTTAAACTGAATGGAATGGTTTGAGAATTGGTGGTAAACAGTGGTAATAAATGTCGAAACCTTATATGTGCTTATGGAAATTATATAACGTGCAATATATGTGAATTTTATGTGTTAGCTATTGAAAGTAAGTGAAATGTTAATAAATTGCATATATTTAGTGCTTATATGTTTGAATTGAGTAAGTACAGGTACTGGGAAGCTGTTTGGCAGGATTTTGGTCACGCTAACTGCTAAATAATAAGCCGCTTGTTTAAAAATGCTAAATAAAGGTACGCCTACGCAATAAAAATAGGAAATATGAATTTTTTTTGTTTTTCCGACCGGGTGGGTCGATGTATATATATTTATATCTCTTATTAAATTGCAAAAGCTCCTTCGTACAAAGGAGACTCTGCCAAAAAAATTCGAAAATTTTTGGAGCAAGAATTTTTTTTGAAAATTTTGGAAAATTTTTTGATGGCGACAAAACAATTTCAGATTGGAAATTAAAATAAATTAGGGAATGAAACTGATTTAAAATAGTGGTACGAATTAGTATAAATGGAAGATAAAATTCAATATTCAGAGTTGAAGATAAATTGAATTCATATGGAAATAGGAGAACCAATTTGAATAAAAGTTGATATAAACTAAAGTGGTGAAGTGAAAATAAATATAAGAAGCATATAAAATACTTGGATTGAACTTAAGAAGAAATGGTGAAATTCTTAAGTAATATGGGTGTTGGGAAAATATATTGAATGAGCATTTGAGTGAAGATGTAATAAAACATATATGTACATTATACGGCTTGAATGAATAGATATTGACATTTTGTAAGGAAGTCAATATAATGTTTTGAATGATGTGATTGGATATTATTACTATGTAGGATATACAGGTATTATGAAGGAAAAGGAAAATTGTTTTGATTTCAGATGATAAATTTGAATTGCTCGACAAAAAGGTATGGGTTTAAATTTCTGTATGAAATTTGATTGGGTTTTTGGATCTAGCCACTTAGCCTTTTGTTTTCTTTGGAATTTAGGAGTCCGTAGAGGCATTTTGTAGTTGTACCGAGTTTGCTGCGTAAAGGAGACGCTGGCGAAATTTTTCTAGAATTTAGGGTCTTAGAAAATTTTTGAGAAAATTTTGATAATTCAAAATTTGGTTTTAGATTGAAATTTGAATGATTGAGCAAATAGTATTGTTTGAAACTATGGGAGAGTTGAGAAGTTAGTAAGAATGGTATTGTGTCTTCTATAAAAGATAGTTGGTAGGATGCTGAATTGTTGGTTTTGGGAAAAGTAAACGGGTATTGGACCACTCTTCCTAACTAATAATTTCGGGGACGAAATTCTTTTATGGGAGGAGGAATGTGATGATCCGGAATTTTTAGGCATTTGAAATTAGAATATTTAATTGATTTTAAATATTTAAAGTTTAATTTTTAACTTGAATTCAAATATCACCATTTATTGTGTAATTTAATTATTAAATTAAATAATATAAAGATGGGTAAAATGTTGAATATGGAGTTTTAAGCCTGTTAAAAATAATTTGAAGGCTTGTAAAATTTATATTGATAGAATTGAAAAAAGTAAAAATGTTAAAATTGAATTTGGAAGTGCTTTGTTAATTTTTAAAAATATATCGTTTAAATTGATATTTAAAAATAGCTTTCCGAGGCACGGTCTCGGAATTCGACGAAACCAGTCCCATTGGATCCGTAAAATTGAATTATTATCGGATTTCAATTTTCGTACCGTTTGGAGTTGTTGTGTGAGCGTACGATATATAAACGTGTTGAAATTTATATCGAAAATTTAATATTTTAATTCGATTCGAAAAGCTATCTTCTCCATACGATCGAATTAGGACTCGAAACCTTTTTCATTGTGTTCGGATATGTGTAAAACCTTATAAATGCTTGGCGACATGTCTGATCTGGAGTTCGAGATTTCGAGTGATACTAAATGAGATATTTTGGAAATTTAATAATATAAAAAAATGAAAAAAAAGTCAAACCAGCCACCCTAATTGTACTCGAGCCACCCTAGCATCTGAATTGCGTCGACCTTGTTTATCTTCTCTTCTTGTTTAAAGCATGTATCTTCCTTCACAATTCTAAAAAAAAAATGGCCGATCAAATTTGCAGTTCTCTCCTTGCCTCAAATCGAAACCGCAACCCCCTCTCCTCATTCTCAAACGAAATTTAAATCAATGGTCGAGCTCCTCAAAACCCCTTTTTTCTTCTTCAGCAAATCGAGTTCTTTAGATTTTCAAAAACAAAAAAAACAAAAAAATTAGTGAAGCCGATTCGAACTCGAACTAGGGTTGGATGAGAGTACGACGACTAAGCAGTGGCTCGCGATTGGGGATTTGCGATCGCAACGATGAGGCGGCGACTTGGGCGAGTTCGAGATGGCAGCGAAGGCATGGGGTTTTGCATGGGGAGGCAGAACATGGGTTCATGGAAGGCGACGGCTAGGAGGGCCTCGATCGAGACCGAGAGGAGGCGGTGTGCGCTCTCGTGTGAAGGTAAGGTTCTTTTTTTAATTTATTTCTGATTTAATAAACATATATGTAGATGGAAGTTTATTTTGAGATGGCTGAAAAAAAGCAGAGAAAAAATTATATTTATAGTAAAAAGAATCAAAAGGAATAATACATATATTTATAGAAAATAGAAAATTGTTTTTACAGATAAGGTTTGGTAAAAACAAAAATATAGAAATTTAATAAAGATGTTAAAGGATTATATAAAATTAGATTTTTGAAATCTATGGATTATTTTTCTAAGTATACATGTAGTTTTAAATGAAGAAAATAAAAACAAATATACATATTCACATGTCAAGGCTATTAGTTATTTTAAAAATAATGTAATATGGTGACTAATCTATTTAATAAACTTATTTATTTATTTCAGTCACTAAAATATTTTATTAAAAGAAAATTTGCTCAAAATTTCATTATTATTTTAAAACCAAATTATTGGTTTATATTAAATTAATAAATGACAATTGATTGTTCGATTTATTTCGAATATTAATAGAATCATATAATATTTATACAAGGTCAAAATTTGAGAAGAAGCAAGCCGGATTCAGGAATGGATGCTAATAAAATCAAAGGTGAGTTAATCTCACTCATCTGGTTTAATTTAAATTTAAATGGTTAAATTTAAATAATTTGTTGAATAATTGAATCGATTGATGTGCTATATTATAGTATGTGATACATCTTGGAATGATTGGTTTCCCTCATTATATAGCGGATGAGACCCTATGCGCCGTATAATAGAGGATCATATTATATTAAAACCCATATACAGCGATATTCCACCTCGAAGTGGAATTGGTATTGTATATTGTGCTAATGTATGTGGATGCAGGGAAACAGATTGGAGGGATCCAACTGGACTCCTCAACATTTATTTAGATTATTTAATATTCTCTGTTATTATCGTTTGATATTCTGTGATGACTTATATCGAAATATTGAATGCTATAGTTTGTTTGAATATTTCGGTACACTGAGTTATCTAAATATATAGAATTGTTTTTTTGAAAAGAAAATAAAAGAGTGAATTTGTAAGTAAAATGATTATAGAGAATTTGAATAAATTGAAGGATAAATTGGAAAAGAATAAAGAATTTATTTTAAAAATCCAAGTTTTGAATTTTTGAAATAGACAAAGAAGGAATTAATTTCAAAATGGAGTAAATTGGAAATCAATTTGGAAGTTGATTTAAGTGTCTGAAATTGGAAATTTAAAGGGGAATGTGACTATGGAATTTATATTCTGGGTTTATAAAAGAAAAGTAAAATATATCAGTGGATATTTGGAAAGAATAGATTCAAGGTGGGAATTTATTAAAGTAGTGGGAAATTCTGTTCAAAAATAAATAGAGATTTATTTTTAAAGAATGTGAAGAGAAGTATATTTTCCTGGATAGCCAAGTACGTTTTCAAAGTAAATTTTTAAATATTAAATAAAAGTTTTAATGTTGTTTTAAAAAGCATGTTTTAGAAAATTTATTATTGCTAAATGTTTAAATTCTAAGGCAAGTGTTTCTCAAATCTATTATCGTAGTAATTATTTAAAGGCGACTTAGTTTTTTGTTTTAAAGGAGAAAATCTTGTTTTATATTTTATAAAGAAACCTTATTTTAAATATTCCTAAAGTATTATTTTTAATTAAGTATTAAAGTAGTTTTTTCTGAATTTAAATATTAAAGCATATTTTACAATAAAGTGTCTTTAAATTATTTTAAAATTCTAAAGTTTTGTGCTTGGCGATTTCAGTGGAAATAGAAAATATTTGGGAAATTTATTCTGAAAAAGGAAGGTAGTTTGAAACTGTTTCCACAAGGGTTGAAAATGGAAATTTATCTTGAGGATAATTTGAGATTAATAAATAATTTGGCAAAATTATTTATGATTGATGGTTGATTGTGAATGTTAATTGATAGTTAAATAACCGACTATCAATATTGGCCAATGCGCCGATCGTTTCGAAGAGACCAGGATCGAGATTTATTTCTCGAAAACCACTTCGATCCAGTTTGTGCGTTTCATGGAAAAACGAGTTTGGATTCGAAGATGCAGCAGTGAAGTGCATGGGCTAGTCGTTGCTAATCTTGAGGATTATTCCAAAATGGATGTAGTAGGAATAGTGCCTTCAATTCCGTTCAAACTCGGGACGGACTTGTATGGATGAATGCTTTCAGAACATCGTCAGGTGGACGATGAGCATTCTAAGTGAAACGTTCTAAAAGGTAACGCTTAGCCTCAAGCCTCATCAACCGGGAATGACTGAACATCAGGGGTTATGCAGCAAGGCTAGGTGGGTAGCACCCACTTCAGGGTGAGGTCATCCCTGTCTAGATGTCCCTTTTTATTTCGGCTTAGTCGTGCGATTGCTGATCACAACCATGGGGGTGATCTTACTCGGGATTATCCAGTAAGGGGTAGTCCCGGTCTTGTGTTGCAGGGGGTCGAGAGTGATCCTCGGTACAGTGATCTAGGCCATGTACCGTGACAGGTGGTATCCCAGTGTCTAGTCATTAGTTGGAAATCCATTCTCCCTACGCGCCTTTACGAGTTTTGTTTGTATTACCCACTTTGTGGATAGTAGATGGAATTTAATAGATGTAACAATTTCGGCTATTTTAATAAGTATTTGTATATAGACCCTATTATAATATCAGAGGATTTTAATATAATTTTTTTTTAACTATCGTAAGGTAAAAACCCGGCATGTTTATCTGTGGCGTGGTCTTACGAGATGCTTTTGTTTTCAAAAGAATTTTTGAAACTTTAATAATCAAATTGAGCCATGCATCCAGTTGTATGTTATTTATGTTGTTGAACTCTGATGATGTATGTATAAACAGATATAGTTTTGTTTTGTGTAAAGATCATTGGATATTTTTTAAACATTATTCCACTGCGATGGTAAGATTCTGTTGTTGTTTTCTGTTTTCTCTTCTTCTAACTCTTCTTCTTTAACCCAAATGGTTCGTATTTCTGTTCATCTTGAGTTGATTGATGTAGAATAGTATTGACTCAAGGGGTACGGATACACGGGTCGTTACACCGGTCTTCAGCACCGTCTTCAAATGCAATCCCATTTCGTCGTATCATTATTCGGAATGGGTTTCATGACACAAGGTCCTCTCCCGGCTAATCCAAATAATGAGCGCTTATTTTAAAAATAAGTGTTACATTCGGATTTCAACAAATCACAACAATTTCCACTTTGATCTTTTAAACAAAAGATCCATCACAATCACAAAGGTTCGAGGTGGTTTTCGAATATCCATTTGGAATTCGACCCCCGGTCGCATCAAAATTCAAATGCCATTTAAAAGGCCAATATTGATAGTCGGTTATTTAACTATCAATCAACATTCGCATCAATCACCAAGATTTAAATAATTTTTCCCAATTATTTATTTTCAAAAATATCTTCGCAAGACAAAATTTTAGCACTTCAACTATTTGAAAACAAATTCCAAATCACTTTTCACAGTTCAATATTTTAAAAACAATTTTAAATCATTTTACCTTACGCGGAAAACATTTCCAAATATTTATTCATTTCCACTGAAAATCTGCTGAGTTCAAATATTTTAAAATAATTTAAAATGCTTATCTAAAATATACTTAGAGATATTTAAAATAAAACTATTTTTAAACACTTGCTTAAATATTAGTTATGAAAATATTATACTCATGTCTCATATAAAAATTCAAGTCCAAAACTAATTTTTAAATAAAATTAATATACAGGATATAACTATTTAAATATTCAATTTCTATAACCAATTTCTGTTAAATCTTTAAATCATTACTTCCTTAATTAATTAAATAAATCAGTAATTTAAAGATTGACAAAATAACTTAAGAAACTAATTTCCCCAAAATATTCTTTTAAAACCAACCCTAGAACTTTTAATTTATATTTCAAAAGCTAGTTTACAACCATACTAGGCTTTTCAGGGAAAATATGTAACAACCCGCATATTTCTCGATTTTTATATTTAAATATTTTATTCAAATATTTTATCGATACTCGGAATATAGTCCGAAAAGTTACTTTTTGCATATGGTCGAATTAGGATTCGGGACCACTCCCATTGAGTTTAAAATGCCGTTTGCGACCTTTTTGAGTATAAGCTTTTGATATGTTTGGAGAAAGTTGAATTTTGCTACTTTTTACTTAGGGCTTTGGTTTGGGCTGAGCCACTTATGTATTCAGTCCCAACCCCTTCTCCTCTTCATTCCTTCATTCCTCATTTCCTAATACTCAAGCTTTTATATTAATGGAGAGTGGAAGAGGAAATTAAAACTCTAAACCCTAGTTTTCTTTTGCAGATCAAACTCTAGCTCCAAACTAATAGAAGAACCCATTGGTAAGCTTCTCTTCTTCTTCTCCAACTCATTCTCTTATCAATTTCAGAAATTCGTAAACCTAACTTTGGGAATGTTCTTCTTTTAAAGCCTAGAATCAAGCTTCTTGGGTTGGATTTGAAGAGTGGTTGATTCTCCATTACTTTCAAGCTTCTCATTCATTGATTAGGGTTCAAAGGTGATATTTTTATCTCACATCTTAGTCTATAACTATCTTCGATTGTTAGGTATGAATTCCTAACACTTATTCGTGTGCATTTTCTTTCGGTTTGGATTGATTTGATGAATATTCCAATTTTTGGTGTTTTGGGTTCAAATCTTTAAAAATCCTAACTTGATGTTTGAATGTGTTTTGGTTATGCAACGAAGAGCTCATAGGGCCGGGTAGTCGATTGGCATAAACCCTTAGCGCCGTTGCTCGAGAGAATGCAATTTGGTCGAGGTTGGACCTCATTTGGATGGGCTGGGAAGAGACTGGCAACAGGTCCGGTCGACCGACCTGCTTCCAAGTGCATAAGCACTTCTCTGTTTTTGGTCCGGTCGGCCAACTACAGGGTTCGGCCGACCGACCTGCTTCCCGAGAAATTTTTTAAAACAGGGTCCGGTCGACCGAGCTCTGTAGCCGGCCGACCGACCTGGTGCAATTTTGCCTATTTCGCCTAGTTGCTTGAATTTCCAACTTTAATCGATTCGTGTTGTTTCCTATTTGTTGTTATCATTTACTATGACCTTGATGACTCCTTTTAGGGATTTTTGAATATCCATTTCGATGGATCCTTTATCGATTTCTTTGGATTTTATTCACGTCTTCGAATGTGAATTTTTGTGATTGATTGTTCCTACAATCTTCTTTGTGATTTGTTACTTTAAAAATATAAAGGTTTCAATACTAATATTAAATATCAAAACCTCTTCATCAAAACGATTTCAACTATATTTCCAATATTAAACTCGTTTATAAAACAGTTTTCCAATCTACTAGTATACACAAACCTTTACCTCACTCATACGAGAAATCTGATTAAACTACTTAGTAAAACAAGTTGTATGAAACGCTTGCGTTTACTTCGTCGGTTAATTCTTGGACTTGTTCGACTGAATCTCTTGTGACAATTTTCTAGTGGAGAACTACAGTTTGTTCGTAAATATTTAAGTTAAGCAAGTGGTTATGGGACATGAAGCTAAACTCATATATTTACTTGCTTAGTGTAATTGACACTTCTCGTTGATCATGACGATCATCTTTGTGGTTTAGACTAGCAATGTGCGATGTCTCTTTGTCTGCGAGGGAGACTAAACCACGTTTTGTGGAGTTTCGACTCAAATTGGTGGGGTAGCTCCCTATGGCCTTCGGGCCGTTCGTGTGTCAAAAATTAATGGCTAGCTACCATGAGATAGCTTCTCGTTCGTGTGATACATATGTTGGTGAGCTTTTATGCTCCCGTTAGTGTGATAGGCCTCCCCCCTTTTTTGTGTGATTTCTGGATTTCGTGTGTCGAATTCTGGAATTTCTTCTTCACCTATTTTTGTGATTTCTATTGATATGATTTATCAATTTTTGTGCATAGGTGAATTCGTGTGTCATTGACTGGATTTCTTGAGATGATTTCTAGAATTTGTGTTTCACCAATTTTCGTGATTTCCATCGATAAGTTTTATCAATATTTGTGCATTGGTGAATTTGTGTGTCATTGACTATTGTGATTGACATTGATATAATCGTCAATATTTACGGTTTGGTGAACGAAATAAGGAGTATGACATTTCCTTTGATTCTTGTGTAGATTTGGTGATATTGATTGATCATTACTTATATATATCACAGCTTGACATTGTGATTATTATGTGTTTAGTCATATTTCTTATTCTATATCGTTTCATCTGATATTTATAGTTAGACTGATCCGTTTATTATTTTCTTATTAAATAATACTCGGGTCAGACCGAGATGTTACAGGTACTTCGGCTTGACTTCTCACTTGGGATTGATTTCTCTGACTTTTGGCTAACTACTTAGATTAGTAGTTTATTTTGTTGTATAACTTGAGATATGGACTCATAGTTGTATTCTTTTGTATAGCACGTGTTGCTATTCTTTTGTATTATTGTGGATCTTTTTGACCACTACTCTGATATACACTTTCATGTGTTAGATATATATTCATTTCTTCTTTTGTCTTTGTGATATGAATTATCTGTGACTGATTTATGTTATGCTTATTTCTATATTTGTTTTCGAAAGATTTACATAGCCACTGTGTAGTAGTTTTGAGTTTGTATCGGTATGTCGGATTTTCTCTTGAAATAAAATGCATGTTTTACTATCTGACATATCGGTGCTCGCACAAAGCAATTACATGAATGGTCGCTCCTCAACTGCCTTATTCTCCGTGCTAGTCGACAGCATTACTCCGTAGTGTTCTTGGCTAGCGTGGGTATAGAGGTGAGGCGTCACAGCTTGGTATCAGAGCCAAATTTTGGAACAATGTAGAATAATTTAGCAAGGATCATGTCCTAAGTCTTTCTAAGGAGTCGTGCCTTAGGATTTATTCGAGTCTTCGAACCGTTCTATCCTACTTTCTTTTATGATTTCTTGTTTTATCTATCAAGATTGCTTGATATTCATTAGTGAATAATCTTCTTCTTGTTCTTCTTTCTTTCTAAAGGAAGAGAAATGTCTACCAAGCCGCCCCAGAGCCGTACCATCTAGCACTCCACCCCAGGATGGAGTTTTTATGACTGCTCAACAGCTTCTTGATTTAGTGACAAATGCCCAAGCAGCTGGAGCTAACTCGGAACCTACTCACCCAAAGTCGGGATTTGCACGCTTGTGCAACGATTACACTAATTTGGGTGGGAAGCCATTCAAAGGTTTCGAAACTATTATTGAAGTACTGGCTTGGCTAAGGTCATGCTATCGAATCTTTTCTCGCATGAATCTTATTGACCTTCACCGAGTTCAGGTGGCTTCTAGTATGCTCCAAGAAAGAGCATTGGACTGGTACGAACTTCTTATTTCTGAGATTAATGAAGCGGATCTCACCTGGTAGCAATTCCGGGAATGCTTCGAGTTGAAATTTGTACCAGAAGCAGAGAAAGTGACATTGGCTCGATGGTTTATAGACCTTGTCCAAGGTGATTCTTCCGTAACTGATTATGTCACCTCCTTCGAGTCGCTTTTCAAATATGGGGTTGAATACATCAACACCCTTTTAAAGAAGAACCAGCGGTTCGTCTATGGCTTAAACAAAAATCTCAAGAAGCCATTACTTCTAAAATTAGAAGTTTCTTTCAACCAACTCATTGATATCGCTCTTCGTCTTAAAGAGGCGGATAGGGAGAATGATGTTGAAGTGGTGGGTTCCAAACAAAACTTCAACAACAAGAAGAGGCCAAACAAATTCAAAGGTCCGTATCCCAACATAAAGGGTAAGCAAGCAACTCCTGCTGTAAAGACCTTTTCCTCTACTAAAGGGAAATGCTTTAACTGTGGTTCCAGAGACCATTTTGCGAACAAGTGTTCAAAGCCTCGTACTTGTCGCTATTGCAAATGCCCGGACCATTCTATGCATGTATGTCCCAAACTTCAAAATAGGAAGGAGGGAAAGCTTAATGTTGCTCAAACCCCTGGCAACACATCTCGTAGTCAAGGTATATCTCATTCTATCCTTGATGGTATTATTATATTTCGTGATCAACCTATTCGAGTTCTTTTTGATACGGGAGCATCCCATTCTTTTATATCAAAAGAGCTTGTTGATACTTTTTCTTTAAGTGTTATTGCTTTAATGACTTCTTTGAGAATTGCGAATCCAATTGGTGGATCCGCAACAATCAGTTTATTATGTAAAGATGTCGAGATTATTTTGTGTGATTTTCCTTTCCTAGCTGATTTGCATGTCATGCGTTATTTAGGCTTTTGAATGATTTTGGGAATGGATTGGCTTAACCGTTATGAAGCTCATATCCTATGTCCTGAGCGGACTATTCATCTTCGACATCCTCAATCTGTTAAGCAGATTTCTATTAATCTTAAAGATTCGGATTCCAGCTTGGTTGCATCGTTGTATTCTTTAAATCCTCGTGACGATGATAATGATGATGAGGAAGATATTATTTCTCTTATTCACGTTGTTCGTGAATTTTCCGACATATTTGAGCCCGTTTGAGGATTACCACCTAAGCAAGCAATTGTGTTCAGAATTAGTCTCATTCCTGAAGCTCAACCTATCACTCGTCCCCCTTATCGTATGTCCAATAAAGAAAACGAGGAGATGCATAAAAAATTATCCGAATTGGAAACGAAGCAATTTATTTGCTCTAGTTCCTCGCCTTGGGGAGCTTCAGCTATTTTTGTGATGAAATCCAATGGTACACTTAGGCTTTGCATTGACTACCGCAAGCTTAATGATCTTACTATCAAAAATAAATATCCTTTACCTCGGATTGATGACCTATTTGATCAACTTAGTGGTGCTAGAGTCTTTTCACAATTAGACTTAGCTACAGGATTTCATCAGCTTCGTATTGCAGAGGATAGCATTCCTTTGACATCGTTCCGTACTCGTTATGGATCTTATGAATGGCTTGTTATGCCATTTGGGTTGACGAATGCCCCAGCTTATTTCGTTGACCTTATGAATCGAGTTTTCAAAGATTTCCTCGATCGGTTTGTTCTCATCTTTATTGATGATATTCTTGTGTATTCAAAAACCGAGGAGGAACATGAGAAGCATCTTCGGATTATATTGGAAACTCTTAGGAGTAATCAATTAAAGGCAAAGTTTTCTAAATGCCACTTTTGGCAATCTCGTGTGAAGTTTCTCGGTCATATTATTTCCGAATCCGGAATTTCCGTGGATCCTTCAAAGATTGAAGCGATTCAAGATTGGAAGAGACCGGAGAGTGTGACGGAGATTTGTAGTTTTCTTGGATTGGCGGGTTATTACCGCCGTTTTATCAATGACTTTTCTAAGATTGTCGTGCCTCTCACTAGCTTAACGAAGAAAGGTGTTAAATACATTTGGTCGGACAAATGTGAAACTTCTTTCCAGAAATTAAAAGAACTTCTTTCTGATGCTCCTATTCTTGTTATTCCAGAGGGGAATCAAGATTTCGTTGTTTATACCGATGCTAGTCATGTTGGTTTGGGTGCCGTTCTTATGCAAAAAGAACGTGTTATTGCTTATGCTTCGAGGCAATTAAAGCCTGCCGACTAGATATGCCACACATGATTTAGAACTCACGGCTATTGTTTTTGCTCTTCGGATTTGGCATCATTATCTTTTGGGAGAGAAATTTGTTCTTTATACCGATCATAAATCCTTGAAGTATTTATTCTCTCAAAAGAAACTTAATTTGCGCCAACAGCATTGGCTCGAATTTCTTGCACCATATGATCTTGATATCCTTTATACTCCCGGAAAGGGAAACCGCGTTGCGGATGCACTTAGTCGAAAACAACAAGAGGTTGTTTCTATGATGATATCCGAATGGAACAATCTCGAGATTTTATCCACTTGCGAAATTCGAGACCGTGTTTCCGATCTATGTTCATCTCTTGTTTTATGTAGCCTTGAGGCTCATCCTTCTCTTTTAGACCGCATTCTTGAAGCTCAAGGGCTAGATCCTGAATTGGCTCTTCTTGGCCAAAATATTAAGGATAAAATTGATACTGAATGTTTGAAAGACTTTGATATCGATTCTCGTGGCGACATTCGGAAATTTGGTAGACTTATCGTACCAAATATTGGTGATCTTCGTAAAGATATTTTAGAAGATTCCCATCGTTCTAAATTTACCATTCATCCTGGTAGCAGTAAAATGTACGCGGATATGAAGCGACTTTATTATTAGGAGGGAATGAAACTTCACATCGCTAACTTCGTTAAGCGTTGCATGACTTGCCAACTCGTTAAGGCCGAGCATCAAAGGCCCGGTGGGTTATTGCAACATTTAGAAATTTCAATTTGGAAGTGGGATCAGATTTCCATGGATTTTATAGATGTCCTTCCCCGTTCTCATTCGGGTCATGATAGCTTATGGGTGATTGTTGATAGACTTACTAAATCTGCCCATTTTATTCCCGTTCGGTCTAACCGAACCGTTCCTCTTTTGGCCAAACTCTTTGTTAAAGAGATTGTTAAATTACATGGAGTTCCTACTTCTATAGTTAGTGATCGTGATCCATTGTTTACTAGTGGATTTTGGAAGAGTCTTCAAAAAGCTTTAGGGACGAAGCTTAATTTTAGCACCGCTTATCACCCTCAGTCCGATGGACAAACCGAGCGTGTGAATCAAACTCTTGAAGATCTTCTTCGTGCATGTGCTCTTGATTTTGGTGGAAGTTGGGAAGATCATATTTCACTTGTTGAATTTTCCTATAATAATAGCTTACAATCTAGTATTGGTATGGCACCTTTCGAGGCACTCTATGGAAGGCCATGCCGGTCTCCTTCATGTTGGCTTAAGGCCGGTGAGAAGCTGGTTTTAGGTCCAGATTTTATTCGGGATTCCACAGAGAAAATTGACCTTATTCGACATAGAATGAAAGAAGCCCAGAGTAGACAAAAATCCTATGCCGATAACCGAAGAAGGAAGTTAGAATTTTCTGTGGGAGATCTTGTGTTCATTCATGTGTCACCTATGAAAGGTGTTGTACGTTTCAGTCGATCGGGAAAGTTAGCGCCTCGATATATTGGGCCATTTCCTATTACTGAACGTATTGGTTCCTTAGCTTATCGCCTATCATTACCGGCTCAGTTTTCTGCTATGCATGACGTGTTTCATGTTTCTCAATTACGGAAATGTCTTCGAGATTCCGATTCTATTCTTGAGCCCGGTGTTATGGAAGAAATTGAAGTTTTGCCTAATTTAACTTATGAGCAGCATCCTGTTCGTATTATTGCTTTGGAAGTCAAACGACTTCGAAATATGGATGTTCCGCTTGTGAAAGTTCAATGGTCTTCAAATCCTAAGGATTGTTCTTGGGAGTCTAGAGAGTTCATCGAGCGATCACATCCGGACTTACTTTCCCATGCTCTTTGAGGTGAACCTTTTATTTCAAATTTCTTTTGTGTTGAATATGCTTTTATGGTTGTTACTATATATCTTCTTCTTAAATATTGCGAGGACGCAATTTCTTTAAGGAGGGGAGTCTGTAACAACCCGCATATTTCTCGATTTTTATATTTAAATATTTTATTCAAATATTTTATCGATACTCGGAATATAGTCCGAAAAGTTACTTTTTGCATATGGTCGAATTAGGACTCGGGACCACTCCCATTGAGTTTAAAATGCCGTTTGCGACCTTTTTGAGTATAAGCTTTTGATATGTTTGGAGAAAGTTGAATTTTGCTACTTTTTACTTAGGGCTTTGGTTTGGGCTGAGCCACTTATGTATTCAGTCCCAACCCCTTCTCCTCTTCATTCCTTCATTCCTCATTTCCTAATACTCAAGCTTTTATATTAATGGAGAGTGGAAGAGGAAATTAAAACTCTAAACCCTAGTTTTCTTTTGCAGATCAAACTCTAGCTCCAAACTAATAGAAGAACCCATTGGTAAGCTTCTCTTCTTCTTCTCCAACTCATTCTCTTATCAATTTTAGAAATTCGTAAACCTAACTTTGGGAATGTTCTTCTTTTAAAGCCTAGAATCAAGCTTCTTGGGTTGGATTTGGAGAGTGGTTGATTCTCCTTTACTTTCAAGCTTCTCATTCATTGATTTAGGTTCAAAGGTCAGATTTTTATCTCACATCTTAGTCTATAACTATCTTCGATTGTTAGGTATGAACTCCTAACACTTATTCGTGTGCATTTGCTTTTGGTTTGGATTGATTTGGTGAATATTCCAATTTTTGGTGTTTTGGGTTAAAATCTTTAAAAATCCTAACTTTGATGTTTGAATGTGTTTTGGTTATGCGTCGAAGAGCTCATAGGGCCGGGTAGTTGATTGGCATAAACCCTTAGCGCCGTTGCTCGAGAGAATTCAATTTGATCGAGGCTGGATCTCATTTGGATGGGCTGGGAAGAGACTGGCAATAGGTCCGGTCGACCGAGCCCTGCTGCTGGCCGACCGACCTGCTTCCAAGTGCATAAGCACTTCTCTTTTTATGGTCCGGTCGACCAACTACAGGGTTCGGCCGACCGACCTGCTTCCCGAGAAATTCTCTAAAATAGGGTCCGATCGACCGAGCTCTGTAGCCGGCCGACCGACGTGGTGCAATTTGCCTATTTCGCCTAGTTGCTTAAATTTCCAACTTTAATCGATTCGTGTTGTTTCCTATTTATTGTTATCATTTACTATGACCTTGATGAATCCTTTTAGGGATTTTTGAATATCCATTTCGATGGATCCTTTATCGATTTCTTTGGATTTTATCCACGTCTTCGAATGTGAATTTTTGTGATTGATTGTCCCTACAATCTTCTTTGTGATTTGTCACTTTAAAAATATAAAGGTTTCAATACTAGTATTAAATATCAAAACCTCTTCATCAAAATGATTTCAACTATATTTCCAATATTAAACTCGTTTATAAAACAGTTTTCCAATCTACTAGTATACACAAACCTTTAACTCACTCGTACGAGAAATCTGATTAAACGACTTAGTAAAACAAGTGGTATGAAACACTTGTGTTTACTTCGTCGGTTAATTCTTGGACTTGTTCGATTGAATCTCTTGTGACAATTTTCTAGTGGAGATCAACAGTTTGTTCGTAAATATTTAAGTTAAGCAAGTGGTTATGGGACATGAAGCTAAACTCATATATTTACTAGCTTAGTGTAATTGACACTTCTCGTTGATCATGACGATCATCTTTGTGGTTTAGACTAGCAATGTGCGATGTCTCTTTGTCTGCGAGGGAGACTAAACCCCGTTTTGTGGAGTTTCGACTCAAATTGGTGGGGTAGCTCCCCATGACCTTCGGGCCGTTCATGTGTCAAAAATTAATGGCTAGCTACCATGAGATAGCTTCTCGTTCATGTGATACATATGTTGGTGAGTTTTTATGCTCCCGTTCATGTGATAGGCCTCCCCCTTTTTTGTGTGATTTCTGAATTTCGTGTGTCGAATTCTGGAATTTCTTCTTCACCTATTTTTGTGATTTCTATTGATATGATTTATCAATTTTTGTGCATAGGTGAATTCGTGTGTCATTGACTGGATTTCTTGAGATGATTTCTAGATTTGTGTTTCACTAATTTTCGTTATTTCCATTGATAAGTTTTATCAATATTTGTGCATTGGTGAATTTGTGTGTCATTGACTTTTGTGATTGACATTGATATAATCGTCAATATTTATGGTTTGGTGAACGAAATAAGGAGTATGACATTTCCTTTGATTCTTGTGTAGATTTGGTGATATTGATTAATCTCTTGTTGATTTTCAATTACTTATATATATCACAGCTTGGCATTGTGATTATTATGTGTTTAGTCATATTTCTTATTCTATATCGTTTCATCTTATATTTATAGTTAGACTGATCTGTTTATTATTTTCTTATTAAATAATACTCGGGTCAGACCGAGATGTTACAGGTGCTTCAGCTTGACTTCTCACTTGGGATTGATTTCTCTGACTTTTGGCTAACTACTTAGATTAGTAGTTTATTTTGTTGTATACACTTAAGATATGGACTCATAGTTGTATTCTTTTGTATAGCACGTGTTGTTATTCTTTTGTATTATTGTGGATCTTTTTGACCACTACTCTGATATACACTTTCATGTGTTAGATATATATTCATATCTTCTTCCGCCTTTGTGATATGAATTATCTGTGACTGATTTATGTTATGCTTATTTCTATATTTGTTTCCGAAGGATTTATATAGCCACTGTGTAGTAGTTTTGAGTTTGTATCGGTATGTCGGATTTCGTCTTGAAATAAAATGCATGTTTTACTATCTGACATATCGGTGCTCGCACAAAGCAATTACATGGATGGTCGCTCCTCAACAGCCTTATTCTCCGTGCTAGTCGACAGCATTACTCCGTAGTGTTCTTGGCTAGCGTGGGTATAGAGGTGGGGCGTCACAGAATACACGTTTCTTTTCAAAATGGATCATTTTTAATCAATTAATAAATCCTTTTGGATTTATTTTAAATTTACGTTCCAAATCCGTTAATTTCTTTCCACACTTAGAAATAAACCGTTATTTATCTTTTAAAAAAATTTCCCTTCCCTTTTTGAATTCCCAATGTGAATTCAAATTCCCAAATATTCACTGATATATGATTTTTAAATCAATTTTAAAAATCATTTACAAACACCAAATCAACTTCTAAATTTATTTCAAATGTCAAATTTATTATCTTTTGAAACAAATTCCTTCTTTTAAATTTATTAAATTTTCTAAAATTAATTTATTATAAATTTTCTACTAAATTTCCAAAATCCAATTTCATTTATTTCTGGTATCCTACGATACCAAAAATATATTCGGCTAAATTATAGCCTTCAACAGTTTCAATCGCAAATAGTCACACACAGATTATAAATAATCAACATGCAATGTTGAAACTAATTCAAACATTTGAGGAATCCAGTTGGATCCTCCAACCTGTTTTCCCTGCATCCACAGATGTTAGCACAACAATTAAATACCAAATCCACTTCGAGGTGGAATATCGCGGTATATGGTATTCATAAAATATCATCCGCTACTATGCGATGCATATGGTCTCATCTGCTATATAATGCGGGAAATCAACAACTCCAAATACATATATAATACCAATTCCACTTCGAGGTGGAATATCGCGGTATATGGGTTTACATAGAATATCATCCGCTACTATGCGGCGCATAGGGTCTATTTCAATCCAACAAATAACGATCATCAATCAAGCAACATCCAATAATATAAATAAACTATTTAAATTAAATCAAGTACCCAATTAAGTGAGAAGCTCTCACCTTTAACAATGCATGCAATCCATTTCCAATTCGTTTCCATTCCGGCTTATTTTCTCCATTTTAGGCCTTGTATAAACATTTATACAATTTCATTAATATTCGAAATGATCAAACAATTAATTTCCCATTTAATAATTTTAATTTAAACTAATCTTCTTTTAATAAATTATTTTTAATGACTAAAATAATTAGATAATTTTATTACAAAATTTATCACCATACTACATCATTTAAAATAAACTGGTAGATTTAAAATGTGTATTAATTCCTATTCAATATATATATTTTAAATACAACAGTAATCTACTTTACTTTAAATAATTTCTTTCCTGTTTTCAGTACATATACATATATATATATATATAGATTGAAAGTAATCTGTATACATATACATCTCGCTGTACTTTTTTGAAATATATATATATATATATATATATATATATATATATATATATTCTGAATCAAAGCATTTTAATCTTCTAAAAACAAATCAATAATTTATATACCTCACTTGAACGCCACCTGAGGCTGTCGTTGCTCACGAACGAACTTATCTTCGATGATGCATCGACCATCCACTCGAGTTCCCCCACGAAACGCCACCTTCCACGACTCGAACTAGTTCAGATCGATCGACCCAGTCGCGATCACTAACAAAGCCGATGTCGACGCCACTTTCGCTTCACGCACGCGCTTCCAAGCTACTACCGACCTCACGGCGACCCGTTGCAAGAAATCGACGATGCCATCGACTGCGATTGCTCGAGGTTGCGTGTTTCCCCACAGTCGAACTCGCCGCAGCACCTATCGAACTCGCTAATCCTTGATATGCAATTTCGATTTGGGTTTTTTTCGAATGAGATTTAGGGATAGAGCGACCATTGATTTTATTTAAAACTACGAATTCGATTAAAGAAGAGGCTATGACCATTATCCCTTTGTGAACGAGAAATTTTTCCGCTTGTTTTTTTTTCTTTTTTTTCTTTCATTAGTTTTGATTTGAATTACTGGGGAAGATAAGGGGAAAATGGAGAAGATACCGCGCTTTAACGAAGTGAGATGGCTTTGATTATACGCTAGGCTAAGGTTGACTTGACCTGTTATAATATTATTAAATTTCCAAAATATCTCGTTAAGCATAACTCGAAATCCCGAACTCCGAATCAGACATGCCGCAAGGCGTTTATAATGTTATACCCCTATTACGAACACAATGGAAAAGGTTTTGAGTCCTAATTCAATCGAATGGAGAAGATGGCTTTTTGGACCCAGTTTTTATATTAAATTTTCGATATAAATTTCAACGCGTTTATATATCGTACGCTCACACAACTCCAAACACTACGAAAATTGAAATCCGCTAATAATATAATATTACGGATCCCATGGAACTTGTTTTCGTTGAAATCCGAGACTATGCCTCGGAAGGCTATTTTTAAATATCGATTCAAACTATATAAATTCAAAACTAAACAAAACATTTCCAAATTAAATCTGAAGCTTCCATTATATTCAGTATTATCAATATGAATTTCCTAAGCCTTTGAAAAATATTTTTAATCAGCTTAAACTGAAGATTCAATTTTTTATCCAACTTCAATAAATTAAATTCAATAATTAAATTGCCAAATTCATAGTTAATTTTTAAATTCAAGTTAAAATAACTTCCAAATATTTAAAATAAATTAACCATTTCAATTTCAAATGTTCAAAATTCTGGGTCGTCACATACTTTCCCCCTTAAATGAATTTCGTCCCGAAATTAGTAGTTAAGAAGAAAGATCCACAACCCATTTGCTATCTTTCCAAAACTAAATAATTTTGCCCAAAACATTTTTTATTATTATCAAAGATCCATTATCATTTCTACTAGCTTTGCAAAATCTTCACAGTTTCCAAACAACTTCATTTACTTCACAATTCAAATTTAAATTCAAATTCAAATTTTATATTATCAAAAAAATTCAATTTTTCTAACTCACTAAATTTTTGAAAAATTTAGCCAGCGTCTTCTTTGCGCTGTTAGCTCGGTACGAAGCCCCCAGATTTCAAAAAGAAAAGGAAAAGCCAAGCGGCTAGACAAGAAAATCATCAAATTTCATACTGAAATTTAAATACATACCTTTTTATCGAGCAATTCAATTTTATCTTCAAAAACCCAATTCCAATTTTTTTCTTTTTCTTGTAACATACCTGTATATTCTACTAGCCATAATATTCAATCACAACATTCATATATCATTTTGCATATTTCATTACAAAATTTTCAATATATACTTCTTATACCTTTTTTACTTTACTATTGAAGTTATATATCCATTTTCATTCAACCTCGCATTTTTAGTTTCATTTGAATTCGATTTACAATTTTTAATTTATTTGGATTTAGTTTAACTTCTAAATAGTAAATATTTTATCAACTATCTTTCATTCACAACTTATTTATATCACTATTTTAAATCAGTTTCATTTACTAATTTATTACAAATTCCAATTCATTTTATCTCAAATCTTTTTTTCTATTTCCACCTTTATTAACTTTAGTTCACTTTGAACTAATTTTACAACTTCATTTTATTTCACACAATTGAAACTGATTTTCAATATTCAGTTTCAATTCCAGTTTTATTATTTTGTTCATTCCCAAAAATTTATTTTCAATTCACTATTCTGGTTTATACACACTTATATTTAAACTGGATTTCCAATTCCATATGAATTCAATTTACCTCAGACCATAATTAGTTTCACTTACTAATTTTGTTTCAATACTTCACTTTGTTTATCACAAATCCAATTCAATTCTATTTGCTTACGAATTCGAAATGAATTTAAACATTCAATTTCCCTTTCATTTACTTGCAATTTTGAATTTATTTACTCATTCAAAATTTTATTTTCCACCTTAATAAATTTTATTCCATAACTTTTTTTTTAAGATTCCAGAGTCTTTTCAACAATTCAAAACCATTTTTGAAATCAATTCAAATTAACTTTAGAATTTCCAAAACCAAACCCAGTTTTCCAAACAACTTCCTTTCTAAAATAATTTGGCAGCAATTCCTCTCCTAGAAACTCGAAAATGAACATCGATGATGTTGCAGTCATCACCGAAGTTATTTTCCAGCGACCGAAAAGAGTTTAGAGCTTTCATCCCTTCAAAACAATTTCCAAAACCTTTGAAAATCATCTACAAAATTAAAAGGGATTTAAACTTTCCAAATCTTCAAAATTTGCAAATTCTTTTCAAAAATTTCCAAGTACTTCTCTGGAATTCTATTTCAAATTATAAATGACATTTATAATTTACATTCTCAAATTTCATTTGTATATGGATTTTATTTCTAAACTTTTGATTATAATTCCAATTTCTTATTCAATTTCAATGATAATAATTTAATATTACCACTTCCTAACAATCAAGCAACCATATACTATAATAATTTACAAAGATTATTCCCTTTATCTACGAAAATAGTTTTGGGTAAAATTATTTCCTTCACCCTATTTTAAAACAATATCGTGACGAATTGTTCTGTACGAGTGTTTAAAGATCCCTATCGATAGAGTTATACAGATATACCGACCAGAATCCATATACTACTCAACAAACCAATCATCACAATATAAAACAATTTTTATATTGACTAACAAATATACGCTCATATCTATTAATACACTCAAACTCATTCCAGAGTACTACTGACTCTATCTCTAGTGAGTAACACCCAACAGAGCCAAGGTTATCGCTTAACCAAATGCTCGGATATCACACTAAAGGCCCGCAAATTCGTACCCCTTTTGAGCTGGCAAAATCCGACAACAATTCAGCCCAAAGTGGAACAAATGTACGAGTCTTCGGGTTTAAAGAAGAAAGAGGTAGAAGAAGAAGAAAAGAAAACAACAACAGAATATCACATTTCGCAGCGGAACAAATATAATAGATAAATGAATATCTTTAAAACAAAAACACTATATCATTTTACGTACATCATATTATCAGAGTTTACAACGACACCATTCAACACTAGGCATTTACAACATCGAAGCCAAATTAAAATTGGACTTACAACAATCCCAACGCAGCGGATAATACATAATATATTGATATGTCTCGCCATCCAACTAGACTTCGATCTCCACAGCAACCCTTTTTCTTACTTCGCTCCAGAATAACTGAAACCTGACTCTAGGCTGCCCGTGTAGAAAATTATGGGCATCCAGAGTTTAGAAAGGGAATAATAAACTCCAGGTCGGTCGTGGGACTGGTGTGAGATCTTAAAAATGCTTATTTTCACAAAGAAAATAAAGAGAAACCCCCTATGCTTTTGGAAAATGAAACTACCATAAGGCCTTCCGCCACACACACAATGCAAACGCAGAATTGAAGGAGATTTCTCCTTATGATAGTCAAACATGCTTAATACGCAAAATCTTTTCGATATTATTATTAGTGCATAGTGGAAAAAAAATTTCAAAAGTATAATATTAATCTTAGCCAGCATAGACATTCCGAACTATGCCTATTATAGCTGCCATCTAAACAGTGTTGACCACCATAAGTAAATGGCAGGTTATACAACTAAAACCGTACAAGGCGCATATTGGGATTTGGATTTTCAACAAATGGTCAGGCTAAGGAACTTCCTACTGCCACATGGGTACGCCTCTGGAGGGACGTCCCAAGAACCTACCCGGATCTCGGTCAACACAAGGCCGGGTTACCTCTGTAACTAGGCAACTACTACTCGAGTATGCCATCCCCCGGTCGTTCATGACCTTTATCCAAGGATCCTCAACCACAAAGCAACAACCAAAAAGAGTAATAGATTTGCAGCAACCACATAGGTTAAGTATCTGAGCTCCATATCATGATACCACCCTTTTCTAGAAGGAAATGACATACCCTGAAGGGAGCGAACCTCATAGCCTTACCGCATCTTTCCTATTTCGACGATTTTCGGGGGATGAGGTCCGACGAAGTCTCGTCCACAAAGCTACGCTTTTTACAAAGTCATGCTTTAATCAACAAATAATCAGCAGCACTTCATATGCCACGTTACCAAATTGGGAATGTATCACTAGTAATCATCAACTACATAACCTCCGAGCTCGTATGTCTCAGAGAAGGGTGTTAAGCTAAGAGAATACATTCTACGCCACTAACAGAAATGTATTTGATGGAAATCAGCTTTACATCTCAAAGTGTAATGTCAGACACACATCCTGTTATCCCATTTTTGGTCAAAACTGGAACATCAATGTTATGTACGTTTCCACCACGACCGAACCAAGAAGAAGCAAGCAAGCGTATATAAGTCTGGGATTTCACTCATGATTCAAGTGCATGTGTTCATTCTCACCCGGGATATCCCAAGACCAAGAAGCATCAGTTTCATTTGGGTTCGCCCACTTTATTCGTTCCATTCCATCCGGTACCTAAGCTCATCCGGTACACATACCAAAGCCGAACCATGTTCCTTTGCTACCGAACCAGCACGAGGAGAAGGCCAACGAACCATTCGGTACCGGACCATTCGGTACCGGACCAACGTCCTACCAATCCAAAACTCCACTGCGAACCAAACCTCAGCCTCCACCGAACCATCTCATCTCCATGACCGAACCAGACCTCGCCTCGCTACTTGCCGAATCAGACCCAAGGCACCACATGCCGAACAAGAGGCCTTTCCACCTTCCACCGAATCAACCACACTTCCATGTACTACCGAACGAGCTCCACCGAATCACCTCCACCGGACCAAGCTCCACCGGTCCAAACCCACACCGAACCAACTGCCACTGAACCACAACTCCAACAACCCACTACCGGACGAGAACCAACACCGGACCACCCTACACCGAACCAGGTGACCGCCGAACCAAAGCTTCTCCATCCTTCTCTCCAAGCATGGCCGAACCAAGGAACGCCGAACCAGATGTGCCAGGCCAGATTGCTTCAGCCCAGGCCCACCAGCAGCTATAAACATCTAAGACCCCTGCCCCCAACCTGACTCTATAAATAGAGGGGCAGGGGTACAACAATGGCAGACAAGTTTGAGAGCTCAAGCACGGAAGGAACTTTCAAGCAACTTTAATACTCTTGTAATCAAAGCTTTGTACTTGTAATCTGAAGAGAAAAAGGAGAATAACATATAAAGTGGACGTAGGCATGTTCTGGCTGAACCACTATAAATCTGTGTGTCTTTTAAAGTTTAGTCCCTGCTTTTTACATATTTGCATAAATCACCCAAATCGCTAAGAACAACATATAATCAACTAAATCGTACGACTTTGAGGTGTTTACCCATTTTTTGTGCAAACATTTTTGGTGCTTTCACTGAGAGTTGAACTCAAGGACCTACCGCTTGGAAGTTGAATTTGAGAGTTTAGAGATTCAGATTGGAAGAGTCATGGCGAGACAATCAAGCAGAAGGCCAAGGCCAGAGCAGAGTCAACAGGAAGAGAGTCAAGAGGCTTCCTCAGAAGCAAACCAAGCTTCAGCCTTCATCACCAGGGATGAGATGGAGGCTATGATGAGAAGACAAGAAGAGATGATCCAGAACTTGCTTCAGCAAATTGGGCAACTTGGATCACAAATCCAAGGAGCAACTGGAGTTCAGAACGGAGCAGGACCATCTGGCGTAGCACCAGAGCTTGGGGGCACTCACGCAGAGCATGTTGACCCGACCCCGGGAAGAGAGATGGGGGCATCCGAGTCACCTGGTAGCAATAGTGGAATGAACGTTCAGCCAGGGAGGCATACACATGAAAACTCCCACGGACTCGCGGGGCAGGTCAAAGGCAGTGAACGAGGACTACAGCTTGGAGACAATGACAGATTAGCAGAGATGGTTAGAAGAGCTATAAGAGGCGGTTTAGTAAACAGAGACTTGGAAGATGTAAACATGAGTCCTTTTTCTTCTGCGATTAGGATGGCTAGGAACCCACCAGAATTCAAGCTACCATCAGTAGAGATGTACGATGGGAGGACAGACCCTGCGGTTCATCTTACTAAGTATATGAGGCACATGGAAGTGCTGGGGGCATCACAGGAGATCATGGCCCGGTGCTTTCCACTGTATTTGACGAACATTGCAGCGTTATGGTTTAGGCAACTGGAGAGCGGCTCCATAGGAACGTGGGCAGATTTAACTGAGAGATTCATGAGGCAATTCAGGGTTCATATTGCGAGACCCAAGAATGTGATGACTTTGGCAACCTTGAAGCAGAAAACTGGAGAGACTTTGAGGAGCTTTCTAACACGATTTAATGCGGCGGCAGCATTAGTGGATCGACCAGATCCATCTATGGTCATGATGGCGGCTGTATCTGGAATAGCTGATAGTACAGAGTTCAAGAATTCGTTAACTAAGGACCCGCCTATGAATCTGGGAGAGTTCTATCATGAGGCTGAAAAGTTTCTGCGTTTGGAAGATGCTAGTGCAGAAAGAGAGGAAGAAGATGACGTTTACACAATCAAGAGCGGAAACCCACCAGGAAAGGGTGCAGAGACTAGCAAAGGAAAGAGAAAGACTAAGGATAATGATGACAGGACAAAGCGGCTACGAAGAGAGCCACGATTCACCACCTATTCAGAGCTGAATGAGAGTTTGGAGCGAATCTACCAAGATACACGAGAGCAAGTTCCATACCGTAGACCAATACGAAGGGACCCCACTGTTGACGAAAGAAAATCAGATAAGTTTTGTGTATTCCATGAATTAAACGGTCATAACACTAATGATTGTAGGCATTTGAAGGACGAGGTGGAAGGGCATATCAGGAATGGTATGCTCCTTCAGTATGTGAGGAGGCGAACTCCAGCTGTGGAGCCAGAGCGGCCACCGTCTACATCGGCTAGAGGTGACCCTGGATCGGGGCACCGTTTGATTATCCATTGATTGCTTGATTAAAATAACGATGAACAAGTTGTAAACGTCTCGCTAACACGGTTAAATCATTTACACATGTGAGCGATCGCGCACGATCCATAGGCATGCTCTGAATGACTACCAGCCGCGTTATAGTAAGAGTTTACGCTTTGACATCTTCATTCTGCTCTTTGCCTTGATTTTGATTTGAACAGTTAAATTATTCCTGTTTGGACATTTCTGCCATAAGGTTCATATGATTATTGCTTTAACATTTACAATTCTATGGAAAAATTTACTTGTATTCCCGTTGGATCGCGAACGGTCCACGAGCACCTCTTGCATGGCATCGAACTGCCGAAGTCTTTGATTCGGAGACTCCCCCAAACAATAACTCCGACACTGATAATATTAAGTCCCCCCCGGGCACACACAATTTGCCTCGAACGGCACCCGACCTCGAACGGTCACAACTCGCCTCGAACGGCACCTGACTACGAACAGTCGCAAATTCGCCTCGAACGGCACCCGACCTCGAACGGTCACAACTCGCCTCGAACGGCACACGACTCGAACGGTCACAATTCGCCTCGAACGGCACCTGACCTCGAGCGGTCACAACTCGCCTCGAACGGCACAAATCACCTCACCTCGAATGGCTCGATCATGAATGGTTGTCATTTGAGGTCCGCCACTTGACCGCGCACTGTCGCACTTCGCCTCGAATGGCTCGATCCCGAACGATCGTCATTTGAAGTTAGGCGCTCGACCATGAACGGTCGTACTTCATCTCAAATATCTCGATCCCGAACGGTCGTCATTTGAGGTCACATAAAACTGAAAATTCCTTTGCAGGACATCAACAGGACATGAACATCCAGCGCATGGCATTACAAAACACGCCTTCCTACCGCAAGGCATGTTTTGGGGGGCAAAGTGTTATCCCATTTTTGGTCAAAACTGGAACATCAATGTTATGTGCGTTTCCACCACGAACGAACCAACAAGAAGCAAGCAAGCGTATATAAGTCTGGGATTTCACTCATGATTCAAGTGCAAGTGTTCGTTCTCACCCGGGATATCCCGAGACCAAGAAGCATCAATTTCATCTGGGTTCGCCCACTTCATTCGTTCCATTCCATCCGGTACCTAAGCTCATCCGGTACACATACCAAAGCCGAACCATGTTCCTTCGCTACCGAACCAACACGAGGAGAAGGCCAACGAACCATTCGGTACCGGACCATTCGGCACCGGACCAACGTCCTACCAATCCAAAACTCCACTGCCGAGCCAAACCTCAGCCTCCACCGAACCATCTCATCTCCGTGACCGAACCAGACCTCGCCTCGCTACTTGCCGAATCAGACCCAAGGTACCACATGCCGAACCAGAGGCCTTTCCACCTCCCACCGAATCAACCACACTTCCATGTACTACCGAATGAGCTCCACCGAATCACCTCCACCGGACCAAGCTCCACCGGTCCAAACCCACACCGAACCAACTGCCACCGAACCATAACTCCAACAACCCACTACCGGACGAGAACCAACACCGGACCACCCTACACCGAACCAGGTGACCGCCGAACCAAAGCTTCTCCATCCTTCTCTCCAAGCAAGGCCGAACCAAGGAACGCCGAACCAGATGTGCCAGGCCAGATTACTTCAGCCCAGGCCCACCAGCAGCTATAAACATCCAAGACCCCTGCCCCCAACCTGACTCTATAAATAGAGGGGCAGGGGTACAACAATGGCAGAAAAGTTTGAGAGCTCAAACACGGAAGGAACTTTCAAACAACTTTAATACTCTTGTAATCAAAGCTTTGTACTTGTAATCTGAAGAGAAAAAGGAGAATAACATATAAAGTGGACATAGGCATGTTCTGGCCGAACCACTATAAATCTGTGTGTCTTTTACAGTTTAGTCCCTGCTTTTTACATATTTGCATAAATCACCCAAATCGCTAAGAACAACATATAATCAACTAAATCGTACGACTTTGAGGTGTTTGCCCATTTTTTGTGCAAACACATCCATACATGTCCGTTCCGGGATCGAACGGAACCGAAGGCACTTCAAAGAAGCCCTTGCAAATCCGGATATTTACTAATCACGTCCAGAATCCCCATCACAAAGGGTGATAAAATCTCTATACCGAAGCAACCCGGTGCAGAGACATTCGACAGGTAATCCTTTCTCTTTTGAAAATACCCGGTCTTCAACACCGTCTTCAAATGCAATCTCATTTCGTCGTACCATTATTCGGAATGGGTTTTATGACACAGGGTCCTCTCCCAGCTAATCCGAATAATGAGCGCTTATTTTAAAAATAAGTGTTACATTCAGATTTCAACAAATCACAACAATTTCCAATTCGATCTTTTAAACAAAAGATCCATCACAATCACAAAGGTACGATGTGGTTTTTGAATATCCATTTGGAAACCGACCCTCGGTCGCATCGAAATCAAAATGCCATTTAAAAGGCTAATATTGATAGTCGGTTATTTAACTATCAATCAACATTCACAACACTCACCAAGATTTAAATAATTTTTCCCAATTATTTATTTTCAAAAATATATTCGCAAGATAAAATTTTAGTACTTCAACTATTTGAAAACAAATTTCAAATCACTTTTCGCAGTTCAATACTTTAAAAACAATTTCAAATCATTTTTCCATACGCGGAAAACATTTTCAAATATTTATTCATTTCCATTGAAAATATGCTGAGTTCAAATATTTTAAAATAATTTAAAATGCTTATCCAAAATCTACTTAGAGATATTTAAAATAAATCTATTTTAAAACACTTGCTTAAATATTAATTATGAAAATATTATACTGATCTCTCATATAAAAATTCAAGTCCAAAACTAATTTTTAAATAAAATTAGTATATAGGATATAACTATTTAAATATTCAATTTCTAAAACCAATATCAATTAAATCTTTAAATCATTACTTCCATAATTAATTAAATAAATCATTACTTTAAAGATTTACAAAATAATTTAAGAAACTAATTTCTCCAAAATATTCTTTTAAAACCAACCCTAGAACTTTTAATTTATACTTCAAAAACTATTTTACAACCATACTCGGCTTTTCAGAGAAAATACACCTTCCTTTTCAAAATGGATCATTTTTAATCAATTAATAAATCCTTTTGGATTTATCTTAAATTTACGTTCCAAATCCGTAAATTTATTTTCACACTTAGAAATAAACCGATATTTATCTTTTAAACAAATTTCCCTTCCCTTTTTGAATTCCCATTATGAATTCAAATTCCCAAATATCCACTGATATATGATTTATAAATCGATTTTAAAAATCATTTACAAACACCAAATCAATTTCTAAATTGATTTCTAAATTTATTTCAAACATCAAATTTATTATCTTTTGAAACAAATTCCTTCTTTTAAATTTATTCAATTATATAAAATTAATTTATTATAAATTTTCTACTAAATTTAAAAATCCAAATCGATTTATTTCTGGTATCCGACGATACCAAAAATATATTCGGCTAAATTATAGCCTTCAACAGTTTCAATCACAAATAGTCACACACAGATTATAAATAATCAACACACAGTACTGAAACTAATTCAAACATTTGAGGAATCCAGTTGGATCCCTCCAACCTGTTTTCCCTGTATCCACAGATGTTAGCATAACAATTAAATACCAATTCCACTTCAAGGTGGAATATCGCAGTATATGGTATTCATAAAATATCATCCGCTATTATGCGGTGCATATGGTCTCGTCCACTATATAATGCGGGAAATCAACAATTCCAAACACATATATAATACCAATTCCACTTCGAGGTGGAATATCGTGGTATATGGGTTTACATAGAATATCATCCGCTACTATGCGGCGCATAGGGTCTATTTCAGTCCAACAAATAACGATCATCATTCAAGCAACATCCAATAATTTAAATAAACTATTTAAATTAAATCAAGTACCCAATTGAGTGAGAAGTTCTCACCTTTAACAATGCATGCAATCCATTTCCAATTCATTTCCATTCCGGCTTATTTTCTCCATTTTAGGCCTTGTATAAACATTTATACAATTTCATTAATATTCGAAATGATCAAACAATTAATTTCCCATTTAATAATTTTAATTTAAACTAATCTCCTTTTAATAAATTATTTTTAATGACTAAAATAATTGAATAATTTTATTACAAAATTTATCACCATACTACATCATTTAAAATAAACTGGTAGATTTAAAATGTGTATTAATTCCTATTCAATATATATATTTTAAATACAACAATAATCTACTTTACTGTAAATAATTTTCTTTCCTGTTTTCAGTACATATATATATATATTGAAAGTAATTTGTATACATATACATGTCGTTGTATTTTTTTGATATATATATGTATTCTGAATCAAAGCATTTTAATCTTCTGAAAATAAATCATTAATTTATATACCTCACTTGAAGGCCACCTGAGACTGTCGTTGCTCACGAACGAGCTCACTTTCGATGATGCATCGACCATCCACTCGAGTTCCCCCTACGAAACGCCACCTTCCACGACTCGAACTAGTTCAGATCGATCGACCCAGTCGCGATCACTAACAAAGTCGATGTCGATGCCACTTTCGCTTCACGCACGCGCTTCCAAGCTGCCGCCTACCTCGCACGACCCGTTACAAAAAATCGACGATGTCATCGACCACGGTTGCTCGAGGTTGCGAGTTTCACCACAGTCGAACTCGCCGCAGCACCATTCGAACTCGTGAACCCCTGATATGCGATTTCGATTTGGGCTTTTGTTGAATGAGATTTAGGGATAGAGCAACCATTGATTTTATTTAAAACTGCGAATTCGATTAAAGAAGAGGCTGCGACCATTATCTCTTTTTGAACGAGAAATTTTTTTGTTCGTTTTTTTCTTTTCGTTAGTTTTGATTTGAATTACTGGGGAGGATAAGGGAAAAATGGAGAAGTTACTAGCATTTTAACAAAGTGAGATGGCTTCGATTATACGCTAGGCTAAGGTTGACTTGACCCGTTATAATATTATTAAAGTTTCAAAATATCTCGTTAAGCATAACTCGAAATCCCAAACTCCGAACCAGACATGCCGCCAGGCGTTTATAATGTTATACCCCTATTACGAACACAATGGAAAAGATTTCGAGTCCTAATTCGATCGTATGGAGAAGATAGCTTTTTGGTCCGAGTTTTTATATTAAATTTTCGATACAAATTTTAGCGCGTTTATATATCGTACGCTCACACAACAACTCTAAACACTACGAAAATTGAAATCCGCTAATAATATAATATTACGGATCCAATGGAACTAGTTTTCGTCGAAATCCGAGACTGTGCCTGGAAAGGCTATTTTTAAATATCGATTCAAACTATATAAATTCAAAACTAAAAAAACATTTCCAATTAAATTTTGAAGCTTCCATATCTTCGGTATTATCAGTATGAATTTCCTAAGCCTTTGAAAAATATTTTTAATCAGCTTAAACTGAAGATTCAAATTTTTATCCAACTTCAATAAATTAAATTCAATAATTATATTGCCAAATTCATAGTTAAATTTGAAATTCAAGTTAAAATAACTTTTAAATATTTAAAATCAATTAAACATTTCGATTTCAAATGTTCAAAATTCCGGGTCGTCACAGCATTTAATACAGTGGACGTATTGATGCCGATTTTCGGGTGTCGAAAAATCGGGTCATGACATTTTCTTTGTTTGATTCAAATCTTTTAATCGTTTTCTTAAATGCATTATGGTGTGCCTTGAGGATTTCTTGATATTTAATTATTTGTTTCAATTTTTTCAAGTCTAATTTTGTTCAGACTTATTTTCCTCTTTCATCCATAAGCGTTGTTCTTGTGAGGTAAAACTCATTCCGTGTTTAGTAGCACGGTCTTACAGAATTATTATATGTTCATCATTTTACTTGAGTTTTCTTACGTTTTTTCCAGAGTAATCAGGATGCTATTTTATTATAATGCTTGGGTCAGACCGAAAATATTTTTCAGATAGTCGTTAGTGGGACACGTAGCTCATGAAGCAGAGCTGGATGTCTAGTTGTCATAGTATTTTCTATTTCCGCTGTATTATTATGCATAACCATCAGCAATTGTAAAGTTAGGAAGTTATAACTATCCAGGATGAGGAGGTTTGTTTTTTAACTTTGATATACCATGTACCTCAGAGCAACAACTTTTACTGTCTTTATTATATCATATGTTATTGTTCCACTATAAGTTTATGTTTCCCCTATTTGTTCTTTTTATTTTACCCTAGCAATTTTCCTTTCCGGTGATTGGTTGTTCAGCATCGGATACCGTGGATGTATTTGGCGCTCACTTTCAACGGTCAAAAAGGTGGATCGTTACGGTGGGTACTAGAGCTGAAGGTTAAGAGAGAAATTAGCTTTGGCGGGATTAACTCATATGTGATGGGGTAAGTGATATCCTAGAATGAGTTTAAGAGCCCAATATATATGAGAGTGTATTTCTTATTGCTGTAAAAACATGTTATGTTAATTAGCCTATTGAGTTGTTTATGAATTCTGGTCAAGACGTGGGATGCCACTGTGTCAATAGGAATTTCTGAACACTAGATCAAGGCAAACAAACATGATACTGAATTTTGAAAAAATAATAAATGAAATATTTTATCTAGGAGTATATTTTATATAATTTCAAATTTATATAGTTATTTATGGTGACTGTTTGGTAATGATAATTTTTCTTTATTATCAATATCATTTGATTTGTCATGCTCAGATAGTTTAAGAGCGTTGACTATTATTTGTAGATTGTTAATTTATGCTTAATCAGTTTATGAGCATTTATTGTTTTGATAATTTTGAATACATCAAAACGAACACCTTGTGAATTAAGTTTCACGGTTTGACATTAAGATGTTTGGTGAAAATGTCAAGTTAAAAAGTCATTTATTGATAAAATTGTTTAATATAATCTAAATGGGAAGAGAAGAAATTTAACGGAAAAATATTTGTGAAAAGCTTATTATAATAAGGGAAAAGTTATTATAATATATGATGATTTTAAATGTACATTTTATATGAGTACGGTACACATAAAATAATTTGTATGATTCATAAATGATGTTTTATAAGTAAAAAGAGTTTTTAAGAATTTAAATCCTAGTACTACTTGAAATGATTTCAAAAATACTTTAAGAAAAGTAAAGGTAGTGTTACTTGGAAATATTTGTAAGTATATATATTTCAAAAGAAAATGAATTTTTAAGAAAAATACATTTTCTTTGGATAGTTTGGGGAAAACATCTTGATTAGTTTTGTGGAATCTGAATAATCTCCTAAGTGAAAATTAAATGTTTGTTTAGGCAAATGTTATGGTACACTTAGTAGATTATTCTCTTTATCATTGTGCGATCGAAATAAGTTTAAATTCGAATGAACCCAATGCAAATGTTACTGAATAAATTGTTAAAATTATTTTTTACCTATACAAATATATGTAATATGAATTCAAAAAAGGTTTTGAAATAAAAAATGGGTATTTAGTTCTTAAGTTTCGTTAAAGGCAATTCATTTAAAATAAAAGTTATTTTGAATAATAATTTGATAAATTAAAATTTTAAACTCTTAGATAATAAAGAGATAATTTAAATGAAGTTTTAAGTGGGTTAAATTGGATAGAAAAGTTTTAATAATTATTGTTATATTAAACCCATAGCTTTTCTTTAAACATTTAAGCCACATAACGACTAAATAAATGTCTTTACCTTAGGGTAGTCAAAGGAAAAGTAGACTTTAGGATTGAGTTTGGATACCAACATCCTACTCTTCTTAACACTTACCGGACCAAATAGGTAAAGAGGTTGGAATAGTCGACTCGGTTTTAAGAAACATATTTTGTTTGGGCCTCCATTTGAAATTTGGAAAAATACAAAATAAAAAATAAAATCAAATAAGTAAAATTAAATTGAAATTTTGTTTATACTCTTAGTATATAGAAGAGTATTATATAAGTAATCAAAGTGGAGTAAGTTTTTATATTTAATGTTTTATAAAGTTGTGTCTTTATAATGTGTTTATCAACTTAAGTGAAAATTTATGTATTAATTCGTAAACAATTTTAGTATGAATGAAAATAATAGTGATTTAGAAAAGAATTTAAGAAACTAATTGGATTAAGTATGCAAGTTATATGTAGATCATTTTATTCGCATGATTCTTGATCTAGGGTTCGAATACATAACGTCGAGGTGATTCACACATATCCGAAAAAGATTTCTCACTTGATTCTTGTCAGCGACTACTTGAATCAGATTCTCGATATGATACTGGGGTTTTCTATCATAGTATATGGCTATGTAAGGAGAACATATGTTTCTAATCAAGAAATCTGATCGAAGTCTAAACTAGGGTGGTCGAGTGAGCAAAACTAGTTCGAAAGTAAAGTTTAGGTATCCAATCAAGTAACTGGATCAGATATATTTGTATACTACATTTAGTTTCTTAGGAACGTTTGAGAAATGACTTTCAATTTTATTTTAAGGAGCTTAGATAATCTTTTAAGAAACCATCAAAGGCTGATGAGCGTAATGCCACGCTTAGAAAAATTATCTACATCCTTGGACGATGAAGAAAGTTATGAACCTAAACAAATTCAAAATCTTCTTTGTTAGTCATTTAACATTTTAATGTTAAGTGTCAGTTTATTCCTTTATAGAATTTGAATTGATGGACAGTGTGATTTTATAGACTAAGTTTTATAAAATTGTTGGTTATTAGGACTTAAATCTTGGTGCTTTTGAAAAGTGATTTTGACTATATTTGCAAAAGAAAAAATAATATTTTTATCTTGAAAACATTGACGAAGTATTATTTTTTCATGGTATTCAAAAAATGGTTTTGTGGAGTGATTTTTCAAATATTTTTAGTTATGAGTAAAACTGGGAGATTGGGGGTTTTTTGGATTTGGAAGATTCGCCAGGTATATTTGTTTACTCTAGTTATTGTTTTTGGAGGAACTAGATTACCACTAGATGCTCTATGTTGTTTTGGTTTTAGAGTTATGCCATGCTTCGGTAGGAGGATCCCCCTCCTTGTCATAATTAATTATGATTTATTTCTCTTTGGAAAAATTGAAAAACATATTTTGAATATAAAATCCTATCCATTTAGTTCTAAATTTATCTTCTAAAATGATCGGATGATTAGTCTTTTATTGCAGAGTATTCTCTACTTTTGTTGCATAAGGTTGCTATATTGTGTATGTTGCTATTAAATATGATAGAAATGGCTTATGTATTATTCTTCTGTCAGCATGATTCTCTTTGAACTATGTAAGAACAAGGTAGGTACAGGGATGCAAGAAATACTATTTGATTTCTTGCATGCCTGCATTCGCATCGAGATACTAAGTTGCTTGCGAAAACAATAATCATATGCAAAGGAGGTATGTAATAGATTTAGAAATTGGTGATTGATTGATGATTTTATACCTTAGATATGAGAAATAACTTGGCTTTTGTTTTCTTTGTTAATTTAGGCCAGTTGTGGTGAGTTGTAGTTTTTTAGGTCAGCTATGCAAAGGAGGTGCTGCCAAAATTTTCCGTAATATAAGGGACTTTCAAAGATCAATAACTCATTTTAATTAATAAGGTTTTAAAAGCCTTAGGATGAGGGGATATTTTTTTTCCTTTGGGAATTTTAAGGACGAAATTCCTTTAAAAGGAATGTAACAACCCAAAATTTTATCATTTTTATTTTGGATATTTATTCAATTTTAAATAATTAAATAGTTGTTCTTTGAAGTTTGATAACTTATATCCAAATATAGTGATTATCTAGATATTTGAATTATGAATTAAATATAAATTAAATAGGTTTAATAACCTTATTTAACTCATTTTAATAAAGAAATAGTAATGGTGAACTCATTTTGTAAATTGTATTTACAATGATAATTGGTTTAAATAAATAATAAGAAAAACTATTTCTAATTAAACGACTTGATTTTTATTGCAGCATTTTTAAATAAATTTATAGGATTTTTCCATACTTTCTAATTGGGAAAATATTCAATGTGTCGTTTGACCTATTTTACTATAAATAATAGTATTTCTATGATTTTACTGAATAATATAACCATTTTGTATTAAACATGTCACATTTTTGTGCGCAACCATATCTTGTTTTGTCGTTTGCAGTTCATACGCAAACGGGATTTTGTGTAGTGAGATGCCAGAAATATTTGAATAAATTAAACCAACACTTAGATTGTTCAACAAACTTCTGAATTTTTTCAATCCTCTTTTTTTTCCTTTTCACTTTGTAGTAAAGAAAATAAGCATCCAAACTTTAAAAATTAATGTCTCAGTCTATAATCAAATAAAAACTATAAATTTGTATATTGTGGATTCATTTTGATTAGATCTAAAAAGATTTACAATTTTTGAGTGGGTGCGATGTTGTTTGAGGTGATGGACTTGAAGAGGTCGTAGCTAAGGTTAGCTTTTGGGAGTCGTGAAGCAGTGTTTGGTGAAATGGGGTTTCGATTTGAGTTTAATGGGTCGAAGAGCTTTGGTAGAAGGAGTTCGGGGAGGTGCAGTCAAAGGGAGCAAATCAAGGCCTATAGGTTCTCATGATGCGAGCTTCAAGTCGGATGATAACTAGGTGAGTCAAGCGTGAATTCACGCGGTTAAACATGGAGCACGCGTGTAGAAAGGTTCGTCGGTGTTGTCGGTTGTGATCTAGTTAAGTGTGAAAGAAGTTAAAGTGGAAGATGGTTGCGTGTATGTTGGGTTTTAGCATGTGCATGTATGTCAAAAGGAAAATTGATTTTCAGATTTGAGGAGAAGTATTAGTTGACGGTAATTAAGTTAATTAATGAAATAATGAATATATTTAATTCGAGTAATCTTATAAATTCAATGACTACTGCATACGAAGTTGGATTTGAATATAGTCTTTTGCCTTGAACTCATATGACGTTATCTACGCATTAGTGGTGGATTCGTTAAATTGCAGCTAGTAGAATTCGACATAAAATAAAACGCCGTTTGATTTTGGATCAAATTGGAACGCGAAAGTGTCAACTGGAATTTTAGTGAATTTACTCTTATCTAAATAAACTATATGATATCCGTGTTGCTATAGATTATCATAGAATGCTTGGATGATAGTTAATAGTTTAATGAAGTATAAATTAGCGATAAAATTATAGTGATTTAATTTGATTGTGTTTGACGTAGTTAAATTAGTTATATTTTGCTGTGATATCTATTTAGCAGAATAAAATAGCGTCCTATAATAATTAAATTGAATAAATTATTTTGGACATCTATCGAGTAGAATAAATTACCATTTTGTGTTTTCAAATTAAAAAGATTATTTTTGATGTTAATTAATATGTGGATTAATTAATAAATGATTTGTTAGCCAATGGTTGCTAATTGTTGACGATACTATGTTTGTTATCATTGTTTGCTTATTCATTTGGATTTGAATTCCTTCTTGAAAAATATGTTGTTCAGAAACTATTTTTTTGCATTGGACTTTTGTAGAGAGTCCCTAAGGAATTTCTCATTATTATAAATTAACTACTATATGCATCTTACTTATATTCTTATGTTGTTTATATTGATATTTGGTCGAAATATTTGTGACATGCTGTTTGATTTGTGTAAGTTGTTTCAATGATTTTCGCTATACCACCACTTATGAAATATCATCACCTCAACCCTTTGTTATTTGTTAAACTTGTGCTTGAATTTTTTCAGAATAAATGTTTGGTCATGTTTTTACACTTTGAAAGTTGTTTAAACTATATTTTCAAGTATTTTGAGAATTTCAAAAATAAAGGATAAGTGTTGATTAAAATTTAAAATATAAATAAATCTATAAAGATATTATAAATTTGATTGAGGACCTTTCAAGGTAATTAATGTTATTTTAAATTTACAAAAGATTATAAATTGGATTTAATTATCTTTCGGGATAATTAGCATTGTTTTAAATTTATAAAGAGATGATAAATTTATTGATTATCATTCTGGATAATTAATGCCATTTTAAATTTGTAAAAGATTATAAATTGGATTTAATTATCTTCCATGATAATTAATATTTCTTAAATTTATAAAGGTTATTTACCTTTTGATAATTTTTAAATTATTTCCAAGTCGGTTTATAAGGATGGTATAAGTATTCGAAAAGAATTGGAGGATTAAATGTATTCTTAATTATTATTTAACTAAAATAATGTTAATCAATAAATTTATTAATGATGTTTATAGTTAACTAATTTAATAAAAGCATTTTAATGTTAATTAACTGATGTGATAAAAGTGATTAAAGTTAACTATCCAATATATTAGTCATCTTTTAAGATAATTAACATTGTTTAAAATTTATAAAGCACTTTAATTAATCTATTATCTTATGAGATAACTAATGTTATTTTAAATTTATGAATGATAATTTATTAATGAGAAAATCTTTAAGGAATTGTTTGAAAACAAAGCTAAGCGTAAATTATCTTGGGTGTACAGTAAATATTGTTTAATGACATTATTTTTTTACCCTTCTTTTGAATACACTTGGAAATATAATTTTCTTTTTAAAAAGAATATTGTAAAGAGCATTTTAAAAAGTGTTTAAAAATATTTATGACGTCACAATCAAGCACAAGTGTGAGTCAAATGTTGCAAGAGATTTAATGTTCATATACAATTATTTTATTATCCCGGATAGTTGATTTATTGACTGTCGATTATGCTATTTTCTTTGAGTTTCGTCAATTTGATACGATTGCTACTTATTTGAGCATTGATATCCTTTACTAGAAATGAGTAAAACTAGAAATCGAACGAACATCAAGCTATGTGGAGTTGCTCTCATTAGGGTATTTTCATATCTACTCTAGATGTATTCGATGATATGCACGCAGAGATGTGAAATACTCGAATTCTCGGTAAGGTTGGCAGGGTCCGGCTTGTACATTTCCAAGAGAGCCACAGACAAAATGTCCCTCTCAAGTATATTGTCTAGAGGTATATCTTCAGTAAAGGGGCGTACCCTCCTAGTCATTATTGGAAAATTCCTTCTCCTTATTTGATTCAAATCTTTGAACAATTTTCTTAGTTTCATCAAGAAGTGCCTGGAGCTATTCTCGATGTTTAATTATTTGTTTCCATTTTTTCAAGTCTAATTTTAATCCAACTTATTTTCCATTCTTTCATCTATGGATGTTGTTCTTATGAAGTATAACATGTTTTGTGTTTAACAACATGGTCTCACAGAATTGTTATAGGTTCATCATATTACTTGAGTTTTCTCACACTGGTTTCCAGACTGATCCGAATGTTATTTTATTATAATGCTCAGGTCAGACTGAGTATATTTTTTAGGTTGTCGTTGGTGGGGGAATGGAGCTCATAAAGTAGATCTTGATGTTCATATATCATAGTATTTTTACTTTCCAATGTATTATTAGGTATACCTATCAACAATTGTAAGATCAGTAAGTTTAGTTGTCCCGGCTAATGAGGTTTTTTTTTAACTTTGATATACCATGTACCTTAGAGCGACGGCTGTTACTATCTTTGTTATATCATGTGTTATATTCACGCTATGAGATTCTGTTTCCCTTGTTTGTTCCATTTATTTTACTATAACAATTTGCCTTTTGGGTGATTGGATGTTTGGCATTTGAATACCATGGATGTATTTAGTGCCGACTTTTGATAGTCGAAAAAGCGGGTCGTTATAAATTTCTAGGATGCGGATTTTTGAAGTAGAGCTTAAACATGCTATATTATAGAAAAGCATTATGCTATATGTTCAAGGACGCAAGGCTATGAAGTGGAGCTAGGATGTGCTCTACTATGGAAATGGAAACAGGAAGACGAGGAAGCATATAACAATGTTGATGGGACGAATCGAACTAGGATGTGTTTGAAAACATGCACGAAGGGATTGTTGATACCCGAAGTGCCTGGTGTGCTCGTGAAGCAGGGGTATGTGAGGATGCTTATTAGGTATTAGGAAATATACCCATAAATCTAGGACGTGATACATATACCCTAGAATGCTAGGACATGAAGTTTAGTTTTCCTGGCCTATTGAGTGGCATGGATTTCGAGCACTAAAGAACCAAGGCTTCCCATTAGTCTTTGGCATTAGGCGATCATACGGGTTATCATATACCCAAAGCACTTGAGTGATAGTAAGGATTGTTTGATGGATGCTATATTTACTTTAATTGTTCCCCCGTAGTATGTCACCTTTGGAGTGTCTCCTGATGCAGGCATTTAGGACATGGATATTTAGACACCCAACACTACTCATAGGACAAAGTAAATTTTAATAAGGATAGTAGAGTAACATGTTATGTATGTTATGTGCTAACTCTTTGGATGCAGAGATAGATCGAATATGACTCTTACACCTTTTCTTCCTTAATATATCGACTTGTATAGTATTTTGAGATTCATTTATAGGTCACAACGGACTATATTTTGACTTTAGGTTGTATTCTTTGTTTCTTATTATATCGGGTACTCTTAACTGGGTAGATTAGATAACATGTCTAGGTATACGCAATGGAAGTGCAGATGATGAGCAGAATGAAGCTTTCTCATATTATATATTAATAGCATGCTTATTCCGCTGTGCGACACCATGGAGTCTTGACAGTGTTTGTTGATTATTACGATTCATTTATAGCTCACCGTAGACTATTTTCTAACTCGAAGTTTTATGCTTTGCTTCTTATTGTATCGGGTACTCTTAAATGAGTAGATTAGATAACTGGTCTAGGTGTACGCAGTGGCAGTGTAGAGGATGCGCAAAATAGAGCTTTCTTGTATTTTATATTGATATCATGATTATTCTAATAGGCAACACCATAGAGCCTTAACAGTGCTTGCTAACTATTACGAAATAATATTTTGGGTTTATTCAGTTGTATAAACTTTATTGATATGTTGTATAACTCTGTAGATCTTTACTTCGATATTTCATCAATTAGCTATTAATATCTCTCCTTTTTTATACCTATGATGTGTACTATATTTTATTTCACGTGCTATGAGATATACAACAGGTTCTATGATATATATTCCTTTTCAACCTTGACAATTATCCTACATCGGCCATTGGCATCGCTGCGGCGCTATATTTAGTTGTATTGGGCACCAATGGTGTAGGGCGGTCATCATATTTGGTATCGGAGCATTAAGTTATGCTATTAAACCGAGTTGATACCATGGTACATTAGACACAGTGAATGAGTTATTACTCTAGAGTAGATAGAGAGTGCATGTATGTGTATGTATATATACACGAGAGAGTGCATACTTGTTATATATTTTGGTTTTCAAAACTATATAGCGGTATATAGTATATAAGTCACATATACACAGGAGTACAGTTGATGTAGTTTTCTTTTATGAGATCCTGATCATTCTTATTACAAATTTAGAATGAGTCGGTAGACATGAAATACTGTAAGGAACTCCATTTATGGAGCTAAGGAAGGGATGAGCACGATGACTGCTAACCGGACATGCAAGTGATGTTCAATGCAATGATGTTGAACATGCTAAAATTGCCCAAACGGTCGCTTTGAATGTTGTTGTAGGTTGTGGTGCTTAAGTGCAAGCACCCAATGTTAATTTCATTAAGCTGAATAAGAGTTTGCCAGTCTTAGTGGCAAACCATTCCAAGGACGGAATAGGCTATGGAGGTGTAGGATTGGTTGGATATCTACAAAGAATTTTTGATGACCTTGAATTGGGTAATGTAACATCTCGACAGCTTTAATGGAGAGCCATGAACTGGTGGAATGCTATAAGAGTTTCTACTCCTTAGGATCAGTTTACTTGGGACCAGTTCAAAACCTGATTTGAGTGGAAGTTTATCCCAACTGCTCAGAAGTTGGTGTTATTCAGAAAGTTTACTATTTTGAATCAAGGAGACATGTCTCTCTCCAAGTATGTTGTTGAGTTCGACGCCTTGTTGAAATATGGATGTCTTTTGTCAACACTCTTAATGAGAAATTTCTTATGGGTTTGGGAAACTATTTAGGGGAGAAGTTGGTGAGTCATATCGATGAGCTATTTGAGATAATTTTCGAGAAAGATCTTTGCCAGGAGAGTTTGTACCCCAAGTCCAAATCAACTACCTTGGTTAAGGAAGAGCCAAAGCCACAACAATGCGGTGGAGGCAGAAAGAAATGGAATGAAAAGAGATAGAAGTTCTATAATAAAGATGCTAAGAAGAAGGGCAAATGAAAACCTACTTACTACAACCATGGAGAGAGAGGCCACTTAACTAAGATTGTAAAGTTGAGGGCAAACAGTGTTTCAACTGCAACAAGATAAGGCATATCCAAATAAATCGTCCAAAACTAATAAAGCATAATAGTTGATGAAGGCATATGCTTTGGACATTATTCCGACTTTGTCGAGTGCTCCCTCAACAAAAGGTAAGGGGAAGGGCATTGTTATCTATGACATGGTTTCCACTGTAATATTCGTCATTAAGGCGGGTGATTCTTTTTGGTTCTGTATAGGTTACTGTGAACTGATTAATGTAATGGGGAGGAACAAATATCCACGTTCGCATATTGATGACTTGTTCGATCAACTCCATGGTATGAAGGTGTTCTCTCAGTTGGATCTTGCAATGGGTCTTCACCAGTTGAGAGTAGCAAGACAAAGTGTGCTGATCATTGCATTTCATATACCGTCTAGTTTCCACGAATAGATAGTTATGTCGTTCAGGATAACTAATTCTCCAACATACTTTGTTAATCACATGAACCATGTCTTCAAGGATCTGATAAACAAGTTCGTGCTTATGTTCATGGATGATATTCTGGTCTACTCTAGGATGGATAAAAAACACAAGCACTACTTGAAGATTGTTATCAAATTGTTGAGATAGCACATGTTGAGTGTGAAGTTTTCAAAATGTCACTTTTAGAGGAGAGAATTGAGATTCTTAGGTCATGTTGTCACTAAATAAGGTATCACAATAAATCCTACCAAGGTGGTAGTGGTACAGGATTGAAACCAGCCCGAGAATGCTACGTTTGTGAGGATTTCCTAAAATTGGTGAGATACTATAAACATTTTATCAAGGACTTTGCCAAAGTAGCAGCATCGTCGACCAATATGACGAAGATGAATCAAACTTTTATTTGGAACGCAAAGTGCGAGAATGTGTTTGTAAGTCTTAAGGAGCAAATGATGATTGGAATAGTATAGACTATTCTAAGAGAGAATGAGAAGCTGACAGTATAAACAGACACCCGTGGTACTAGAATGGGTGCGGTGTTGATGTAGATGGAAAAAAGTTATCGCCTATGCTATTCGACAACTAAAACCTCATGAAAAGAAGTATCCGACTCATGATTTGGAGTTGGCGACGATATTGTTTTCTTTGAATATTTGGATGCATTATCTATTAGGAGAGAGGTTTAAACTATTCACTAACCATAAATCATTGAAGTACCTTTTCTCCCAAAAGTATTTCAACCTTCGCTAGCAGTGATGGTTGGAATTCTTAGTCTCTTACGACTTTGACATTTCCTGTATGACTGGTAAGGGAAATATGGTCACCGATGCATCAAGTAGAAGACATGCCGGTTTGGGAGAATTTTAACTAAAGTGGAAGTAATTGGAGCATATTGCTGGCTATGACTTCAGATCCCACTGTGAGTTAGAGACATAGAAGTTAGCAGTTTGATGATTAGACCTGCTTTAATTAGGGGGATCGGTACTAGTCAGAGGTGAGATGCTAGACTAGTAGAGATCATGGCGAAAATAGAATGAGGAGTAGAGTCTAGGGAGATAAAGTAGTTTGAACTCGACCGAGATGGTTTGCTCTATGAGGATGGGAGATTGTGTGTTTTCGATGTTGATGGACTACGAGATGAGGTTTTACGAGAATGCCACCATTCTAGGTTGACTATACATTATGGTGGTGATAAGATGTACCATGATATAAAGTAGACCTGTTATTGGGAGAAGATAAAGAAGGATGTCGAGACATTCATTTGAAGTGTGTTGGCGAGATTTTTCATCCTACAACACCCAAAATGATTACGGAGTAACTATAGTGTTGATTACTTCCGTGATTAAGAATTATCGAATTCGAGTAATATCAAATTTATCTTAACATGGAAATTATGTCACTATATGCTTATATAATTTAGGAAGTTACATTCTAACTATTTGTTAAAATGTTTCTTTCAATTTAAACCATTCTTCACATTATATTCCTTAATCAAATCGAACTCGAAGAATAGAATAGAAGATGTAATATATATATATATATATATAGACAAAGACACCAAGATTTACGTTGTTCAGATTTCATGAACTCCTACATTCATGGGGAGTTCTATCCTCTATTCTTTCATTCATCATTTGAAATTTTACATCATTATAATGTTGTAGATAATATTTATTCACACGGTACATTTATTTTGGAAATAGGAAAAAGGTTCCTTTTACACTACTATAGTGTCTTTCAATTTATAATTCTGCCATGCATTGTTCCCGTGCATGGTTCTTTACATGTGCAATTCATCACATGCCTACTTTAAGCATGTGTGGATCGATGACATGGATTTGGATGGGAATTTTTCCATTGGCGAGAAGATTTAATTTTTAGATGGGATGATTTGGAACTGAGGCGGGGTCCATCTAAATTTAAATAATTCAGGTCTTTTTTGATTCTATAAAGTAACTAGTCGGCAAACTGCGCAAATGTGTAGGTAAGACCGCATTGAGAAAGATTTTTCTTTATCCTAGGATGAATTGTATAAGTTTCCCTTTTTTAGTACAGTGTGGTGTTGGACGTTTTCATAGTTTAATTAGAAGATACTACGCTGTTTATTTGATATTTCCCTAGGGATGATTAGAATTGAGTTTCCTTGCCTAGTTTTATGTGGCATTGCATTGAGGATAAATAGAGCCGAGTTGCTTATGTCTTTGCTGCACACTTGTGAGTGTGGACTTGCACTACAGCACTGTTTGAGTGGTTTGTATGTAGCTCTTAGAATGTTTTTGATTCCGTGCGATGCTGCTTAGGGAATATTTAGTGAGTGTAGTACAAAACCATACCTAAAAGTGTTAGCAATGCATAAGCTTGATGAATAATGTTATGGCTTGTGCCGCCTTTTGAATGTAGCGTAGTCCTTCTCTATTATCCTTCTCTTTCCATTCCTATGTTTGTTACGTCCTAATGCTGACATGTTTCTTTATTTGCCCATTTTAATGTTCATGCACTTCTTTGTCAGCATGGCTTTGTTGTTGAACTATGGTAGGGCTATGCTTTGGTAACCCTATGTATAACCCCTGGAATGCTTTTGATTCCTTATGCTACTACTGAAAGAATCCTCAGTAAGCAACAACGCAAGTCATGGCTCCTTCGAAGTGACTTAAGAATGTGTTAGTGAAGTGTTAAGTGTGACGATCCACATTTTGGAAGGTTTAAATCGACAATAATCCACACATGTCTGACTTAAAAAATCTAGAACATAGATAATCGATGGGGTTAAATAAGAAAAATAAGAAGAGAAGTAGAAAACAAAACACAGAATCTCACAACAGAAACGATAAAATATAATAATGAAATAAATAATTCATAAAGTTGTTTATTATACATTTGATTATAATCTATACACATTTATCAGAGTTATAAATATACAACAAGGAGAAATAATCAATGCGGTAACATAGCGTGATACATGGTATAATAATAATAGTAATATACCAAAACTCCGTCTTTGTCCTCCAAAGAATAGTCTTCAATACACTGGAAAATAACTCAGGACTGACCCGAGCGTAATGAAAAGACAAAACACTCGAGTCGGGACTAAAATATCTTATGTAAGTCAAATCAATATCACAGAATATGAGTGCAATAACTTAAGTGATGTTATGGGATTTTCCATCTCCTAAGGATCCGTTAAACTATTTATATATAATAGTATATGCTATAATAGATAATGTTTATCAGTAAAATAAATATTCAAATAGCGTTAAGGCTTTACATTGATCAATCTTAACACATTTTAACAGTTTTAAACCAAAGTCGGAATTGGCTCATAGGGGGGTAAATATGACAAGGCACGTGAGGCAATGCCCAAGATAGGATTCTACCAGTTTATCTTTTTTGGCTGGTCGTAACCCATTCGTGGCCGACCGCGACAATCAATACAAACAACAAATAAGGTGCACCCATCGAATCCGAAACCACAATAGTAATACGAGGGATCAACATCACTAGAGGTAGCTAACCTCAATGGCCAAACATAGGCTGTTTTAGTCATTTTAATTATGACACGAATGTCAAGGCTATCCATCATCGTTCTCCTACTCCATTCCAGTAAATTTCGCCAGTTCAACCACTACATTCTAGATATCATCCAGCGGGTATACGGTTGTCAAAGTGGTTCCAATATTGAAAGAGAGTATTTCAACAAAAGGCCCCAGTTTCTTTAACAAGCAATCGTCGTTTTACACGCCGGTTGGTACTTTTACATTTCGAAAAAAACAATTCATATTTGATATCAAAATATCATATTCATTTCAAAATCAAATTCATTTCGAAATCATCATATTTACTCAAAAACATATCCATTTCGAGATCATCGTATTTACTCAAAATCGTATCTACTTTGAAATCATCGTATTTACTTAAAAATATCAACTCAACTCGATATATCGATTTCACTTCAAAACTCGATTCGAATTGTAGTTTTGCTTATAATTCCCTTTATCTCAATTCGCATTTAAATCCAAGATTTAAATATAAACAATTTACCCTTTAACTAGTTTAATAAAATATGTTTAAATAATTTAATCGAAAATATTTGAATATAAAAATGATTTATATAGTAAAATAGTTAAAAAAAATCAAAATAATTTGAATATTTAAAGAATATATATTTTAAATCATTTATACTAAACTATTCATTTTAAAAAAATAATTTCAAAGTCAAACCGGTCAACTTCCCAATTTCCTACCCAAATAAATTACAAATTCCAGTTCGATTTAATCGATTCAATTCCGATTCCAACTTAAATAATTTCAATTCCACATAAATTTCGATTTCAAATCCAATTTCCATTTTTAAATTAATTTAAATCTCAATTTCAAATTAATTTCCAATTCTAAATCAATTTCCAATTCCAATTCCAATTTCAATTCAAAATTAATTTAAATTCCAATTTCGAATTAATTTAAATTCCAATTTCAAATTAATTTAAATCCCAGTGTCAAATTAATTTCAATTCCAAATTAATTTAAATTCCAATTTCAAATTAATTTCAATTTCAAATATCGATTTAGATACTTAAATCAAATTTACCTTCAATACCAAATTTAGATCCAAAATTTCAATTATAATTCAATTCCAAACTAAAATTTGAAATATCATTTCATATCAAATTTTCTTAGAAATATTCAAAATTCGAATAAAAGTCCAATCTTTTAAAACAAATCGATTTCTGAAATTTACGACTTATTTTGTTTATAACTTAAAATTTTAAACTTCGATTAATTAAACAATCTCGTTTATCAAGTTTAAGTTCCAACATTTCGAGCTCAAATTCAAAATAATTAAATTTCCATAAATTTGATTTTATTCTAAAAATCAATTCATTTAAATAATTTCAAAACAACTTTTAAAATCATTTAATTTAACCAACCTGGTGTCCGTATATAATTCACTACCATATGGCCAAGTGGATAATTATTTCAATTTAATTTCGAGGATGGATATATATTATTTCAATCCAAATAGATGTCATAGTAATATATCATTTTAACCTATTTCTTAATTTATTCGAAATGATTCAGTCTACAGTTTTATATGCAATAAACAATATACAAGATGATAGCATGATGTATCAAATGTAATAAACAACTAATATTGACCAGTAGCATCCATCGCAACCAATCAACCATAAAGCCAATAACCTTCACAAATTTCAATTTTTACCATATCGGGTAATATGCTGCCAATTAAATTTAAATTTATTTAATGGTCAATTTAAATTCTATCAATTAATTCATATACTAATTTAAATGACAATTAAACCTACCAAACAACAGCCAATAAAATTTATATAAATTTAGAATATAAATATAACCAACATAAAATCATTTTAGTCAATTGTGAGCGTATAAACACTCACCTTTAATTTATTGATTATTCAAAATCCAAATAAAGGCCCAATTTGAACAGTTTCAGAATGCAACCAAACTAGTTCTATATTGTTCGGAATTTCGATACGAATGCAATGGAGAAAACCGCACGTCGATCCGAGCTCGTATGCAGAAGTTATTCGAGTTAGAAAATTTAAATTTTAATAAAAAACAATTAACTAATAAATAAAATAATTACAAAGCATACCATCTTCCCCCATGCGTATTAGCATAGCCAAACCCATGAACGCACAACCACCGCACAAAAAACGCACGCAACTCGAGGCATCCAGAGTTCGATCAGCGACTACCAGTGTGTGCGCCAACTTGAGAACCACCTACGCACCAAGTTTCATCGCGTCATTCGCCGTCGTTTGCACAAAATTCAAGAAAACGCGTTCATCATTTTATCTCAGATATTGGCAAATCCATGATGTATTAGCGGCAATCAACCATGTGGATGTGAAGAGGTCGCCAAGATCTACAACTTTGCCTTTGGAATTTTTCGATTTCGTTGAACGGATTGAGAGATAAAGAGGAAAGAATATCAGCAATTTCTGGCCATTGGAATAATAGGTGGCGACCATGGTTTGAAATTAGGGTTTCTGAAATAAAATAATAATAAAACTGTCTCGATTTGCGTGTGTATTTATATAGTTAGGACCAAAATCGTCTGAACTCCAGTCGAGATGTGCCGCCAGGCGTTTATAATGTTTTACCCCCATTCTGAACGCAATAGAACCAGTTTCAAAACCTAGTTCGATCGTATGTGGAAGATAGCTTTTCAAAATCAATTTATTTTATCAAATTCCTTTAAATTGATTTCTATGCGTTTTAAGCTCGCAAGACCAAATGACAAGTCCGATCGCTACGAAACTTGAAATCTTATAATTATTCACTATTACGGATCCGATGGAAATGGTTTCATCGAATTCCGAGATAGTTGCCAAAATGACTATTTTTACCCGTTAATTAAAATATAAATTTCTAATTTTTTTATCTATTCACTTTTAAATTCAATTTTAAATTTTAACCATCTTTATTCATATTTAAATAAAATTTTGAATTAATTTTCGATGCATTTTCATTCACATTAAATGCAGAATCCCATTATTTAAATAATTCCAATATTAAATCTAAACAATTAAATTGTTCAACAAATTACATTAATAACCATTTTTATTCAATAATCACGTTAAATTTAATAATTAAAATTAGCTAAAACGTGGGTCGTTACGTACTCCCCCAGTCAAAACTTTTCGTCCTCGAAAGGGCATTAAGTAAGAATTTAACACTTGATATGTTTACTCAAAATAATTAACCTAAAAAAAATCATAACCATCTTATTTGCGAAACTATTCTACGCTTCCACTACGCCATTCCAATATCGGTTTAAGGAAAATATAACTTATACATAAAAACAGGTCATAAAAATTTTAAAACTTGCAAATTTTTTTCTAACTTTCGGATTTATGGAAAATTTCGACAGTCTCCTTTGCGCAGCTCGATCGAAAAAAATTTACAATTCAAAATATAACACAAATATAACCAATATATATCAAATATACATCTCATCTCAATGATGAGGCATCCCGAAGGTTAAAAATATAAAATCGCGGTATGTAATCCGAGATACATACCTTATTATTTATAATACGAGCGAGTTCGCTCGTATTAATCAAGCAAAGCATATAATAATCCACGTATACGTCCAACGGTCTTCGTATGTACCTATCTCAACTCAATTTCATATGTTAGTCACTTACAATAAGATGTAGAACATATATATAAGTCCTAATAAGTACAAAACATGCATTTTGAATCCAAATCTAAAAAATGATCACAAATTCACAACCGTACAACCATCGTACGTACCTTAAACAATTAAACAAGGATTTATAGCAGAATAAATCATCTGATAATCAGTATTCATTCAATTCAATTCTTAACTATCAAATGGTTGTTGTTACCGGCTAATTTACCAATTACAAATAAGTGTAATTAAATGTTACTTTAATGATAATTAACATAATAGTGGAAAGTGTGAATGTAAACTAAATAAAAACGTAAATTTATTTAAAAGGTAGTAATTGATGTAATAAAAGTATAAAACCAAGTAAATAAATTAATTGAGAATATAATCATAATTAATGTATATATTTAGCAAATATAATAAAATGGAAATAGTAGTTAATATAAAGGAAAGATGGATATTTGAATATAGTAGTTAATGAAAGACAAACAAATCTTAAGTAGGTTTATAGAGTAGTATAGTCTTAATAAAAAGATTAGGATTGAATCAAATCAGTTTAATTAAGATTAATTATAATTAATTGGATTCAATTTATAATAAACAGGTTATTGTAAGAAATGAAAGTAGATACTAAATAAATTGAAACTAAGATGAAATTTGAAACTATTAATGCACTAAGATATATACCAATGGTAGTTATATCAATTTCAATCGATGATTTATGAATTTACTGAAATTGGTATTTAATACTATAATTGGTTAATTTAATCAACTTTAAATTGATATGAAAATTGGTTATAAAGGATATATATTACTAAAGTAATCCAAGATGATAAAATTTATATATTATAGAATTTGAATCTAAATAGTGATTTAATTAATTTAATATTAATTTATTTAATTACTGTAAAAATAGCCATTTTGGCCCCGACTCGGATTTCGACGAAACAGGTTTCATCTGATCCGTAACAGTGAATTATTGTAGGATTCAAGTTTCATAGCGATCAGACTTGTCGTTTGATCGTACGGGCTTGAAATTTCTTGAAATAAATTAAATTGAAATCAATTTGAAATAACTTGATTTTAGCATAATTTCTTCATACGATGGAATTTGGATCTAAAACCTATTCCGTTGATTTTAAAACATTTGAAAACATATATTTTGATATATGGGTTGACCTATTCCCGTTCCGGAGTCGAAACGGGCTTTTCGGGTCAATTTCGTTCAAAATCCAAATCAATCCTGTCCATCTGTTCTATTTTCAGCTTTGGCTATATATACCTCGTTATAAACCATAATTATTCCTCATTATCATTTCTCTATACGTACAATTCATTCTCACGTCCTCTTTCAATGGCAGACAGAACCCTAAATCCCAAAATGCAATTTCAAATAAAATTCAAAGCCAAAAATTAAATCTCCACAAACTTTATCAAATTATATATGGATTTGAAGCTCTTCACGAGCGCAAGTCAAATATATGATTCGTTTTTCAATCTAGGTTTCGGTGTGGCCAGAAATCGATGAACTATCCATGGTCGTTCATCATGCCGCGAACAAAATAGTCCGATCTTCAAATCTATTTCTATGTTTTGTAGATAGTCTTGTGCGTTGTCCATCGGTGCTTGAATTTCATCGAATCAACGACCTGATTTGCTACTACAATTTGGCTAGGGTTTCGAATAAATGGCGGCTGCCCTATTTTTCGCGACCGTTAGCGATCGTAGGAGGTGTCTCGGCGTCGGTGGCGCCTAGGGCGGCGTCGGCGAGGTCTGGTGGCGGGGGCAGCGCCGCAGCTGGCCAGAGTAAGAAGCGTTGATCGGCATGCGTGTCATCTGGTTCGAGTGCATGATTGCATGGTGCACTATAGTGTGTCGAAGAACACTCTGGTGACGTATGCTTCTCTGTTTTATTTATTTATTTTATTTAAACTTCAATTCCATTGTTCTAACTCGAATAAATTCCACATAGGAGGTCATTTTCGTGCGCGGTTTTCTCTGCTAGGTTCTTATTGGAATTCCGGACATTTTGACGTTGGTTTGGATGGATTCTGAGACTGTTCAAATTTTGGGTTTAAATTGGATTTAAATTCAATTTAAATTTGAAAGGTGAGTGTTTTAACCCACTCACAACTTCTAAATTTTCTTATGTGTGTTAAATTAATTTCTGATGTGATTAGAAATTTATTTATTGTTGTTTGGTATATTTTTATCATCATTCCTGTTAAATTGAATTTATTGGATTAAATTTTTATTCAATTTATTATTGCATATAAACTGCCAGTTAAATTAATTTATTATTGAATATAAACTAAACCACCAATTACCTGTTATTTATTATCTGTTCTATATTGATGTTATTGTTTGAATTAGATGATGATTGTGATAAATGGTTGATGATTGATATTGGGTGAATGGATGATGTATTTTATATTGTTATAGACTGCAAGTTGTTCTGAATTTTTAGTTCGTTCGGGATTACTGTTTGAAATGATATATAACCGTATTTTTATTTTAAATTACGGATTGAAATGATAAATATCCATATCACTTGACCATAGGGTAGAAAATTATATACAAACACCGTGGTCTATATTTAAAATATTTTGAAAATGATTTCTATTGTTTTGGAAAGAAATATATGGTTTAATGAATATTGATTTTTTTTGATATTATATAAATATTATTTTATATATAGTTAAATGCTTGAGATTAGTCTATGTATAAGTTTGTTAAATAAAAATTTAAGTTAAATAATAGAGTTTGATTTTTATTAAAATAAATTTGAGTAAGTATTTAAATTTTATTTTAATATAGAGTGTAAAATAATTTAAATAAATTAAGGTTAGGGGATAAATTGGAGATTTATTCAAAATTAAATTCATTTAAGAATTAAACTCAAAAAGGTTAATGTGAAATTTATCGAGTTGGAAATTTTAAAGGGCATAATTATTGTAACTGATTTTGGGGTCAAGGGGTGTAACAGCCCGCAAATCCGTACCCCTTGAGTCAACACTATTTTACAACAATCAACTCAAGTTGCACAGAAATACGAACCATTTGGGTTTAAGAAGAAGAGGTAGAAGAAGGAAACAGGAAACAACAACAACAGAATCTAACCATCGCAGTGGAATAAAATATAATAGATAATAAATGATCTTTTACTCAAAATCAAATATATCTGTTTACATATATTACATCATCAGAGTACATCAATCACAGCTCACATCAATAACATACAATGGATACATAACAACTTAACAGCGGAATATATATATATATATATATATATATATATATATATATAAACAAGTACGAGAGTACGTATTGACATCCAGCTCGTCTCTTGAGCCCCACAGCACCAAATCCTGTATCCTATAATACTCGGTCCGACCCGAGCATTACCGTTAAATAATACCCGAGTCAGTCTGGAATACCAGCGTGAGAAAATCACACCCAATTGATTATTAAAGTTTCAAAAAAAACCCTTTGAAAACAAAAAGCATCTCGTAAAACCATGCCATAAATAAACATGTCGGGTTTTTACCTTACGATGGCTAAAACAATTTTTATAGAAATCCTATGATATTATAATAGGGTCTATATACAAATACTTATAAAATAGCCGAAATTGTTACATTCATTAAATTCCAGCTACTAGCCACAAAAGTGGGTAATACAAACAAAACTCGTACAAGGCTCGTAGGGAGAATGGATTTCCAACAATGACTAGGCACTGGGGTACCACCTGTCATAGTACGGGCCTAGATCACCGTACCGAGGATTACTCCCTTCATCCCCTGCAACACAAGGCCGGAACCATTCCTTACTGAATAGTCCCGAACAAGATAAACCCCGTGGTTGGCGCGACCAACCACCCACTAAGCCGAAAGATATATAAGGGACATCTAGACAGGGGAAATATCTTGTCCTGCTTGGGCATGACCCACCTAACCTTGCTGCATAACCCCTGATTTTAGTCATTCCCATTTGATGAGGCTTGAGGCTAAGCATTACCTTTTAAGAAAATATCCCTTAGAATGCCCATCATCCACCTGACGATGTTTCCGCAAGCATTCATCCATACAAGTCCGTCCCGGGTTCAAACGGAACCGAAGACACTATTCCTACTACATCCATTTTGGAAATATCCTCAGGATTAGTAGCGACTAGCCCTTACACTTCATTGCTCCATCTTCGATTCCAAATTCGTTTACAAGAATCGTACAAACCGGATCGAAGTGGTTTTCGAGAAATAAATCTCGATCCCGGTCTCTTCGAAACGATCAGCACATTTGTCCAATAGTGATAGTCGGTTATTTAACTATCAATTAATATTTACAAAAAACCATCAAACAATAAATAATTTCCTAAATTATTTATTAACCTCAAATTATCTTCACAAGATATATTTCCATTTTCAATTCATTGAAAACAGTTTCAAAACCATCCTTCTTTCCAGAATAACCTTTCCCAAATATTTTCTATCTCCTCTGAAATCACCAAGCACAAAACTCGACTTTAAAATAATTTAAAACACTTTACTTTGAAATATACTTTAAAACATTTAGGATAAAACTACTTAAATAATTTGTTAAAAAATACATACCATATGAATTTAAGAAAATATGGTTACTTTAAAAATATTAAACCAGGTTTTCACGTTTAAACAAATACTAAGTCACTTTTAAATAATTAATATATTAAAAGGAAATACTTGCTTTAGAAATTAAATATAAGAAATAATAATTTTACAAAACTTGCTTTCTTTAAAACAACTTTAAAACATTTAATTTATATTTACAAATTTACTTTTAAAAACTTGTACTTGGCCATCCAGAGAGAATTCCAACTTCAAGCACTTAAATCAATTTTCCGAATCGATTTCCAATTCATTCTCTTTGAAATAAAATCCTTTACTTGCTCGATTCATTTCAAAATTCATTAATTATGGACTTTATTTTTATTATTATTATTATTTGCTGTCTGATTTTAAATCCTTTATCTAAAATATACAAATTTCAGACTTTTCCTTTTTCTTCTTTGTTCCTTTCAATATTTAAAATCTTAAATTTAAAATAATGTTCTGTTCTTTTAGATATTAGCCCTTGGAGATTACAATTCATTAACTTTCTATTAATTCCAAAATCTCCCTTCTATATTCAAGATTTATTAATTAGAATCCTTATGTCACTTTATTTTTATTCTTAAATTTATTCAAACTTCCATATTTATTTTACTCACAAATTTACTTCTTTTCCTTTCTTTCCAACATCCAAGTTATATATTTCCTGGAAATTCATTATACCCAATTATCCAATCAAACCATAGCATTCAAAATTTCAACATAATCCATCATAAAATATCAAATCATCATAACAGGGTAATTTAAATAATTTAAATAAATGTTGAGGGATCCAGTTGGATCCCCCCAACCTGTTTCCCCGCATCCACAGGCATTAGCATTACATAATATGCCAAATTCAAATTGTACTATACTCTATCACATCAATCAATCCAACCATACAATCAATTATTTAATTTTAATCACTTAAATTTAAATTTAAACTGAGTGAGATTAACTCACCTTTGCTCCGGTTTGAAATCACTCCAATCTTGCCTTGATTCCTCGTTTTTGACCTTGTATAAACAATTCATCATTTATTACTATTTGAATTTACCAAACAATTAATCCCGTTTGCACATTGACTTTAGCTTATAATTTGATTTAACTAAATTTCCTCTGAAAACCCTAGTAACTAAAATAAATCGAATAAGTTTATTAAATATGTTAATTTAACAATTTATCCACCAAACCTATTATTTTATATATCTTTCTAATACACTACGTTTGAAATAACCGAAATAGTTATATAAGTTAATAAATCTCCTTAATCTTCATAATAATATTATCATTCCAAAATAAACCGATAGGTTTTAAAATCTAGATTTTAAATTAAAGATCCAATTCTTGTATAATCCTTCGACATCTAAATCCCTATATTTTCCAAAATCATATACATATATATATAAGTAAGTTTTCTGTTTGCCTATTAAACTACGGGTAATGTGAATATATATATATATATATATATATATATATATATATATATATATCTATGTATATATTATTTTTTTCAGAATTATTTTCTGTTTCTACAAAACAACAGTAACCTAAAATATTTATAAATGAATACTTATTGAATTTATTTATCTTTGGAACTGCATAAACTAAGATAATCTATACATGCCAAAATTTAATATAAACCCCTATGTTTGTTTTTTCTTTTTTTTCCGAGTCCTATATATATATATATATATATATACGTGTGTGTGTGTGTGTGTGTATAAAAGAAAATTTTGTTTTTCTTCCCTGCAATTTAGCCATGATTCTACTGACTAAATTTGTATATAGATATCTATAGCCGAAAAAAAAACGAATTATTTTATAACTTACAGTAATATTTTTATATAAACACAATTTCTGCTAAAAATAAAAATAAAAAAAATAAAAAAAACAGCTCTTACCCTGTGCGCATGTCGACACTGACACAGACAACCCCCACTCGAGATCATGTCGACACTGACAAAGAGAACTCGAGCTTGCACCATTCGAACCCATCGCATCACCCCTTTATCTGCCAGCGACCCTCGATCCCATGCGACAGCGATGTCGCCGAACCCTAATCGCGAGCTCCCTGCCATCCAAACGAACAGCCAATCCCTCAACACTCCATATCCCCATGCGCGATCCCCACGGCGATACACTCTCGACCTTCACGAGCTCGAACACGAATCTCAAATCCTCAATTCGTCGCCACTTTCCTAAATCGGGTTCATGAATCTCGATTGCTTCGATTCGAGAACTATAGTTGGGTTCGACTGAAATGAGGAGAGAAGGGGAGGAGGAAAGTTCGGTCATTGTTGTTTCCTTCTATTTGATTTGATTTCATTTTTTTTTTCACGGTGAGGATTTGGGGAAAGAAGAAGCAGGAGTTCGGCCTTATCGTTTTGTCTGTGTTATTATATTTTGTTCTATCACACGGCTTCCCTAAGAAGCTTCTTTCTTGATTTTTATTATTATTATTATTATTATTATTATTATTATTAATACCATTTGTTTTTATCTTATTATTATTATTTGTTTTAGTTCGAGCATTTTGATAGTTGATTGAACGTCTTATAATTGGGAATGTATGTGATTAAATGACAAGAAGAAGGCGTATAGAAGAAGCTTGATTAAATTGGATTATTAACAACTAAATTTTCAACGCGTTTATATATCGTTCGCTCACATACTAACTCCGATCAATACGAAATTCGAAATCCGATAATAATTCAATATTACGGACCCATAAATTTCAAAACTGAACAAACCACTGCTAATTTCAATTTTACAACTTCTATTATCCTCGGTACTATTAATATAAATTTTTCAAGCCTTCAAATTATTTTTAATAGGCTTAAAATTCCAGATTCAACATTTTACTCAGCTTCAAATTATTTAATTCAATTAATTAATTATCAATAATTAGTGATATTCGTAATTCAAATTAAAATTACTCTCTTGAATACTTAAAATCAATTAAATATTCCGATTTTAGATGCTTGAAAATTCCGGGTCGTCACATTCCTCCCCCCTTAAAAGAATTTTGTCCCCGAAATTACTAGTTAGGAAGGATGGTCCAATACTCGTTTACTTACCCCCAAAACCAACAATTCAACATCTTACTAACTATGTTTTCATAAAAGACCCATTATTATTCTTATTACCTTTCTAAACCTTTTCCTAGTTTGCAAACAATCCTATTTGCCCAACCATTCAAGTTTTAATCATAAAACCCTATTTTGAATTATCAAAATTTTCTCAAAATTTTTCTAACTCTCTAAATTTCCGAAAAGTTTCGCCAGCGTCTCCTTTGCGCGGCTAGCTCGGTACTACTACAAAATGGCTCTACGGCCTCCCAAATCCAAAAAGAAAACAAAAGGCTAAGTGGCTCAATCCAAATCCAAATCCAAATCCCAATCAAATTCCATACCAAACTTAAATGCGTACCTTTTGTCGGGCAATTCAAATTTATCTCTTGAAATCAAATCCAATTTCCTTTTCCCTTTTATAATACCTGCATATCCTGCTTACACTAATATCCAATCACAATATCCCAAAACATTTTATCGACTTTCTTACAAAATGTCAATATCTATTCATTTCAATATTATCTTAGATTATATTTGTAATATCAATTTCCAATGTAGAATTTACCATTCCTTTCTTAAGTTAGTATAAACATTTTATATGTTTCTTATCTTTATTTCTCTTTACCTCTTTTAGTTTATACTTATCTCTATTCAAATCGATTTCCACATTACATATGTATTTCATTTATTTTCAACTTTGAATTTTTAAATTTTATCCTTCATTTATAACTAATTTAAGTCATTACTTTAATTAGTTTCATTTACTAACTTATTTTAGTTTCCAATTCTAAATAGTTTTGTCGTTAACAAAATTTTCCAAAATTTTCAAAATTTTTCTAACTCCCAAAATTTCTGAATTTTTTTGGCACGGTCCCCTTTGTACGGAGGAGCTTTTGAAATTTGACAAAAGAGATAAATATATATACATCGACCCACACGGTCGGAAAAACCAAAAAAAGTTCATATTTCCTTTTTTTATTGCGTAGGCGTACCTTAATTTAGCATTTTTAAGCATGTAGCTTATTTATTTTTAGCAATAGCACAACCAAATCCAGCCACACGACTTCCAGGTACCTGTACTTACTCAATTTAAACATGCAAGTGCCAAATATATGCAGTTTAACTATATTTCACTTATTTATAATAGTTAAAACATATGAATTCTAAAAGAAACTCATACCTAACATTTTTCCGTAAGCAAAATATTTTTTTTTACAATTTTCATAGTAATTCAACTATTTTAATTAATTTACAAACCATTCTCATTCAAATTTGAATGGTTTAAAACTTAATCGCATACATTTAATTTATTCTTAAGCAAACCCAATTTATATTTAATTCCATTGCTTTCAAAATTAATCTAATTCACTCCTAACAATTTATAGAATTTTTATTTACTTCCATTTACATCTCATTGTTTACATCCAATTTATTATTCATTCAAACAAACCCATATTTATTACAATTGATTCAAAAACCAATTTTATGAAAATTCAGTGCTATATTCTCATTCATTTATTTGAATCCATTTATTTATCTTGAAACATTTTATATTGGTTACATCAAATACTCATTTCATAGTTAATTTGCAAACTAAACATTTGGCACATTAATTTGGTATTCGACTTCATTTAATCAATTCAAGTTCCATCTCCATACTTCATTACCAGTTAATTCCCTTTTTATTTTAATTCCTTCACGAACATTTATTTAGCTCGACCCATTTCAAGCTTGCATATTACTACCCATTCATTTACAATTCATTCTATATTTGTTCATCCCAAACTAGTTTATTTAGTTCGACAACAATTCAGGCTATTCCATTCAATAACTATATCTCAACTCATTTAAACCATACTCCATTTTGAGTTTGGATTATATTCAACACTTACTTAAGTCAAAAATTTAAATTCATATCCATTTCTTTTCATAACAAGTTCTACTTCCATCTTTCATTTAATTCTTATTTATTCTATCCATTTACTTATTTAATATAATTAGTTTACCCACATTCACTTAAACCAATCCAATATCGTTAAACTTTGCTCAATTTGATTTCCATTCAACTCCGCATCTATTTAGCTTAAGTCAATTTACTTCAATTTATTCAAATTTATACTTAAGCTCATTTTCATTTTTCAAGTAAACCCTCTCTCAAGTAAATCTCAATTTTTTTTTTAAATCTGCAATTTCATTTCATTGGTTATTATAAAATTTAACTTTCCAGATTCACTCATTCAATTTATTACAAGGCCGTTTCCAATTTACTTCCACTTATTTGGATTTTATTTGTAATTCATTTCATCACTATTTTAATCCATTTCATTTTTATTCTACACTTTTCAAATTATATTTACATTATTAACACTTCAAGTCAAATTTTAATTAATAACTCAAGTTCTGATTCTGTTTTTCACTTTCAATTTACCACCTAATTTATTAACTCACAATTCAGCTTCGTTCTCAATTACTTTCACTTCATCAACAATTTGAATCAATTTTAATTTATAACTTGTGTTTATTTCCAAACTTCACCATAAACTCACAATTCAATTTCATTAACTAATTTATTATCTAATTAGTTCTTCCCTTATTTATAATCCAACACTTGAATTTTTTTTCCTCCAAATATCATTATTTCTTAAGTTTAATATACTTTATAATTCAAGTTTGGATTTTTCTTCTCATTTTTCAATTCATCACAATATTGATTTTGGGCTTTGCATTCCATTTTAAATTTTTTTAAGTCACAACTTATATGTCATACAATCACACTCATTCTAGGCTTGAATATATTCATCCATTATTTTTAACTCAAACCTGCTATTTATTTATAGTCCAAGCATATTTTATTTCTATGGATTTTTAATTCTCTTATAAGTTATTCTGGTTTATTTATTTAAATTCTCATGTCTTATCCAATTTATTTTTTCATTTATCTAGGTAAGAATTTAATTCCATTCAATAATTCAGCTGAATTTTTATTCCAATTCAATTTTATCTTAATTCGGTTATTTAACTCAATTCGATTCCAACCTGATTCGAAACCAACTGGATATTATTTCAGCTTATTCAATAAATTTCAATCGAATCAAATTCTTATTTCCAACTCCAAGTTAATTTTCATTTTCAACTTTTCTCTTTAAATTTAAATTCCAACCTTCAAAGTTTATATTCCATTCCTGATTTAAAATCATCCTAACTTAAGCTTATAACCCATCTTATCAGGATTTTTAAAATACCGGTTTTTGGTTTCAAAACATTTTGAAATTTCCAACATCGCAATCACACTTCTCAAAAATTAACCCAATCCTAGCTTTTATTTTCAACAAATTTCCTTTTGAAATTTTCAAAACAACCAGCTTTTTCCTGAACAAAACAATTTGGCAGCAATCCATCACTTCGAAATTCGAAAATGAATACTGATGATGCGGCCGTCATCATCAGAATTATTTTCCAATAATCCAAGTGATTTCAATGCTACTTCACTTCCAAAATCCATTTTAAAACAATTTTCCTTTCGGAAGTATCTCCAAAACAATTGTGTTATTATTCTTCTTCAAATACTTTGACAAACACTTCCAAATTTCCAGGATTTAAATTTCTAAATCCTGCTTTAAATCAATTTTACTATAATTTTATTTGCATAGCTTAAGCTCATGCAAATTCTTATTTGGTTATATTTTAATTTATAAATTACATTTATAATTCATATTTATAAATTCCACTTTATAATGAATTTATTTACTTAAACCTTTTTGGTTGTATTTTCAATTTTAAGTCAAATTTTCACTCAACAATGATAATAATTCAATACTATTCTTTCTAACATCCAAACAACCATATATTAGATAAATAGTTTAAGAAAACTTTTTCTTATATCAAAATATATTTTTGGGCAAAATTATTTCATTCACCCACATTTAAACAATACCGTGTCGATTGTTCTATTCAAGTGTTTAGATACCCTTTCAATACAGTTGCGCAGACTGTGCCGACGAAGGTTCATATGCCACTCAATAAATCAATCAACACAATATTAAAACAATTTATACTCACTAACAAATACGCGCTCATAACTATTAATACGCTCAAACTCATTATAGAGTACTACGGACTCTATTTTAAATGAGTGATTCCCACCAAAGCCAAGGTTATCACCAACCTATGCTCTGATACCAAGTGTAACAGCCCGCAAATCCGTACCCCTTGAGTCAACACTATTATACAACAATCAACTCAAGTTGCACAGAAATACGAACCATTTGGGTTTAAGAAGAAGAGGTAGAAGAAGGAAATAGGAAACAACAACAGAATCTAACCATCGCAGTGGAATAAAATATAATAGATAATAAATAATCTTTTACTCAAAATCAAATATATCTATTTACATATATTACATCATCAAAGTACATCAATCACAGCTCACATCAATAACATACAATGGATACATAACAACTTAACAGCGGAATATATATATATATATATATAAACAAGTACGAGAGTACGTATCGACATCCAGCTCGTCTCTTGAGCCCCACAGCACCAAATCCTGTATCCTATAATACTCGGTCTGACCCGAGCATTACAGTTAAATAATACCCGAGTCAGTCTGGAATACCAGCGTGAGAAAATCACACCCAATTGATTATTAAAGTTTCAAAAAAAACCCTTTGAAAACAAAAGGCATCTCGTAAGACCACGCCACAAATAAACATGTCGGGTTTTTACCTTACGATAGCTAAAATAATTTTTATAGAAATCCTATGATATTATAATAGGGTCTATATACAAATACTTATAAAATAGCCGAAATTGTTACATTCATTAAATTCCAGCTACTAGCCACAAAAGTGGGTAATACAAACAAAACTCGTACAAGGCTCGTAGGGAGAATGGATTTCCAACAACGACTAGGCACTGGGGTACCACCTGTCACAGTACGGGGCCTAGATTACCGTACAGAGGATTACTCCCTTCATCCCCTGCAACACAAGGCCGGAACCATTCCTTACTGAACAGTCCCGAACAAGATAAACCCCGTGGTTGGCGCGACCAACCACCCACTAAGCCGAAAGATATATAAGGGACATCTAGACAGGGGAAATATCTTGTCCTGCTTGGGCATGACCCACCTAACCTTGCTGCATAACCCCTGATTTTCAGTCATTCCCATTTGATGAGGCTTGAGGCTAAGCGTTACCTTTTTAGAAAATATCCCTTAGAATGCCCATCGTCCACCTGACGATGTTTCCGCAAGCATTCATCCATACAAGTCCGTCCCGGGTTCGAACGGAACCAAAGACACTATTCCTACTACATCCATTTTGGAAATACCTCAGGATTAGTAGCGACTAGCCCTTGCACTTCACTGCTCCATCTTCGATTCCAAATTCGTTTACACGAATCGTACAAACCGGATCGAAGTGGTTTTCGAGAAATAAATCTCGATCCCGGTCTCTTCGAAACGATCAGCGCATTTGTCCAATATTGATAGTCGGTTATTTAACTTTCAATTAATATTCACAAACAACCATCAAACAATAAATAATTTCCCAAATTATTTATTAACCTCAAATTATCTTCACAAGATATATTTCCATTTTCAATTCTTTGAAAACAGTTTCAAAACCATCCTTCTTTCCAGAATAACCTTTCCCAAATATTTTCTATCTCCTCTGAAATCACCAAGCACAAAACTCGATTTTAAAATAATTTAAAACACTTTACTTTGAAATATACTTTAAAACATTTAGGATAAAACTACTTAAATAATTTGTTAAAAAAATACATACCATATGAATTTAAGAAAATATGGTTACTTTAAAAATATTAAACCAGGTTTTCACGTTTAATCAAATACTAAGTCACTTTTAAATAATTAATATATTAAAAGGAAATACTTGCTTTAGAAATTAAATATAAGAAATAATAATTTTACAAAACTTGCTTTCTTTAAAACAACTTTAAAACATTTAATTTATATTTACAAATTTACTTTTAAAAACTTGTACTTGGCCATCCAGAGAGAATTCCAACTTCAAGCACTTAAATCAATTTTTCGAATCGATTTCCAATTCATTCTCTTTGAAATAAATTCCTTTACTCGCTCGATTCATTTCAAAATTAATTAATTATGGACTTTATTTTTATTATTATTATTATTTGCTGTTTGATTTTAAATCCTTTATCTGAAATATACAAATTTCAGACTTTTCCTTTTTCTTCTTTGTTCCTTTCAATATTTAAAATCTTAAATTTAAAATAATGTTCTGTTCTTTTAGATATTAGCCCTTAGAGATTACAATTCATTAACTTTCTATTAATTCCAAAATCTCCCTTCTATATTCAAGATTTATTAATTAGAATTCTTATGTCACTTTATTTTTATTCTTAAATTTATTCAAACTTCCATATTTATTTTACTCACAAATTTACTTCTTTTCCTTTCTTTCCAACATCCAAGTTATATATTTCCTGGAAATTCATTATACCCAATTATCCAATCAAACCATAGAATTCAAAATTTCAACATAATCCATCATAAAATATCAAATCATCATAACAGGGTAATTTAAATAATTTAAATAAATGTTGAGGGATCCAGTTGGATCCCTCCAACCTGTTTCCCTGCATCCACAGGCATTAGCATTACATAATATGCCAAATTCAAATTATACTATACTCTATCACATCAATCAATCCAACCATACAATCAATTATTTAATTTTAATCACTTAAATTTAAATTTAAACTGAGTGAGATTAACTCACCTTTGCTCCGGTTTGAAATCACTCCAATCTTGCCTTGATTCCTCGTTTTTGACCTTGTATAAACAATTCATCATTTATTACTATTTGAATTTACCAAACAATTAATCCCGTTTGCACATTGACTTTAGCTTATAATTTGATTCAACTAAATTTCCTCTGAAAACCCTAGTAACTAAAATAAATCGAATAAGTTTATTAAATATGTTAATTTAACAATTTATCCACCAAACCTATTATTTTATATATCTTTCTAATACACTACGTTTGAAGTAACCGAAATAGTTATATAAGTTAATAAATCTCCTTAATCTTCATGATAATATTATCATTCCAAAATAAACCGATAGGTTTTAAAATCTAGATTTTAAATTAAAGATCCAATTCTTTTATAATCCTTCAACATCTAAATCCCTATATTTTCCAAAATCATATACATATATATATAAGTAAGTTTTCTGTTTGCCTATTAAACTATGGGTAATGTGAATATATATATATATATATATATATATATATATATATATGTATATATTATTTTTTTCAGAATTATTTTCTGTTTCTACAAAACAACAGTAACCTAAAATATTTATAAATGAATACTTATTGAATTTATTTATCTTTGGAACTGCATAAACTAAGATAATCTATACATGCCAAAATTTAATATAAACCCTTATGTTTGTTTTTTCTTTTTTTTTCCGAGTCCTATATATATGTGTGTGTGTGTGTGTGTGTGTGTGTGTGTGTGTGCGTATAAAAGAAAATTTTGTTTTTCTTCCCTGTAATTTAGCCATGATTCTACTGACTGAATTTGTATATAGATATCTATAGCTGAAAAAAAACGGATTGTTTTATAACTTACAGTAATATTTTTATATAAACACAATTTCTGCTAAAAATAAAAATAAATAAAATAAAATAAAACAGCTCTTACCCTGGACGCATGTCGACACTGACACAGACAACCCCCACTCGAGATCATGTCGACACTGACAAAGAGAACTCGAGCTTGCACCATTCGAACCCATCGCATCACCCTTTATCTGCCAGCGACCCTCGATCCCATGCGACAGCGATGTCGTCGAACCCTAATCGCGAGCTCCCTGCCATCCAAACGAACAACCAATCCTTCAACACCCCGTATCCCCATGCGCGATCCCCACAGCGATACACTCTCGACCTTCACGAGCTCGAACACGAATCTCAAATCCTCAATTCGTCGCCACTTTCCTAAATCGGGTTCACGAATCTCGATTGCTTCGATTCGAGAACTAGAGTTGGGTTCGACTGAAATGAGGAGAGAAGGGGAGGAGGAAAGTTCGGTCATTGTTGTTTCCTTCTGTTTGATTTCATTTCATTTTTTTTTTCACGGTGAGGATTTGGGGAAAGAAGAAGCAGGAGTTCGGCCTTATCGTGTTGTCTGTGTTATTATATTTTGTTCTATCACACGGCTTCCCTAAGAAGCTTTTTTCTTGATTTTTATTAATAATAATAATATTATTATTATTATTAATACCATTTGTTTTTATCTTATTATTATTATTTGTTTTAGTTCGAGCATTTTGATAGATGATTGAACGTCTTATAATTGGGAAAGTATGTGATTAAATGACAAGAAGAAGGCGTATAAAAGAAGCTTGATTAAATTAGATTATTAACAACTAAATTTTCAACGCGTTTATATATCGTTCACTCACATACTAACTCCGATTAATACGAAATTCGAAATCCGATAATAATTCAATATTACGGACCCATAAATTTCAAAACTGAACAAACCACTGCTAATTTCAATTTTACAACTTCTATTACCCTCGGTACTATTAATATAAATTTTTCAAGCCTTCAAATTATTTTTAATAGGCTTAAAATTCCAGATTCAACATTTTACTCAGCTTCAAATTATTTAATTCAATAAATTAATTATCAATAATTAGTGATATTCGTAATTCAAATTAAAATTACTCTCTTGAATACTTAAAATCAATTAAATATTCCGATTTTAGATGCTTGAAAATTCCGGGTCGTCACAAGGGGAATTTACTGAGTATTTCAAGTATAAACGAATTGAAGAAAACATTTAATTATTTGTAATTTGATTTTTATTTAAATGATAAGGGATTATGTAAAATATTTCAAAACTAAATAATAGAAAATTTAATTGTTGGATCGAAATTATCCAACTTTAGTTTTGAAATTATGGAATATCTAAAGCCTTGAAATATATCGAAATTGAAATATTTCAAAGTTATGAATTTTCAAAGTATTTGTTTCAAAAGGTGTTAAAATTTTAAATGTTTGGTTCGAAGAGTATAATTTGGAAGGGTTATGATTTTGGAAAAGGGATATCTTTGAAATAAAATGATATTATATTGATTTGAAATAAAAATGATATCATATTGATTTGGTTTTAAAATGAAAATATATCGAATTTATATGGTTTTGAAATGAATGATATATTCTGGCTTGAAGTATAAACTATTTTTGAAAAGACCACGGCGTTATGATAACGTTTGGTTGTTAAAGAGACCGGGATCGGAAGTTGTCATACTCTCTGCCAACTCCGAAAACCACTTTAACAACTTGTACGCGGTGGAGATTCTAGAATGAAGTAGGATGTTGGTGGCGTTCCTTTGAGGTATATACGTGGACCCGACTCCGATGAGTTGGCATAAGGTGGCTAAAACAGGAGTGATTGACGGGCTAATGAGGCAACACCTTTGATCGGACACATCCCTTCAATATTATACTTTGACTTTTGGATTGATTTAGTGGCCATTTATGATTTTTTTTTGATTTCGGGGTGTGGCTCGAGGTGGACGGTAGTTGCGTGCTACGCGTTACTACCGGCCCGGAAGCGTAATTGGTATATCTACCCTGGCATTGTCTAGTTGTGTCGTGTTACCTACCCTAGCGCGCCTTGTACGAGTTTGGTTTTCTCCCTAGCCCGTGGAATATTTAGGATAGTCTCCCGGTCTGGAGTTGCGCTGATACTGGATGGACTACTGAGGCTATTTCGTGTTAAGGACTATATGGGTAACTCCTTAATGCTATTAAAAAGTAAGTTTATTTTAATATAGACATTATTATAATAGCGGAATATGACTACATAGTAAATAGTATAACGGATCCTTAGGAGATGTGAATCCCGAGCATCTTTTAAGTTACTGTACTCACGTTAGACACTGGATAGGAGATGTCACATCCCGTAAACATCTATGACGCCGTTCCACTCATGTTATTTACCATTGATTTAACTTACATAAGATCTTTTAGTTCTAACTCGAGTGTTTTTCTTTTCAATTCGCTAGGGTCAGTTTGAGCATTTTAGGATTCGAATACTTTATCTTAGGAGGACGAAGATGAAGGTTTGTATTACAATTATTTATTATATTCCACTGCATCACATTATTCCGCTGCATTGTTATTGATTATTCTCTGGTATGTGTAACTCTGCTATGTATTGTATAAGTATATTCAAATGTTTTTGTAAAACATCTTCATGAACTGTTTGTTTAATTATTATATTTTATCATTCTGCTGCAAGATTCTATTTTGTTTTTTTCTTTCTTTGCTTTTTCTTATTTACCCCATAACAATCTGCCCTTCTGTATGGTTTAAGTTTGACGTGTGTGATTTGTCGTCGATTTAAAGCAAACAAAATGGCGGGACATTACAATATTTAATTTATACACTCTCATTCTTATGAACATTAAATTTTATTTGCTCATTTCCATTTATTCATAACATTGAATCAATTTATGTTCAGTCTCTTCTGTTTTCCATTTTTTTCATTCATTTAAATATTATTAAACTCACATCCACTTATTTCATTTCAATCATTCATATAACTAATTATACTTAAGTAATTTAATTCCATACCACCTTCCATATATTTAAAATTGATTCATATTCACTAATTAATATCGTTTTCATTAATCATACAATATATTTATATTCAATTCCTTCATTTTTTAATTTATTTACATTCGACTAATTTGGTTTCAATCTACTCTTTTCTTTTAATCAATATTTATTGCATTCACATTTGATTTATTTCAATTCAATATATATTCACATTCCATCGATTTATTTCAATTATTTATATTTGTTTCATCCACTTATAATTGGTTTATGTTCCATTGATTTCATTCAATTTATCATCATTTGTTACATATTCATTATATTCAATTTTTATTCAACTCAATTTGTGAAATTCCAATCGTTTCACCTTTTGTTTAACCTATTTCATATAAACTCATTTGTAAATCAATTATAAAATTTATTCCACTTAATCATGCTCAAGTTAAATCTTTTTTATTTCCTCTTAGTATATCTTTTTTTTCATATATATACTAACATCATTTATAAACCATCTAAATTTATTGTAATAATTTTATACTACACAACTCACTTATATTATTTTTAATTCATACCATAAGTTATGAATAATTCATCGATTCACTTCATTTATCCAAATTCATATTATTAATTTACCAAAGTAATTTTTTCCTTCATATCTCAATTCATATTAATAAAGATATATATTCCTCCTCCATGATCAATTCATTTAATCTATCTTAAGTTAATTTCCCTTTATAATTTATTTCATATTATATTAGTTATCATTCAATTTTTTAATTTAAACTACTCCACTTGAAGTTTATTTATTTATATCCAATTTATATTAAATTCAATTAACCATATTAATTTTAGTTACACGTTTATTTTATTTATTTTCTACACGCTTAAATTACATTTCATTTTAAAATTCAAGTTCATATACATTTTATTAGTTCATTTTATAGTTTGAGTGGAATTTAATTCATTCTACTAATTTATCTAGTTTCACTTAATATCCAATTCATTTTTTTAATATTATAGTAAACTTCATTTCAATTTTAATCCATTTCTCATTTTATTTAATCTTATTCAAGTTAAATTTTCTTATCATTCCCATTCAACAAATTTAAATTTGGTTTTAGCTTACTAATTCTCAAATCTATTAGTTATACAATTTATTCATTTAAAATTCCTATTCAAATTTATAAGTTATAACCTATTTCTTGTATACTATTTCAATTATAAGTTCAAAAAAATCTTTTCATATATTTAATAAATCATACTTAGAATATATTTTTATTCCATAATCAAAACCTGTTGGCCGAGACATAAAGTAAAGACTCCTTTTTATTTTATTGAAATTTCATTCATTTTACATAAGAAATCAAAATTAAGACTGAACTAAAGAATAAACAAAGCAATCAAAAATAAATAAATACCTTTTGGTAGCAATCTTCACTCAGAAACTCAAAAATGAACACTGGCAATGCCGTAGTCATCCCCATAATTATTTTCCAGCGACCAAGCAAGTTTAATGCTTTTTTATTTCTTCGAAAATCCTTTTAATACATTTTTCTAGTCAAAACTCTTTCATATAATACTATTATTAAATTTTTAAGGCTTGAAAACAGTTTTGATAACAAAAGGATTTTAAATTCAAAATTCTCAAATTTTTAAAATCATTTTTATATATAAGCTATATTAAAAATATACTTAAACAAATTTTCTTAGCTTATTATCGAAATATTCCATTAATTTACAAGTTGGTCATTTTAAACAATTCTTCTTGCAATTATATTTCAATTCAATTTTAATTGTCAATGCTTTATAAAATAAAAATCATTAAGTATTCGTTTTAATTTAATTCAACTAATAATTGATGATCACTAAATGTTATCAACAACAATTTCATCAAAAATTACCATTATATATATATAATATAGTTTAGCCAAAATTATTTCATTTACTCGATTTTTAAAACAATATTATGTCGACTTGCCTCGTTTAAGTGTTTAGAAACCCCTATCGATAACACTGTGTCCCGCACATCGACCAGAATTTATAAACAACTCAACGGATAATTAAACACAATATAAAAACTATTTATAACACTAACAAGTACACTCTCTCATATATATAATCTCAAACAGACTCATTCTAGGGTATTGCTACCCTATCTCTAATGAGTCAAACCCCACAAAGCCAAGGTTATCACTAAACCTTCGCTCTGATACCAACTGTGACGACCCACATTTCGAAAGGTTTAAATCTTCAATAATCCACACATGTCCGACTTAAACAATCTAGAACGTAGATAATCAATAGGGTTAAATAAGAAAAATAAGAAGAGAAGAAGAAAACAAAACATAGAATCTCACAACGGAAACGATAATATACAATTTTAACCATCTTTATTCATATTTAAATAAAATTTTGAATCAATTTCCGATGCATTTTCATTCACATTAAATGCAGAATCCCATTATTTAAATAACTCCAATATTAAATATAAACAATTAAATTATTCAACAAATTACATTAATAACCATTTTTATTCAATAATTACCTTAAATTTAATAATTAAAAATAGCTAAAACACGAGTTGTTACATTAAGCGTAGTGCTTATGCTATTCGTTGTGATCCTACCTTGAACGAGCATTGGTATTGAATTATGGTGTAGTCTTGTTTCTTCAATCTCGCATGAGTATGGTGGGGTATTCTAATGTATCGTATTTCAACTCTAAAAAATCGACACTAACACGTCGACTGTATCATAAGCCGAACATTCAAGTGCCGGAAATACTGATTTGTTGGGGTGAAAGAAGAAGGTAAATATATAATCTTACAACGCAGCACATAATATATAATACAACAATGATTTTACAGAAAGGAAATATCTTTATTCATATTATAGCAGAGTACACTAGACTTATCCTAAATTTGAAAAGTTATAGAAACTTGTCCCTACATTGACAAACATACTGACTCTATAATACAACGGAAGAAAAATATACATGAATACGTCATGACCATCTAGCTCCTCTCCAACTCCAAAGTATCCAGCTAAACCTAGGAAAACATGCTCGGTCTAACCCAAGCATTACATGGAATAATGCCCGGGTTAGTCTGGTAAACCAGTGTGAATAAAACTCGACAATAAGTAAGAACTAAACTAATTTCTACATTCGAAAACTTTTCAAACAAAAGGTATCTTGTAAGACCACATCGTACATAAAAATGAACGGTTTTTTACCTTACAATAACTAACACATTTATATCAAAATACAGTGTTATTATCATAGAGTGGTTTAAAGTAAATAGATAAAATAGCTAAAATGCTTGCATCTCACATTCTAACACACTAGGTACTACAATTGGAAACGTAAGGCACATATTGGGGAATGAATTCCAGCTAATGACTGGGATACTGGGGTACCGCCCGCCACAGCGCACCTCTAGAAAATGCATCGAGATCGTACCTAACGACCCCTGGAAACATAGGACCGGTCTACTTCTTGCTGGGTTGTACTGAATATATCATCACCCCGATTACTTTTCAACCTTTAATAGAGAGCCCCTACATACACGAATTGATTTATGATTGTGTATATATCTAAAGGGGATGATATACCCTAATGGGTGCGACCTACATAGCCTTGTTGCATATCCCATGTTTTAGTCGTTTCTGGTTGATGAGGCCTTAGGCTGCATTTTAACTTTTTGAGTAGCAATCCATCTTGGAATTCTAACACTGCTCCAGACGTCAATTTAATGCCATCGTTCATCCATACAAGTACATTCTGGGTCTGAACAAAACAAAAGGCACTAACTCTACTACATCCATTTTGGAATTACAATCATTATTGGTAGTAGTAGCCCTTGTACTTTAAAGATCATTGTCTTCAATCATCATCAAGATGTCTTCCACACGAACGTACATGTTGGATCAAAGTGGTTTTCAAATATAAATCCAAATTCGGTCTCTCCATATCAAAAACCGATAATTTTCGGTTGACTCATTCGCCGTTCTTTTGGAAGTAAGTTTTTGAGTCCTCATCAAGGAACTCCAATTTACATTCACACTCCCTAAGTCAAATTGGATCAAACTTGATAGTCGTTTATTTAACTATAAAATAAACAAACAACAACCAATTCCATTTGAGATTTATTTATCCATAACAACCACTAAGCCTCAAAACATATATGTGTCTAATAAATCTCTTTCAAAAGCATTCTTAAACTTATCTTTCTAATATAAGTATATTCACAAATATCTGTAAGATTTTCCATTACCAAATCTCTATAAAGGATTTAACTACATTATTTAAATTGGAGAAAAGGATTACTCTAAAAATAATTCCTTCAGTGTAAAGTGTGGAATGGATTTTCTATACCATCGTTTTTTTAAAAGGTCAGCCTCGAGAAACCTAAATCTAAATTTCCTATTATAATTATTTTTCAATAAATTATTTTATAAAATTCTTTATCCATGAAATCATGTTTTCTTTAACCCAAACCCATTTACAAAACATTTATCGATTTCCACACTCATTTATGAAACTCCTTATAATTAGTCAAACCTGGTTATATAACTTCTTTATAAACTTTCAAACCTTGCATAAAACATCCCTTTATAAACATCCAAACCCATGTATAAAATCTTTTTATAAACATTTCAAAATATTTCTAAAACTTTTTTTATGAATAACCTAAATTATTCATAAACTTCTTTGTATAATATTCAAAACAATTGTCAAATCATTCTTCAAATATCTTGTTTAAAGCAGAACAACCTCGAAGACCATTTTAAAAGACAATGTAATATTTACTTTACAAAACCAAATGAAGGCTCAATAACTACAATGGATATTGAATTTGGGTTTAACATACCAAAATTATGTCATGTGTATTGCCTAATATTGGATATGTAAGGGATTCACACATAACATACAATCAATCATAGGTAGATGCCCAAGTTACCTATATAGATACATTCATTATCGGGGGTAATTTTTTTACATATAAAAGTATAATCATGCTAAGTTATCATGACCCACTTATTGAAATTAACTTCGCTATGTCTATCACATTATCAATATTCAATATTTTTGCTAAACACAAGTCAACTTACTTCCCACAAAACGTGTCGTCATTTTGTAATCACTGCTTTAATTCAATTGGTTACTTAATGGATCCAGATGAGAGATCCTTTGATTTAAAATCAATTAGCCTTAAAAAGAAAACTGATTTTAAACATGACTGATTAAGTTTAAAAACAACTATAAAAAGCTTAAAGTATATTCAGTTAGCTTAAACCCTAATTATATCTTAATTGAATAAAGAATAATTCTTCATTAAACTTTAATTAACTTAATGAACTTAATTAAGTCTTAATTAACTTCTTAATGCATCTTAATTAAGGTTAAAACAATTCATTATTAGTTAAACCCTAATTAATTAAAAATTAATTAAATAATCACTTAATTAAACAATAATTAATTATCCTACTTAACTTAATTAAATAATAATTAGTCATTAAATTACTACTTAAATTCATTGATCACGAATTAAAAACTTATTAATCATTAACTAATCATTAACCTTCCTTAAGTGTTACTTAACCTCTAATCATTTACTTAATTACTAATTAAGTGCTAATTGCCTTTAATTATTTTATTAAATAAATAAATTATTAAACTATCTAAACTTAACACTTTTTATGTCACCGATCAAGTTCAGAAAACTTTTAAAAACCCATTTCAAAGAAATCATTTTAAAATAGATGTCGACATTTTTGTCGAACTACGTTCATAATGATTATCCTATGAGCACGGTTCGCTTAAACATACTTTAAGTGAAAATACTTGCTTTTTCTTTCCTATTTTATGTTAGAAACATAACTTCTAAAGTTTTTTAGATTTAGAAACAAAGATTGAAACTTTGAAACAATTTCCAAACTTTAAAACAAAAAACATAGTTTTTGATTTCGAATCGGATCTCATGTCCATCGCAACACACAAAGTTGTTAACTTTGTTTTCAAATCAAAATAATTTTGTTCTTAATCACAACCATACATCCATACTACCATACTTTGAACATCGCAATGAAACACATATTAAACATAAGGTTATACACTTACTAATTCGACAACATCACCTTCATATCTCAAATTGAACACCAAACGCAAACATCCATCAAATCAACATCGACCAACATAATAACTATTCAATTTTCTCATCATATTATCACCAAAATAACACATCATAATAAAGTCAAAAACCCTTCCAAAACAATTAGTTTTACTCACCTTTATGCTAGCTAACTTTGCCTGAACTTCGACTATAATTCGACAAAGCCTCTATGCTCGACTCTAGCTTAAAATTTTGAAACTCTGAAGGGGTTAAAGCCTTAGAATGGGTTCAAGGATAGATGATTTGTCTTGGATAGGTGTAGCATACCTAATTTTTATAACATTATTCAGGAGATTTAATTAGATAAATTAAATAGAATAATGATGATAAGGGGACTGAGATTTGAATAAATTATATGATGGGTCGTGCTTAATAATTAATTAAATAGGATTTAAATTAGTTTGAAGGTTAATTAGTTTACACATGGGTAAATAGCCATTTTATTTTACACGGCTATACATTATCATTATTGTCCATTCACGTCCACTTTTTTCAAATCAAAAATAAAAAACAGAAACCCTAAGATAGCCAGCCATTAACAAGGAGGAAAGAGGAATTTCAATCTAAAGCTAAAGATAAAATGCTAGAAAGGATTAATCAACAACAATCTCAACTTCCTTATCAAGTTTAAGATGAATAATAATTTATTCCATCTCTTTTTGGGTTTCATAATCACATAATTTTGGATTTGAGTATTTAACTAATTTCTATGATATATTAGATGATGATATGCTTAATTTATGAATTTTTCGATTTAAACAATTTATTTGTAGATGAAATTCGTACGGTTTTGAGGGCAAACTATAGGTTATTAATTTTAAAATGCCATGGAAAATTTTTATGTTAAGTAAAACATGATTTTGGAGATGAGTTTTAATTTTCAGAATTTTCCAAGCTATGGAAATTTTATTGTGAATTTTTGACGATAAAAATGATGTTGATGGGTTTAAAAAATTATTTTGAGTATTTTATGAAGAATTTGGGTCTAAATTTTTAATATGTTTGATTATATGATGAATTGATTTTCTATGATTTTTGGGGAATTTTCCTAGTTGATTTATTTAGGAAATAAATTATTGTTAAAGAAGGACTTTTATGCAAATATTGGTTTTGTTCATATGAAAGGGTTTAATGTTATAAAGCATTGATTTAGATATAATTAATGTGGTAGCTTTTACTTATAAAGTATTTGAAAAGTTTTAAAGTAGCCAACCAAGGAGTTACATCTGGCAGGATAGTTATAAAGCAATTGCCATATTTAGCCAAAAATCTACATTTTAGAAGAAAAAAAAGGTGGTTCTGCATATTTCGAAGGCACCTTTCGACTCCTTTACCTCCGCACCATCTTAGTCAAAACCATCTCTATTGAAACCCTCAAAATCGAAACAAAGGCACATGGTATCAATGGAATTTGTACGAAGTGAATTGGTAAGCAGTGGAAGGTAGGGTGTCAAAAGGTACGCTTTCATCAGAGTGGAAACCAAGGTTCTATTTTAAAAAGATAAACGCCTACTTAGTTTTTAAAGGGCTTTCAACTAAGTCGATACCCTATAGAGTCAAAATCTTAGTTTGTTTTCTAAAGTTAAATTTCTGCCTTGTTTTATTTAAAGTTTTCAACATAGTCGAAAGCCATGCTTTCGAAAGGGACTTTATAATAGCTTTCGAAAGGGAACTTTTTCTTTAAATAAGAAACTTTCGAAAGGGTAGGTTCTGACCTAGTCGAAACCCAGCTGCTACTTTCCTTTTGAAGTATTGAAGTCATCAATACCTTAAAAAGGTTATCCTTGTTTTACCTAGGTTTAGGTGCTTCCTAATTGCTTTCGAAAGCGGTTAGGGGTTTCGAAGGAGGTGGATTCGAAAGGGGGTTTCGACTCTGTCCTTCGATGTTTTAGTTTTTAAAATCTTTCCTTTCGACTAAGATGATTTTGACATCATCAACTTTTCCCGAATAGATTTTAGTTGGTTTCAAAAGAGATACTTTCATATATAACCATTTTGACTTAAATGACGTTTTTAAAAAAGTAAACCCAATGCTTTTGAAAGGGTACTTTTTTGTCTCGAAGCTATGTTTTAAAACATATTTTCTTGATGTAATCTAAAGGTTTCATTGGTTTCGAAAGGTAAATATTTACAGTTTTGAAAAGAATTTTTCTATGCTTTCGAAGGAGGTCATCCAAGGGTTTCGAAAGTGATATTTAAGGTTTCAAAAAAAATAGCTTAATCTTATTTTTTATGGAAAAACAATGGCATAAATAAAGGTTTTGGAAATGTTATTCACATTGTTATTAACCCATAACTATATTTTAGGGAAAAGGAAAAACAACTAGTTAGGTTGACCCAGTAGCGATTATAACTTAATAGATATTAAAATCTTAAATAAAAGATATTGGCAGAGGCCAATAAGTTTATAGTAAGCTCATGAAAACTGTATGATATTGAAAGGGACCAATATGTTCATAGTCAGCCCATGAAAACTATGATTTGATACTGGCAGGGGCCAGTAGGTTTGTAGTTAGCCCATGAAAACTACACTAGATTAAGATATTGATAGTCAGTCAATAGGTTCCTAGTTAGCCCATGAAAACTAGGATAAGAAATAATATATTGGGGTTACCAACAGGTTCTTAATGATCCCATGAAAAGTTGATAATTGGAAAGATAGTCCATAAACATTTAAATGCTTAATAGCAATCCTAGAAACTACAATTGAGACAGATAGTCAGAATGAATGGGATGGGTAATCCTGATTTGATTTACTTGTTTTGCATATCATCTTAAATTTTTTGAAATATTATGTTGTGGATGCAAGAGCATAGTATATGGTTTTATAAATGTTTTAGTATACTAGTGAGGGGACTACCCGTTCCGCTATGCGGCGTGGTCTCACTAAATATCTTAATGGTTTGAGATGGAAAATTATTATTCATACCAGGCTTTGTGTCCAACTCGAAGTTTTTTTTACTCCTTAAACTCTCAGGTACTCATTGATTTTGAGTAGGTTGAGAGTTAGGATTTCCATGTGTTCTTTTTGACAAATAAAGATTCAGAGGACGTGCAGGAGGCAAGCTTGTTATTAGAGTTCTTTTATTTCCATTGTATTTTTTGTTTGTCATGGAAATTTGTTTTCTTGTCTATCTATATACACTGATCTAACAAGGGGCGTCATCACATATCGCTCTTGGCGTATTTTTTAATAATTATATGTTATCTGAACGTGGTCTGTGAATCTGGATTATGTAATCAATTTAGAATAATTTGAAATGGAATATGGAATTTTTTTGCTGTTTAATTTTTTTCCATATTCTTGTATTTTTGTGCATCAATGTATCTAATGTTTCCATCTTTGGTCGTCGAGGATTAACTAACATGAATGACTGCAGCATTCGTAACCATTAGTTTTGGGCCTCCAAGTAGGGGGATGTTACACTAGGGCTTTCGTGGGGGTAGTGATGGCCTTGGTTTTTGGAAAAGAGGATGTTGAAATGAAAGTATAAGGAGTATAGAAGGTGTGCAAGCAAGTTACAATACAAAAAGCATATTTTTTCTAATTTTTTGAAATATGTAAGCCATGGAAATTTTAAAGAAGAAGGTTTAGAAAAAAATGAAATTGAAATGTAAATGAAAATATTGTGTGAGGGTGTGTATTTATACATGAAAGAAAGTAGAAAAATTACCATTTTAACCTTAGATTTAAAATATCATAACATGTTATTATTTTCACGAGTCACATCACCACCTTACTTCCCATCATATATCACGTCCCTCCTCTACTCACATCCTTTAGGCCATGATGAATAATGATGATGGTACTTAAAGAAATGACAAGAGATAATGATATATACTTAGTATATATAAGTTATTATTTTATACCATGTCTTTTAGTTAACATAAGATAATACACTATTAGTGTATTATTATTTGGTTAATTAATGCATATATACATGTATATATAGTGCACAAAGATAAATAACGTTCTCGACAACTTTTCGATGTCAAAAGGTCGAAATTTCGAAAAACATTATTCGGTCATATTTTCCATTTTTCTATAAACTATCTATTTTGTTAAAAAATTTAAAAATTTTTTTACCATCATTATTAAATAATTAAAATAGGTTTATTTGTTAATAAAAATCCATTTATCTAATATTTAAACTTAACTTGAATTTCCAAAGAAATATATAAAATCGATGATATCAACTGTCAATGTCATAAATACATTTTATTTACAAAAAATGAAATGAGTTATTTTATTTTATATCTTGTTTGAATACATTTATTAGCGTATGAATCTAGAGCTATATATGATCCTTACTATTTAAAAGTATTTTTATTAATAAAATGGTTTTCGGCTATTTTATCGATATTTTACCTTGGACGATATTTAGGAATTATCGATATTTTACCTCGATAATTTTTCCGCAAATTTTTTTCATAAACAAAATAAATATTATTATTTACCACTTAAAACATGATTATTTCCTACTTTTAAACCCATATCTAAATATTTTGGAAATAAATATAATTTATCCAAGTGATAAATTTGTGGGTCGTTACATTCTTCCCCCTTAAAAGAATTTCGTCCTCAAAATTATACCACAACCTTATTCCCAAAAGTAATTAATCTATTCATTAATCCGTATGATGTACATAGATCATTCCTATTTAAAATCTTATTCGATCACTCTGTCGAATACATAACTTCATCTCGGAACTTGTATCGCTCACTCGTCTTCCTAGTGTGGACTTTTATCTGACTTCTTAATTAGAAACCTCTTTTCTCCTTGCATAGCCATACGCTATGATAGACAACCTTTGGTTCCACATAAGGACCTTCATCAATGCTCATCGTCAAAAATCAGGTGGTAATTCCCTATTCGAAATGGTGTGAAACACCTCGAGTCATGTACTCGAATCCTGGATCGAGAACTATGTGAAAAAGAGAAATAATCTACGTACAACCTACATACTAATCCCATTGTTTCCTACTTCACAAGATATAATTACCCATTTTAAAGAATCGCCATTTTACTTAAGAACATTACTTAAGTATATTAACATTCTATGACTCAAATTCATTTTAGTACGGTACTCTTCTATATCCAAAGGAGAGCAAACAATTTAAAATCTTTAACTGATTTTACTTAACCTAGGAGATTCAACAAATTTAGAACTTTATTCATTAATCCTCTCTTAATCAAGATATCCTTTTATTTTAAAAACTCTATTCTTTTAAGGGATTCAAGAACACAATACCCTAGTTTTATTTCAAAAAACCTTTTGAAAGAATACATATTGCCCGAGTAACCCCAAAATGATGTCAAAGGACCAGGTACTACCAATTAGTATTATATACCACTTTTACTAAGTAAGGAAATACTCAAGAGAAGTGTTTACCATCCGAACACATTCCATACCCATTTTTAGTCATTTCCATGACACTAAGACTAGTTAATCATAAAATATTTCTTTCTTCACAAATTCCCTTTTGAAACAATGCTATTTATTGACAAATAGTTCTTTAATAAAATCATCCACTAGCTTTGGATTCATTTGAATTCAAACTTGTTTCTACTGTACAATGACAAAGAGGATATTTTACTAAGCGCACTATCATATCTGCTTAAACAAATATTCGATTGTCACTTAGAAGATTATTCTGATTATCACAGAATGGATCGAAACTCCTGCCCGAACTATCTAAAGAAAATTTTACTTTCTAATCTATTTTAAATAATTATACCTTAAAATCTACTTAGGTACAATTGCTACAATTTTTCCAAAATCATTTAGATCTTTATCAAAGCCATCAGGATTTAATATTCTCACAATCCTTTTCGTTTTTACAAGGTCATCTAATGATTTTCTTTTAACTAAATACATTCTATTCTAAATCCAACTTTAACCCTACATCTCATCGATAACTATATAGACTTTTGAAAATCATTCAGCTCATGCTAAGACACCCCAGCCTCTCTTATGATTTATATGTAAAATGTATCCTAATTAAAAATATTTTAACAATTTAAAAAATATTATGTCAATTGAACTTGTTCAAGTGTTTAGGAAATCCCTATCGATAACGTTGGCCAAACGCATCGACTATTATTCTTAAGACACTCACAAATCAAACAACACAATGTAAAGCATATTTACTCACAAGTAAATATGCATTCATATTCATAAAACACTCAGGCTCATTCTAGGGTCTCTCTTACAAGTTTTCGAACGAGTTTACCTCATCAGGGCTAAGGTTCTCTCTTAACCTTCAGCTATAATAACAAATGTCACGAACCAAATTTTTGACCTTCGAAAATTAACACTAATACGTCTATTGTATCACATGTCGAATATTCAAGTGCTGAAAAAACCAATTTGTTGAGGTGAAAGAAGAAGGTAGATGATAGAAGTAAACTAAACAACGTAGAATCGTATAATGCAACGAATAATATATAATACAACAATGGTTTTACAAAAAGGAAACATCTTTATTCATATAACAATGATATTTTACCGCGGTAATTTGTCCGCGAATGTTCTTTCCAAACAAATGAACATTTTTTTACCACTTAAAACATGATTATTTCTTACTTTTAAACCCATATCTAAATATTTTGAAAATAAATATAATTTATTCAAGTGATAAATTTGAAGTTAGTTACAGGCATCTTTGAGCTTTGTTTTTGTGATGTAAGATTGCGGGTAGACCTAACAGCTTAGATGTTAGTTTTAGTTTTTATCACATCCCTATTTGAGGATGGTCATTTAAGTAGATGCGCCACAGTTATGATATTAAGGTTGCAGGTCGGCTTATATCATCTAGATTTGGTTCCAATATGGTATTGCGGCTAAGTATAGGGTTGTAAAGGTTACGTAGTTTAGGATGGGTTTGAATGATGTGGCCTGACTTCTCATTAGTGTAGTATGAGATTTCGTCTCCTCGTTAGTGCAATATTAGGTTTATGCTTCCAAAGTGCGCTAACGTAGTTCGGTTGCTACGAACTCGATTCAGATTGGGACGAAGTTTGCTAGATTTGCATATTAAAGTGACCCTTTCTATTATAATTGGAGTAGTTTTCAAGCGTGGCGTAGTTATCTTTTTTTGTCTTACTTCAGTCCTCTTGGCTGGCATTAATGCTACATGGCTGTCACATCAAGACTGCTTGCTCTAGAGCTAAGAATCTAGTAATCGACCGGGTCATTAAACATGAATATGGCCAGATGGTGTAACTTGGCTTTATTTGGCCAAGTTAGCTTAATACTATACATGTTTGACCTCATATTATCTTGACTTGTGTTTATAGTGATTTTGTTAGCCTTATTATGATGTTACTTTAATGTGGCATATTGGTGTAGTTGTATCTTAAGGATACGTGACCTGATATTCGTCTCATAGTTGTAGTGTGTGTTTGTTATGCTTATGTGGTTTAATCCAGCTTGTTTTACCACACAGTTCATTGTTTAACTTGTCTGTACATCATATTGTATGATTCGAAAAACGAGTGTAACACTTGACCCCAAGTCTATTTAATATCTATTACTGTAGACTTATTGGTTTGTATTAGGTTTTTCAAAATATCTAATCAGTCACATCTAATTTAATGCTTTGTACATTTGTTTTATTATGGTTGGTTGCTTTTTTGACCATAATCATACTAATGGTTTCGTATCTCAAGAGAATATATTTAATTTCTTATAATGAAAAATATCCAACAGTTGTGGTTTCATTGTACTTTGGATATTTGAGATTATGATTTCATTTGTTCAATTATAAATATTACTCCTCCTTCTCTGTTTCCTCTTTTATAAGTCCACAAAAGAAAAACCCATTACAAGGAATTTGTTTCTCTTCAATCTAGACTTAAATTCACCTGTAAGTCGAGTTTTCTTTACTCATTTTTTGGCATCTTCTTGATTTTTGGTTCACTTTTTTCATTTGAAGTTTGAGATGTTGTTTTCATGATCTCATTTTTAAGTCAACAGATGAACTTGTTGATTGGATCAGTTCATTTAAAATGCAATATAAACTTATTTCCTCTAATTTTAAGATTGATTTATGTATATTTTGCGAGTAATTTATATTTTCTATTTAATTTAATTATTAATGGCCTCTAATGATCATCCTGGCTTTTCCAATCACGTTTCCTCTTTTATTGAACCGCCTTTCGTCAATCGTGAGAGAAGTTGGGTGGATGGAATCTTGCCTAGCTTTGTAATTAGCAGTTGTAATTTTAGTGTTCCCTTACCCTCATACCGCATTTATTTTCCACTTGAGGGGTATATTTCAATATCATTTGAGCATAAAGAATGCAGTCTTTATTTTCCCTTCAACCCCCTTCTTAAGGAATGGCGCTCGATGTTTGGTTATCTCCCATTCAGTTGGCCTCGGTTTCTTATTATCTTCTGACCTACACATATGTTTTGTATGTCGAGAATTTGACCCCTCATTCTTATAGAGAATTAGCCTTCGTATATGCTGTAAGGGAGAATCGTTCCTTTAGGTGCACATGATTTTCTTTGTTTAGGCCACAAATTCCTATTTTTCTTCTTCTTATCATAAAACCTATCGATGAGCGGATTATTTACTTTTCATTTCTAATTTGGATGGTTTTGTTTCTTACTTCCAAGAGCCTGGTACTACGCTCTCTTACCTTCATATTCCTTTTCATTTAATTTCATTTCCTACACTAGTTTGTATCTTCTTCTCTTTTAGTGGATCTTCCTAACTTTACAAAATAAGAAAATAAGCTATTTTCTCAGCATAGGGAAGACGCAATGAGGCCATCTAATAACACCCGCAAAGGGTCAAATCTTTTTACTAAAGATTTATTGCATTGACTTGATTTTCGGCGCATGCACCTTAAATTTTGAAGATCAATTTTTACGTATGATTTTGACATTCCTGCCCCATGCGGTATATACACACAAATATGTATTTCAGTTGTTTGTCATCTTTTTAGATTCGTTAAAGTTTAAAGGCCTATATGTATTTAATTTGCCCACTTTACTGCATAGATTCAATGTCTTCATTTTTCGTTGCTTTGACAAGAAGAGGAAAAATGAAAGGAAGAGACAAAAAGGAGATCTTTCTGCACATGAGAGTGCGCAGAAGCAAGTAAGGGTAAATGATCCTCTACCTCCTCCCTTAGGTTCTTTGATAGGTATTGCGGCTTCTATACCACTTATTAGAATGCTTCCACCCTCTTCATACTTCCTAGTTATTCTCGAAGAGGGTGTAGTGTTTGATCTGGTAAGGAGGATGGGTCGTTTAATTATTGATGACTATACTACACCGACCCCTCCCTTTCTACCTGTTTCAAGTTCGCCTTTTGGGAAAGCCTACTTGGACTTGCACCATTGTGCCTTTTAGGTCATTTCTCAAGGGATGGGTCTACACAATAGGCTCAATAATTTGAAGTCGACCCTTACTACTACCTAGATATAGATTATGAAGTTGAGATAGGATTTCGACGCCGCCTCCTTGGACATTGAAGCAGGAAATAAATGGGAGGAAAATTTCAAAGCTCAATTAAAGGCGGCTTCCGAAAAGGTCATGGATATGGAACAAGATATCGTGCAACATAATAAGAGAGTAAGCAGATTGGAGTTGAAGCTTTCTAAAGTTAAGAAAGATCTGGATAAAATTTCTTATAACATTCTTTATTACATTTATGCTCAAGTGAAGAGACAGATTTATAAGGATAATCCTGATGCAGAAGGCGTAGAAGTTGATTTGACTTTCTTGGAGAAGCCACATCCGATTAAAGAAGCCCACGAATTCTGCAGATGAAAATGGGTTCAAGAGCATGATGACCTTCCCAGTTCCACCTCTGAAGGAACACTGGCTAAATATATATCTGATGATTTTGACGGAGCAAGGACCCTACTATTTCAGAAGTGCAGTCCAAGATTGTTGCATTAGGATCTATAGATGTTGAGGAATTAAATATATGAACCTTCTAATTCTTGGTTATTAAGCTTCTCCTTTTCTCATTTTCTTTTGGAAATTTCTTTTGATTTTTTGATATAATGCATAGGTATTCGCTTATCATTCTGTAAATAGTGAAGTTTAATTAATGAAATCATCATTATGTATATCTGTTACTCGGTGTTTTAGTTCCATCTTCATTCTTTTGGTAAAAACATTAAGTATTGGTAATCCCCTTTTATCAAAGTCATGCAAACAGAGTAGTTTAGTTGAACAATTTAAGGCCATGGAGGAACTATTGATGAGGATGACCTTTGCACGTAGGAGGTAAAATAAATTAGAGCAGATTGTTGCCCAGTTAAGAAAAGACACCTAGGGCTTGTATCCAAAAGTAGGCAAGTTATTCGCGAAAGAAGTGAACTATATGATTTAGTACCATGCAAGGGAAGCTCCATCTTAGAAAGTGAGTATCTTCCCATAGGGCATCCCCACTTATCATGGTTTAAAGATAGACTTAAGCACATATAAAAATAGGGCCCCTTCTGTTTATATATTTATATTTTTTGGTTACTGCTCAAATGAAACACTTTTGTAAATTGTATGTGTATTCCTATATAATCCCTCTATTTTTTTATTCTTTTCTACTTGTTGATTCTTTTATGGTCATTTCTATATTGAAAGATTAGGCTTATTTCTCTCATCGGCACTACTCATCATACTTCTTGTTTGGACGACCCTACTTCTTTTTCTGTTGTTGGGCCTATAAGATTTTGATCAAAGAGCCTGAGGCTGCACGCATTGCTCAGGTTGATGAATAGGAATAGGAGCTGAAAGAGTCTAAGCTGGCTAATATAAGGCTATACGATTGTAATACAAAATAGCATTCAAAAATAGAGATGTTGAAAGATAAGCTCATGTCATATCAGAATAGTATTATTGAATTGGAAGGTTTTTTTAGAGATGCCATGAATGCATATAGGATCGTATACATGGATGAAATCAACGCTTTAGAAAGAAAAGTTGAGGAGTTATCTAAATAGATTATAAAGCAAATTAGTGCTGAAGATGACCCTACCACGACCTTGGCTTCGGGTGTAGTTTCTAAGCTTGGTGCCACTTCTACGCCTCCTCCAGGGCAGACCCGATGTTGTTTTTGAGTGGAAGAATGATTGGAAAACCTATTATGATGCCAAGTTTATTGAGTTGAAGAATTTTTATAGAAAGGAATCAAAGTCTACTGGGAGTAGTAGTTCACATGTTACATCTACTACACAGGAACTATTCAGCTCGTATTCTCTTGTTACTAAGAAAATGAAAGAGTAGCTTTTGGATGAAATTGAATGGACCAGAAGAGTGTCTATAGATAGCTCTTAAAAATAAAGTTTCTTCCTTGGAGTCTTAACCCAATATGTAGACCCTTGGTCAAGTTCCAGTTACCGTGTCATGTGCAGCCTTTGTTCATTCCCTAGTTAGTTTGGATAAGGCTTCCTTAGATGCGTTAATTTACAAAGAGAGAGTTAGGAGGGTCATGATAGATATTGTCATAAAGTGTTCAATCTACGTTTTCTCTCATATCTAGTCCGAACTTAACGTAACCTCATTATATGATTGCACAGATTGCGTTTTTGACTCAGAGGACTATGGTGATGCTTGGTATGCCGCTAACTACAATCCCCGAGCTATTTATGTCGATGCCGCTTCTAGCCATTCATCAATTGTTATTACTAAATTACACGATCCATCCTTTATTTCCCATTCTGAGGGCAGTTCTACTGAACGTCTGACTTTAGATGACCGCATATCTAATCATTGTAAGAAAGCCATAATTAAAGCCTCCCTTTAGTCCAAGTCATACACTTAATTTTTTTTATGAGTTATAGTTTTATGAAATTGACTTTTGATGTAACTCATGTTTTGATTGTTTTTATTTATTTTTACTTTGTAAAGTAAGATCAGTTATGTGGAACATATAATCATGCACATATTTCTAGTAAGTGTAGGTAGATCTAAGTAAATTTGTGTAGATCTTAGTTCATGATATTTACCTAGCGAGCCCTAAATAGTTTTTTGAATTGCATCTGGTCTGTAGGTTGTAGAATATTCCATGTGGTGTCTTTCCTTACCATTTTCTGAGTCAACTTCTTATACAGTTCACTGATCCTAAACTGAGCTTTGGACATGCATGTTTTGGTGCATGCTTGGTTTGACCTGCAGTACTATCTTGGTGTTGTTTTGTATTTACAACCTTTTTAATTCAACACATGGTTTTTGTGTTGGTTCAGGCTGTCTAATATCCTTACATCCATGTAGCCATGTCACATTAGTTAACAGAGAGAGGTTTTTATACTTATGTAATTATGTAATTCCAAGCGTTTATATTTAGTTTCATCATTCTCAATGCTGAGATTATTGTTCTTATCTACAAATGTGCTTGGCTTGGTTAGCGACCATTGACGGTGAACTATGAAGGGTAGGGAGCAAGTTCTCCTTAATGAATTTTTAAATATTTATTTTCTACCGTACCATTTTTCTGGAGAATATGAATTTCATTTTGGAATCCTTGCCCCATGCTTCTTAGTTCAGTATCACCATTCTCAATATCGAGAGTGTCATTTTTCCTCTCCACTAGTGTAATTAGTTGGGATGGTGGGCGTTGGCGGTGACTACGGAGTGATGGGGGCAGGTTTCCATTGATGGACGTTTGTTCCTCATGTCATTTAGGCGGCTAATGGAATAGTACGTCCTATGGTTAATGCTAGTTAAACCAAAACATATTATCACATGCAAGAGTTAAGCGGTTAGCTTTGTTTAATAGGTATTTTGCACCATCCTTCATTAAAAAGGTTCTAGTCCATATTTATATGAAGTGAATCTTTTAAATCAATTTTCAAGGCGAAGTACAACATGTAAGTAAGATAGATGATTTACTTTTGGAAGGGCGAGTAATAATAATAGATAACATTAAAAGCAGATATAACAGTAAATGCTATGAAACTTCAGCTCATAACATAGTATTATTTTTAGTAGGAATTGCAAGGTAAGATTACGAATGATACTGATTGAAAGTAAAGAGGTATTCTACCGTGCACCTCCATGTTTGATATCAAGATGTGTTGAACATTTTGGATCTGACCACCATTGTTGAGTTGGTTTATGGACAAAGGCTTCTTCATATCCATATTGATTATGACTGTGAAAGCATTGGTCGAATGAAAATTGGATGACAAAGGTTCAAGCCCTCCTTCGACCATCAAAATGTTAGTGATAATTTTCGTCCCATAGCACCCAAATAGATCACGGAGCAACTATAGTGCTGATTATGTCCACGATTATGAATTAATGAATTTGAGTAATACCAAATTTTCCTTAGTAATTACGTCATTTTTTCTTAAATAATTAGGAAGTTGCTTTCCAACTACTTGTTAAAATTTATCTTTCAATTTGACTATTCTTCACATTAAATTCCTTGATCAAATCATGCAAAGAATAGAATAGAGAATGCAATAAATAAATAAAGTCCCTAAGATTTTTTCTTTGTATTGTTGTAGAGAATATTTCTTTACATAGTACATTTTTTTTGGAAATTGGAAAAATGTTATTTTACACTGCTGTACTATCTCTCTATTTATAGTTTATCCATGCTTTGTTCTCTCCCTTTGACTTTACACATGTCATCCATTTTTTGCATGTTTTAAGCATTTGTGGATTAGTGTCATGGCTTTAGGGGGAAAGTTTTCCATTGGCAATTTAATTTTATGCAGGATGATTTGGAACTAAGGCGGGAACCGTCCAAATTTGAATAAGTCAGGGCTTCTTTGATTTTGAAAAATAACTAGCTGGTGAACTACACACAGGTGAAGGTAAGGTTACATTGGGAAGATTGTTCGTTATCTGAGGATGAATTGTATTAGTTGTCATTTAAAAGTATAATGTGGTATTATAGGTTTGCATGGTTTAGTTAGAAGATACTATGCTATTTATATGATACTGCCTCGGGGATTATTAGAATTGTGACATCTTGCTCAGTCCGTGATGATTGTTTGGCATTTATGCTAAGGATAAATCGAGCTGAGTTGCTCTACCCTGACATATGGTGTTTGCCCATTATCTATATGAATTTGTTATGAGTAGCTCTTGATGTTCACAAGCACAAGTTGCTTGATAAGGGAGGCTTATGTCTTTGTTGTCTACTTGTAAGTGTAGACCTGCACTGTAGTGCTATTTGAGTGGCCCTAGGCCCCTATGTGTAACCCTGGAATATTTTTGATCCTATGCGGTACTACTTAGGGAGTCCTTAGTGAGTGCAGTACAGTTCTATATCTGAAAGTGTTAGCAATGCATACACTTTAAGAGTGATGTTAGGGCTTGTTTAACCTTTTAATTATAGTGTAGTCATCTTCTTTTTCCCTCTCTTTCCATTCTTATGATTAAATTTAGTGGTGAGTTTCTTTATTATCCCATTCTGATAGCAACAGATTACTTTGTTAGCTTGGCTTTGCTATTGAACTACGGTAGAGTGATGCTTGGGTAATCCTGTGTATATCCTTTGGAATGCTTTTGATTCATTGTGGTACTACTTAAAAAGTCATCAGTAAGCGCAGCATAGGTCCACATCTTGTTCGGAGTGACTCGGGAATGTGTATTAGTGAAAGATTGAATGTAATGCTTGTGCAATCCACCATGATCCTATCTTAAACAAGCATTGGTATTGGAATGCAGTGCAAATTTGTATCTTCAGTACCACATCAGGATGGTGGGGGCATCTTTGTAGCTTTACTATGTGATATAAGATTATGATGCAGACCTTCCAACTTAGATGTTAACTTCAATTTGTGCTGCAACCCTATTTGGGGATAGTCATTTAAGTTGATATGCTACAGTTCTAATTTGAGATGAATATTAAGGTTGCAAGTTGGTTCCTATCATCTGGGTTTGGTTCCAATGTGGGATTACGGCTTAGTACAGGGTTGTAGGGGTTCCACAGTTTAGGATAGGTTTGAACACTATGACCTAAATACTTGTTGGTGTAGTATGAGGTTTACGGTCCTCATTAGTGCAGTATGAAGTTTATGCTTCCAAAATGTGCCATTCTAGTTTGGTTGCTACAAACTTGATTCTGATTACGATGAAATTGGCTAGCTTTGCATATTGGAGTGTCTTTAGTATTGGAACTGAAGTAGTTTGCAAAAGTGGAATGGTTATCTTTGTTTAGCTTGTTTCGATCCTCTTTGGATGGCATTAATGCAGCACTAGCTGTCACATCAAGATTACTTGGTCCCACTCTAAGAATCTGGTAATCGACAGGGTAATGAAACATGGATATGGCCGTATGGTGTAGCTTGGCTTTATTTGGCCGAGTTAGCTTCCTACTACACATGTTTGACCTCGTATTATCTCGACTTATGTTTATAGCGATTTTTCTAGCCTTATTATAAGGTCGCTTTAATGTGGTGTACTTGCACAGTTATATTTTATGGACATGTGAACTGACACTTGTCTCAAAGCTGTAGTGTGTGTTTGTTATGCTTATATGTTTTGATCCTACTCTTTTACCTTATAGTGTATTTTTTAACTGGTCAGCACAATGCATTGTATGACTCAAAAAATGGGTGTAATAAAATGCATGAACTGCCAATTAGTAAAGGCAGAGCAGATGAAGCGAAGTGGGTTACCGCAACCACTTAAAGTTTTTGAGTGGAAATGGGAGTAGATATCGATGGATTTCATTTTTTGGATTACCGAAGCCAAGAGGATGGTATGATAAAATTTGGGTCATAGTCCATAGGTTGATGGAAAATGCTCGTTTCATACCAATGAAATCTAGTAGAGCGGCATCCAAATTGACCAAGTTGTTTATGAAGTGGATAGGGAAATCCCATGGTGCGCCGAAGAGAATTGTGAGCGATCGAAACCCATTATTCACTAGTGGGTATTGGAAGAGCTTACAAGAGGTGCTAGGGATTGAGCTGCATCTTAGTATAGCTTATCACCCGCAAATAGATGGGCAGACTAAGTAGGTGAATCTTATATTACAGGATCAATTGTGAGGTTTCATTCTCGATTTCAAAGGCTTATGAAATGATCACTTGCATTTTGTAGAGTTCACATACAACAATAGCTATCAGTCTAGTATTGGTATGACACTATACAAAGCAACGTTTTGCTAACTATGCAACACTCCTTCGTGTTAGTGGGAAGTAGGGGAAAAAATAATACTTAGGCCAGGAATGATTGGAGAAACTTTAAAGAAGACTGAGATCATTCGGAAATGAAAGAACGCTGCTCAGGATAGGCAGAAGAGTTACGCTGATAAGAGACGTCAGGGTTCATAGTTTTATTTTGACGATATGGTGTTCGTGAAGATTTCTCCATTGAGTATTGTTATTAGACTCGATAGTTGGGGGAAGTTGGAACCAAGATTCATAGGTTCTTTTTTGACAGTGGAGAGGATTAGGAACCTAGCATAGGGTTAACTTACCTTATAAGATGGCGGGAGTGCACAACGTCTTCCATATCTCTCATTTATGGAAGTTTATGCACGACTCGAACATGACGATTGCATCCGACCAATTTGATGATTTCGAAATTGAATTAGAAACTTTGAGACTTCGTAGGCCAGTTCTTATTGTTACACTTTTTTTGTCACAAAAAATAAAATTTATTTTTTAGGTCTTGAGTTATTCTGTTAACTAGTAATTAATTAATATTTTTGTTTTTGGATGATAGGGAAACAAGAACAAAAGGTCGATATGAAATAGTTTAGGAGGAAGACGATGGAGTTAGTGAAGCTTGAATAGGACAAAATTGAAGATAATTTCACATTGGAAATCGAGAAGAGAATGACTGATGCATATCCAGAGCTCTTTGAATGGAAAGGCCTATTTTTCATCATATTTGCTTTTGTTTTGTTATTATGTAGGATAGTTTAGTATCACGCATGCTAGGATAGGTTTTGTCTATACTATTGATTGCATGGTTGCATGTTTGATGGTTGCGTATAATTGTTAGGCATGCAAGGTAACTATTGTTAGCTATTCTTTGACTTATTGGGGGATTTAGAAGGTGAAATTTCTAAAGTGGAGGAAAGTGTAATGACCTATATTTTAGGTACCAGAGAACCATAAAATATTTTTAGTTAATTCATATGAGGTCGTATGACTCTAAATTTTGAAAAATGACTCTTAGGGACATCAATAAATTTTTTTAAATTTCTATCTCCTGAAAATCTTATATGGATTCTAAATTTTGATAGGAGCTGTGTTAAGGTTTGAAACTACTTCCATTGCTTCTAGATGATGGTTACGAATTCCGAAAAGTGATCATAATAGTAAAACGGACTTACCGTTTGAAATTTATGGTCGTTTTAAGTTTTAGTTATTGTTGGCCTGCATTATTGGGCAATTAGACTAACCCACACTTAGGACCACTAACGTATTTTGGGAATAGAGTCTAAGGAGGAATAACAAGATCATTCTAAGTCAATTTTTTCTTCCCCGGAATAGTTCTAAGCATCCATTAACCCTAGAATCTTCAAAAAATCATCTATTTTCCTTAACTATTCTTAGCCAAATCCATCATTAGAGGAGTTATTAGCAAAGGGGATCATAAATTCATCAATTTGGTACTTTAATTTTGGATTACCTGATGTTAATATCAGATCTAGGTGTTTAGATAAGATGTTTTAACATGATTTTGATGGTAAAATGTTTTCTGACTTTAATAAAACTTTTTTATTTATTTATGGCCAAAATTAAAGTGATTTGAAATGGTTTTGTAACCTTTTGATCATATCTACAAGCTAGTGTAAAAGTTAGATCTAGGATAAAACTTGTATGATTATCATGTTTTAATGAATTGCTTCTATATATGGATGTATATAGATGATAATTCAGTTTAGTATGTTGTTCTTTGATATTTTTTGCTAATGCTTTTAGGTAGTTAGGAAAAGGTGGTTGGATTGGGAAAATTGAAGGTAAAGGTGGTTGGAATTGGATGAAACTTGGTGGATGGGCTATGGAGAATAAGGGGAACCTAAGGTTCAAGTCACGTCAAGTTTGATTCGATAGAAAGTGGTAGCGACAAGTGAACTATAGTCGGCAGTAATCAGCTTGGTGGACTTGTACTTTGAGTCGTCTTCAGGCTTGCTTGGGGAAAATAGAGAAAGGCTTCGAGCGATGTTGGCAAGGGAGAAAATTTCCAAAAGCCAAAAGACAAAATGTGCCTAAAGGGAGAGCTTGGTACCGATTACTTTTCCAAATGATGGTGGGGGTTTAGTGACTTGGAAGTTGATGCATGGAAGGAAAGAAGCTTCATGGAAGTAGATTGAGCTAAAATAGTTTAAGTAATCAACTCGGCACCGACTTGTAATTTTTCATCAAGTCGGGGTGAAACTTCTAGGAGGTGAAGTACACAGTCTCTGGGTCGTGCTAGAGGTTAAGTTCATTCATTCGTTCACTGTTCGATGATGATGTGATAGTATAATGAAGATTGGTGTTTGATAAATGAAGCAATATTAGGGTGCTTCGATGTGATGACACTTGGACTTTGAGATGTGAATTGTATAATTGATGAAGAGGTTTAAAAGTCTTCTGATAATGATGACTCTAGGATGGGAGTCATGATGGTATCCCGTGAGGATAAGATTTAGGGTGCGAACATGCAAAGTGGAGCTTTAATGTGCTCTATTAAAGGAAGATATGATAAAATAGGTTCTAGAATGCGAGCCTGTAAAGTAGAGCTAGGATGTGCTCTGCTATGCAAGAAATAAGTAGGACGAAGATGGGTTCAACATTGAGGATGGGATGAATCTACCTAGGTAGGATTCAAAAACTTGTGTAAAGGGACCTTTGGTACTTGGATTATTCCACTGTGTGTGTGAAGTACGGATAGGTGGTGATGATCATTGGGTATTAGGACGTATGCTCATGGATCTAGGACATGATCTATATAATCTGGACTGATAAAAGGTGCAGTTTAGTTTTCTTGGCCTACTGTATGGCATGGATTTCAAGCACCAAGGAACTAAGACTTTTCCATTGGTCTCTGCATAGGGCAGTCGTATGAGTTTTCATATATCCAAAGCACTTGAGTAATAGCGAGGATTGTTTGATGAATACAATGTTTGCTTTGATTATTCCCCTATAGTCCATCATCTTAGGGATGCCACCTAATGTAGATATTTAGTACATGGATAACTGGACACCCGACACTGTACTTAGGATGTAGTACATTATGATGATAATAGCAGAGTAGTGTTTTATAAATGTTATATGCTAACTCTTTGGATACAGGGAAAGGTCGGGTATGACTCTTATACCTTTTATTCCTTACTATTTTCACTTGTATAGTATTTTGAGATTAATTTATACCTCACACCAGACCGTTGTCTAACATGAGGTTTTATGCTTTGCTTCTTATTATCTCGGGCACTCTTAATGAGTAGACTAGATAATAGGTCTAGGTGTACGTACTGGCAGCACAGAGGACGAACATGATGGATCTTTCTCGTATTATATATAATAGCATGCTTATCCTAGTGTGCAACACTGTGAAGCCTTGGTAGTATTTGCTTATTATCAGGAGACTATATTTTGGGTTTATTCTGTTGTATAAACTCTATTGATATGTTGTATATCTCTGTGGACATGTACTCTGGTATTTGGTCACTGAGTTATTATTTTCTCTCATATTTTGTACCTATGATGTATATTATATTTTATTTCACGTGTTGTGAGATATACAATAGGTTATCTGAAGTTTTATATCTTTTCAACCTATCGTCCTACATCGGTTGGGCCCACAACAGCACTCTACTTAGTTATATTAGGTACTGGTGATGTAGGGCTATCGTTACAGTAATTAACAAACACATAAGGAAATACTAGACAATTATAACTTAATTATCGAGTAGTTGACAAGTTATAAGAACTGGAATATTATAGAAATACTGATAGAAATAATCCATCATCCATATAGAAACACAACATACATAACAAAACAATTTCACATAATAATCATCATAGATGAAGGTCATTGCACACAACCAAAAAACTTTCCTAAATCTGAAATTATAGACCATAGTATATAATTTAACCCAAAATACAAAGAAAATAACTATTTAATTTTTTTCATCCCTCTCAAAGTTGTTTTTTCGACTTAAATCCTATCTTACGTTAGGGGAGGGGGGAATCATTCATAGTCGGTAAAGCATTCTCTAGTATCACTTTTGCATCTTTATCTTGACTTTCTTTTATCTTTGTAGAACCTTCAATAATGTTAGCATTTAGTAGAAGTAGAAACCATCTGTAGCTTCAACCTAATACAAAATATGGAGCAATTTAATTAAAAGAAGATAATAAATTAACCGAATATGGTATAACACTAGTACTTACAAGTCACTTTAAACTTTGTTGGGTGATTGATGTTTGAACTCACACGTGCATAAGGATTTTGTATGATAGGATTTGACATAGTTTTGAGAAAACTCGTATAATTATCTTCACAATCCTGAGGATTTACGACTATAATTGACCTAGAATTCATACCCTAATGTGATCTTGCCAACTTTGACCCAACCAATAACCCCTGTCCTTATGAACTTTGTACTAATTATATTTTGCTCATTTATGACAAGCTAAAGGAGCCATCGGAGGTTTTGGGACAGGTTATGTAATATCAAATTGTCTCAACACAACGTTCAGGTACACTACAAGAAATTTTATTTTTGTTGGCGCACAAAAAACGCCATCAGAACATATGGTAGCGTTTTGATAAATGTCGTGGTAAAGCCCGCAACTAAAAGTCCATGATTTTTAGTTGCATCTATTTCAGCGCCACTATAGATCCTTTTATTACAGCGTTTCTCAAACGCCACCAAAAATATTTTTGAAGCGTTTTAAAACACAACCAAAAGGTTTTTTGCGCTACTACTAGGGTTTCTAACTTACCCCTGCTTTACGGTTGCGTTTACTCAACGCCGCTATATGTATTTCTGTAGCCTTTTTGAAACGCTACTGAAATTTCTTGATTATTTTGCACCACTATTTCATGCTATTATTTCCTGGTAATAGTCTATTTTGTTTCTACTATGTCAATCAACAATCATTCACATAATCATCATATTCAAATAATTAAAAAACATACTAATCATATAATAAAATAAGATATCCATAACCATTCTGACACAATAGTTTTTCGATAGAACGACCAAACTCATATATAATAACCATTTCATACAAATTTACACACGTAGTACTAAAGAATGTAATATCAAACTGATGTTAACAAAATGCTTGATTACCCGTAGTACTTTGTTGCATGCACAAGTGAAAGCTAGCACCATAAAAGTCCAGCCTTGCTCACTTCAAAAGTACAATGCCTGCACAAGTGAAAGCACAATATACAGTCAAACAATCATGTTAATTCATAGGACTTCAAATCTGATAACAAACATCTACAACATTGTCCAAATATATCATATTATAAATATTGTCAGATAAATAATCAAAGTTACAAACGAAATGAAATAAATAAAGTGCAATCTTACAGTTATTTATAAGACTTTGTTAAATTATTTATATTATTTATAAAATCTAATTGGCTTAAACTTAGTTAATTTTATACTTTATAATTTTAACAAAACTTAGTTAATTTTTATTAACTTGGTTAACTTAGTTAATTTTGTTGTTGTTGTTATTATTATTATTATTAAAACTCAGTTAACTTAATACTAATTATTATTATTATTGTAAACTTAGTTAACGTTTATAAACTTAGTTAATTCATCAACATCATCATTATTTATAAAACTTTATAAATTATTTATATGATTATTGTTTATAAAATTTAGTTAACTTAAACTCAATATTATATTTGCTCAATTTCATAAGCAATCGGGTACTCTTTGTTTGCCCAAACTGTATAGTGAATTAAACAATAAAAGATGGTTGCACGATCGGCAATAAAACAATCAAGGGTAATAATCTAACAACACAGATGAATTTGAAACAATAATAATAAAACGAACTACATGAATATGCAGTTATGTAATCATGAATTATAATGTAGATCAACTTAGACTTGAAAATAAATATAGGATCGTTCAATTATATACAACACAGATATGATATTTGAAAGACATCAAAAATCTTTTGCTTACCTTGTAGCTTGCATCAGCATACACTTGAATTTTCTCTTTGATCTGCCATCGTTTGCACTCAAAATCCGAATAACCATTTGTGTAGCATAAGTCTAATGAAATGCAAAGTATCCAAGTATACATCTGTCCAACTCCCACACTAATCGTACATACATGATTTTCTGGTTTGGGTTCCTCTTAGATGAATCCATAACTATGGTGCATCCATTTGTTTTCTTAAGATAATCAACTGTCGATTTTCCATTTGAGAGTTTCTTTTACATTCTCCAATCCAGTTGTCCTGCTAAATTTTAACTGGTTTACTTCATAAATTCGGTAATAAGCATCTTATATTATCTACATGACAAGTTTGTTCTTCCATGGCTGTTGAAATGATTTCTTCTAACTACATATACGTATTTCATTCAAGAATATAGTTTGTAATTATAAAGTTGTATATGGACATGCAGAACAGTATATCATATATAAAAGTGGAGTAACTATATCATATATAAATATAACAAGACGACCTAGAGAGCCAAACACATATAATCATGTTTCCAAGCCTTTACATAATCTCCTAGCGGTGGTGTTGCCTAGTCTATATGAATCTCTCTTCTCAAAGCTATCAATCACCTTTGTTGTTACATAATTGAGGAAGAAGAAAATAAATATAATATGAGTGGTTCAAAGTAATGAATTTCTCCGACCTTTAATTAATTTACTGGTAATTAGCTAAGACAGAAATAATAATAATGTAATTTACTATGGATACCCTAAATACAAAATCAAATGATATTTATCTTTGTCGTAATCAATTAGGTTCTTGTCTAAGAATGTAGTAGTGAAAATGCATGGGACTCCTTTACCTACACCTTCATAGGTTGGAGGATTTTCCATCTATATATTTAAGGACAGACAAGATTTTTTTTTTGTTTGGATATATTGTTTACACTTATTGGCTAGGAATTAGTTAGCATTTATATCTAAACATCATAGGTAATGATAGAGTTTCTAGGCACATAATAAATGTATACATTGAGATAAAACTGAGTTAATATACTCAAAACTACCGATGTCTAATTAGTTTGATAATGACATATGTAGTGACTAGATTCATAAGTGATACATTTATGAGGTTAAAGACAAGTACCAAACTATGATAGTGATCAAGCTGGATAGCAATATTGCTAGTGTCAATAATTTGAATGGTAACAAGCTTAGAATCCCCATCATTTTGGCACAAATGTGCAATTCCAATTGTGAATGACATCACATCACCTTCTCCTATGAGATAAACTTGGTGGCATCAATCTCCCTTCTCTGCTTCTCTTACTCTAGTTCTGATTATTGCGGGAATGACTAGAACGACTCCGAGAAGCCTGGTACTATTATTCTTGTGATACCTCTGCCTGTGCATATGTATAGAGTTAACACGGCCATAAGCCTACAATTCAACTTCTTCTTACTTGTCTAAAAATAAAAATAAAACTAAGAAAAAGAAACTTGCTTTTAATATCATAGGCTAGAGAAGGAGCATTGGAGAACTATGGCAACTACAATACATTTGGCTAAATATTTCTCCTTACAGCGGACACACCTGCACAGTCGAACTCTTGATTCCTGGTATCATTAAAAATGAAGCTACAAAAGTGCTTAAGGGTACATCTTAAGATGACAATCCAATAAAGAGAGCATGATTATTAAGCTACATATTTACTATCTAGTGTTCTTGAGGCAATAACCATACAGTTCAACAGATAGTTTTTACTTTCAAGTACAATACCGACATAATAGGCTAGGCATCTCATATGAAAAAACTAACAATACTATTCTCTTAAACACAAACATTAAAGTTAACTGTATACTTGCATTAACTTTGTAGACACGGCATGATGTGAAGAAAATTTAACCAATGAGTTATGCTCGTCGATATTACGCTGAAAAAAAGAGAAGATGTTACAAGGAAACAAAGCGACCTCTTTGGATTTAGATAATTATATATTGTAAACTAAGTGAAGTGTAGAGCTATTGCGGCTCGAGCAGTAGCATGCATAGCTATGCAGTTTAAACAGAAGTAGCAACATATAGAACTACTATATCTCAAGCAACAGTGAGTAAAGCTGCTACATCTTGGAGCATGGACCAGATGTAGCTTAAACATAGACCAGCTGCTGCTTGGACAGTGAAGTTTTCGCAGCTCGAAGCGCGAACCTGCTGTAACGAAGATAGTGGAGATGTTGCTCAGTGAAAGAAGCACAGCGATGGACTTGCGGAGCTGCTACAGATTGGGCGTTAAAACTAAATCTCAGTAACATTGATCCTACCCGACAACCTAACTTCATGAGTATAAAACTAAGGATTTTCAGTTGCACATTATAAATCTATTAGTGTACACTTTTTATGTAAAATTAAGTGTAACACACCGATATTCATTGGGAAATATAGTTAAAAGAAATAAAAAGCGCTTTTGGTATAGTGGTAAAGACGCATGTTGACTTTCTTAGTGCCTAGGGATCAAGTCCCGTGGTCGCCCAAAATTTGGATCGATGTTTTTTTAGCTGGTTTGTTTCTAGCGATTTTCGTACATATTTAAGCGTTGAATCTGACATGTGGTGGCTTCCCATTCGCTCCACTGACGTAATAGGATAAGATTGCTAAATTTTATTGCTTGAGTGATGTGTATGGGCTAGAATGGATAACCATTAAGTGTATGAAAGAATCAAATTTAATCTAAAATAATCTAATGGATTATATTCGCTCAAACAATTTATAAATAAACCATCTAACCTAAATTTTCTTTTATTCAGCCGTCGCCATAATTTTACAGTAAAATTAATGTGTATTATTCTTCCTCTTTTTCTCTACTAAATAAACAAATCTCTACCAAATTAAATTATCTATATGTATTCAGACAATTTGGGGTATTTAGAAGAATCAATGGGAGAAAGATTAAAGCAAGGATTTTTTTTCAAATTTATGCAAGCTCAAGTGCCAGGTGAGTAGGAATTAATATGAAATAGAAAAATAAAGTAATTCAATTTCAGCTCCTTTCTGGCAGTTAATATGAATTAATTTTTGTTACTAATTGGGAATAGATGTAAATTATTAAAACTTCTTCTTCTTCCACTTCTCAAATCTAATTCATATTTGGTTTAAAATATGGGACATATAAATTGTCTATTCATGTTTTATGACGTAAATAAGATTGAAATTTATGTAAATTATTCTATCTTCTTCTTCTTTCACTTCTCAATTCTAATTCATGTTTGGGTTGAAATTTGGAACAAACAAATTATTATTCACGTATCATGGCTTAAATAAGATTGGTTTAATTAAATTAAATTAGAATTGTTATTCAATTTCTAATGGTAGAACATGTTAGTTGAATAAATTCAGAATATGTTAAATAAAATTATGGTTTTGATTTATACAATTACATAATTTTGAATATGGTTTTGGAACAAAATTGGAAGCCTAATTGGCATAATTGTTTGTTTCTGATGCGGCCTAAAATTGTAAAGTGGAATTGTGTAATTAAATGGTTTGTGGTTATTTGATAAAAAAAATTATAGATTAAATCCCTAAAAGGGGAACGTAAATTAGGGTGGAAAAAAACCTGAATTAAATGGACCCTAAAGTCTAGTGTAAATCTGTAACCAAATGACATAAAAATTACAGACAAACTATACAGACTGAACGGATGTGAAATTGAAATACTATTTTTGTAAGAAAAAGTAAAACTATGAAATAACCAAATTGGATGTAAAAATATGGTCTAAAGAATATTAATGGAAAAAAATAGTATGTAAACTGTAACTGTAAGATTAATTAATCTGGAAGCGATTTGGTAGGCAGACCTTGTAAAGGTCTGGATAGGTGTTTCATTCAGTTAATACCAAAATATAGTTTTGGCTGTACGTACTAGAAGCGGGCAAGTAGGTTCACATGGATGTTTGTTACCTTTCATAGATTGCTAGTACATAGGATAGATAGCATCCGCAATCGTAGGCTTCTTTAACAGGATTGACGTGGACGGAACATGACAAGTGTGCCCCGACATAGGCTTCTTTAGGCAGATCATTGGAGGATTTAGCATAGCTGACCTAGCTGCGGGCGCTCTTGGAGGACCGACACTTGGATAGGGACAAGTCCACATTGGTGATCGAGGGCACAAGAGGATAGGAGTTAAGTTTGGTGGAGCCTGAGCGCAACTTCGGGGTCCTACGAGGTTGTTTGAGTCAGCACCGATCAAACGTAAGAGGCATTTAGTCATAGTGCACGGTAAAGAGCATGACTTTCACGATATAGCTCGTGGATAAGTAAGGACAGTAGGCCGACAAGCCGATTGACATTTATTATTACTGCATGGTTGACTTCCCTATAGTGACCATGGACTTTGGCTTCTTAGGAATTGTATCTAAGAAGGATTCACTAAATTATATAATTCACCCTCATTGATATCCAAAGAAGGCCTGGAATTAAACTGTTTTATTCTTTCTACTTCATTTTAATTCTCATTCACCAAATTTTATGTCTAACCCATTCCTATTTTTCCTATTTTACCCAAATCACGGGAAGGCAAGACTAGGTTGCAGTTCTTTACAGCTTGAAAGTTCATTGGATCAGTTGTTATCTTCATCTTTTGTATCTTTTGTTTCATGTACTTCGTTTGTCTTTTTCATACTTTACTCTATTTATGTGGACCTATATTGTGAGCTTTATTATGTTTTTTGTTTTGGTAGAGACTACTTGGTACTTTTGGTTTTAGAAATAAATATGGGATATGTTGTTTTTAATGGAGCTGTTTTGCTATTAAATTATAATTAGTGAAAGTTTTCTTCCATTGTAATATTTTAATCAATTTATGATGTTGCCTTAGTCTCTATGCTATGTTATAAATTTTTATTTCACCCGACCACCTATGCTTCTAGTCATGTCCGATTTTTGGGGTGCCTAGAGGTGCGGGGTGTCATAATTGGTATCGGAGCTAAGGTTTCAGTAATCCTAAAAATATTTTAAAAATATAAAGGTTTTCGAATAATTTTAAATGATATTCCAAATAATACTTTTAAAAGAGTATATATATTTTGAATAATTTTTTGAGAAATGGGTCCCTCATATCTCTTCCTCCCTATCTATTGAACTATTTGTGGAGTAGCTAATCCCATCTTTCTAATATCCACTAATAGAAATGTCTGAACCGTAGGATATCGTCGAAGTTCCAGGACTTAAAATGTCTGCTTGGTTCAGACATTATTTGTAGGCTACTGCACGAGCAAAGCCACCAGATGAGGATGCTGCTCTGACGGTAGGGTATCCAGCCCATCCGTTAGGCATTCCCGATTTTCCCAAGTTATGCAAGGATTAAGCCAGCTTAGGAGGCAAGCCGTTTCTTTGCACTGAGTCATATACTGAAGCGAGAGCTTGGATCCTTAGTTATGAGCAAATATTTGGACTTATGGGATTGGAGGACTTGGCTCAATGGCAGTTGGCTTTATGAGCAAATATTGGTAGAGGGTCTTAGTCTTGATGCTTGCTTAGTGACCAACCAGGAGTGGTATCAAATCCAATAGGAGGATCAGCCTATTTGTCCATGTTATGTCAGGATTTGAAATTGTTTATTTTAGAGGCTGAGTTTGACTGTAGTGCCTTTATATTGGGTTTTCCAGGTTCGATTTGATTCTTGTATGGATTGGTTATCCATATATGGTGCTATTATTGATTGCGATAAGAGGGTAGTGAGGTTAGGCACTTGTAGTGGACATACCTTGAGGTATCTTGTGATCCTAGAGGATCGGTCATGTTAAGCTACCTTTATTCTCTTGACTTATCACCTGATAGTTTGAGTTCGGTACCCATTGTTAGGAACTTTCTAGATGTGTTCGAGGAGGTTGCTGGTCTTCCACCTCGAAGAGAGAACAAGTTCAAGATTTATCTTGTCGATAATGACAAACCGATTACTTTACTGGGAAGGCATATGGCTTCTAAGGAATGTCGTGAGTTGTGCAAGCAGATTGGAGAGCTTTTGTAGAAGGGCTTAATTCATAGAAGCATTTCTGAGTGGGGCGCATCTGTCATCTTTGCCACTAAGATGGATGGATTTCTCAGCCTTTGCATGATTCTTGGGAGCTTAGTAAGCTAACGAAGAAGAATCAATATCATCTTCCCCGTATAGACGATCTCTTCGACCAGCTAGTAGGAGCTAAGGCATTTTTGCAGCTCGATTGGCCATGGGATTTCATCAGTTGCGTATGGTAGAGGATAGCATCGAGAAGACTGCGTTTAGGAGTTCAGATGGATTATTTGAGTGGTTAGTCATGTCATTTGGGCTAACTAATGCTTTGGCATATTTTTTGGATCTGATGATTCAAGTATTTCGTGAATCGTTGAATAAGTTTGTGGTGGTGTTCGTCAATGAAATTTTGGTTTATTCGCGAAGCAAGGAGGAGCATACTGTTCACTTGGAAGAAGTGCTTAGGATCCCGCAGGCACAATTAGTTGAAGGCAAAGTTCTCTAAGTGCCACTTTTAGAAGGATGAGGTTCGCTTTTTGGGATACATCATTTCGGAGGATGGACTAGATCCGGCGAAAGTGGCAGCAGTACAGGATTGGTAGACCCTTAAGAATGCAATGGACATAAGGAGTTTCCTTGGTCTTACGAGCTACTATAGGAAGTTTATTAAGGACTTCGCTAGGATATCGGCTCCACTTACTCGCCTTACCAAGAAGAACTCAAATTTTGTGTGGGATGCCAAGTGTGAGGATGCCTTTGGTCGATCGAAGGTAGCTTTGACTACCGCGCCCATATTGTTATTACCGGATGAAACCAAGCCTTTCTCGGTGTATATAGATGCTTGTGGTATGGGGCTAGGGGCGGTACTGATGCAAGAGGGTAGGGTGGTGTGCTATGCGAGTAAATAATTGAAAACGCATGAGAAGAACTACCCGACTCATGATCTTGAGTTGGAAGCTATAGTTTTTGCTCTCAAGCCTTGGAGGCACTATCTTTTAGGAGAAAGATTTGAGCTTTTCATAAATCATAAGTCTTTGAAGTATCTGTTCTCTTAAAAAGACTTGAATTTGAGACAATAAAGATGGATGGAGTTTTTAGCCTCTTATGACTTTGAGATTTCCGGTACCTCTGGTAAGGGTAATGTAGTGGCAGATGCGTTGAGCATACGCAAAGTGGTTTTAAGTCATCTATTTTTGGAATGGAAGCGTTTGGAGTACATTGCTACCTTTGATTTTAGACCTCCATCGAATTTAGCTCCAGGATTGTTAGCAGCCCTCGACATCCAGCATACTTTGATGAAGCAGATTGGATCAAGGCAAGGTGAGGATGAAGAATTAAAGGATATTTTAAATAAGCTTAGTAGAGGAGAGTCATCACAACATCTTAGGTGCTATACCATGGACGCTAGGGGAGGGCTTGGAAGGGATGGTAGACTTTGTGTTCCCCATTGTGAGGATTTAGTAGATGCGACGTTGGTCGAGTTACATCATTCTAGGATGATAGTGCACCCCGGTGGTGATAAGATGTATCGGGATATGAAGAGGGTATTCTATTGGCCCGGAATGAAGAAGAGGGTGGCAGAGTATGTATTGAAGTGCATCACTTGCCAAAGGGTAAAGGCGGAACAGAAGAGGCCTGGAGGACTGTTGCAGCCATGGGATATTTCAATATGGAAATGGGAGAGCGTCTCTATGGACTTCGTGGATGGATTACCAAGGTCACGAAGAGGGAACACGAGCATTTGAGTCATTGTGGATAGACTGACGAAGAGTGCTCATTTTATACCCATTAAGAGTAATAGGACGACAGCTTCTTTGGTGACTCTTTATGTAAGGGAGATAGTTAGGCTTCATGGAGTTCCCACCCGCATTGTGAGCGACAGAGATCCATTATTCACTAGTGAGTTTTGGAGGAGTCTTCAGCAATCCTTGGAATGGAATTGAATCATGGCATATCACCCTCAGACAGATGTACAAACTGAGAGGGTAAATAGGGTTTTGGAAGATTTGCTCAGATTGCGCATCATTGAATTCGGAGGCTCTTAGGAAGACCACCTACCTTTTTTAGAGTTCGCGTATAATAATAGTTATCACGCAAGCATTGGGATGGCACCGTTCGAGGCCCTCTATGGCAGACCATGTAGACCACCAGCCTGTTGGTGGGATACCATCGATAGGACATTGCTTGGACTAGACTTGGTGAGGGAAACATCGAGAAGGTGGATTTGATTCGTAAGAGGTTATGACTGCACAAGATAGAAAAAAGTCATATGCCGACAAAAGACGTTCAAAATAGGAGTTTAAGGTTGGATATATGGTTCTTGTCAAGGTTTCTCCTCTGAGAAACGTTATGAGATTTAGCTCGGTGGGTAAGTTGGCACCAAGATTTGTAGGTCCTTTCCCTATTACTGCATGGATTGCAAATATAGCATATAAAGTTGATCTTCTAGATAAGTTGATAGGAGTTCACGATATTTTCCATGTTTCACATCTAAGGATGTGTGTACATGATTCCACAACAGCGGTAGAACCCAATCAACTAGGGAAGTGGAGGTAGAGCGTGAATCACTTGTGTGTCGTACACCTACCTACATATCGAAACATAACATCAAGAGATTACACAACAAAGAAGTTCGTCTAGTGAAGGTTCAGTGGGGAGATGACTCCAAGGAGTGCACATGGAAATCTAAGGAGAGACTTCAAACTTCTTATTCTTTTCTATTTGAAGGTACACTTCAAATATCCTATCTTTGATCTTTCCTTAGTTAGGGTCTTTTCGATAATCTTTAGGTGAAACTTATGGATGGTAGCTTGGTTGTAAACATGTCATTAGGGCGTGTTATGTTTGATGGACGAAAATGATTGCAAGTGGATGCAAATGTTTGCAAATGGATGCATTGCATGCACTAGATAGATATTTATTAGGATAATCGGCCAATAAGGTACACACATCTACATATGCGTGCCTGTTATCTATTGCATTTGCACATGGTTGTGTGTGTGTGTGTATGTATGTATGTGCGTGTGTATAAATGGATGTTGCATATGGATGGTGCACTTGGGCGAATGATTGAAACATACATATAGAATTATCAATTATACTAGGGTAATTGCATACATTTGGTTGCATGGCATAAGCACACTTGCATTGCAGGAGGTCAACTGAATTAGTAGACCGACTACCTTTTCGTATTAGGTATGTTCATATGCATTTCAATTTGCATAAATCATAATTTGCATTAGTTAAAAATAAGAACAGTGGTAGAAATGGATGATGGTTGAGTAGATGGATGTAGTTCTTGGATGCTGGTTGTTAATTATGTTCTTCCATCTTTGGAGATTTCGGGGACGAAATCCTTGAAGGGAGGAGAATGTAACACTTCGATATTTTATGGAAAATATAATTGAAAATAAATTAAAAGTGCACGTTGACTTCCTTATTAACCAGGGATCAAGTCCCGTTGTCGCCCAAAATCTTGAGCGATGTTTTTTTAGCTGGTTCGTTTCCAGCGATTTTCCTATGTATTTCAACGTTGTATCTGACACGTGGCGGCTTCCCGTTCGCTCCAGTGATGTAATAGGATGAGAAGGCTAAATTTTATTGGTTGAGTGATGTGTATGGGCTAGAATGGATAACCATTAAGTGTATGAAAGAACTAGATTTAATCTAAAATAATCTAACGGATTATATTCACCCAAACAATCTGTAAATAAACCATCTAACGTAAACCTAATCTCTTATTCAGCCGTAGCCATAATTCAACAGTAAAATTAGTGTGTATCATTCTTCCTCCTTTTCTCTACTAAATAAACAAACTACCAAATTAAATTATCTATATATTTCAAGCAATATGGGGAATTTAGAAGAATCAAAGGGAGAAAAATTAAAGAAAGATTTTTTTCAAATTTATGCAAGCTCAAGTGCTAGGTGAATGGGAATTAATATGAAAAAGAAAAATAAAGCAGTTCAATATCACTTCATTTCTGGCACGTTAATATGAATTAATTTCTCTTATTAATTGAAAATAGATGTAAATTATTGCAACTTCTTCTTCTTCCACTTCTCAAATCTAATTCATGTTCGGTTCAAAATATGGGACATATAAATTGTCTATTCACGTTTTATGGCATAAATAAGATTGAAATTTATGTAAATTATTTTATCTTCTTCTTCCACTTCTCAATTCTAGTTCATGTTTGGGTTGAAATTTGAAAGAAACAAATTGTTATTCATGTTTCATGGCGTAAATAAGATTGGTTTCATTAAATTAAATTAGAATTGTTATTCAATTTCTAATGGTAGAACATGTTAGTTGAATCAATTCAAAATATGTTACTTGAATAAAATTATGGTTTTGATTGATATATTTACATAATTTGGAATATGGTTTTGGAACAAAATTGGGAAGTCTAATTGGCATAATTGTTTGTTTCATATGTGGCCTAAAAATGTAAAGGTGGAATTTCGTGTAATTAAATAATGTGTGGCTATTGGATAAATTGTTGTAGAGATTAAATATCTAAAAGGAGAACGTAAATTAGGATGGAAAAAATGCAAATTAAATGGACCCTAAAGGCTAGTGTAAATCTGTAACAAAATAACATAAAAATTACAGATAAACCATACGGACCGAACGGATGTGAAACTGAAATATCATTTTTGTAAGAAAAAGAAAAATTGTGAAATAATCAAATCGGATGTAAAAATGGCCTAAAGTAGATTACTAGAAATAAACTGTATGTAAACTGCAAAGGTAAAATTAATTAATTTGGCAGTGATTTGGTAGGCAGACCTTGTAAAGGTCTGGATAGTTGTTTCATGTAGTTAAGATCAAAATATAGTTTTGGCTGTACATACTAGAAGCAGGCGAGTATGTTTGCAAGGATGTTTATTACCTTTTATAGGTTGCTAGTACGTAGAATAGATTGCATCTGCAATCATAGGCTTCTTTAGGCAGATCGACATGAACGAAACATGACAAGTGTGCTCCGACGTAGGCTTCTTTAGCTAGATCGTTGGAGGATTTTGCACAGCCGATCCAGTTGCGGGCGCTCTTTCGAAGGACTGACACTTTGGATAGGGTCAAGTCCATATTAGTGACAAAGGAAACAAGAGGATATGAGTTCAACTTGGCAGAGCCTGAGCGCAACTTCGGGGTCCTAAAGGTTGTTTGAGTCAGCACCGGTCAGACGTAAGAGATTTAATCACGGTGCATGGGTGAAGAACATGCCTTTCATCTTGTAGCACATGGATAGGTAGGGAGAGGAGGTCCGACAGGCCAATTGACATTTGGTATCACTGCATGGTTGACTTCCCTAGAGTGACCATAGACTTTGGCTTCTTAGGAACTGTATATAAGAAGGATTCACTGCATTATATTATTCACCCTCTGCGGTATCCGGGGAAGACCTGGGTTAAATTGTTTTATTCTTTCTGCTTCATTTTAATTCTCGTTCACCAGATTTTATGTCTGATTCGTTTCTATTTTTCCTATTTTTCCCAAATCACAGAAGGGAAGGTCTAGATTGTAGTTCTTTGCAGCTTAGACGGTCATTGGAGCAGTTGTTGTCTTCAGCTTTTGTTTCTTTTGTTTCATGTACTTCGTTTCTCTTTTCCGTACTTTACTCTATATATGGGGACCTATACTATGAACTTTGTTATGTTTTATGTTTTGGTGGAGACTACTTGGTGCTTTTGGTTTCAGAAATAAATTTGGGATAATGTGGTTTTTAATGAGCTGTTTTGCTATTAATTTATAATTGGTGAAAGTTTTCTTCCGCTGTAATATTTTAATCATTTTATGTTGCTGCCTTAGTCTCTGTGCTATGTTATGGATTTTTATTTCATCTGACCACCCATGCTTCTAGTCAGGTCTAATTTTCGGGGTTCCTAGAGGTGTGGGGTGTCACATTGAAAGAATTACAATGGTTTATATCAACTATTTACAACTTTTTCATTTGCGAACTCATTTGAAATTATATTTTCTAGTACCTTGGTAACCCTCGACATAAGTTAAGTATTGATGCTTGTCTCTCTCATGTAATTATACATCACTTTTTTCATGCAATGAAATCAATATTTTCTTTATTAGCAATAATAAAAATAATCACTGATAAAAAAATAAGAAACCTAAAAATTATAATCTTATTCCAAAATAAAATAATTAGAAGACGACCATAATGCCCAAAAAGTAAAGCTCAAACTCTAACAAAATAAAATTTCTGGCCAAATATTTTAAAAGCTATAACAAAGAGAATATAGTATACTGTCATATAGACATAATAATGAATACAAAAATGACCTTGAGATCTTGAAATTAGCATAAAGATTGAAGTGCTAAAATGAAAAACTTCACTAGTTGATAATGATTTCCTAGAACAAGAGAAATTGCCTTGAAGAAGCAAAATAAGCATTGTAGAAATGAAATAAACTTTGATAAGCACTCAAAAAACAAAGCACGGTGAACGTAAGTGAACTTCAAAGGCATTGCATGGTCATGGGGAGAGCACGGTCATGCAAACTCATTAGCTGCAATTAATTCAAGTAACAAACTCAAATAGCTTAACCAATTTCAAACTCAATTCAAACAACAACCTAAAAAAATCAATCTAATCTAGTTAAAAATGGAAACCCAGAAGAATATTTGTTTTCAAATTACCTGATAAGAGTTAAAGGTGTTGGTAGAAGATATTTTTTGAGCTACATTTTAGGAATTAGGGTTTTGGGAAAGAGTTGACGTAGAGCTGAATTGCGTGAGCAAGTCGACGATGAGCTATTTTGTGACTAACTATACGATTGATAATGGATAAAAGAGGACGAGAGAGAAAAAGAATCGAATTAGATCCAAAGTAGATTTTTTTTCGGTTTTCATCGTTCTTTTGAGAGGAGGAGGAGGGTAAGAAAAAAAGTTAAGGGGTTAAAAGAGATTTGAGCGACCGCCTAAAATTTTAGAAAAGTTTGGTGAATTTTGGACGGGAATCAATTGGTTGTGTTTCTTCATTCATTTCATATTTTAAAATAATCAACGGTTGCGTTAGCTTTGAAATGCTACAAATTATTGCAACTAATAGCAAGTTTTGTTGTAGTGAGTAAGGCTCCGCAACATCAAAAAATAATATAATCCCAATATAAAAGGAATATTCTTGCAATTAATGCCTAACATGAACACCTGAGTATAGTTGTACACAACCTACATAGCACAATAGAAATATAAAATTGGTCCACTTACACATGCAATGATTCTTGCATGAAAATAACTGTTTTCACATCACGCTTTGCCTACATACCTAGTTACTCTTTGAGCTTTGTCACTGCACATGCTTCATCACCTCCAAGATGAGTATTTTTCCACTTTGCATAATCTTAGTTGAGACTCATTGTATAAAGGATTCAAAGAAGCATTTGGAATCATCAGAATGTGGCCATATATCCAAGCTTAATTCACAACATTACAAGTCATAATATTTTATTTTAGTTTCTTATCATTTTGGTAGTATAACATATACTACTAAGTAACTTGTAAAACCACATTTAAAATGACATATGTCAAATGTGTTTGAAATTAAAGTAGTTTGTAAAGTCAATAACATTAAAAGAAATCATCCACTTAGTAGCTTCATATCTTTATGAGAAACAAGTCAAAGCGGTCTATATAAATACACCACTATCACCACTCCCCCATCCTCTACATTCACTTCACGCATACATCCATTTAACACATTCAAGTAGTAAGCTAGCATCGTTGTTCCCAAAAAGTTTGGAAATAGACAACAACTGATAATGTATAAAAAAAATATCCATCATAAACCTTATCGAATACCTCTACCTCACTATCTTCAACATCGTTACCACGACATTGATGTTTCAACCAATCAAACCTAATAGCATGCGTACCCATCTTCTCTGCCTTTCCAACTTCCATGTTAATGCCAAATCGGTTATCCAATAACTCTAGAAGATCATTTATGTCTATCCCAGCCACCTCCTTTTTATGACAACATATCTAATAACCCGCCCTGAAACAGGCCTAAATTCCAACCTAGAAAAGGCAATCAAAACTTAAAACCATTCTAAGACTGGTTATTAGTTGATAAAATTTAAAAAAATACACAGTATTTTGAGCCAACTATCTATACTTTCAAAATCCAGCAGCGGAATGGATAAAATATAATATCAAAACATGTACCCACTATATAAATAAAACCATTTTAGAACATAACAATATCATCACATAGTCATACAACATAACATCAAAACCTTCATAGTATAATATCTCAAAACAATAACAACATAGTCTGAAACTAGGTACATGGAAACTATATAAAAAGAAATAAAAGATAGATGACTGCCAAAGTTTTCATCCTACCTTCATCTCCTAATTCAACTTTTTTCCTTTAACTTGTGCATTGTAATGAGGAAGGAGTCAGAACAATAAATTCTGGTAAAAGAAATCTCAAATTTTATAATAATAGTATTTGGGCAGTATTATCTAGATAAATAATATGTCTTGCGTATTCAGAATTATACCAAAAAGATAGCTTCAACTGTAAGCACAAAAGCTCTTCTAGTCCAACTACCAAACTCTAATGCAACTATCGTTTACGAGCAAGAAAAGGCACCAGAACCACTTAATACTTTTTCATTTGGAATTAGGTAGATGTCGACAATTTAATACCTGTAAAATGGGCAGGTCCCATCATTTAGTACATAATCCAAAGGCAGGTCCTCCATTGCTCTTCGTAGATGACATCGTTCGAAATCCCATTAGGTCACTTAATACTTCTCCTATACGAAAGAGGCTGACCTTACAGTAGTCACTTAGTGCCTCTAAACCAAGAATGAACCCTTTTAAAGATTCCTTCTACCATATCAATAGCATGAGTAATACCCATAATCCAAGTAGTGATATCTCATATTAGTCTGGCTATTCGTATGCAGCGGCTGCCAGATTAACTGGGTAGAATTACCCTACAGAATTAAAATTAACCTCTGGTCCATCAAGTTTATTTATCATAGGAGATGTCCCACACTAGTCCCCAAAGTTACACTGTTGGTACTCTGATGCAACTGGGCCAACTTGTATGTACTTTAGAAGGACCTCGCATCTCTATAACTTAGTATACTTCATATCTATGCCAGTAATGTATAAATATAAACACTATCCTACACAATTAATAATTAAGGCCATATAAGATAACCCTTTATTACGTCTTTAATTATAAATTAAACTCCATAATTACCATTAACTACCTTCCTAAGAAATTAATGCTATTCACTACCGTATTAATTATAATCAATATGTACAATACGCTATAATCATTGCATTGTTAACTTTAATAACCAATACTTTAATATTATACATATGTATATGTGTACGAGACCGACAATTCAAATATTACTCCTTATCATATGCCCAATAATTCGCTTACTAAACTGTTTAAAATGTCAAACTTATACAAATCTCAAAATTCCATACAAGGAAAACTATTATCCATAGCCAACAAAACTAGACTCGTAGAACAATGGAATATCACCAAACTTGTTTCATGCTAATATACTAGAATTACTCTTCCTATTTTAGAGAAACAAATCTTACAAATTCAGATCTTTTATATTCCGTTCAACCTTTACACATACAATCTTAGAGTGAGAAAAGGATTCACGTTTATTTAATTTATATAAATAGGCAATGCAAACTACAAATAGCCAAATTCATACTTTGCACACTATTGTTAATTTATTTATTTTTGGAATCCTTTAACCCCACAAGCGAAGATAAAAGGGATAAAGTTGAATATACTATAAATTATCTAATTCCAAACAACAAATTCAATTCTAGTATCACTACAAGAAAAGTCCTTATTCATAGCATAAGAGAATTAAAGAAAACATCGTTTAATCATCAAAGCTGTTGGTAGCTATTTAATAAAACAAAGCCAAATATTGTCTCGCTATAGAATGTTCTCGCTTACCCTTCTCTGAAATTTTAGCGAAACATTTTCTAGGTCTCTCTTTCACTCTTCTCCATCTCGCTATAGAATATTATCATGTATTGGTTATTATAAAAATGACCAACAAATCTCACTTATAGTAAATGTGTGAACCACTAAATTTGATTTCCGTGTTGAACATATATACACTATATTTCTTATAATGCTCATGTTCTATTATTTTGTCCGTCTTGCATTGTTATTCGCTGCTCTAAGAACCACTATATTGTGTAAAACAAGAATTTCCATAGGAACATTTGCTATTTTGTATTGGTTATTATATAAATGATATTAATCACTTTTACCGAATGTTTGAACCAAAATTCTCAATTTCCATTATGAACATAAACTAACTAATTTTTTCATAGTACTCATGCTCTGCTCTTTTACGCATCTGGTATGGGTGTTCACTACTCTTAGCATTACACATCTGGTATGGGTGTTCATAGGAACATTAGTAATACTCATCCATGTACACTGTGTGAATAATTAATAAGGCATGCACTAAAAAATAAATAAAGGTATGGTACAATAATGTAGTAATCTATATGGACTTTCTTAATTGAGGTTATGCTTCATTGTGTGTTTGTATTCATGAATAGGTAACCCATTTAGAAAATTACAACCAGCAAAAAGCTCTGGATAGTTGGATGATGGTTTAAACTGTGATTATAATATTTCCGCCTCCTATTGTTGGATTTGGATCATGGAAGCTAATAGTTTATATAAATTCCTAGTCTTTTGGTTTGGTTCTGTATTTTTTATTTTCCAACAAGTAATTTAACTTGATTTGTTGGTTTGATTATGATTTTCTATGGAATTTCTTAGTATTGGTGAATGCATCTTTTTTATCGAATTGTGGTAATACACATGAATTCCTAACTTATTTTTATGAAATTTATTTGTAGCCAAAAGCTTTGATGACTGATCACATTGTTTTTTTCAAAGTATTTAACTGAATTTCCAAAAACAGTAAAATACGATCTTTGCAAAGTTGATGATGATTTTGTAGAATTAATAAGTTCTTAACAAAATTGCATGTATTTAGATGTCCAATTTCATGATGTTTGCTTCAACATTGATTTAATAGTGATGTATAATTAAATTTAAAGACGCTAGAGACCTGAAATATCAGCTTACTAGCTGTTTGAATAACAGTACCCATATATCTTTGCTATAATCCAACCTCTATAATTTTTCCCATGTCTTAAAAACAATTGAGAAATTGTCTTTGTGTTTATATCCAGCCTCTATAACAGTACCCATATACTATGCCCATGTAGACGCACTAATGATTTGGATTCAGAGATTATTCTGAAAGTTACTGAAGAGTATAATGTGCAGGTCTATATTTTTTTTATTTTTTCCATTTCGATACTTCATTATGTAAAATATTCTATGCATTGTTTATTTTTGCTTTGTATGTTATTTTATTAAGGAACTTGAACTACAACCATTCTTTATTCAGATCACTAGTATACATGAACCAAGATAGACATAGCTATAGGATTGTTATAGCATCCACATATTTTAGGCACTTGCATGTGTAATTGGGAAGAATTTGAAACTTTGGCATATATGAAATGCGGATAAATTGAAATGGCAAACATTCATTTTTCATTAAAAGTCGTATCATTATGTTATGTAGAGTATATGGTTATTTTACAAAACAATTGAATTATATTTTAGTATTATAATAGTACTTCAACTGAACTGCAAAATGCAACTCAGTTTTGCAATTAAATTGCAAAACAAAACTATATTGCAAAACTGAGAACTCGATTTTGCAAATTGAAATGCACTCGGTTTGCAAAAACTGATTTGCAATTTTCAACTCAGTTTGTTGCAGCTCAGTTGCATTGCAAATTCCAACTTAGTTTTGCAACTGAAATGCAACTCAGTTGCAAAACCGAGTTGTAAATAACCATTTCATTTTCACCGTCTGGCAAATAATGCTGTATAATTTTTATTCTGACTATATCAAGGTGACTAGCCACAATAAATTTATCTACACTTGTTTAATGTTTGTTTTCCGGTATTGGAACAACAAATTATTGTCATGGAAGGTCGACTCAACTTAGGGTGGTCGGAATAAATTAATACGAGGAGGTTGCATAAGGGTATTGATGATATTAAAGATGCACCTAGAATTGTAAATGTTGAAATATGCACGAGTGAAAAAGTTTTCAAGGTTCTTACATATGAAGTCGTGACTATACTAACAAAATTTGTTGGTACAAGTTTCATATCCATGTCAACTCTGCCGCATAGGTATTGGGCCTTGGATTGAAAGCCTGACCCAGAATGACTGCCAGGCTGAGCTAGAGATAGTATCCTAACTGTTTTGTTCTATCATGTCATCATTGCTAAGATCAGCATAAGCGACAATGCAGATTAGGCTGTAAATAAATATTTTAAACATATTTGTTTTTGGCATGATAGTTAAATATGGAGCTACGAGGAGGAAATATTTGATTAAGTATGTAGAATTAGTGGGATGATATGGGCTATATATAGAGATACAATGCCTATTAGGAAGTTATAGTGGGGGTAGGATATTACTAAGCTAGTTATATTTGCTGACTTTGAATTCGCCGTGTTTGATAATGCAATTTTAACGAAGTGTTCCCACCTCTCAAGTAATCCTACCTGCGACCTAAAGAAATCTTTTTCGCTTCATATCCTTACTAATTTTTATTTTTAAATCATCATCTACTAGCTACCATGGTAAGCACAGAGCCAGCTCTGCTCCTACATGTTATGCTTATCGACATTTTTATTACAGTTCCACTCACTTATAAATTCAGTTCTTTTGAGTAACTGATTGTTAAACCAATTTACATGTAATGTCAAAAGGTAGGATTTCTATATTAGAGTGATAAGAAGCATGAATGTACTTGTTTTTATCTGTAATGTTCCTTGCATTTAAACTGAGGTGTTGATTTACAAGTTGCAAGTTGGATTGGTGATCTACTGGATAGGGGAATTCTAACCGTGTCTCGTGCTTCTAGAGACAACCATGAGGCTCAAGTGCAGTTCGCATTAGAGCGTGGTATTCCAGCAATATTAGGCATCATTTCTATGCACCGTCTTCCTTTTCCAGCCAATTCTTTCGGTATGGCTCATTGCTCTAGGTACTCATCCCATGGACTGAATTTGGTAATTTTCATAAACATCTTTTACTGTTATATTATAAAACAATTCATAAGTGATAAGGTTTAAGAACAAAAAAGTTGACCCGATAATTCTATCCTTACACAAATACACGATTGTAATATTCATACACAAAATGTTTCAATTGGAAGAATGTGTTGCCATAATTTTTTGTGGTTGCATCCAATTAACCATCCAAATTATATTATGTTTGCAAAAAGCATGACCATAATCCTTTGTGGGCGATGAATGTTGTCCCTTCTTATGGTCCAAACTCGCTTGGCATAGTTCACGATAGAGGTTTAATCGGTACCTATTAAGATTGGTAAGTAACCGAGTGTGTGTTTTTGTGCATACAAGATCATAAAACTATTAGTTTTATTTCAGTGTCTATCTTTTAGGTAATGCACAGGTTAACTTTTTCATGCATGTAGTGTCTATCATCTGTTCATTGTTTTGACAACGTACACTGTCATCAGTTTACACGTTGCACTTGATACTATATCTCTGAATCATGGCATACTTCAAAGTTTCATATGCACAGTAAAGCCCCGATCAGTCATTATATGTTAATTCTGTAGTTGTATTACTTATCATAGTATTTACATTTCTGTAAATAAATTAACCATGATTGATTATATCTCTTTTGTAGGTGCGAACCATTTTCAATTAAAAATCATATCAGATGTGAACCATTTTCAATTAAAAGTCATATCTAATGCAGTGGTTATTTCATTAACTATTAGTTACATCCATATTTCTTGTATGTATTTCCTTATTTCCTCTTATTTTTATTTGCTTTTATATTTATATAATTGGGGTTGGATGATATAAAATGGAATTCTTAGTCCTAATGCATAATACATATGATGAATTTACATTTATTTATGTTCTTAGAACATTAAAACTGATCCAAAATCATCTAATCACCATATCTACTTTGGTTTATCAAGTGCAATATATAAGTTCAACCTTTTTGAAAAATTATTACTACACAGATTTAAACAACAAGATCAAACTCTTATTATGTGAATAACCAAATATCTAATTTATTTTGTAACTAGTTGTTTTCACCTAAATCATTATTTTCGTTTGAAAAAAAATTGTAATGACAAAGTATTTCATGAATAATTTCAATTTCACTTGTGCTGTCATAGCTGATAGTTCAAAATAATGTTACAACGCCCAATTAACAATAGCACAAATAATTGGATTACACAAAAGATTTCAACGTAATTGGATGAAACAAAAACATATTTTGCTCCTCACATTTATATGTGGTCAGTAAGAATAATTAGTCAAAAATATATTTCCATGTATACTATTAGCCTGATGTTTGGTACACGTGGATTCGCCAAAACCATTCATAGATACACGTAGATTGAGTCTAGGCCTGACTGTACACGACTTTGACCACGATAGTCAAGCTTAGTTTTTTTCATGTTTCACTAGAAGCAACCATGCTATGTTCCCTACAGTTATATTTTCTTCCATATCGATGTATTTTATGTGGATGGGGTGTTTAACTTCACAAATCATAGGCTCTGTGTGATTTGTGATACTTATTCAAGGGCAGAAGGTTGAAGATAATATGGTGGTTAAGAATGGTTAAAGAGGTGTTGTCATATTTGATGAGGTACATTCTACTGTTGTCATTATACTTTTGCATTATACTATTTTGTTCATACTCCCAGTCCATTGATTATATTAGTAGTTTAGTGCGCTAAGTTTTTGAGCCTACAAAGTTAACGTCATGTATACTAAAGTTTTAAATACATCAACTGTTATTTTATGGCTCGTTCTGATCTTTTACGAGTTGTAAAGAGATTTAAAACATTCATCCTCCATCTTTATATTGTTATGTAGTGATGTAGACTTATGCACATCAATTACAATGCTATTTTAGATAATTCTATTACTTTTGCTTTACAGGTAGATAGATGACTGTGATGCGAAAAAAGGTTGCAGCAAGTTATGGATCGAATTTATTTTTGCTGCTAGAACTATTTTTTGGTTTTAACGTATGTACTACTAGCTTTTGTTTTGCTATTGCTATTTTTTCTATATTTTGTTAATGAACTATAGATGACGAACTATTTATGTTTAGTGTAATAATATTGTGTATTTTGATTATGAAATTTCATACGTTGGTTATCAAATATTTGTCCAAAATGTGGTATTGATACAATATGTTGATTTTGAAATGTGGTATACACACACATATTGACCGATGTTTACTAAAATGGAATTTATAGAAAAGTAGAAAAAGCCTAATGACTTACCTTTGTATATAATTTAACGGCGTTTTTAAAACGCTGCTAAAACATTCCACGGTGTTTTTTAAATGCTGTTGAATGTTTTAACATCGTTTTAAAAATGCCTTAAATTGTATCTAAAAATATAACCAAATACAATTTAACGGCGTTTTCAAAACGATATTAGAACATTCTACGGCGTTTTTTAAACACCGTTGAATGTTTTAACAGCGTTTTAAAAATGCCGTTGAATTGTTTTAACAGTGTTTTCAAAAAATGCCATTAAATTAGACCAAGTGCTGTTAAATGATTTCATGACACCATGGAAATGCTGTAAAAAAGGATATTTTACAGCGTTTATTCCTTATCATTGTATATATATGACATATAACTGCATGTCGATATACAACGTATGTAAAAACGTTGTTAATAGCTTTTATATCGTTTTTGAAACACTGTTAAAGGTCCTTTTAGTTGCAGTGTATATTAATATAAAATAATTGCAATTCCAACTTCAAAGATTGACATTTCACTTGAGGGAATTCTAATTTTTTATTGTTTAGAGTTTGCATTTATAGAATTCCCTAAGTCATATATCAAATCCAAATAGATATTACATAATTACTAAATGGGAAAATTAAAATCACATTCACTAAATATTTCCTATTATTGGACTGGATTTGATCTATACCACTTCTACTTCTCTTTAAGACCTTCCCCTTTTGAATATGCAATAAGTAAATATTATATAAATTGGATTTAAAATTAGAAACTAAAGAGGAATAGAAGATGGAATTTAAATAAATTAGAGATCTAAACCTCTTACCTAGAAACCCAAATTGTTTTTTAAAATCTATGGGAGAAGAAACTAACGAAGCTTCGTTGCTGCTCTCAAAACCATATAAAGAGATGTAAGGTTATGGGGGTCTATTTATAGAGGTGATAAGGAATGAGAGCCATTGGATTAAAATAATTAAATCCAACCTATTCTAGCCTGGGGTTTTCCTTACCCATTACCCCTCACCAGTCGACCGATCCAAATAAGGATGTCGACCGATCATTTAATTCTGGTCGAGTCTATTTATTTTCAATTTCGTATACTTATTATATCAATTAATTTATATTTGTCAAACAATAATTTTAAAGTTTAAATTAACGTATTGTTTTGTTAACATTAAATTCAAATTTCAAATATTAAATTCACTTGAATTATTTTAAACTCGAAAACTTCAGACATCCATAACTTTTGCATTTGAACTCTGATTATGAAACTTTATACGTGAAAATTGATCAGAAAAGTTCCACGGATGAAAAGGTGCAACTTTCGTGATCAAATTCTGACATTTATAGAAATTCCATTTCTAGCCTTATCTTAATTATTTACAGTGTGTTACACTATCACTCCTTAAAAATGGATTTCTCCCCTGAATCCACAAGGAAAAATAGTGTAACATGCACTCAAACCATGTTATACAATCGAGTTTTCTATACAACCATTTACTCAACCAAAAATGCAATGTGATTATGTATGCAACATACTATAGGTGAGCTCAGTCCTAGCATGAATGCAAGTTCATGATTTATAGGCATGTATGCAAACATCCTAAATATACAAAAGATTCTATATGAGTGCAAAATAATAATAAAAGTGTGGCAACCATCTATTACCATCTAATCTAACAACCATGAAGCAACCAAATATTAAATTTGAGGAGAGAAGTTTACCAAAGAAAATATCGGGGTGAGAAATTTTCATCTTTTCTTCAGTTTACCATGTACTTTCTACTGGGTTATCTCCCCATTAAAATCGGAACAACCTATTTCCTTGCTAGAAGCTTCTTACTACTATGTTTCACTATGCATGCGCTGACATGGGGGGTTATTGGCTCCGTCCCAACATCTATTAACTGATCAGGCTCTACTATAGTGGCAGTGTCATGTAAACATTTCCTCAAGTGTGAAACATGGAAGGAATCATGGACTCCCCCTAACTTGTTCGGATGCTCCACTCGATAAGCAAGTTTCCTCACCCTCTCTAAAATTAGGAAAGGCTTAATGAACCTTGGTGTCAACTTCCCAGATGTACAAAACCTTATAAACTTTCTAATAGGGGAAACCTTAACAAATACCATGTCCCCAACTAAAAACTCCAGTTCTTTTCTTCGACTATCAATGTAGGACTTTTGACAGTCTTGAACGACATTTATTTGACATCTAATCAATTCTACTTTCTCGGAGGTCTCGTGGATCGAATATGGTCCCAGTACTGCTTTGTTGGCAGTTTTCTACCAACAATTTGGTGATTTGCATGGCCTTCCATTTAAAGCTTCAAAGGGTTGCTTGGTAACTGTTGTTGTATGTGAACTCTACCAAGAGTAATTGTTGTTCCCAAAGTCCTCGTAAACTCATGATACAAGCTCTCAACAAATCTTCTAAAATTTTGTTCAACCTTTCCATCTAACAGTCGGTCTGTGGGTTGTAAGCAGTGCTAAGATTCAAAATCATTCCCAAAGTAGATTGAAAACTCCTCCAGAATTCTCTAGTGAACAAGGGGTCTCTATCACCAAAAATGCTGACCAGAATTCTAGGTGGTCGCACCACTTCCTTAACATAAACATGTGCTAAATATGCTACGGTCCTATTACTCTTAATAGGATAAAGTGGCAACCTTAGTGAGCTTATCCACTATAACACAAATAGCTTCATAGATAAAGTTCACAGATATACGCTCCCACTTCCAAGTCGACACCTCTTATGGTAATAATAGTCCTACGGGCTTCCCTTGCTTCACCTTAATCATTTGGCATGTTAAACACCTAGAAGCATACTCCACAAACATTCTCTTCATTCCTAGCAAGAATCCTCTTCTTTATACATCTTATCTCCTTTGGGGTGAACAATCATCTTATAAGGTGACACTCAACTAGAACTACTTCTAACACATCCTCCAACATTAGGACACATAGGTGTCCATCTCTCCTCAACCACCCCCTTTGGTCTAAAGCATGCCTACCTTTATGGGGGAAATGTTCATCCCTACTTAGCTTGCCAAAAATATCTACTAGCATCACATCCTCCTTCTACCCTAGCCCGATGCGATCCATTAAAGCCTGACTCAATTCCATAACTGTCAGATATCCTTGAGTGAGTATCGTTGGCAATTGGAATTAAAATTTGAGCGGAACTCCAATCACCTCCACTCGTATATAATGTTGATACACGAAGATTTTGATCAATGACAATGAAACTTCAACAAATAAGAAGAGAATGCAAAAGCTAGAAGAAGATAGATGAAGACCAAAGTATAAACATTAGTATGATTTTCTATGTGTCTTAGTCTAGATTATTTGTTAAAATCTATCCTCAAGAGATTTGCACGAACATTAGAACACATTCATAAAAACTTCATTCACATGTTCACTGTGCATACTTTTATACTTCAGTCAACTGAATTACCTGTGTAGTCGACTGAAATTATTCCTGAAAATTTTTCTTCATATTTTCAGTCGACTGAATCTCCTGCTCAGTCGACTGAATTTAAACCTGCGAATTTTCTCTGAAAAGACACATTCTTCTTCCCAAGAGTTGCAACCATTCATCAATGGAAATGGAAGCATCTCTTGTTTGCAACCCTTGACAACTTATGCACCTCTTCTACAAGTATATATACATGATTCTAACATCATTTAATTCACCGAATTCTCTTTCTTTAATCTAACTATTCTCTTGTTCATATTTTCTAGATATTCTCAAAGCATTCACTAATCTATTGCTTGAATCATTATTTTTGTTTATAACATTCTTTTGATTCATAGCAATTCACATTTCCTAAATCTTCACAAACACATTTCATATTCTCGAGGATAAGATTATAGGAATATTGTACTACATTAGACTCATTAGTGTTGACAAGAACACAACAAGTCGAATATTGTATTTTAGTAATTGAGTTGAAGTCCTCTTCGGTAGTTGAGGCAAGAAATCCCGTTCGGTTGTTCGGGTAAGTTGTAAACCTATTCCTCCGGGTGAAGTGAGGGTGTTAGTTAGTGAAATTCCTAACTGAAGCTTAGGGACTGGACGTAGGACGAGAGGTCCGAACCAGTATAAAATCCTGGTGTTACCTTGCATTTACCTACTTTATCTACCTAGACTATTCCGTTATTCCATATTACACGATCCTACCGCTTAGCCTCCTCTTTCAATTGGTATCAGAGCTAGGCCGTCCTATAACCATAACACCGTTATTAGACATATTGATAATATGGAAAATAACGCAAGTACAAGCACAACATCTGCCTATAGTTCTACATTTGCAGAAGGACAATCCACCCAAAGACCTCCTCTATTTAATGGACTAAACTATAACTATTGGGCTACAAGGATGAGGATTTATATGCAAGCAACAAGTTTCGAAGCCTGGAATGCTACTCAAGTAGAGTTCGTTGTACCTACAACCGATTATCATACATGGACACAAATTCAAAAGAATGAAGCAAGTGCAAATGCCAAAGCTATGAATATGCTATTTTGCGCCCTAGATAGAAATGAATTCAACCGTGTTAGCATATGTACTACTGCATATCAGATATGGGAAACTCTTAAAGTCATACATGAAGGCACAAACAAGGTTAAACAAACAAAGATATCCATGCTGAAGAATCAATTCCAAAACTTTAGAATGTGATAAAATGAATCCATCAATGACATGTACTCAAGATTTCAAGACATTCATCATGCTCTAATCGGACTAGGAGAAAGATACACGGACTTTGACATTGTGTCTAAAATTCTAAATTCACTCACTGATGAATGGGAGAGAAAAGTACTAGCAATCGAGGAAACAAATGATTTATCTACAATGAAACCAGAAGAATTGATTGGAAATCTTATGTCGTATGAAGTAAATATGCAAGCTAAAAAGGATCAAGCTCAAGGAAGAAAGAATATTGCTTTTCATGCGGAAAAGGAAGAATCAGAGTCTGAAGATGAGGATCTAGCATTTATAGCCAAAAATTTCAAGAAATTCCTAAAGTATGGAAAAGGAAACAAAAACGGATTCAAAAAGAATGTCTTGAACAAACCATCATCCTAAAATATAGAATGCTTCAATTGTCATAAGAAGGGACATATGCAAAAAGATTGTCAAGAACAAATGAAGGAAAATTAGAAACACTTCAAAAACAAGAAGGATAAATTCAAAAAGAAGGCATTTTCTGTAACATGGGACGATTCAGGTTCATCATCATCCGAAAATGATAGTGATAGCGACAATGAACAGACAAATGTATGCTTCATGGCTCAAGAATCTGAGGTAAATAATTTAACTTTCGACGATTTAATTGAAGTAAACACTGAACTTTTGAACACAATAAAAACTCTTAAAAAGAAACTCAAAGAAACTCGTGAAAATCAAAACAAAGCTGAATTTGAACGAGATATGTTAAATGATGAAAAGAAAATTCTTGAAGAAGAACTTGAAAAAGTTCAAGAATCTTATTCAAATTCAGAAACTCAATTATCACTTTTAAGTCAAGAAATTGAAACTCAAAAGATAAAGAATGATATTATTGCTTCTGAAAATCATGAGTTAAAAACTAAGATTAGACAAGTTGAGTTAGAAAATAATAGTCTTCAAGCTAGATTAGATAACATCACAAAAAATGTTTCTAACTTCAACAAAGGAAGAGAAAATTTATCTAAGATTTTAGAAAATTCTCAATCCTCTTCAAGTAAACACGGATTAGGATATAAAAAGGAGTCAAAAATTCCTAAAAAGAAAAATACACATTTTAAGTGGAATATGGATTCAAAACAACAAATATTAATAAGAAATAAATATATTAAAACATTTATGGATAATGTTCATCATAATAAAAACTATATTTATGAAAAGGACACTAAACCAAATTGGGTTTGGTTTCCTAAAACTATAACTTCTTAGGACCCTATTAAAAAGTGGGTACCAATAATTTCATATCTATTTTTCAGGTCCCACTTAAAAAGAAGAAATGGATATTAGACAGTGTTGTTCAAAACACATGACCGGAGATAAAGATATGCTTACAAACATCACATACTTTGATGGTGGCTCGGTTACCTTCGGAGACAATTCAAAAAGCTATATCATTGGCAAAGGAGATGTCAACAATTACGGTACATCAAATTTACCTTTTATAACAAATGTTTCATTAGTTGAAAATCTAAAACATAATCTACTTAGCATAAGTCAACTGTGTGACAAAGGTTTTAAAATAACTTTCTCGAATAATAAATGTAGTATTTTTGATCAAAACCAAAATCTTATTTTTGAAGGAAATAGAGATAGAAATATTTATGTTTTAAATATGAATATTAATCATAATTCAAATATGTGTTTACTTGTCAAAGATAATGATCCTTGGTTATGGCACAAAAGATTTTGTCATATAAATTTTAAAACTATTAGAAAACTTTCTAAAAATGAACTAGTAAGAGGATTACCCAAAATAAATTTTAAAATAAATAATTTTTGTGATGATTGTCAAAAGGGAAAATTAACGAAATCATCTTTTAAATCTAAGAAAAATATTTCAACTTTACAACCATTAGAATTACTACATATGGATTTATTCGGACCAACACAAGTTCAATCCATTAATCATAGTCGATACGTATTTGTAATTGTTGATGATTTTTCAAGATATACATGGACTATTTTTATGAAAAATAAAAGCGAAACTTTTTAGCATTTTAAAACATTTGTCAAAAGAATTCAAAATATTAAAGATTTGAAAATTAAAAATATTCGAAGTGATCATGGAGGCGAATTCGAAAATGAAGTTTTTGAAACGTTTTGTAAAAAGAAAGGAATTAATCATAATTTTTCTTTTCCTAGAACTCCTCAACAAAATGGAGTTGTAGAAAGAAAGAATAGAACATTACAAGAATGCGCAAGAACATTGTTAAATGGGTGTTCTCTACCAAAACATTTTTGGGCAGAAGCCATTGCTACTGCATGTTATGTGTTAAATAGAATTTCAATTAGACCTTTAACTAAAAATACTTCTTATGAACTATTCAATAATAAAAAACCAAATATATATTATTTTAAAATATTTGGATCAAAATGTTTTATTTTAAATACAAAAGATCAACTAGGAAAATTCGATTCAAAAGCCGATGAAGGAATTTTTGTAGGATATTCTGAACGAAGTAAAGCATATCGAGTATTTAATAAATGAACAAACTTAATTGTAGAAACTTTGCATATATCTTTTGATGAAAATTTTAATAAAAATGTAAATATAAAAGATGATGAAGAATTGATAAATATAGAAGAAATAAACCTTGAAAATAATAAAGAACTAAGATCTCCTCCTAGAATATTACGAGATCATCCAACTCAAAATATAATAGGAGAAATAAATTCTCAAGTTAGAACAAGAAATCAACAAAATCAAATGGGTCATGTAGCTTTCATTTCATCTATAGAACCTAAAAATCCAAAAGAAGCATCAACGGATGATTATTGGATTATCGCAATGCGAGAAGAATTAAATCAATTTGAACGTAACAATGTTTGGGAATTGGTTCCCCGTCCTAATAATCAATCAGTAATTGGAGCAAAATGGATTTACAAAAATAAAGTGGATGAACAAGGTAATATAACAAGGAATAAAGCAAGACTAGTAGCACAAGGGTATAATCAAGAGGAAGGTATTGATTTTGAAGAAACATTTGCTCCCGTTGCAAGATTGGAAGCAATACGTATATTATTAGCCTTTGCTTGTTTTCACAATTTTAAACTTTATCAAATGGATGTTAAAAGTGCATTTTTAAATGGTTTTATTAAAGAAAATGTATATGTAGAACAACCTCCGTTATTTATACATGAAAAATATCCGGATCATGTATTTAAATTAAAGAAAGCACTATATGGTCTTAAACAAGCTCCTCGTGCTTGGTATGAAAGACTTAAAAGTTATTTATTAAACTCAGGATTTAAAATTGGAAAAGTAGATCAAACACTCTTTATTAAAAATACTGCCAAAGATATTTTAATAATTCAAATATATGTAGATGATATTATTTTTGTTTCAACAAATGAAAACTTGTGTAAAGAATTTTCAGATATAATGACTAATGAGTTCGAAATGTCTCATATGGGAGAACTATCATATTTTCTCGGACTTCAAATCAAACAATTAACAAATGGAATTTTTATAAACCAAGAAAAATATTGTGATAATTTAATAAAACGATTTGGTATGGAAAACACTTCTGCTAAACCTACTCCTATGAGTACCACTACACATCTCGATCGAGATGAAAATGGCAAAAGTGTAGATCAAAAATTATTTAGAAGTATGATAGGTTCTTTGCTCTATTTAACCGCTAGTAGACCTGACATAATGATGAGTGTTTGTTTATGTGCACATTTTCAATCGATCCTAAAGATTCACACTTAAGAGCAGTAAAACGAATAATGCGATATCTTAACCAAACTAAAGATTTCGGTCTTTTCTATCCAAAGGAATGTTCATTTGAGTTAGTGTCATTCAGTGATGCTGATTTTGATGGATCCCGAACGGATAGAAAAAGTACAAGTGGTACTTGCCATTTCATTGGAAAATCACTTGTATCTTGGTTTAGTAAGAAACAAAATTGTGTCTCGCTCTCCACATGCGAAGCAAAGTATATATCAGCTGCTTTAGCTTGCACTCAAGTTATATACATGCAACAAACACTTAAAGATTTTAATATAAATTTAACAAATTCTACAATATATTGTGATAATACAAGTACAATAAACTTATCTAAAAATCCGGTTAATCACTCTCGTACAAAACATATAGATATTCGTCATCATTTTTTACGTGACAATATCGAAAAAGGAATAATTAATTTAGAACATATTTCTACCGAAAATCAAATTGCCGATATATTTACTAAACCTCTATTAGAAAACTCCTTTATAAAACTTCGACGAGAATTAGGTATAATATCCTTTAAAGATATCAATTAGAGATGCATTTGAAATAATCACTCATTTCAGTCGACTAAAACAATCTGTTCAGTCGACTGAATGAACATATCAAATATTTTTGGGAAATGTTATATGCTACGTTATATAATTTATAGACCACACTTTTTAAAAACTGAATTTTTAATAAGAATCATACTTTTCTAACAAAATTCTCCTAACCATTAAATCATTATGCGGTTAAAAATCTAAATAATTTATAACCATTAGTTGTTTAGTAAAACTCTACTATAAATAAATTCTAAAGCATTTTATTTTCACATCTCGATTTTATGATTAAAAGCTTAAACAATTTCAATATAAAATGTCGTCAAACAACTCCTTCTCTCCGATCAATATCACTTCGTCAGTTGATAACACTCCAACATCGCCAAAACTTCCCACACCAACACCAGCACATAAGCCGGTTTACAAATGGGAAAATTATCGTACTGGTTTCACACCAGAATCGAAAAAGGAGAAAAGTGGACTCTTTATTTCACCTGACACAAAAAGAAAGATTGATGAAATTCATCACTTTCAACAACAACAGATAGATCTTCAACGAGAGCTATACTTCGAGCAAAAAGTTGCAGCTAGAAGGTTAAGCTTTCTAGAGCAAATTGGTTTACGCTTCTGTGGATCAAAGAAGAACGAAGTGGCTGAACCTCTACCTTGCCCTGTTAGCTCACTTGATCCGTCTTCATCTTATCGTACACCAGTTGATCCTGTGAATCCTTGGATGTCTCCTAAGACTCCTCAATATAGTCCGAATTCATGGGATATAAATTACATGAAGAATGAAGGAAAGAAGACTCCAAGTCCATCCCCAAAGAAGTAGTTGAATTTTGAAATATTTGTATCAATATTTTTGTAATTATTCCTTTAAATAAATTGTTTAATTTCAAAAATTAACTGAAACAACAACATTGCATGTTTCAGTCGACTGAATTCCCCTGCTTAGTCGACTGAAAATATGACAGAAAACAATATATGCAAACTTCAGTCGACTGGAACCATCTGCACAGTCGACTGAAAATTCAACAGAAAATTTCAGCAACAAAATTCAGTCGACTGAATGTACTGCTCAGTCGACTGAATCTATCACAGAACACTTCGGCCTTTGATTCAGCCGACTGAACAGAACATTCAGTCGACTGAATCTATCACAGAACACTTCGGCCTTTGATTCAGCCGACTGAACAGAACATTCAGTCGACTGAACGCTGCTTCCCAGGCAGAATTTCCCCTTTTAACCATCAGATTTTACCCTACCAATTCACTTTTACCTCCTACAAACCTTCTTCCCCAAATTAATTTCGAAACCCTAGCTCTCAAATTCCTCAAAATCAAATCTCACCAAAATGGCACCAAAAAGATCACAAGCCTCATCTTCTTCATCCTCCGAGCCAATTGATGCTCAAATAGCACAATGGCTTTATGATGGAACCGTTGTCACTCGATGGAACAAGATGAAGAATTCTCGAATTTTTGAGCATTCTTTCGTTGATTTTCAAAGCTTTCAAACCTACAACCTTCAAACGTTAACAGATCCGGCAGGTTTGACTCCGCTTCTAGATTTGAAAAGAAATGATCATGCCATTAATCATGTAATGGTAAAATTATTTTATGCTAATCTTAATCTTGGACACCAAACTCCAAGAAATCTAAACAATAGTGTTTGGAGTATGGTGTGTGGAAAGAAAGTTTGGTTCTCCTTGGATAGAATAGCACACATTTTAGAGTCCCCAAATGTTGGAAGAAAGCTCGAGGAGATAGAATTCAATCCACACATTCGTGACAACATCAACCATCGATTTATGGATGATAACATCAACTTTACGGATCTTAAGTCCACCTACCTTCGACCTATGGCAAGAATCCTCCATAAAGCCCTAATGAGAACAATTACTCCTCGCACGGGCTCATACGAAATTGTCTACCCAAATAACTATCGAGCTTTATATGCTATTTTTGGCAATATACAAGTTAATTGGGTACAACTTATTCTTGATGAGTTTCTCACTTTCAACAATGGCAAAATGCGCACTATTTACTTTGAAGAGTACATCATGCGACTTCTTCTAAATGTCGATACGCCATTACCTGAATCAGAGAATACAATGGTCCATCAGATTAACCATCGGACCATAAGCCTAATGCAACTCCCATCTCGACCTCCTCGCATAATATCACTTGCCGAATGGGAAGCAAGGCATCAAGAACAACAACAACAACCTCCTCAACCTCGCCACGAAGAACATCTCGAGCAAGATGATGAAACTCGTCTTATTGACCCAAGCTTCACTACCAACCAATCCTTGGGGATATTGTCAACAAATCAACAAATTCTTGACACTCGTCTTAAAAGGTAGATCATAAGCTTGATAAAATCAAAGGATTCTTCAACAAGCTTTGGGATCAATCTCGTGCTCAAGCACCACTACTGCTTCAACGTCTTGCGGCAAACGTCCGGCACCCACGTTTACATGGACGACATCCGAAGAGCATACAAGTAGCAGCGCAAGCGGAGCTAGTTGTAGCCAAGGAGGAAGAGCACCTAGACCACCAACAGGAGGACCCGTCATACGTGAACCAATTGGAAGGGAAGGTTCATATGACTGGGATAAGGATGAGTGATTTTTTTTGTTTTGATGTCTATTTTTAAACTTTCTAATGGCTTGTATAAATAACCATTTTATGCTTCTCTGTCATAACATTTTTATTTCTCTTAATTCATGCTTATATTCTCTATGATTTAGTGATTGTTTTGATATATTGTTACTGTTGTTAGTTCTTCCTTTTTGTCGATGACTAAGGGGGAGAAAATCTATGGTACTAACTTTTTTTTGTAGAAAAGATAGTGCATACATTCAGGGGGAGAAAGTAAGTAAATACATCTCTAGAATAGTATTGTCATCAATCAAAAAGGGGGAGAATGTTGATACACGAAGATTTTGATCAATGACATTGAAACTTCAACAAATAAGAAGAGAATGCAAAAGCTAGAAGAAGATAGATGAAGACCAAAGTATAAACATTAGTATGATTTTCTATGTGTATTAGTCTAGATTATTTGTTAAAATCTATCCTTAAGAGATTTGCACGAACATTAGAACACATTTATAAAAACTTCATTCACATGTTCACTGTGCATACTTTTATACTTCAGTCGACTAAATTACCTGTGCAGTCGACTGAAATTATTCCTGAAAAATTTTCTTCATATTTTCAGTCGACTGAATCTCTTGCTCAGTCGACTGAACTTAAACCTTTGAATTTTCTCTGAAAAGACACCTTCTCCTTCCCAAGAGTTGCAACCATTCATCAATGGAAATGGAAGCATCTCTTGTTTGCAACCCTTGACAACTTATGCACCTCTTCTACAAGTATATATACATGATTCTAACATCATTTAATTCACCGAATTCTCTTGCTTTAATCTAACTATTCTCTTGTTCATATTTTCTAGATATTCTCAAAGCATTCACTAATCTATTGCTTGAATCATTGTTTTTGTTTATAACATTCTTTTGATTCATAGCAATTCACATTTCCTAAATCTTCACAAACACATTGCATATTGTCGAGGATAAGATTATAGGAATATTGTACTACATTAGACTCATTAGTGTTGACAAGAACACAACAAGTTGAATATTGTATTTTAGTAATTGAGTTGAAGTCCTCTTCGGTAGTTGAGGCAAGAAATCCCGTTCGGTTGTTCGGGTAAGTTGTAAACCTGTTCCTCCGGGTGAAGTGATGGTGTTAGTTAGTGAAATTCCTAAGTGAAGTTTAGGGACTGGACGTAGGACGAGAGGTCCGAACTAGTATAAAATCCTGGTGTTACCTTGCATTTACCTACTTTATCTACCTAGACTATTCCGTTATTCCATATTACACGATCCTACCGCTTAGCCTCCTCTTTCATATAACAATAAAAGTGGCGTGCCTAGGGTGTCAGCAATGACATTCTGTATGTTGGTGGTATACTAAATCTCAAAGTCATACGACGCTATAAACTACATCCATCTTTACTGCCTAAGATTTAAGTATCTTTGGAAAAGAGGCATATAAGGGATTTGTGGTCGATGAGTAATTCAAATCTCTCTCCTAGCAAAATATGTCTCCACATCTTCAAAGCAAAAAAATAACCGCTAATTCTAAGTCATGAGTAGGATACCTTTTCTCATGTCTACCGGCATACACTACTACCTTCCCATCTTGTATAGGGATAGCTCCTCATCATGTACCACATGAATCAATATATATAGTGAAATGTTAATATCCATCTGGAATCATCAACATAGGTCCACTAGTTAGTAACCCCTTGTAACAACCCTGTATTTTCTGATTATTTTAATTGTATATTTTAATTATTTTAATTAAATTTTTGATTTAAAAACTTTATATATATTTATTAAATTAAATAATTTTGTTATTTTAAATATAATTTTTTATTTTGATATGAAGTAGAATTCCAAACATGGCTAAAAAGAATATTTTCCAAAAAGTGAATTTTGGTCAATATGGTCAAAATTTGACTTTAAAATTTAAAGTTTGAAAATTTTAATTTTGTCTTTTATTATGAAAGTAAATAAAATTTTAAGAACACTGCTTTTCGTTTCGTTGAAATTTGATTTCCAATGTGAAAGTTATGTCTTTTTTAACCATTGTGTGAAATTTGCTGTATTTAACAAAATTGTTTCTTTTAAATTATATAATAACATTTTATTTGGTCATGTAATGTTCTAGTTTATGTTTATATGGGTAAATAACATGTATTTTATATATGTTGATCTTAAAACATTTTTGAAAGCGTAATTGACATTTTCCAGGGCCAATTCTATTTTTAAAATTTCTAATTTCTAGCTTCAATTAAATAAAGAAATTCCTTATTTATTTTTCTATTTTCTCAAGGTCTTATTTTATGCTCATTGCCACTTTATTTTGGTCCTCATTTATTTTAAATTATTTGACTTTTTATTTGTTTTAAAGTGAAATAGAAATTTTCTAAGGCTAAGTGGTATCTTATTTGTAATTTTCATGTCCTATTTTCAATTTTTAAACAATTTCTTTAGTTCTTTTTCTATTTCTCTAATTTAAATTACTTATTTCATTTTAGAAATGATAAATGAAGTATTTATTTCAAAATTTTTCTTTAGAATATTTTTAAAATGAAGTAGATATTTTTCCAAAGCCAATGCTGATTTAATTGTAATTTTTGAACCCTGTTTTCAAATTTTAAGCAATATCTTTAATTCTTTTTCTACTTTCCTAAATTTATTTATTTTAATTTTATTTTAATTTTTTCCAGTTTTGTAATTCATTTACTTAATTTTATTTGGTTTTATTTAATTAAATAGAAACGGAAATTCTAAGAGACTTAACTGTAAAACCGGTGAACTTTCTTTTCCTAAGTCCTTTCATTTTCTTGACTTTTGAAGTGCCCTTGATGTTTTGGCCGTACTTTCTATTGTCATTGCCGTGAGTTTCTCACTTTTAATTCACGTGAAAATCTTCTTTTTTCAACTTTATTTTCACGGCCAAAAGGATTTGGTAATGGCTCTTCTTCTTTCTCACTTTTTCTACTTTTCTTCTTCTCTTTTTCATGGTTTTGCCTTGTTTTCTTGGATTCTTTTGCACGGCCTCCACTCCATAGCCACGGCCACCACCTCCTGCATCTCTTCCCTGCCATCATCAACACCTACTCCTCAGGTCTGAACCATGGTCGCACCATCTATGAAGAGAAACTCCACAAAAACTATGTTAATTCCCTTAAAACTATGCTAGTTTGAGCCATCTGGCTTCACCACTTCATTATTCACCACCACTACCTCTAGCCGCCGCCGCCACCTTGCTACCACCACTACACATTACCATCTCCTCTGTCCATACCTATTGCAGTCATGGCCGAGCCTAGGACCTTGTAGACCGAGCCAAAGATGAACCAAAACTCCACCATATTGCATAAAACACTTCACATGCCTATGTTGTAACTTCTCCATCATCTCTAGCTTGTAGTCGTGCATCCCTTAGTCCAAACCAGACCCAAACCTGAACCAAAACATTCCCTAAGCTGTGCTAGCAAGTGTAGAAAGCAAGGCAAAAACTTGTGTATTCATATTGTTTTTCAATTCAAAGTTATTTCAACTCAATATTGTATTGAATTATAACTTTATTTTGGTTTTGTTTATGGGTTGTGACAAGATCATTAGCTTGGTTCTCAACCACTTGAATCCATCGTTGTGTCATCGCACTTACAGGTATTCTTTTGTGCCGTTTGAATTGATATCTCCAGCACAAGAGGTGAGTAAATCTCACCTGACATTCATACTTATGCAATTGTGAAGCGACAACAATTGAATGTGTAGAATTTTATATCATGTTATAACTGCCTGTGATTATTTATATATGATGTTAAACCTGCTTATTTACATATCATCTCATCTATTAATGTTATATGTTGTTAACTGTTCATTTATATATGTTTATCACACTGCAAGTTCCATGTAGATTAGGTTCACTATGGGTTGAAATGATACATATCCGAACGGATTTAGAATAGGGAAAAATCGTTATGGGCTGAAATGATAGGCCTGAATGGTTTTTATTTATTTTGTTTTAACTTGGAATTGTGGGTTTGAAATGATAGAACCCGAATTTTTCTTTTTAAACTGCGGATTAAAGTGATATATATCTGTTTCACTTGACCTAGGTTAGAAAACTATATAGAGGCCCGTGTGTATTTTATAAAGTACTTTGAATATTTTAAGTATTCTTAAAAAGTGTAAATTTATGAAAATTTGATTTAAATTGGATTTTTAATGTTTAAGTAAGAAATTTTGATTTTTCTACAAGTTAAAAATGTTGAATAATTAAATGATTAAATTAAAATTTTGAAATATAACTTAAATCTAGAAATTTGGACTTTGGCTTTAAAATGACCTTTTGTACAGTCCTACAAATCCGTACCCCTTTTGAGCTGGCAAAATCCCTCAACAATTCAGCCCAAAGAGGAACAAACTTACAAATCTTTAGGGTTTAAAGAAGAAGAAGATAGAAGAAGAAACAGAAACAATAAACGGAATCTCACATTTCGCAGCAGAACAATATACAATAGATAAATAATCTTTAAAACAAAGGGTTGTATATGTTATTACAATACAATATCATAGTACAACAACAACACACAACACTGACAGTTATAAATGACTTGCCTACATAGAAATTTGTCTCACACAAAACTGAACGTAGCAGATACTACATAGTATAGATAATACGTCTCGCCATTCAGCTTGCCTCTTGAGCTCCACAGCAACTCCTGAATTCCAGAATGACCTGATAGCCTGACTCTCGGCTGCCCGTGTGGAAATTGGTGGGCTCCCAGAGTTTAGTAAGGGAACAATATACTCAAGATCAGTCATGGGAATGGTGTGAGATCTCAAAACAATTATTTTCACAAAGAAAATAAAAAGAATTTCGCTATGCTTTTGGAAGATGAAACTACCATAGGCCTACCGCCACACACACAATGCAAACGCAGAATTGGGGGAGATTTCTCCTTATGATAGTCAAACATGCTTGATACGCCAAAATTCCTTTTGATATTATTATTAGTCCATAGTGCAGAAAACATTTCGAAAGTATAATATTAATCTTAGCCAGCATAGACATTTCGAACTATGCCTACTATAGCTACCATCTAAACAGTGGTGACCACCATAAGTAGATGGCATGTTATACAACTAAAACCGTACAGGGTTCGTATTAGGAGTTTGGTTTCCAACAAATGGTCAGGCTAAGCAACTTCTTACTGACACATGGATACGCCTCTGGAGGGACGTCCCGAGAACTTAACCAGCTCTCTGCCAACACAAGGCCGGGTTGCCTCTGTAACTAGGTAACTACTACACGAGTATGCCATCCTCCGGTCCTTTGGGACCTTTATCCGAGGATCCTCTACACCAACAACCACAAAGAAAAGTATTTGCAGTAACCACAAAGGTTAAATATCAGGGCTCCATACCTGACACCACCATTTTCCAGAAGGAAATGACATACCCCAAAGGGCGCGACCCTCATAACCTTGCCGCATCTTTCCTGTTTTGACCATTTTCGGGGTATGAGGTCCGACAAAGTCTCGTCCACAAAGCTACACTTTTCACAAAGTCATGCTTTGATCAACAAGTGATCAGCGGCACTTCGTAAGTCACGCTACCAAATTGGGAATGTGTCACTAGTCACCATCAACTACATAACCTCTGAGCTCGTACGTCTCAGTGAAGGGTGTTAAGTGAAGAAAATAAATTCTCCGCCACCAACAGAAATGTATTTGATAGAAACCAACTCTACATCTCAAAGTGTAACGTCAGACACACAACCATATAAGTTTGTTCCGGGATCGAATGGAACCGAAGGCACTTCAAAGAAGCCCTTGCAAATCCAGATATTCACAAATCACGTCCGGAATCCCCATCACAAAGGTGATAAATCTCTATACCGGAGCAACCCGGTGCAGAGACATTCGACAGGTAATCCTTTCGCTTTTGAAAATACCCGGTCTTCAACACCGTCTTCAAATGCAATCCCATTTCATCGTATCGTTATTCGGAATAGGTTTTATGACACAAGGTCCTCTCCCGGCTAATCCGAATAACGAGCGCTTATTTTTAAAAATAAGTGTTACATTCAGATTTCAACAAATTACAACCATTTTTCACTATGATCTTCTTAAACAAAAGATCCATCACAATCACAAAGGTTCGATGTGGTTTTCGGATATCCACTTGGAATCCGATCCCCGGTCGCGTCGAAATTCAAGTGTCGTTTAAAGGCAAATTTTGATAGTCGGTTATTTAACTATCAATAAATAACCACAACAATCACTAAGATCTAAATAATTTCCCAGTTATTATTTTCAAAATATCTTCGCAAGGTGTATTTTCACACTTCAATCATTTGAAAACAAATTTCAAATCACTTTTTACTCTTTGAATAAGATTTCTGATATTATTTATTTTCATTGAAAGTCTGCCAAGTTCAAATACTTTAAATTACTTATTCAAGATATATACTTGAAAGCATTTAGATAAATTATTTTAAAACATTTATTTAAATATTAGTTGTGAAAATATTATACCAATATCTCATATATAACTTCAAGTCTAAACTAACTTTAACATAAAATTAGTAGATAGGGTATAACTATTTTAGATAACCATTTCTAAACAATATCAATTTAATCTTTAAGTAACCACTTCTATATTCAAAATAAATCTTTACTTTAAAGATTTTCAAAAATAACCCAAGTCAAAAATTTCTCCAAAATCTTTCCGTAAAACCATCTTCACAACTTCCATTTCATATTTATAGACTATATTGAAAACATACTCAGCTTTCCAGGGAAAGTACACTTTCCATTCTAAAATGGTTCATTCAAATCAATTTATAAATCCTTCTGGATTACTTCAAATTTACGTTCCAAATCCGTAAATTCCTTTTCACACTTTAAAAATAAACCAATGTTTATTTAAAACAAATTTCCCTTCCTTTTATAAAGTTCCCATTATGAATCTTAAATTTTCAAATATCCGCAGATATACAATTTTCAAATCAATTCCCAAATGTTCACTTACAACACCAAATCCATTTTCAGAATTGGTTTCCCAAAATTTATTTTTAAACATCAAGTCAATTTCAGATCAATTTCCCAAATACTTATTATTTTAACCAAATCAATATCAAATTGATTTTCTAATTTATTTTCAAAACACCAAATCAAATTTCAAATTGATTCTCAATTTATTTCAAACACCAAATTTATTATCTTTTGAAACAAACTCTTTATTTTAAATTTATTCAATTTTCTAAAGTTAATTTACTTTAATTTTCTACTAAATTTCTAAAATCAAATTTTATTTATTTCTGGTTCTAGTATCCTACGATACCAAAAACATATTTGGCTAAATTATATCCTTCAACAATTTCGATCAACAATATAATCATCCACAAATTATCAATCAATCACGTCACACATATAAAATAATATTCATACAAATTTGAGGAATCCAGTTGGATCCCTCCAACCTGTTTCCCTACATCTACAGACGTTAGCACAACAATTAAATACCAATCCCACTTTGAGGAGGAATATCGCGGTATATGGGATCTATAAAATATATCATCCGCTATTATGCGACGCAATAGGGTCTCATCCGCTATATAATGCGGGAAATCAATCACCCAATATATATTATATACTACTATATATGTAATATCATCCGGTGAATAATTATTATAAATCAATTATCCAAGCACACAGTCAATCTATTTTAAATCTAACTATTCAAAATTTAAATCAGAACAACATGGATTGAGTGAGAAGATCTCACCTTTTTCTTACGCATGTAATCCATTCCCGTTTGTTTCTCGGTTTTAGACCTTGCATAACAATTATATGATTTTAGTTAATATTTGAATAAATCGAATAATTAAATTCTTATTGGATAAGTTAAATTAACTAATGATTTTATAAATTTAATCTTTAAACTAATTTTTTTTATTTTAAAGTCTTTTAATATTTTAGAATAATAAATATGTAGAGGTAAATTTAAACCAACTAGTAAATTTCCATTTGTACAATTTAGCAGTAAAAACACAAAGTATTATACTTTATATTTTTTAATCTCATAAGAATGTTATTCATTCGTATAAGCATTTATCTTAAAGAAATAAAATATTTTGTTTTCTTTTTTTTTTCTGAACATTCTCACATATACAATTTCAGATTTAAATTGAGATTAATAATTGTATAAATGTACCTACTGGCCAAAAACCCCCATTCATCTCGACCATAGATCAACGTCGAACCCTAAGCTACCGAACAGCCCTATTGCGACTGCTACCTAGACGCACCGCCGCGCCAACATTGCCGAAGTAGAAGACGTTGCTGAAGCCTCCTCCACGTGCGACTCCCATCGTGCTTCGAACGAGCTTGCCTCAATCGCGGCTAACATCGCGACTTCGTGCGACCCCCCTTCCCAGACGAACGCGCCTGACCTTGAGCCCAAAATCGAACAGCAAAACCCCCAAATTGCTTGCCGAAACCCTAGCTCGCATTGCGACCTTCCACTCGTGCTAGCTCGCGTACGCGATCAGTCCTAAGCCGCCGTCGCCTCTTTCTCGAACTCGAAGTCGATTCCGACTTCGATTTCTTCCTCCCCCATCATCGTCGCGCCCTGCCCTAGATTCACGAGTTCGTCGAACTCGATTCGATCATAGATGATTCGAACGAAACGAAATTTAGATTTCGATTTTAAGAAAGTGGGACTTCGGCTGTATAATTCCTTCTTCTTCTTTTTTTGTTGAATCGAACAGAATGATTTTGAGAAGAGGGGGAAAGAAGAAAAAGGGGTACGAAGGAGGCAAATTTTATGGCTGGTTGTACGTATTGTCGGAATAAGGAAAAGCAATAATCGTCATATTATATTTAAATTTTAAATTTAACTAGTCTCGAATTTTGCAACTCAAAAATTTGACCTCCAATCGAGGCATGCCGCTAGGCGTTTATAATGTTATACCCCTATTCCGAACGCATTGGAAAAGGTTTCGAGTCCTAATTCGATCATATGGAGAAGATAGCTTTCTGAACCAGTTATTATATTGAATTTCGATATAATTTTCAACGCGTTTGCTTATCGTACGGCCAACAACAACTCCGAATGCTACGAAAATTGAAATACAATAATAATACAATATTATATATCCAATATATATGGTTTCGTCGAATTCCGAGACTGTGCCTCGGAAGGCTATTTTTAAATATCGATTTAAATAATAAAAATTCAGCACTGAATAAAGTATTTCTAAATCAAATTCTGCAGCTTCCATTATCTTCAGTATTATCAATATAAATTATCTAAGCCATCAAATTATTTTTAACAGGCTTAAAGTTGAAGATCCAACATTAATAAATTAAATTCAATAATTAAATTGCCAAATTCATATTTATATTTGAAATTCAAGTTAAACTAACCTCCAAATATCTAAAATCAATTAAATATTTCAATTTCAAATGTTCAAAATTTCCAGATCGTCACATCTTTAAGTTATATAAATAAAATTTTAAGTGTTTAAAGTGTAAATTTATGATAATCTGATTTAAATATATTTTTAAGTATTTTAAATAAAGGATTTATGATTCTTCTATAAGTGGAAAGTGTTAAATAAATAAATGGTTAAATTGAATTATTGAAATATAACTTAAGTTTGGAAATTTGGAATTTTGGTTAAAATGATATTTAAGTTATATAAATAAAATGGAAATTTGATTATATTTGGAAAATGGTAAATATGATAATTTGATTTAAATTTGAATTTAAGTGATTCATTAAAGTATTATTGATTTTTCTATAAATTTAAATGGTTAAATAAATGAATGCTTAAATGTATAATTTTAAAATACAACTTGACTTGGAAATGTGAAATTTGGTTTAATTAAAGCTTTTAGTTAAATGAAATCAATTGGAAATTTTGTTTAATTTATGAGAATGGAAATTTAAAAATGTAAGTGTTAATATATTGCATACGCGAAGGAAAGGACACTATACACTTGAATTTGTAAGGTAAATTTATTGAAAAATTTATTTTATTTATAAGAAATTTATTTTATAAAAATCATATGTTAAAGTGATGTTAATAAACATTTTTGAATGTTAAAATATGATTTTTTTTATAATGTTTAAAGGGTTTAAATTGAAGTTTATTATTTGTTGGAAATACACTAGAATCTAGAAAATACTTTTAATAGCATTCAGAAATGCTATGGTTTCTGTAAATGAACTAAAAACCTAATAAAAAGGTTATTACAGCAGTTCTAAAATGCTGTAGTTGCTGAAGTAAACTAAAAGGATAAAAACTTAATAAAGGCCTATTACGGCAGTTCTGTAATGCAGTAGTGGTCTGCTGTCTTTACTGTACCTTTAATTTGAAACCTGAGCTATTACAGCATTTCTAGAAATGTTGTCTTTGCTGTTTAAACTAAAATTCAACTAAGGTGAGATTTAACAGCAGTTTTAAATGCTGTTTTTGCTGAATTAAAATATTTTCAAGTATAACTTATAACATTTTTTCTAAATGCCGCGTAAGGCTGAAATTTTCAATGTTTATGGTTTTTAACTAAGTGGATGAGCTCAGAATGGTTTGAAACTTTGAAAATTGAATACTTGATTTGAAAGTATAATAACTTCACTTTTAAATGGTTTAAATGAATCAATTTGTGGGTTATAAATTATTTAAAAGGTGATTTGAAAGGGTAATAAATGAAGGTTATCTTGAATTTAGAAGGCATTCAAAGTTGAATATTTGGATTTGAACTTATATAATGATTTGAAATTAAGTTCTGAAACATATGATATTTTGAAATTAAAATGATTTGAAATGAAGTTCTGAAAGATATGATATTTTGATATTAAAATGATTTGAAAATGAAGTTCTGGAAGATATGATATTTTGATATTAAAATGATTTGAAAATGAAGTTCTGAAAGATATGATATTTTGATATTAAAATGATTTGAAAATGAAGTTCTGAAAGATATGATATTTATGCATTAAAATGATTTGAAAGGAAGTTTCGAAAGGATATGATAGTTTAATATATTGAAATGGTTGGAAATGACTTGATATTTATTTTGATAAATATTTGAATTTGAATATGGTATGTTGATATATGGAGATGGTTTGGAAATGATTTAATCTGTATTTTGATAAAGATTTGGATTGAAATGATATTTTATTTTGAAGTATAAAATATTATTTTTAAGTTATAACCACGGGTAATAATAACGATTGGTTGGCAAAGGGATTGGGATCGGATATGGGCATACTCTCTGTCGATATCGAAAACCACTTTGACAACCGTGTACGCGGTGGAGATTCCAGAATGAAGTAGGATGGTGGCGATGTTCTTAAGGTATATTACGTGGACCCAACTCTCGTGAGTTGGCATAAGGTGGCAGAAACAGGAGTGGTCTCGGGCCAAAAGGGGTAGCTCCTCTGGTCGAATGCATTTCTTCGATACCATTCTATTGCTTTTGTGATTGTTTAGGCGCCCCTCCGATTTTGGGAATGTGTTCCGAGGTGGGCATATGTGGCTGCTGCGTTGCCACCAGCTCGAGTGTCGTAATTGGTATATCTACCCTGGCATTGCCTTGTGGGCCGCGTCACCTACCATATCGAGCCTTTACTACGAGTTTCTACTTGTGTCGTACCTAGGCAGTATCTTCTCATAGTCTCCCGATTAGGAGATATGCAGGTACTGTATAGACTATTGGCATTATTTGTGTTAAGGGGAATATTGGGTCACTCCTTAACGCTATTTTAAAGTAAGTTTATTTTACTGATAGACATTATTATAATAACTACTAGTAAATAGTTTAACGGATCCTTAGAGGATGGACGGTCCCAAGCATCCTTTAAGTTACTTCTACCTTTACTACAGTTCACTTGAGTTGGTTTACATTGTATAAGTATGTATGTCCTGACTCGAGTGTTTGTATTTTTATTTACGCTCGGGTCAGCCTGAGTATTCACAAACTTGGATTTCCACTCTTTGGAGATTTGGAATCGCTGGAGATTATCTACTTGTCTAGTTTTATCTTTTCAGCCTGTTGTTCCATTTCAGCTATCGTATTAGTAGACTTCTATGTAATGAGACTTATGTTGTACTCTATTTCTTCTGTTGTATCTTATGTAACTCTGATATATTTATATAGTAGCTTCATGAACTACTATTTCTTTTACTTCCGCTGCATTATTAAATACTCTGTGTCTGTGATTATTTATTTTCTGTATATTCTGAGACTTGCCAAATTTTATTTACAACACAGTATTTTGAGCAATTCAAGTCCGACGTGTATGGATGCGAATGGTTGAAAATACACGGTTGTTACAATTGGTAACAGAGCTTTGGCTTTGAGGCAAAACTTAGAATATAAGGTAAATTATTTACAGAATCGCTTTCGTTCGAGTTTGAATCTTTCCTCTTTGATTCGAATTCCCTTTGAATTTTGGAACGTTCCCTACGGTTCCAAAATCCATTGGTGTCCCTCACTATTCATCTTCTTTTGATTCTGGAGTATCCCATAACTCCACTTCAAATGATCTTTTTAGTGAGTCGGCGGTCTCGCCAATTTCAAATTGAATTGTAAAAGGGGGAAACTCCTTTACAATTAGCATCGATTCACCAGAGTTTATATCTATCCTTGGTTTAGATGCTAATATCTTTTGTTATTCCAAACTCTATCTCTTGAGATCGAATGTAGATTTACCCTAGAAAAATCCACATTGATCTTATTCTTTAAGTCACGGTTGACCCGGTTAAGGTTGCCCGCGATTTACTTAAGCTCACCCATCTCCCTACTTTGTTATTTAGTCATCTTGTCTTTTGTTCCCATTCTATTCTTTCAAACATTTTGAATTGTACTTGTAAATATATGTTTTGTTTTATATATTGTGTTGTTTGAGTTGTTGATGTTGATTTGGGTTTTTGATCGATTCGTCTGATCAATACTATCAATAGGATATCTAAAACACTTTGACAGAACAAACTGACACAATATTATTTTGAAATTTGGTTAATGAAATAAATTTTTATATATAAATAAATTTATGGAACTTAATAAATTGATTTAAATTGATTATTTGAAACAATAATACTTGATTTATCATTTATTGTTCTATAAATGAATTTACAAATAGTTATTTATAAATTGATTTGGGAACTGAAATGAATTTAAAACAAGAAATTTGGGAATATAATTTTTGACGGTTTCAAACCTGGTGTATAAGTTTTAAAGTATATTATTTAAAGTATTTTCGAATAAGAATATGTTTCCAAAGAATTTTAAAGTTTAAAAATCAGTGCTCTTCTCTTTGTCGCTAGGAAATAATTTCGGTGATGACTGTAGCATTATCGACATTCATTTTCGAGTTTCGAAGTGAAGAGACCGCTCTGTAGTCTTGCTATAGCTTTGTTTTGGGAAATCAAATTGATTTGAATTTCTAAAATATGACTTGATTTATAATATATATAGATATACGATTTAAATTTGATTTGATAAATTATGTACATACATTTATTTATCTTTAAATGGGTTGAAGAAATCGAAAATTTAATTCCTAAATTGTATTCTAAAGAATACTTTCAATTATAGAAAGAGAATCAAAATTTTGGATGAATATTCAAGCACGAAATGATTTAATTGGAAAGTTTTATATGTATAATACAATTGCATTCAAATATAACTTACCTTAATTTTAGAAGTTAACAATGTAATTGCATAATATAAAATATAAAAAGATTTCATAAATAAATTTTGAGTGGTTATAATAAATGTTATACACTTAAATTTTAGTTATAAAATGATTAACAGAGGTAAATATAATAAAGGGTAATTGAATAACTTACAATAAAATAATATTAAAAGAACTGAGAATAAAATAAAGCAGTTATAATAAGTGTAAGTATATTTAACATAAGTGACAAATATATTGAGAGGAATAAATTTAATTTTAATTAGGAATAAAGTGGAATTAACTTTATTGAGTACATTTTAGTACAATAAATGATGTTCTTCAAATCCATGATTTCTGAAATTGTTAATTTAAGATAATTGGATGATAAGATAATAACTTAGAGATAGTTAAGATTTATTTAACTTGTGTAAGACTAATTATCAATTTAAGTTGAAATTTCCATAGTTCCAAACTTATTTCCTTATTTTGTTTTTCAAACTATCTTTTGGTTGTCCTTATTATTCTTATCTTGCTTCAGACTGGTATAGGCGTTTTTCTACAATCTTTCTGTTTAGAAATTTTTCTATAATCTTTGGTACTAATTTTAATCCACCTTTTTCATGCTTGTGTTCTTGATTCTGGAGGATCTTGGAAAGATCATCTCCCCTTTGTTAAACTTACCTATAACAATAGTTATCAGGTATAATCTCCATCTCCTTGTCATCTTGTCTTAATCTTATTTCACTCTATCTTTTTCTGTGCTTTCCCGTACCTCATTCCTTTACGGGGACGAAAATTTTTGAGTGGAGGAGAGTGTAACAACCCTGTATTTTCTGATTATTTTAATTGTATATTTTAATTACTTTAACTGAATTTTTATTTAAAAACTTTATATATATTTATTAAATTAAATAATTTTGTTATTTTAAATATAAATTTTGATTTTGATATGAATTAGAATTCCAAACATGACTAAAAAGAATATTTTTCAAAAAGTGAATTTTGGTCAATATGGTCAAACTTTGACTTTGAAATTTAAAATTTGAAAGTTTGAAAATTTTAATTTTATCTTTTATTATGAAAGTAAATAAAATTTTAAGAACACTGCTTTTCGTTTCATTAAAATCTGATTTATAATGTGAAAGTTATGTCTTTTTTAACGATTGTGTGAAATTTGATGTATTTAACAAAATTGTTTATTTTAAATTATATAAATAATATGTTATTTGGTCACGTAATGTTCTAATTTATGTTTATATGGGTAAATAACATATATTTTATATATTTTGGTTTTAAAACATTTTTGAAAGTGTAATTGGCATTTTCCAGGGTCAGTTGTATTTTTAAAATTTCTAATTTCCACCTTCAATTAAATAAAGAAATTCTTTATTTATTTTTCTATTTTATCAAGATCTTATTTTATGCTCATTCCCACTTTATTTTGTTCCTCATTTATTTTAATTATTTGACTTTTCATTTGTTTTATAGTGAAATAGAAATTCTCTAAGGCTAAGTGGTATTTTATTTGTAATTTTCATGTCCTATTTTCAATCTTTAAACAATTTCTTTAGTTCACTTTCTATTTCTCTAATTAAATTATTTATTTCATTTGAGAAATGATAAATGAAGTATTTTATTTCAAAATTTTGCTTTAGAATATTTTTAAAATGAAGTAGATATTTTTCCAAAGCCAATGATGATTTAATTGTAATTTTTGAACCCAGTTTTCAAATTTTAAGCAATTTCTTTAATTCTTTTTCTACTTTCCTAAATTTACTTATTTTTTTTCAGTTCTGTAATTCATTTACTTAATTTTATTCGGTTTTATTTAATTAAGTAGAAAAGGAAATTCTAAGGGACTTAACTTTAAAACCCGTGACCTTTCTTTTCCTTAGTCCTTTCATTTTCTTGACTTTTCAAGTGCCCTTGATGTTTTGGCCTTACTTTCTATTGTCATAGCTGTGAGTTTCTCACTTTTAATTCACATGAAAAACCTCTTTTTCACTTTATTTTCATGGCCAAAAGGATTTGGTAATAGCTTTTCTTCTTTATCACTTTTTCTATTTTTTTCTCCTCTTTTTCATGGTTTTGCCTTGTTTTCTTGGATTCTATTGCACGGCCTCCACTCCATAGCCACGACCACCACCTCCTGCATCTCTTCCCTGCCATCATCACCACCTACTCCTCAGGTCTGAACCATGGCTGCACCATCTATGAAGAGAAACTCCACAAAAACTATGTTAATTCCCTTAAAACTATGCTAGTTTGAGCCATATGGCTTCACCACTTCATTATTCACCACCACCACCACCTCTAGCCACCGCCACCACCTTGCTACCACCACTACACATCACCATCTCCTCTGTACAGATCTGTTGCAAGTCATGGCCGAGCCTAGGACCTTGTAGACCGAGCCAAAGATGAACCAAAACTCCACCATATTGCATAAAACTCTTCACATGCGTATGGTGTAACTTCCCCATCATCTCTAGCTTGTAGCCATGCATTCTTGGTCCAAACCAGACCCAAACCTGAAACAAAACATTTCCTAAGCCGTGCTAGTAAGTGTAGAAAGCAAGGCAAAAAGATGTGTATTCATATTTCTTTTCAATTCAAAGTTATTTCAATTCAATGTTGTATTGAATTATAACTTTATTTTGGTTTTGTTTATGGGTTGTGATAAGATCATTAGTTTGGTTCTCATCCAATTGAATCCATTGTTGTGTCATCGTGCTTTCGGGTATCCGTTTGTGTCGTTTGAATTCTCCAGCACAAGAGGTGAGTAAATCTCACCTGACATTCATACTTATGCAATTGTGAAGCGACAACAATTGAATGTGTAGAATTTTATATGATGTTATAACAGCCTATGATTATTTATATATGATGTTAAACCTGCTTATTTACATGTCATCTCATCTATTACTGTTATATGTTGTTAACTGTTCATTTATATATGTTTATCACGCTGCAAGTTCCCTATAGATTAGGTTCACTATGGGTTGAAATGATACATAGTCGAACGGACTTTAGAATAGGGAAAAATCGTTATGGGCTGAAATGATAGGCCTAAACGATTTTTATTTATTTTATTTCAACTTGGGATTGCAGGTTTGAAATGATAGAACCCGGATTTTTCTTTTTAAACTGCGAATTAAAATGATATATATCCTTATCACTTGAACTAGGTTAGAAAACTATATGCAGGCCCGTGGGTACTTTATAAAGTATTTTGAATATTTTAAGTATTCTTAAAAAGTGTAAATTTATGAAAATTAATAAAAAAAACTTCTGAGCATAAGTGATTTATTAAAGTATTATTGATTTTTCTATGAATTTAAATGGTTAAATAAATAAATGCTTAAATGTGTAATTTTAAAATACAACTTGACTTGAAAATGTGAAATTTGGTTTAATTAAAGGTTTTAGTTAAATGAAATCAATTGGAAATTTAGTTTAATTTGTGAGAATGGAAATTTAAAAATGTAAGTGTTAATAAATTGCATATGTGAAGGAAAGGAAATTATACACTTGAATTTGTAAAGTAAATTTATTGAAAAATTTGATTTATTTATAAGAAATTTATTTTGTAAAAATCATATATTAAAGGGATGTTAATAAACATTTTTTAATGTTAAAATATGATTTTTATAATGTTTAAATGGTTTAAATTGAAGTTTATTATTTACTGGAAATACACTAAAATCTGGAAAATACTTTTAATAGCTTTCAGAAATGCTATGGTTTCTCTAAATGAACTAAAAACCTAATAAAAAGGCTATTACAGCAGTTCTGAAATGCTGTAGTTGCTGAAGTGAACTAAAATGGTAAAAACTTAATAAAGGCCTATTACAGCAGTTCTGTAAATGCTGTAGTGGTCTGCTGTCTTTGCTGAAATTAATAAAAAACTTTAATTTGAAACCTGAGCTATTACAACATTTCTGCAAATGCTCTCTTTGCTGTTTTAAACTAAAATTCAACTAAGGTGAGATTTAACAACGGTTTTAAATGCTGTCTTTGCTGAGTTAAAATCTTTTCAAGTATAACTTATAACAGCTTTTTCTAAATGCTGAGTAAGGCTGAAATTTTCAATATTTATGGTTTTTAACTAAGTAAATGAGCTCAGAATGGTTTGAAACTTTGGAAATTGAATACTTTATTTGAAAGTATAATAACTTCACTTTTAAATGGTTTAAATGAATCAATTTGATGGATTATAAATTATATAATAGGTGATTTGAAAGGATAATAAATGAAAGTTATCTTGAATTTAGAAGGCATTCAAAGTTGAATATTTGGATTTGAACTTATATAATGATTTGAAATTAAGTTCTGAAACATATGATATTTTGATATTAAAATGATTTGAAATGAAGTTCTGAAAGAAATGATATTTTGATATTAAAATGATTTGAAAATGAAGTTCTGAAAGATATGATATTTTGATATTAAAATGATATGAAAATGAAGTTCTGAAAGATATGATATTTTGATATTAAAATGATTTTAAAAATGAAGTTCTGAAAGATATGTCATTTTGATATTAAAATGATTTGAAAATGAAGTTCTGAAAGATATGATATTTATGTATTAAAATGATTTGAAAGGAAGTTTCGAAAGGATACGATAGTTTAATATATTGAAATGGTTGGAAATGACTTGATATTTAATTTTGAGAAATATTTGATTTTGAAAGATATGGTATGTTGATATATTGAAATGGTTTGGAAATGATTTAATCTGTATTTTGATAAAGATTTGGATTGAAATGATATTTTATTTGAAGTATAAAATATTATTTTTAAGTTATAACCATGGGTTATAATAACGATTTGTTGGTAAAGAGACCGGGATCGGATATGGGCATACTCTCTATCGATACCGAAAACCACTTTGACAACCGTGTATGTGGTGGAGATTCCAGAATGAAGTAGGATGGTGGCGACGTTCTTGAGGTATACTACGTGGATCCAACTGCCGTGAGTTGGCACAAGGTAGCAGAAAAGGAGCGGTCTCGGGCCAAAAGGTATAGCTCCTCTGGTCGAACGCATTTCTTCGATACCATTCTATTGCTTTTTTGATTGTTTGGGCGCCCCTCCGATTTTTGAAATGTGTTCCGAGGTGGGCGTATGCAGCTGCTGCGTTACCACCAGCCCGAGTGTCATAATTGGTATATCTACCCTTGCATTGCCTTGTGTGCCGTGTCATCTACCATATCGAGCCTTTACTACGAGTTTCTATTTGTGTCGTACCTATGCAGTATCTTCTCATAGTCGCCTGATCAGGAGATATGCAGGTACTGTATAGACTATTGGCATTATTTGTGTTAAAGGGAATATTGGGTCACTCCTTAATGTTATTTTAAAGTAAGTTTATTGTACTGATAGACTTTATTACAATAGCGCAATATTACTACATAGTAAATAGTTTAACGGATCCTTAGAGGATGGGCGGTCCCAAGCATCCTTTAAGTTACTTGTACCTTTACTATAGTTCACTTGAGTTGGTTTACGTTGTATACGTATGTATGTCCTGACTCGAGTGTTTGTATTTTTATTTATGCTCGGGTCAGCCTGAGTATTCACAGATTTGGATTTCCACTCTTTGGAGATTTGGAATCGATGGAGATTATCTACTTGTCTAGTTTTATCTTTTTCAGTCTATTGTTCCTTTTCAGCTCTTGTATTAGTAGACTTCTATGAATTGAGACTTCTGTTGTACTCTATTTCTTCTGTTGTATCTTATGTAACTCTGATATATTTATATAGTAGCTTCATGAACTACTATTTCTTTTACTTCCGCTACATTATTAAATACTCTGTGTCTGTGATCTATGATTATTTATTTACTGTATATTCTGAGATTTGGCAAATTTTATTTACAACGCGGTATTTTGAGCAATTCAAGTCCGACATGTATGGATGCGAATGGTTGAAAATACGCCGTTGTTACACCCCTTCAGTATCCCAAAAGAATTTGCATATTTTTAGTCCTATGCAAAGACAAGGTTCATCTTGGTTAGGTGAGTTAATGACACTACTAACTTTGCGAAGTCTCGGATGAACTTTCGATAATAACCAGCTAAACCAAGGAATCCCTTAATTTCTGTAGCATTTCTCATAATCTTCCAATCTTGAACAGTTTCCACCTTAGTAGGATTAACAGAAAATCCTATTTATAAAACAATGTGACTTAGAAACTTCAGCTCCTTTCGCTAGAAATAGCACTTAGAGAATTTGGCTTTCAGTTGGTGTCTTCTCAAGGTCTCTAATACTTCCCTTAGGTGTTTCTCGTGCTTGCCTTCAGTCTTAGAGAATATTAGAATGTCATCTAAAGATACCACTACAAACTTGTTCATCTACCCCCTAAAAACTCCACCCATTTAATCCATAAAATACGAGAGGGCATTAGTCAAACCAAGAGCATCACTTCATTTAAAAAGTCCATATGTTGTGCGAAAAGCAGTTTTTGCTTTGCAATCTTCAGCTACCCTTAACTAATGGAATCCAGTCACCAAGTCCAATAGGGAAATGACATTGGCACCGATGAGCTGATCGAAAAAGTCATCTACCCTTGATAGAGGATACCTATTCTTTTTAGTCAACTTGTTCAGTGCTTAATAATCGATGCATAGCCTCAATAAGCTGTCCGCCCTGGTGGCAAAAACAACCGGTATTTCCCGTTTTGAAATAGTTATGAAATCTGCTTGTCCAGTTCTCACCTTTCTTTAGGAGCCATATGCCTAAGTGGCAATGTGACAGGAGAGTCCTTCTCTAAATCAATTTTGAACTCGATCTTCCAACGAGGTGGGAGACCGTAGACTTCTTCAAAAATGTCATAAAATTCTCGAACTACAGGCATGGATAAGAGTTTAATTTGTGATAGGCTAAAAGAATACAAATAGCTCGTCTCAACTAAGTTTTGGGATGAACAACGAACATCAATATCTTTCCCCTTACAACTTCTTAATTATGCGATCCTCGTCTCACAATTTAAGATAGCCCATAGTAAGCTAACCATCCCTAAGATGAGTTCATATCCATCAAAGCCAAGAATGTACGCATTACATGTAAATCAATGTTACATATATCGTAACTAGGTCTTTACAAATTAAGGAAAGATATGTCGACCACCAATAAATTGGATACGACTATTGGATTGGTGACAACTTGGATTTCCAAATTCAAGGATTTAAGTAACCTTTTAGCTATGAATGAATAGGATGCTCTCGAGTCAAATAAGGTAGGAATAACATTCTCGAAATTAATAATTGTTCCTTTCATTATCGCCTTTCCTTGGACTCTAGGAGGTGGTCTACTCGAGATAGGAACTGGTTCAATAGCATAAGCTTACCCACTATATCCCTCTTTAGCCAGCTTTGGAAACTGATTCTTATAATGTTCCTCCTTAAAGCAGTTGAAACATTTCCCTTTGAATTTCTCCTTCATCATGTACACACTGCAGTCTTTAGTAATGTGTCCCTTTTTCTGACATCTTCTACAAGTTATTTCTTCTTTCCGCATCTTTCCTTTAGCCTTCTCTTTTGTCCAAAATCCTCCTTTCTTGGTTTCTCCCAGATTTTGTGTCTGTCCAACCTTCACCTTCTCCTTTTCCTTTTCTTTCCCACTACTAGAAGTTTGTACTAAGGAATTTCAATAATCACTTCATAAGTAACGACCATGGGACTCGAGGCCAAAATAAATTCTACAAACAGAGAATTTGGACCCTTGACAAATTTCATCGCCTTCTTCATTGCAGTGTCGATCAAATCTAACCCAAACATTTCCAACTCCTTGAATTAATTGATTTACTCCTTCATAGTGGAGTATCCTTGCTTCAACCGCGTAAATGTCACCAATTGCAGACGTACTTCCGCACTTGACATGAACATTGACTCAAAGCGAGTCCTAAACCCAGCCTAACTATTTTAGCATTCTCTTCAACAACATTATTCCACTAATCTAATGCTTCTTTCTTACGATGTTATATAACGATCCTCATCTTGATCAGGTCGTCCCATTCAAGATCAAGAAATATGCAGTGACAATCACCGATCAAAGCCTTTGTCTCATGAAAGTCCTTGACTCCGGTATGTGCTCATCTACCCATATTCTGGAAGTCCTTGCACAGTTTAAGGAAGTCTAAAGGTTAGGGTACTGCTTCTACTAGTGGAGCAGGTGGTGCTGCGGGAACAACTTGCAATGGAATAGGAACCTTCAGCATATGCCTCAGGTACTATTTAAACAACTCAAGCATGTCTCAGATGTTGGATATTTCATAAACGGATAGGTTCCTAGCTTCTGAGCTTTTATCCATATCAACCAACTGTAGGTTTAAACTTTCCTAGTGAAAGTTTCCTAAGATAGCATCAGTTGCTAAAATAAAGATTTTCCTAGTATGTTTGTATATGTTCTTTAAAGGATATACATACATACATACATACATACATACATACATACATATAGGGGTCTTTTTAAAAATTACCTTTGAATATAACAAGTATCCACTTATACGTATACTTGTTTCCCTTTTATCGAGCAACCAAATCTCTGATACCAAATCCAACAACCTGCCTTGAAACAGGCTTAAATTCCTATTCAGTAAAGGCCCATTAAAACTTAGAACCATTCCCAGACTGGTCGTTGGTTGATAAAATTTACACAATAAACAAAACACAAAGCTAGCTAACTGTACTTCTAGAATCTCATAGCCAAATGGATAAAATATAATATCAAAACATGTACCCATTTCATAACGAAAACCATTTTAAAACATAATAGTATCATTATAAAGTCTCATAATATATCATCAAAACCTCCACAGTATAATATCTCAAAATAATAACCACAACATAGTCTAAAACTGGGTACGTGGAAAGAATATAAAGGGAAATAAAAGATATGTGACTGCACCTTCATCTCCTAATTCAGCTTGTTTCCTCTAACTTATGCGTTGTAATGAAGATGGATCAGAGCAACAAAGTTTGGTGATAGAAATCTCAAGTTTTACCATAATTGTATTTGGGCAGTATCATCTAGATAAGTAATATGTCTTACAATTCAAAATTATACCATATGAATAACTTCAACTGTAAGACAAAAGGCTGTTCTAATATAACTACCAAACTCTAACTTAACTATCGTTTGCGATGTAAGAGTAGGTGTCTAAACCACTTAATGCCTTTTTATTTGGAATTAGGTAGACTCTGACCATTTAATACCTGTAAAATTGGCAGGTCCCCATCATTTAATACCTAACCCAAAGATTGGTTCCTTCATGGCTCTTCCTAACTGACATCGCATGAAATCTCATTAGGTAACTTAATACTTCTCTTATAGGAAAGATGCGAACCCTATATAGTCACTTAATATCTCTAAACCCGAAGTGGACCCGAATAAAGATTCCTCATACCGTATCAATAGAGTGATTATGACCCATAACCTAAACTGTGACATATCAGGTTAGTCTGGTTATTTACTGGTATTGGTCGCAAGATTGATTGAGCAGACGTACCCTATAGAATTGGGACTAACCTCGCATCAACCAAAGTTACGCTATTGGTAGCCAGATTTAACTGGCACACTTCTGTGTACTTTAAACTGACATTACATCTCCATAACTTTGTCATATTTATACCAATTGTGGGTGTGTGTGTGTATCCTACAAAATTAATAATTAAGGCCATATAATGTAGCCCCCAATTATACCTTTATTTATGGATTAAACTCCGAAATTACCATTAACTACCTTCCTAAGAAATTAGTGTTATTTACTACCTTATTAAATCTAGTTAATACATTCAATACGCTATTGTTAACTTTAGTAATTAATACATTAATATTATATATATGTATATATGTATATACGCGTGAGATCTATGATTCAAAGATTACTTATAATCATGCGCGCAATAATTCGCTTATTAAATAATTTAATATGTCAAACTTATACAAATCTTCAAATTCCAAACACGGACAGCTATTAACCTTAGCCAACAGTACGACCTAAATTTTATTACATTAAAAATGAATATTTAATATATTATTTAATAATTAATAAATGGATTTTATAACCTAAAAATACCCCCTTTTAGTTATAAACAATAATGCTGAAATGATTTTTAGAATGTGTTTACAAAAATAATTAGTTCAAAGGAAAATAGAAAATGTGACTAGAAATTGTTTTTTGAATTTTTGACTTTTCGATTTTAATTTTTTTTGTCGAAAATGTTGTGCACATTTGAGTTAACATATAAACACTTATAATTAAAGTATAACTATGGATTAGTAACATAGTAAAGGCAAAAATATATGTTTAATTAAGTAAGAAACAAGATGTGTCACTTTTCAAAGTTTAAAATTTAAATAAAAAGAAAAATATAATGTCACACTCAACTCTTACATCATGGTACAAGATCATCCTATTATCCAATATGTTTTAAAATATGCGGTCAGTAACATAATAAGTTGAAATATATGTTTACTTAAGTAAAAAGTAAGAGATGGGACACCTTTTCAAATTTAAATTTAAATAAAATGTAAAGAATAAGGAAATGTCATTTTCATATTCCATCATAGTACAAGAAGTGCTTTGTTTGGGAGATATAGGGTGATGACTTATAGGTGCTGTGTGGAGGAAGTAAGGTAAGGATGGAGATGAAAGGTGATGACGTGGGAATGGAGCGTAGTATGCTAGACATTAGTTCAGTAATTTGCTAACTCAAATTTATATAAAAATAATTCCTTTTTCTTTTCTCTCTCTCTCTCTCTCATTTTCAGTTTTTCAGCTCTTACTTTCAACTCCATCTCTCTTTCTAAAGCTTTGGAAAACTTTTTAACGGCTTCACTTTGATTTCCAAGTTTCAAAAATCAAATCTTTTTCATCTTAATCCTTTACAAAATTATTTAAACACTCCTTTCACTTCTATGATTTCTCCTTACTGAAACAAGTCCTTACACACCTCATTAACCTAAAGTCGAGCCTTATTCCTTCATGGCTGAACCATTTTGGCTCTTAAGGCCAATAAAAATTCAATTTTTCCATTTAAATAAATGTTCTAAGTCATACTAAAAAATAGTTACAGTTCGGTTTAATTTGAATAACTTTTAGTGAATAAAAGCTCACTTATTTTAGGGATAGTTTTAAATTCAATTATGGTGTTTAATATGCTGTTAAGTGTAGTTGTTTGATGGGATGTAGTGATGGTTTGTTTTGGCATATATATGCTTATGTGTAATGTTGATTTAGTATTTGAATATGAAGTCTAACCTAATGATTAGTTAAACAGCTTTGACCTTGCTAGTGTTTCTCACGATGGCGTGTAAATATTATTATTACATTGTTTATGCTAAAAAGTTAGCACTTTGACTTGTAAAACGACTTGAGATCCATTGAGGAAAAAAATATTATCTTACTAGTTTTTAATTTACTAAATTGTTTCAAAGTTTCAACTTTAATTTAGTTTCAAAAATTCATACCAAGTTTTTAAATAAAAAGAATAGTCAAAGGTAAAAGTTCTAATGGGTATTAGACTAGTAAAACTGGTTTAAAAGTTATGGTAGCAATAGTCGGTATGAATGCAGTTCGAAAAAACTTAAGGTTTTCTAAATTTAAAATATTTCTTTTCCGAATATTTTTGAAAAAAAATTCTACTCATTAATTAAGTATAAAAATAAATTATTAATCACTTAATTAGGTATGAATTGATAATTAATTGATTTTTTAATTAAGGATAATTAGTAGTTAATTAATAATTAAGTTATGTAATTAGTAATTAAATATTAATTAAGTTAATTATAATTAATCAATTAAGAAAGTTTTAATTAGTAATTAACTAAAAAAATCGATAAAGTATTTAATTTATTAAAATTAAGTTTTAAGTATTTATTTGATTATTAACTAATTTAGGTTAAATAATTAATTTGTGTTAGTTAATTAAGCAATATGATTAATATTTAATTAAGGATTAATGGATAACTATGAATTGATTAAAAGTTAATTAAGATCTGATATGCCATTAAGTTAAGATTAAATCATTATTAATTAAAGGTTTATTTTAAATTCTATCAATCCTTTTTGAAACCGCATTCTTAAAGTAAATTGATCAGTAAATAAGGCATCTCTTGTCTTTGTGATTTAGTTAGCCCAATAAATATGAATGTTTGATGACATCTGTTTAGTAGAATAAATCCCTTGTTTTGCTACAACTTAATTGAATAAGATTATTTAGACATTTGTTTAGCAAAATAAACACCATTTTGCAATTATTTAATTTGATAAAATATAGATGATATCTGCTAAGCAAAATAAATCATCATTCTACTATAATTAAATTAAGTAGATTATTTAGGCATCTCTTTAGCAGAATAAATCCCTATTTTGTCGTTACATTGCTTTGGATATTCAATTGTATGCTAGTAATTCATGTTGGATAAGAGTTGTTCTCTATATGTGTGTTGTAGTTACTTGCCTTTGTATTTGTGCTTACCCTTGTGTTTTGTGATGTATGAATGGAAACATTATCCCCTTTGAAATATTTTGTCAAATCTTGTGCGTGGATTTTACAAAGATAATTAATCATTTAAATAAAGATGGTTTAAAGTACATTAATTATTTCAATAATAAAGTTTTAAAAATAATTGATTATTTAAATAATAAGGATTTAAAATCAACTCTTATTTTAGTACTGGCGTTTTAAAATTGATTAATCATTTTAATATTGATGTTTTAAAGATAATTAGTCATTTAAACAAGGATGTTTTAAATTTAATTAATCTTTTTAAATAGTGTTGTTTTGAAGAATTAATCAGGTTTAGCGCTAATTGATTATCTAATCATGATTAAAGCTAATTAATTATTTATATAAAGTGTTTTGAAAATAATTAATCCTCGATTAAAGTTGATTTATCACTTTAAATAGTGATATTAAAGGAACTAATTAGCTTTAAAAAGGTAATTAATTTATGTTTAAAGTAAATCAATTCATTTGATAAAGTCGTTAAAATTTAATATTTTAAACTGATACCCCAGCACAAGTTTGGTTTTAAAAGTAAAAGTTTGATTTGGTTATGGAAATGAACTTTTAGTGATCCAATATCACTTATATGGAAAAGATTCAGTCATACTCTTAACATTAAACTTGAGGCAGGAACTCGTTTCTATCTCGAAGGTTAAAAATATCGTTAAGGCAATGCCTAAAGATAACACTACCTTAACTCACCCGGCTTCATTTTCAACCGAGGGATGGCACTTTTTTGGAATTGACAAGTGGTGGTAAGAATATGAAATTTAATTTTCATATGTGATCATTTCTAGTTATCCCCGATAGTTGATTTATTAATTATCGGTTCAGCTTTCTTCGTTGTGTATCGTCAATCTAAGATGATTTATTACGCATTTGAGCATTGATATCCTTTGTTGGAAATGACTAAAGCCAAAGTGCGAATGGAGGCCAAGCCATGTGGGGTTGCTCTCATTACAATATTTTCACATGTACTCTAGGTGGTTTCGGTTACATGCGCAATAAGATGTGAAATACTTGGATTCTTGGTAAAGTTTGGCGGGATCCGACTAAGAGGTTTTCGAGAGTCATCGTAGTTCTCAATTATATTCTTGAGGTTTAATTTCTGTAAGGAGGTGCACCCTCCTAGTCATTTGTTGGAAACCCTTCCTTTCCTTGATTCAATCTTTTAAATTTATCTCTTCCTTAATCGCATCGAGAAATGTTGTGATCACTTTGCTATTTTTAATTATTTATATCTGTTGTTATAATTGGATGTTATTATTATGAGGGGAAATGTGTTCCACAGTTGGCGGCGTGGTCTTACATATTTTTGTTTATTTCCACCCTTTTGTTTGGAGATTTATAAATACCAGACTAATTGTCTGACTCGATTTATTTGTTTTCCCTATAACTCCCAGGCACTCAATTATATTTGAGTAGTTTGAGAGTAACAGGTTTATCTTTGGGCTATTTGAAGATGATGGACAAGCAGGAGGCTCCTTGATCTAACTAGTTACTTACTTCCGCTCTTACGTCTATTATTTATGTTTATTTTGAATCATCATGTGTAAAGGCAGAGTGTATAACTGCCTAGTCTAATAGTTGTAGTACTTTCTGTAACATCGATAAATCCATGTTAGGAGCAACCAGATGTACTACATTACTTTTGCATTATATATAATCATTCCATTATGAGATTTCTGTCATGACCCGAAATTCGACGTCTGGAAACCGACATCAAATACTCACTTTTATTCGAATGTCATAGATTCAAACGTCAAACTCCAGTTCGGATGGAGCTTATAACACATTAAGTACAAAAAAACAGCGGAAGAAAACAATATATATCATAGCTCACATCAAAACAATTCATATCACAAAGCATCACACATCAAGGATATCAAATAGTTCAAAGCATTCAATACAATCCAAACATCCATAAGTAAAATTAATCAATCATCTGATAGATTTAGATCAGATAAATTACTTATGAATAAATTTACTAATTCTGATTAATTAACATCAATTAATTACAAACCATTTTAATTATGTGATAGCCCATATTTTTGGACATCTGTTAATTGATAAATATTGGTTTGATAATCTTCCTAATATAATTATTTAAAATTGGCAAATTATCCTTTTAAAAAACAATTTAAATATGTGTTTGTTTAAATATATATATTTATATGAGTTGATTTTAAATGGAATTCGGATTTGAATTTGAAATTCAAAAGATAAATCTCTTAAAGTAAGTTGGATTTAAAAATTATATATATATATATATAATTTTACTTAGTATATAATTACTTTTATATTAGTTTCTTTAAAAGATTTTTGAAATATAAATTAAGAAATGTATTAACTAAATAGAAAACAAATATAGAGATTTATAAAAAAAACATATCAAAATTTATTAACACATGCTAAATACAAGTGTAAGATTTATAGCTTATAGTTTAACAAATGTAAGCAAATATTTTCATGCCAATTACAAGTGTCATGTAATTTGTTTCCTTTTCATTTTCAAATAAAAGATAAAACTTGAATATATAATCCTCTCTATTCTTCTCTCTGATTTCTTTTACCAATTCATATCAAAACAAACAGAGAAAAAAAGAGTCTGTAACTCAAACTAGAAAACAAAATCAAAGGAAAAAAAATCTCTTTCTAAATTCAACCTGAAGCTAAGCAAGGACCAGATGTAAGCAAATCGAAATCACTCAAGCAATAAGGATCAGTTCAGATTCAAATTTACAAACAAGCATTCAGATCAAAATCAAAATACAAAGTCCTAAAAAAAAGCCTATAGCTCTTTCCTCTATTTGCATAAATAGGTGAGTAAACCACATTTTTATTTTGGTTGAATTTGATTTCTGTTGTATGTGATAAGAAAATAATGTGTGAAATGATTGCCTGTATAAACTAATGGGTTGTATGTATGTCAACATGGATTATCTGAGTGATCATCTGCATCTGCATATATAAATATACCTCTGCTCTTAGTTTTACAGACAAAATATTGATCAAAAATCAAATTCTCTCTATATTATCAAATTAGATTAGGATGTTTAAGGGAATTATGTTCGAATTAACTAAACATTTCTCTTAAAAATAATTAAATGTGGAACTAGCTGATATTTCACTGGAAAAATTTGGAATTTACAGTAATGATCATGAATATGTCAAAAATCAATGTTCGAAATTTCATGAATTGATTTCATAAACGAATTCGTTGTTGGAAATGAGGAATTTTGATATAAAAAGCTAGATTTTTAAGAGGGATTTTAGGTGGCTGTGACGACCCGGAATTTTTAGGCATTTGAAATTGGAATATTTAACTAATCTTAAATATTTGTAAGATAGTTTAACTTGGATTTCAAATATCGGTTTGAATTTGGCGATTGAATTTATTGAATTTAATAATTTGAATTTGGGTAAATTATTGAATCTTCAGTTTTAAGCTGTTAAAAATAATTTGAAGGCTTATAAAATTTATAATGATGATACTGAAGATAAGAGAATGGTTGAAATTTAATTTAAAGGTGATTTGTTCAGTTTTAATAATATATCGTTTAAATTGAATTTAAAAATAGCCTTCCGGGGCATAGTCTCGGAATTCGACGAAACCAGCTCCATTGGATCCGTAATAGCTAGTCATTATCAGATTTCAAATTCCGTAGCGTTTGGATTTACCCTTTGCTCGTACGGGTGAGAAACGCGTTGAAATTAAAATCGATAATTTAATATTTTAAATCGATTTAAAAGGCTAACTTCCACATACGATCAAATTAGCTTTCGAAACACATTCCATTGTGTTCGGAATGCGGGTAAAACCTTATAATCGCCTGTCGGCACGCATTGTTTGGAGATCGTTTGAGAAAGTTGTTCAAAAGGGTTTAATATTAAAATAATATTTATAAACGTGTGTGTGTATATATATATATTCGTTAATCAGAACCCTAGCCGAGAGTGAAGCCGTCGTTTTCATTCTTTTCAATGGACATAACTCTTCGATCTTCTACCTCAAATCTATCTGTTCAAATTGAACGAGATAAAATAGCTCTACTCTCTTTCTTCTTCAGCTTAACGAATCAATTCGTTCACATAAGAAAAAAAATTGCAGTATTCTTTTCCTCTGGCAACCAAAAAAAAGCTATCGCATTTATTTTCCCCCTTTAGTTTTAAATCAAGCATCAATGAAATTTCATCAAACTCAGTTTGATTTTGAAATTCAAACCCGTGAATTCTTTTCCTTTATATAAAAACACGAGCCCCCCTCCTTCGTTTTCTTGAATTTGAAATCACGAATAAAAAAAACAGACAGCCGAAGTCGCGACTGCAACTGTTCAATCTCAAGCGTGGCGATTTTGAACCCAATCGCGATAGGATCTGTATCGAGCATCTGCTCTTCTCGCGCCTCTGCTTGTGGTCGACTCGGAGACGATGGCGAACATAATCGCTTTTAGGATGTAGGCATGGATGGGTTCGGCCGAGCGCTAGGCGCGCAAGCGAGAAATAGAGGTCAATGATGGTGAGGAAGATTCGCCAGAGTCTGGGTTCATCTTTTCTGTAAGGTATATTAACATTGGTTTTGAAGCTTTGATAAAAAAGAAAAAAAACGGCAAGTTTAGAGTTGCTGATTTCAAATAGTGAATTAATAAAAGGTTTAAACAATTTTATTTTGGGATCAATTATACATATAGGACAGTAAAGTACATCTGGGAATTTTATTAAACACTTTAAAATTTTAAAATGAAAACTTCAATTCGAACAAATTGGTTTAAATTAAATTAATAAATAAATGCTAATAGATTGTCCGATATTTTCAAAATACCGTATCAATGTTTGTACGAGGTCTAAATTTATGGGGAACAAGTCGAGATGGAATGGACTGCAACTACAAAAATCAAAGGTGAGTTAATCTCACTCTTCTGGATTTTTATTTAAATTTAAATGGTTGAATTTAAATAATTGGTTGAATGATTGAATTAATTTGATGTGCTACATTATATATAGTAGTATATAGTATATATTGGAGTGATTGATTTCCCGCATCATATAGCGGATGAGACCCAATGCGCCGCATAATAGCGGATGATATTATATAAATCCCATATACCGCGATATTCCACCTCGAAGTGGAATTGGTATTATGCTAACATCTGTGGATGCAGGGAAACAGGTTGGAGGGATCTATCTGGATTCCTCAAAATTGTTTAGATTGTTTAATATTCTGTGTTATGAATGTTTATGTTGTGATGAATTATATTGATAATTGGAATATTGGTTACCATGGTTGGATTGGATATTCCATTACACTGGGTTATCAAAATATATAGAATTGGATTTTTGGAAAGAAATATAAGAGTAAAAATTGTAAGTGAAATAATTATAGAAAAAAATAAGAATGAATTGAAAAGAAATACAAGTGATTTTTAAAACTGAAGTTAAATTGTAAAGTAGAGATTTAAAACAAGTTTTAAATCAAAGTTAAATCTAGAATTCGAATTTAGTAAATCACAGTTTTTAAATGAATAAAGTTTTTAAATTTAAAGTGTTTTAACAACTTTAATGTTAAAATGCATTTTAAATTGATTCGAATTTAAATATGAATTTGGTTTTAAATTCCTTTAAACTTCTTTTATAAAATGAGTAATTAATTTATTTAATGAAGAAAATTAATTACTGGTTGAGATTAATCAGGAGTGATTTATATTTGTGGTTTAATTAATGATTAATTACTTAATGTAATTAAATTAGATTAGGATAAATTAAAATGTAATTAGAAATCATTAATTTATATAATTAATGATGTAGTTAAAGGTTGATTAAGTAAGATAAATTAATCAATAATAAGTGATTTATGAGAAATTAATTAATATAAGTAATTAAGGATAAATGTAAATAATTATAGTTAATTAATTTGTGAAGTAATTAAAGATTAGTTACTATTTTTGGTTAAGAATAATTAATTTGTGTAATTAATTAAAGATAATTACTTGGACGTAATTGAAGGATAATAAATCCAGGATGATTAATTAAGATGGATAATTAAGAGATGATTAATTAATTGATTTGAAATTAATTAATGTCAAGTGGAGGAATCTAAGTGATTGAGGTTAGAAATTCAATTAAAATTAATTAAATTAATTTTGGAAGTTATCAAGCTTTGCTTATGGATGATTGAATGGTATTGGATGCTTTGAATGAGTTAATATCTCTGATATGAAATGTTGTGTATTTCATTTGGATAACTAGGGTTAGGATGACATGAGACTCGAAGAGACCGGGGTCGGGTATTAGAAAATACCTGAAACCACTTCGAATTTTATAGATTAATATGTGGAATCAATAGGCTGGAATGAAATGATTTAAGTGAATTGGCCTATTTATCTAAATTTTGGTACTTAGAAAATTGATGTGTGAAATAAGTGATGTCTATAACAAATTGTGAATTTGTAAATTAATACGAGTTACCCCGGGTTTATTTAAGTTCTATGCTTTGTATTCCATGATGGGTGGGTTTATTCATGCTGGTTTCTAGCCTGACCCGGGTGTTACTTTGATGTAATGCTCGGGTCAGACTGAGTATTACAGATTTTCAGGTATGGATGTTCTGGAGCTCAGGAGGCAAGATGGATGGCAGGAACGTATGGAGTGTTTCCGCTATAATATATTTCTGATTATCTAAGACATGTTGATTTGTTTATATCCAGTGTTTGAGTATGTGTGTAACTCTGTTGTATTAAAATGTAATCGACAGATATAGTATTCTTTTGTAAACTGCTATTATTTGATATTGTATTTTGATCCACTGCAAATGCGAGAATTTGTGTTGTGTTTTCTGTTTCTTCTTCTTCTATCCCTTTCTTCTTTTCCTAACTATCTGGAATTTTCGGGATCGAAAATCCCGGGTCGTTACAGTGGGGATTTCGAGTTAAACGAAAAATGGAAAATCTTCGAATTCCGACGATCTACGTAACAAGTGTGGTCGGTGTTCAGGTCAGAGGTGGCTAGTGGGTCAATGATGATAGGAATATTGGCGAATGATTTTATAAATAGCCGGGGTGGGCGCGGAGAAGCTGATTAGGGTTAACTGTCTATTTTCGATCAATGTTTTAATCGAGGCAACTCATGGTCAGGGTAGAATCGAAGGCGATCACGAGTATGGGATTAGGGGCGTAGGCATGTGATGAAGTTCCAGTCGTGAACGCGGGATCGTTGGTGGTTTGTGGTGGCGGTGCTGAGAGGTTGTAACATCCCGCCTTTTTGTACGTTTTAAATCGACGATAAACCACGCGTGTCAGACTCAAACCATACAATAGGGCGGATTGTTATTGGGATGAATAAGAAAAGCAGAGAAAGAAGTAAAACAAAATAGAATCTCATAGCGGAATGAAAAAATATAATAATCAAATAATAGTTCATGAAGCTGTTTTACAAAATATTCGATTATACTTATACAATACATATTAGAGTTACACATACAAGAGAATAATGAATAATGCAGCGAAACAATATGAATGTAGTGGAATAATATAATAAATAATAGTAATGCAATCTTCGTCTTCGTCCTCCAGAAATAATGTCTTCGAATCCTGAAATGCTCAGACTGACCCGAGCGAATTGAAAAGACAAAACCCTCGAGTCAGAACTAAAAGATCTTATGTAAGTTAAATCAACAATAAATAATATGAGTGGAACGGCGTCAGAGATGTTTACGGGATTTGAAATCTCCTATCCAGTGTCTAACATGAGTGCAGTAACTTAAGAGATGCTTGGGATTCACATCTCCTAAGGATCCGCTAAACTATTTAATTTAGTAATATTTCGCTATTATAATAGTGTCTAATGGTAAAATAAACTTACTTCTAAATAGCGTTAAGGGGTTACCCATATAGCCCTTAACACATAATAGTGCCAATAGTCTATACAGTACCGTAATACCTCCTGATCAGGAGGCTACTAGAGGATACTCCATAGGTACAACACAAATCAAACTCATACAAGGCGCGCTAGGGTAAGTGACACGACACAACTAGGCAGTGCCAGGGTAGATATACTAATTACGCTTCCAGACTGGTGGTACCACGTAGCAGCTACTACCGTCCACCTCGAGCCACACCCGCAAAATCAAAAGGGCCAAAATCAATCACAAAGTAATAGAATGGTATCGAAGGAGTGTGTTCGATAAAAGGTGCTACCTTCTTAACCCATCAATCGCTCCTGTTTTAGCTACCTTATGCCAACTCATGAGTGTCGGGTCCATGTAATTATCTCAAAGGAAACGCCCCCACCATCCTACTTCATTCTAGAATCTCCACCGCATACATGGTCGTTAAAGTGGTTTTCCGAGTTGGCAAAGAGTATGACAACTTCCGATCCCGGTCTCTTTAACAACCAAATGTTACTATAACACCGCGGTCATTTCAAAATAATTATACTTCAAAACCAAAATATAATTTCCATTTAAAAACCATATAAATATGATATCATTTCCGTTTTAAAACCAAAATCGATATGATATCATATATATAAAAAACCCAAATCAATATAATATCATTTTTATTTCAAATATATCCTTTTTACAAAATCATAGCACTTTTTAAGTTATAATACTTCGAAATCAAAACACTTAAAGTATAATGCTTTCAAATCATAATACTTTGAAACTCATAACTTTGAAACATAACTACACCGCTTAAATGGCATAAGTATTAAATTACTTTATATAATAAAATAGTTCCTTCAATTTCATAAATCAATTCCAAATACAGATTTGAACCCCCAAATAAACCATTTCAATTTCCATATATTCCAAAGCTTTAAATATTCTACCATTTCAAACTAATTCTTTGATAATTTCATATATATCAAATTCAATTACTATTATTTAGATTTGAAATGTTTACTTAATAAATCCAATATCATTTAAGTAAAACTTTTAAACTACAGATGACTAGATATTCCTTCAATTTATTTAACTTGATATATTCATTTAAATCAATTAGATATTCATTTAAATCACTCTAAACCAAAATCAAGTTATAAAAACCATACCCTTGGAAATCTCAATTTTATTTAAATTTCAAATTAATTTGTTCGCGTATAATTCTTAAGTAATTTAATTCTAATCAATTTCATATTTATCTTCCAACCTAATTTTTTTTAAGTCATTATAAACTCTATATACAATATAATTAAAATATATACTTAACCATATTATATAAAAACAATCAAACTTTATGATTTAACTTATTTTATATTTCAAAAAATATTTATACATAGCTAAAGATCAATAATAAAATAACATTTATATAGTATCTAAATCAATATTGATATAAAACCATATATTTCTTTACAAAACCATAGAAATCATTTAACAATATTTTTATATATTGACCACGGTGTCTGCATATTATTTTCTATCCTATGGTCAAGTGATATGGATATTTATCATTTCAATCCGAAATTTAAAATATAAATAAGGTTATATATCATTTCAAACCGCAATCTCAAATGAAATAAAATCCATAACAACCTGCAGTTTATAACAATACAAAATACAACATCCATTCATCTAATATCAATCATCAAATATTTATCACAATCATCATCCAATTCAATCGATAACATCAATAGAGAACAGATAATAAATAACAGGTATTTACTGGAAGTTTAGATTTAATAATAAATTAAACAACTATTTTATCCAAATAAATTTAAATAAACTGAGATGATGATTCAAAATATGCCAAACAGTCATAAGTAAATTTCTAATCACATCATAAATCATTCAACGAACATAAGAAATTTTAGAAGTTGTGAATGAGTTAAAACACTCACCTTTTGAATTTAAATCCAATTTAAATCCAAAAATTGAATAGTCTCAGAATCTGTCCAAACAAGCGCCAAAATGTTCGAAACTCAGATATGAACCCAGTGGGTCAAACCGCGTGTAAATCGAACCTTGTATGCGAAAGTTATGTGTGTTAGAACGTTCTAAATTAAAATTTAATAAAAAAAGCAAAAAACACACTTCCTGCTACGTCAATGCTCTCATCATCCAGAGGAATACGAAATCCAACCAGGTCTCGTTCGCACTGATCAAACACAGCGTCGTTAACCAAACCTTTGACCACGCCCCATGGCCTCCTCGCACGGCTGTAGGCCAAATCGCTAACACCCCGAGTTCGCCCAGTCTTCCGCCTCCCTGCCACCACGATCTGACCCCCCAACGATGCAATCCATCACTGGCTTCCACAAACCCTAACAACCAAATTTGCCACATCTAGCTGTCGAAACTCCTAGCAAACTGCACCGATGAACTACACGCTTGCCTCTCTACGCAGCAGTGTCGATGAATCGATGATCTGTCGAGGTTCATCAAAGAGTGATGAACGGTCGAAATAATTTCACCGATTTCAGGACAAATAATGCGTCAAATCAAAAAACGAATTGTAGATCTAAGTTACGCTCTTCGAGAGCTCTGAATTGATATAAAATTCGATAAGGTTTGTGGAGTTTGAATTTTTGGTTTTGAATTTGATTTCAAATTGTAAATGGAATTTTGGTTGTCTGCCATTGGAATGAGGAGGAGCAAATGGAATTGTACGTATAGAATAATGAACATAAGAAATAGGCTAGGGTTTATAACGATGTATATATAGGTGGGTCAAAATGGAGATGAATGGACAAGATTAGTTCACACGCTGAACGATAAAATGGCCCAAAAAGCCCGTTTCGACTCCGGAATGAAATTGGGTCAACCTATATATCATTTATTCATGTAGATATTAGTCAGCACAAAGGAAGACTAATGTTTGGTCGAATTACCTACACATGTGTGATGATAAATATGTGACAATTATAAGGTATTACAAGTGAATAACTAATTGGCCTAAAGGAAGAATGTTATTAGACTTGGATTTATTATCGATGTTTGATAATTACAACAGAAGTACCACATATAGTTAATATTACTGTCCAAAAACTTGATATTAATGTTGTGCTAGGTACCTAGAGAAGAAACTTACCAATTATCTTAGTTTACTATGGCTGATATTTGGATATGAGCATATACAATCAATCTTTAATTTTTGTTCAATTTTTAGCTTATTTGACTAAATTGACTGCTAATTTTAATAATATTCTCATCTTATTAGGAACCGACTCTAAGGATTAGTAAGTGAACATGTTTTTTTTCTTAACTTCATGGATCTAGCTCTTGCAATTAGAAGGATCATAACCGCAACTATTAAAGTTGAATGTTCTAACAATGTTACAAAGAACACTGAGAGGTGGAATAATTCAAACTGCAAGAGTCAAATGATCATAAGGTATAATATTTCAAAAGCTTTCAAGGGTGTGATATCCATAGCGTAGTCAATTTAGAGGAGTTCTTTACAAACTAAAAACATTTTTCCAAAAATTTTAAGGGGAACAAGCATGCTTTATATTGCTTGATTTCTTAAAGTCAAAGTAAGGGAAACATATATGAGTACTATATGGAAAGATGCCACTTCAAAAGTGAATGGAATTCAAGTTATTGTTATTTTTTCGTACTCGCTTTTCTCACAGTATAATATTTTAAGATTATTATTAATTATTACTTTTTAAGAAGAAAATAACCTCCTATTGAGCTCGTTTTGCATTATAGGAAGAAGAAAAGAGATTGAAGCAAGATAAGATAGAGAGTACCCATTTAATGTACATCGTATATAAGTGTATAAATAAGGATAAAATAGTCGCTACGGATCTAAACAAAAGAACTAACATAAGGATGTATTATAGTTATTTCATTTATGAAATATGTGGACATATAAAAACAATTTTACTAGATATCACACATATCATGTCTAAAAAGATATGCATATTGTTTTAGATTTGTTTGATATTCTTGTTATATTAGTCACTTAGATAGATTTGGGTTTCAAATTTTTATATGAAGAAATTCGGTTATTATTTTTCCTTCAGAAATTTTAAGATGAACCTATCAATAAATTCATACATTATTGGAATTGAATATGTCGAAATTCACGATAAATACCTCTTATAAAGCCTTGAATTAGAATATGGCGATTAATGTAATTATTTATTACATCTTACTAAATAATTCTAGATTGAGGCACTTAAGATATCAAATAATATATTGATATTTTAAGCGACTTAAAAGCTACAAGTTTTATAAACCCATACTAAAGAAAAAATCTAAAATGGAAAATGCAACGATTTTTGAGGATGTTGAGTTTGGAGGGAGAAATAAAATATGGATCATTGTACTTAAAGAGAATCGTTACCTTTGATTCAACTACGGTTACTTCTTTGGATAATGTGTAAGATTTATTTCCTTTTATTGACAAGAAGTAAATCAGGAACCACAATAAGACAATGTTAGACAACATTTTCTTATGGAATCATTGTCTTTAAATAGAATCATTATTTTTGGCTCAACTACAGTTACTTCTTTTGATAATGTATAGTTGTTTCCTTTTGTTAATAAGAAGTAAATCAAGAACCATAATAAGACAACATTAAACAAAATTATCTTCAACTTAAGGTTAATGTTTCAAGAAAACAACCTCAAGGAGCAAGGTCACTAAGGAAATGCACATGGAAAAGAAGAAATATTATTTTGAATGATTATGTAGTATTTCTCTATGAAGATGGAAAATGGATTGGTGAGGATGTTTCTATTGGCCTACATCAATCATATAAGATATTTGTTTGAAATGTGGATTTAAGGTATGAATGCATAGCATCAATCTATGGAGGACAATAAAGTTTGAGATTTTTCTCTTTACCTTAAGTTAATAGGATCATTGGTTATGAATAACTAATCAGAATCAAAAGAGATTAAGTAGTTACTGTAGTAAGTAATAGGGCTCACTATAGAACTCAAAAGGAAAATGATGTTTTTCTTTTTTAAAGAATGTTTATGTTGGTTTACATAAATCCATACAAGATATTAGTTTGAAATATGGATTTTCTGTATGAATGTATAGAATGAATCTATAAAGAACAATAAAGTTTGAGACATTTCCCCTTACCTTAAAGTAGCAAGATCATTGTTATGAATAACTATTCAAAACCAAAAAGAATTAAATGAGTAATGCGAAAAGGTATAAAGCTTATTATAGAAAAGACTATACTCAAAAGGAAAATGATGTTTCTTAAAGAGATATAGTCTTTGGTTTTATTGAAAGAATCTTTGAAATTATTTTGGAACTTGTTGCAGATTATAATTTTAAGTAATATCAAATGATATTAAAGTCATCTTTCTCAACAGAAACATTGATGAAACATATATGGAAACTCACTTATGGATTACTCTTTTGCGTTAAGGATTCAAATATAACTTTATTATTCAAGGAGTAATATTTGGATTATCACAAAGGAGCTAGGCAAATAAGAGCATAAAAAGATTCAGTATGCATACTGTGAATAAATTGATTCTCTTATGCAGTTCTTATGCAATTGAGACAAATACTGTCTTATATAGTACTAGAAGAACATCCTTGAAACTAAAGAAATACCAAAAATTCCCCATGTATTTGCGGTGTGGAGTCTAATGCATGTTAAGACATATACACATATGAATATTACATGTATCGTTTGACAAATATCTTAGTGACATTGAAAGTGGATCAATTATTACGAGATATCTTTAAGGAACAAAACATTATATGCTCGCAAATAAAAGATCGGATTGATTGGAGATTACAAAGCATTATGATTCGAAAATTTTGGATATCACGAGTGTAAAAGATCCACTTCAGGTAATATTTTTTTGTTGTAGATATACAAGAAATGTTGTCATACAGACACTTACAGCCTCCTCTATTTTGGGACTAATATTTATTTTCTGTTATGGAGCATCCAATGATGAAATATAATTGCAAAAATTTTATCACAAAGTTATGGAATACTAAAAGGAATTGAAAGACCACTAAAATAATATTGTGATGATAAAGAGTATATTATTTTCCAATGTGGGGAGGCTGTGAAATAAATTATAATTTATAGAGCATATTATGACAAACTCTATTATATTGGATCCGCTTACAAAAGGATTATCATCCATGGTCTTTCATGAGCATGTTGCTCAGTTGGTGTAACTTTTATGTAAAAATATTTTGGTTCAGAGGAAGTTGGTATTTGGTACTGTCATATGACATATTGCTTTATACTTCGGTTACACACACACACACACACACACACACATATCAAGCCCTTTATCTAATCAGAATCACTACAAGAAATTTTATTTTTTGTGGTGCTCAAAAAACGCTACAAAAACTTTTGGTGGCGTTTTGATAAACGCCACGAGAAAACATGCGACTAAAAATGCATGATTTTCTGTTGCATTTATTTTAACGCCACTATAAATGCATTTTTGGCAGCGTTTTTCAAACACCACCATAAATATTTTTGTAGCGTTTAAAACACGCCACCAAAAGATTTTTTAGCGCTACTAATAGAATTTCCAACTCTACCCCTGTTTTACGGTTGCATTTACTCAACACCACTATATATATTTCGGTAGCGTTTTTGAAACGCTACTAAAAGTTGTTTATTATTTTACACCATTTTTTCATGCTATTATTTCCTATTAATGGTCTATTTTGGTTCTATTATATCAATGAACAATCACTCACATAATCATCATATTCAAATAAGTTAAAAAACACATTAACCATATAATCAAATCAAATATCCATAACCATTCCAATACAATAGTTTTTCGACAAAATGACCTAACTCATATACAATAACCATTTGTATAAAAATTTACACATCGGGTACTAATAAATGTTATATCTAACTAGTGCTAACAAAACGTTTGATTACCTATAATTCTTTGTTGCATACATAAGTGAAAGCTAGCATCATCAAGTCCAAATTTGCTCTCTTCAAAAGTTTGATGCCTACACAAGTGAAAGCATAACAGATAGTCAAACAATTACGTTAACTCGTAGGACTTCAAATATGAGATCAAACATCTACAACATTATACAAGTATATCCTACTATAAATGATGTCATATAAATTATCAAAGTTATAAAACAAATGAAATAAAGTCCTTTCTTGAGCGTAAATAGAGGAATCAATTTTGCACACTTACGAACCCTCCTTTGATAGAATAGTGAATCCAACAACCTGAGCAAGAAAAAAATGACAATGTAAGCACCTAAATTCATAATACTTTTGTAAATTGTAATTTAATGCATAATATGTAAAGCAATTAGTTAACAGTAAAACAATTAGTTAACAGTTTAGTTGAAGGTACTAAAATTTTAAGTTTTAAATTTAATTTAATTTAAAGTTCTAAGTTAATTTAAAATTAAAGTTAATTTAAGGTTTAAAATTAAAGTTAATTTCAAATTAGAATTAATTTAAAGTAAAATTAAAGTTAATTCAAAGTAAAATTAAAGTTAATTTAAAGTTTTCAGTTTAAACTTTTAAAAGTTAATTTAATTTTGAATTTAATTTTTAAAAGTTAATTTATTTTATATGTTTTAAGTTTTAAATAAATTAAATTATAAGCTTTGATTTTTAAGTTTAAAAGTTTCAACTTTCAAGTTTTAAAATTTGAATTCTCACAACAATTAGATATGATATCTAAAGAGATTTTAGTTGTTTGAAATTTGAATCACTTGTAAAATATAAGATACAGTATTCTTATACTAACATAACATATATACCTGAGCGGCTTTGCAAAGCATAAGGGTTATGCCACCTGCTCCATGAGACCATTGCACTAAAAGATCGTTCTTACTGCCCTCACTTGAAGGGTAGTTCCCACCATGTCCATACTAGCATAGACCATGGCTGTATTGAAGTCAACAGAAGTAGATACATACAGAGTCATAGACCGAAAGTTATGCGAAGAACTCATAAGGTTGACAAATCCTTCCGAAGCTTCAACAATCTCTTGGGCTCTCTAACTGGAGATGCTGACCTACTTTTTAGGCTTCTGCTACCGTCAGGTGAAGGGCTCCTGTATTTTCTAGATTTTGGCAGAGGGCTTCTTGACCGTCAGGTGAAGCAAGCAACCTTATCACTTCCTCCTTAATCCATACATTCGACCACACCATTCCCTCCACGCACTTTCATCCTCCCCTTCACAAACACAGTAACCACAAACAACTCCTACACCACCCAACTGACAAGTTTTATCACCAACTCAACCCCACGCATACTTCATCTTCTACTCCTCCACCATTCTTCTCCTTTTACTCCTACACATTCAACTTTCATCTCCAATCTTGAAACTGCACATTCATACTACTTTTTTTCATTTTCAGTAATTATTTATATATAAAAACTGCAAGAAATCCTTGGTTGATACCAATTGTTTAACACCGCCAAATCTTGAAACCAAAACCAGTAATAAATATCAAAAGCACTGAAAAAAGCCATGGTTCCTAAACTTCAAGTTCTAATATGAATTCCTTCACTATATAGTTTAGTTGACCGTCCAAACATAGATCTTCAAGGTCAGATAACACATAAGCATAATTAGCCTAACTAAAGTCAAAAACACAAAAGTCCTTTTATGATCGTAGCATAGTTTTAACATTCGACACTAAAACACTGACCATGAAGATTGCAGAATAGAAATGTTTGTTCATAACAGGTTTTTGCAAGTGGAAGAAAATTACGTCCATAGATTGAACAATGAAGCATATAAGTGTGTGCTTATGCATATCTTCACAATGAGAATTTGTTACGGGGAAGCTAATATTGTATCCCTGCATGTACAGAATATACAAGAAAAATATATATTAAGAAAGATACAGATAAGGTTAAAGTGTTCATGGACTAAAAGATGAGAAAAAATTGTCCGAGGCCTTGGTGCAGTGGTAAAACGCCAGGCTGTTGACGACAAGGTCGGCAGTTCGATCCCTGCCTCTGGCATATTAAACTGTGCGCCATGATGATTCTTGCAGACTTGTGTGCTGCCTACTTTGTAAATATAAGTACCCAGTTTCAAAAAAAAAAAGATGAGAAAAAATTAATAATACATGTTGCCTATAATTTGACATCTTTCTAGGCAAGCCATTGTTTTCATGTCCATATTTATTTAAGCTCCATGTCCAGATATAGTTTATCATGTAATGGTTTTGAGACGAAAAAGTGATCATAAGTTTTAATGTTTCTTGTGATTATTTTTAGTATTTAATTTATTTTGGTCTGCAACATTATTTGCCTACTCTTATTTCCTACTTCCTCTGTACATAAACAGTAGAAAGTATAGGCCGCAGAACATGAGACAAAGACACCTTTTCCAAAATTAAGTTCACACACACATGAATATATATATACATATACATACTTACATACAGACATGTGTACACACACACACACACAACACACATACACAACTGTGAATTTGATTTATAGGATTACCTCTGTTTTATTCAATAGACATGAAGGGAAACAATTGCAGACATGAACACCACAAAAGTGACAGCAATTATTCAATAGAAACAACTGTATACACACCAAAGCAACATGACCACACTCTTAAATACATATAAATGGATGTATGCATATGTTACCCACATATAAGTCCCAGTAAGACAATGGATTAACAGAGTATGTTATAACAAACTAGCTGAACTATGATATCCAAAATCAAAACAGTGCATTAAAATGAAAACAAGGGAGGAGTACTTGAATGCAACTCTCTCCACTATATATACCTAAAAAAATATAAACTCTCATGTGTTTGGGACTCTGTGTGTAAGGGTGTAGATTTAGATATAGGCTGTGTTAGTGAGTGCATTGAAGCATGGGTGTGCATATGTCTTGTCTGCACAAATATTTTCCAAATATTACCTTGCAATTAGGGTGTAGATTTGGATATATGCACTATGTTGTCCTATTAAAAACATGTCATAAACAAGCTATGTGCAAATATTTTCCGAATATTACCTTGCCAGTGTCGCCAACTACACAAATTTCTTGTTCATTTTTACTGCCTTCTGCAAACATGCACAGATCAAGCATTCCTCGTGAACCTTTATCAAATTCAACAATCATGTATGCGTTGTCGATTATGTCAGGCACCTAATTCATACTTTCCATCGGTGAGAATTAAGTGCTGCAAATTGCTTGAATGCAAGAGTAATGAATTTTAGCTTTCATATCATGAAATCTTTTAATTTTGCACAATGTTTCCACCAGAAGAGATGTTGCAAAATGTTTGATTTCAATAATCTATTTGACAAGTCGAAAAATGTAATTTTAACCTTTCCGTTGTAAATTTCATCCTTGCGATTAACATCAATTGCTCCAGAAGCCATCACGCGTACAGGATTTGCTGCTGTAAAAAGCCTCATCAAATCAAAAAAGTGACAGCACTTCTCAACCAGTGTTCCTCCTGAATTGACTTTGAACCGATTCCAGTTTTTCACCTATACAAATTACCCAGTCTAGGAAAGTAACAAGCAAAAGATCATCTACAGTTTACATTATATGGTTAAATGTTTTCAATTGCTAAACTTCAGATATCTCTTTGTGGTTTAGAAAACTCTGTTTGACTTGTCTGGATATGTGTGTGTATCGGGTCTTCAGATAAAAGAAAAGGATATCTATCACACCTTTCATAACCCAAAGTATCATTTTTCGTGGATCATGTATAACTAAATACACATCAAATACAAAAATATTGACAAATGGATGTAATAAAATGATTACTTTTCATTCATGGACACTTAAGAATTCTATCCTATGCAGCATTGATATTAAATTGCATGCCTTGTACTTAGTTAAATTTTGACAATACACACATTTTTTTACACTTGTTGAATTGGGGACAATTTGTTAGGGACCATACATGCATCTTCAAAATAATTTGACATAGAATCAGCTCAAGCATTTCTAAACAACCACAAAATTAAAAGGTTAGATAAGAAAACAAAACAAATGAACTCGCCATTTGTATAGGATGCACTTCATGCTCTTTGTAGGCTTTTTGCTGTGTCTTAGCAATAATTTTTAGTTTTAACAATTGATTAAATTAAAAATAATCCAACATTGTTCACTTCTTACATTTAAGTACTGAATAGTTCTACTGCATACTGAAAAGGGAATACATTTTACCTTGACTAAAAATGAAAATCGATGTTCACGTATAGCAACCATTTTAACATGCCCAAGTTTGCCACTGTGAACTATATCAAGCAGTTTTGATACAGGAGGCATGTATCTGTATTTCAACCCTACTTGAACCAATATCTCAGGTCTCTTCTTAGCTGCTTCAATCGCCTTAAAGGGAGAAAAGAAAAGAAAAGGAACGGGTTTTATTAACAATGTCCCATGTCAATTGCCTTTTCTTAGATTACCTTTCTAACATTCATCACTGTGCCCTACAAAGAAACCATATGTGGTCAAGAAGCAATTGTACATAATCAGACTATTCTTGTATAACATACTTGACAGTTTACATATTGTGTGTTCAAGCAATCAACAAGTGACATATAACATAGCCCCAAAATCTTGATGAACTGATGTATTCAAAGTGAAAATGGTTCATATCAATCATTCAATTATTATCCATCAATCAATACATACAACGAATATATGTTGACCCTCATCCCCGGAAGCTGCACTTCTCTGTTTTGAGTGCTAATGCTACTTCCTTACCATGGACTAGCAACACAAAGTGCTTTTGGATCTAAAGTAACTTTAAGAGGGCAACATAGCTTGATCCGAACTAGTGTGCTTGCTACATCCTAATTGGGAAACCATTGTACAACTGATGTGGCAGAAATATACCCATGTTTTTAATAAGTTTGCAAATAGGCATGTTTTTATTGAACCCGCAAAGTGATCTACAATTATATATACATAAATTTTCCTTCATTTTATTAGTATCTAATTTGCAATGTACTGATAAAAAATATTTGACACAATAAACTAAAAGCAAGAAAAAGGCAGACACACACCTGAAATTCGCAACTTCAGCTGTTCGAAATCTCAAACCCAAACTCACCTTCGTCTCTTACAGCAGCGCCTCCTCGAATTGATCCACCACCGCTCCACTTGAAATCACCTTCACCGCCTCCGCATTCATTCCACAATCACCTAAATCCAGTTGAAGTCTGGGTTGGGGGTTTTGATTTTGGTAATTGAGATTTTTATTCGGGAAACTTGGAATTCTTCTTTTAAAATCGCGTTTGCTTTATTTTAGTTCGGTCGCAGTTTTTGAATTAGGAAAATTAGGGCTTGCAGAGTAAATTGGAAGAGACGAATAATTTTTTTTAAGTGGAGTAGTTTGAGAAGAAGAAAAAGTGGTAAAGGAAATTTGAGCGGCCACAAAAAACTTTAGCAAAAAATTCCACGAATTACTGGCGGGAGAATTAGCCGCGTTTCTTTGTTTATTTTTATATTGTAAAACTACCAACAGTTGCACAAAATTTAAAACGCCACCAATTAATGCAACTGAAAATAGTTTTTCTTGTAGTGAATAAAGTAATAAAGTTTTGTTTGCACTCTAGATTGTTCAAATATTGAACGTTTTGATCTCACTAAAGTAGCATCAGTTGAAAATAGACATGTATAGATTACACCTCATGTAATTTCCATGCTATACATCCTTGATTGATCTATGTTATTTGACTGTGTTGGTATATATGACCATTGATGGGTAAGTTACATTAAAAGTAACAAAAGATGCTCGGATCGTTTGCAAGCACAATTAATGGACAAAATTGTTTCGGAAACACCTTATGTTATAAATTGAAAATTTTAAAGCTTATAAAGTTAAACACATTTATGGTCATTACATATATTGTATAGGGGGAGATTGTTAGAAAATTTCAACATGTGGGTCATATATGTAAAATAAAATATGTTGTGTTATTTGGATGTAAAGCCTAATTGAAGTGATCAAATTATGAATTAAAATTAAAAGGCTTAAAGATATAATAATTGTCATAGTATTAATGTATAGACACTAAGGCAATTAAATTTGCTGAAGGGCCAAACTAGAAAATGCCAACATCATAAATAAGGAGCCATGGTCCCCAGATTACATAAGCTCTAGTTATTTTCCTAATTTTTCTATGGAAATAATTAAAATATAAGGTTTGTATCGATTTGGAAGATCAAATCAATTCCTTTTCTATTTCAAACAACAATTATGAATTCAGATATAACTTCCGCTAATTTATTTATCTTCCTCTGATTTCTTATCAATCAAATCAATATCGGTCACTTATTTAAATCTAGGGTTTCATGATTAATCAATCCTAAAGTATAGACACAAAGCACCTGTCTTGGCATCTAATTCAAGGTAAATCAAAAAACAACTGTTTGTTTTACCTGATATTACACTTGCGCAATCCAAAATTGTGCAAGTTCAATTATTTGAAACAAAATAAATATATAGCTTGTGTAATTTGGAATCGCACAAGCTATAATTACACTTTAAAGCTTGTGCAATTTTAAGTTGTGCAGGCTATACAACACTCGGTGTTGTCCCTACCAATATGGATGTCCTAGGCTGAGCCATAGAAAACAGGAAGCATGGAAAGATTAAGGGAAAAAAATTTGTATTGGCAGCACTTGAACACTAGTTGTAAGGTTGAAAGTTACAAGTTAAAACAATACACTGCTGATCATTTCTTTAGAAAGGTGCCCCTCTATTTTATCAGATCAATACTTTTAAAAATACATCAGACATTTTGTTGCCCCTTCGGCCATGTTCGGCGGCGTTGCCCTAGGCGAAGGCCTTGCTTCCTTGCCTCTTGCTAGGGCCTGACAAAACTAGACATATTTCTATAATTAGTTTTCAGTAAGGCCTAAACTTACAATAATTTTTTCCTACATGCTCATATCGAAGTTCTGTTCTTTTTATAATGTTAATTACTCCTCCTACTAATTCATCATTTGCATGAATAATATTTTACTACTACAAATTATGTCTACAAATCTCATTTGAAAAAATCGTTAGTACTTGATAAGAAGAATTTGTAAAATGTTTCCTTTTGATATGAATTAGTAAAGTGTTATTGTTCTCAAGGAGATAGGATGAACATGAAACTTGAGTACAAGTGGTCTTGTTCTTAAATTTGAAATTTCCTATTTTCCTAAAATCTAGCAAGGGTTGGAGTACGTAAATGTGTCAAACTATGCATGAAGTTTTGCTCATTCAAATATGGGAGGAAGTATTTTTCTTTATCCATGCAAATGAACTATTTGCCATCTTAGAATGATATTTAATATTCAAAACTTAACTTATATTTGGTATATTTATAAGGATGGTGCTTGACTTGATAATTTACTTCTAGGTCGGTTTTTTTGCTTATTTTGCAATCTAATTTGTATACTTGGTTTATAAATGATTACTTTAAATTTTGGTATAATACTCTTAAAAATATCCATATATAATACTCAAATGTTATCTTATGCATATGCACAGCTAAATGTGAATATGCTGAAATTCTAAATATGCAGAAACTTGATATAAGTAAGTTGAGAAGAACATATAAAATGTAACCAGTAACATATTTGGTACACTAACTACAATATGATGAATGAGGAGGTTCTCATATTCAATAGAGAAGCTTTTATTGAATGACAAGAAGATAAGATACATAGGCAAACTCAAAATACAAGCATTATAATAAAAAGAAACAAACATGTGCTCCTAGAAAACTGCAACTGCTACATGAGAATGGGAACCCTACTACTCTAACTTCTCCATGAATCAAGCGAACCCCTTGAATAAGTCAAGCATGCATAATATTTGCATCAATTTTCATCACTCCCTCCTAATGCGAAAACTCCAAACATTGAGACATGATCTGAACTTCACAAACTTTGGACATGATAAAGCCTTTGTATATCCATCTATTGTCTGTTCATTTTTTGAACAATACTTTATTGCTATTACACCTTTAGCTATGACATCTCGAAGAAAATGATGTTGGATTTCAATATGTTTGTTCTTCCATGAAACACAGGATTTTTTGCACTTAAGATTGTAGACATATTGTCAATATAAATTTATGTTGTTACTAGCTGAGAATGGTGCAAGTCTTCCAAAATACTTTGCATCCAGATAGCTTGACAAGATGCCTCCGCTCTGTGATGTATTCGGCTTTTGAAAATGATAATGAAATAGTTGATTGCTTCTTCGAACTCCATGCTACAACACCTGAACCAATACTAAACATAAATCCACTTGTATTTTTTCTTTCATAAACAAAACCAGCCCACTCACTATTAGTGAATCAAAACAATTTCATATTAGGAACATATTTATGCCAAATGCCATAGTTAGTTATAGCATGAAAGTATTAGAGGATCCTCTTTGTTGCTCGTAGATGATGGAAAAAGGGACGATGCATAAACCTTGATACAAAGATGACAAGGAACATTATATTCGAACTGGAATGAGTTAGGTACAATAAACCACCAATTAAACTTCAAAAATAAGTCATGCCCCCCTTTGTAGTCCCGTCCTTAATCGTTAACTTCTCATTTGTATTCATAGTGTTGGGGAAAATCCTTTCAGATGATCAGTCCAAGGGAATAAAAAAACCAGTGCAGCAAAAAAACAAAGAACTGGATCATGATTGTAGTAATACGGAACAAACAAAAGATGAACACTAGAACATACATTCACAGATCTATGCAATGCAGAAAAATAAATAACATCATTATTTATGGTGGTTCTACTACCGAGAGGTAGTGACGTCCACTTGAGGAGAGGAGATTTTATTAATCACGGAAAGATTAGAGTTACAAGATTGGTTCAATTTTGGTGGCTATACATAAGAAGAATTAACAATCATACAAAATTCTATAGAGTTTCAGCTCTCTAGGATGACTCTGAAATTGGCTAAAACTAGCTCTCAATTTCCGACTGCCATTGTTGTCTAGAAGCTCCTCTAATTATAGAGTGAAGATATGAGGATGGGTAGCTGCTATATAGCAGCCCTGAGTTTTGGTTCGGCACAATCTGGTGTAGCAATCCTGCTTCGATATGCATCACTTGGCTTAACAAATTTGGACCGGCATTTGCATCTTCCTAATTGGAGCAGCATGCTCCAATACCAAATGAAATATTTGGTTCGGCAAAACACCGAACGAAATATTTCGTTTGGCAATCCTTTTTCACTGCTCCAATTATTTTGTTCGGCAAAACTTTCATATGCTCCAAAGCTTCATGCCCAAATCACTGGACGATTCAACCACTGCTCCATGGTTTGGAGTTCATCTAAGGTATCTAAAGATACACTTCACTGCTTCCCCGGTGCGTCTTTCCTGCATTCGCCATGAATCTACTCACCAATCCAAAAGCCTGTGCAATGTCAGACCTAATGCAGACCATGGCATATATCAGGCTGCCAACTGCACTTGCATATGGGACTTTCATTGTATAAGCCTTGTCCTTTTTCAAGATTGAAGAGCCTTTACTAGAAAGCTATATGTGCAAAGGCATGGGTGTGCTGATTGCCTTTTCCCCTTCCATGCTAAACCGAGCAAGCACCTTTCGAATGGACTCCTTTTAAGTGAGGCTCAAAAGTCCTATCTTTATATCCCTTTGGAATCTCATAGCCCAAATTTTCTTTTCTTCTCCAAGGTCCTTCAATTCGAATTCCGCTTTTAGCTTTTGCTTTAAACTATCGATTTCAACCTTATCCTTGGAAGCAATCAACATATCATCCGCGTACGAGAGTCGGTACACCCATCTACCATTCTTTAAATGCTTGAAGTACGCACAAGCGTCTTTGATGCTATGATCAAAACCAAGTGAAAGCATAAAAGAGTCAAACCTCTTGTCCTGTTGTCTAGGTGACTGCTTAAGTCTATATAATGACTTCTGCAATTTGCAAACCCAATTTTCTTTTCCATCTACAACAAATCTTTCTAGATGCTTTATGTAGATGATCTTATCCAAGTCTCCATGCCAGAAAGTGGTTTTCACGTCCAGTTGTTCCAACTCCAAGTCATGAACTGCGACGATAGTGAGCAAAATGCGGATGGACATATGCCTCACTACTGGAGAGAATATCTCATCATACTCCACTCCATTTCTTTGTGAAAATCCTTTTAGCAACTAATCTAGCCTTGTATTTGCTATCATCATTTACCTTAAATACCAATTTGTAACCTATAGCTCGGCTTTCTTGAGGAGGTGGTATCAAATCCTAAGTCTTGTTCTTCTTCAACGACTCTAACTCCTCTTCCATAGCACACATCCACTTCGAACTGTCACATGACTTCAAAGCTTCATCAAGGTCAAGTGGCTCCTCATGAACCACTTCAAAGCTCAAAGCTTTACCTCTCCACTTCTCCTCTAGAATCCTCCCATCTATGGCTGAGCACGGAATTCAATTTATGATATGCACCGCAGTTGATAATGCTTCAGCCCAAAAGCCTCTAGACAATCCCACCGTCAATCTCAAGCAACGACCTTCTCCAGTAGAGTCCTGTTCATTCTATCTGTAACCCTATTCAATTGCGGATCTTCGGGTGTAGTGAAATATCTCTGAATCTCATGCTATCTACAGAAATCGAGCAACTCCCTAGAAACAAATTCACCGCCATTACCAGATCTCAGCACCTTCAATCTAGAACCAGATTGGTTCTCAACAAGCACTTTCCAGTCTTTAAACTTCTCAAAGCTCTTTTATTTGGCCTTCATTACATGCACCCATACTTTTCGAGAAAATTCATTAATGAAAGAGATGAAATACTTTACTCCTCCAACAGAAGGAGTAGCAACCAGTCTCCAAACATCTGTATGCACGTACTCAAGTACTCGCCTTGATCTATGTAGTTCAACTCCGAAAGATACTTTCGTTTTCTCGGCTAACACACACTCCTAAAAAAAAGTCCATCTTGTCGAAGCTTTCTCCTTTGATAGTTATAACAGTTCCAAATTTTTTTCTACAAAAGTCAATATCTTGCTTTTTGCATAGCCTTTAGCAACAACTACTTTGAATAGTACCATCTACATCGTACTTTGCTTTGCATACCCACCTTGTGCCAATTTCATTTTTTTTCCTCTGAGTAAGTCATGGAGTTCCCATATATTTTTTCTTTTAATTGCACTGATCTCCTTCTTCATAAAGTGCTCCCACATCTCTTAACCCACTACATCTTCATAACTTCCAGGTTTCGAAACCATAAGAGCAAAGCATCCTTTTTGGTAAATATCTTGCAATGATCGAAACTTTTGTGGAAAAGGAGAACTATTGTTGTCTAATTTATACTCTTCAACGTTATTTCTTTATAACCTTTGTTCTTCTATAGAAGCTCTCCCTTGAGACACTGCTCATGCCGCTTTAATGTTGTCTATGACCAATGGTATTCAATGATTATGTTCATATTCCCGATTACAAAAGTGGTTTCATCTACTAAAACATCTAAGCGAATGATTAACTTCTTGGTTTTAGTATTATATAAATGATAACCTTTACTTTCATTACTATATCCAACTAATATACTTTTTTTGCTCTTTTTATTCAGCTTTGAACGATCAACAGAGTAAATTAAAGAATTAGCAATACTACCAAAAAAATTTAGATGGCTTGCATTGAGGTTTCGATTCCACTAAGTTTCATCTGGAGTCATATTTCGAACGATCTTTATCGGAGATATATTGAGCAGTAACAAAGGCGCGGCGACTTGTTCAACCCAAAAACCATTAGGCAGCCTTTCTCGCATGTAGCATGCTTCTCGCCATCTCTACAACAGTCTGATTCTTCCTTTTGGAAACACCATTTTTTTGGAGTATTTATAACTATTAGCTGCCTTTTGATGCCATTTTTCATGCAAAAATTAGCGAACTCAATGGATAAGAACTCTCCTCCTCTATTAGTGCGAAGAACTTTCAGAACATGCCCACTTTCCTTTTTTGCTAACGCTTAGAACTAACATTTGATAAGCTTCAGATTTATAGGCTAGGAAATGAATACAACTCATACGAGTATAATCACTAATGAAGAGTAAAAAGTATCTACTTTTATTTAAGGATAAAGTCATTTTTGGACTACATATATCAGCATGGACAAGTTTGAGAGGCTTCTTTTCCTGTCGAAGCCTTTTCGATCGGCAATGATAAATGGTATTGCTTCCCATAAATACAACCTTCACCATCAGGACAATCAGTAGAAGGTAAACCATAAACCATACTCTTTCTACTCAAAAGTTGTAGGCCATTAAAATGTAAATGCCTAAAACGTAGATGTCGAAGCCTTGAATCATCTTTCGACTGAATAGATAAAGCAAGTTGATCATCAAAACAAGAAATGTTCAGTAGGAATATCCTTTTTTCTATCATTTGAATTCCAATAAGATGAATATTAGAATTTTCCTTCTCAATCTGGCACATACCACTGACAAATAAAACTGAAAAACCATTTTGCACCAATTTGCCAACAATTAGCAAGTTGAATATAAAAAATATCATGAATGAACCTTTTATTACCTGATTTAGCTTGTGCAGCAATTATTCCCTTTCCCTCAATTTTTATTGTTTTATCATCACCGAGTACTACTTATAACTTCATCATGGAAAAGATTTTTTTCTCCTGTCATGTGGTTGCTACATCCACTGTTTAGAAGCTGTGTATCATGCAAACTTTAGCTAACAGCGAGGCAAGTAAAGAACAAGTTGTCTCCTTCTTTTTCCTTTGCAAAATGAGTTTGTTGTTATTGCTTCTCTAGACAATATGCTTCAACATATCTGTATCGTTTACAACAGTAACATTGTATTCCTTTCAACGATCGACTACAATATGCGTTATGGATGCTTTTATGTCCATATTGATTACTTCTTCCTTCTTGATCGTTGTTTTATCGATGTTAGATCGTCCATGGTCTCGTCCACGACCACGGAAACCACCACTACCACGGCCATGATCTGCAATTCTTTTATTAATTAGAATTTTTTTTGCTTTGTTTGTACTTTCCATCTTTGACGAAAATACACTTTCGGTAATCTTCCCCATCCACTGACATATTCATCCTCTCTTCATGAGCTAAAAGTTAACATATAAGTTCATTCAAAGAATATTTAGCCAAATTTTTGGACTCCTTAATGACTATAAACTACAAGATCAAACTCTAATGAAAGACTTCTCAAAACTTTTTCTACAACCTTTTGATCAGAAATGATTTTTCCAAATGTTTTCATACGATTAACAATCACTATAACTCTAGAAATAAAACAATGAATAAGTTCATTACCTTTCATCGTCAACATCTCAAATTCTCTTCAAAGTATTTGCAGCTTCGGCGTTATTACTTTACTGTCACAATGGAACTCCTCTTTCAAAATAATCAATGCCTCCTTTGACTGATAGCATTTGAAATTCATGAAAAGACACTATAAAAAACCTATTAAATAGCAATGGAGTGGGGCGATAGCCGTCGACAGTTCCATCGACAAGTGCCAATGGCTAGTAACGGCTAGTTATTACTTTAATTAACCAATTAAATAATTAATTCTTTCAAATTCTTATTACATTTTAAAAAAATGTTAAAAAATACTAATTCAGTTCCTAAAAAATAAAAATGATATTTTAGCTTAGCCTTTCAACTTAATGACGGCTTATGATCAGTTAAATTAGTAATTTCAATAACTTTTTTATTTAATTCAAATATTTATTGCCACTGAAAATCTTACTCGCATGACCAATCTATGTAATTTGTAGTTGGTCCATTATGCAACTTCGATAAAGTTGATTTTGTATAACAATTTTTACGAATTAAAATATTTTCTAAACCGTTCAGTAATAAATTATGAATTTTTAAATTTATTTAGTATAATAAAATTATCTAAAATAAATTATTCGGTACAAAAATTAATTTATTGGATCTAGTGCCAGTCTAAAGTATTTTGGATCTATTTGCAAAAGATGATTAAAAAATAAACAATCGTAGCATGTCGACTTTGTATTATAAATTTATAGTCATTCATCGAAATTCGGACTAAAACCACTTCGTTCAAAGGTCAGACGACCTTCAAACGAGACCAAATTCGAACCACTGATAACTTGTAATGTGTTAATCTAATCCGTATGGTTGGATTCATAAAAAATGGTCGAAAAAATTAAACTCACGATGGGTTATTTTGTCAGGAGTTGTATAAGTGCTATACAACTCTCGGCAATGTGACATGTTTCGAGCTTCATATTTTAACAAAGTTAGATTACCAAAAATAGATAAATCATCGAAAATACTAATTTAAACGATTGTAAGTCATATTTAGGTAGAAAGGCTAAGCAAAAATATCATTATTATTTCTCAGGAATTAAATTAGTATTTTTTAACATTTTTTAAATGTGATAAGAATTTAAAAAAGAAAAAGAAAATAAACAGCCGATGATAACCATCGGTATGTTGAGTATAATGAACAGCACGTCCCTCTTCTACCTCACTTTGCCTGCTCCTTGATTTTTCAATAGAAACGAAAAAAGAAAAAAACGGTACCTTCAGCTCTAGCCCTCGAAAGCCGCCGCCGCTCATCGCCATCGTCGTATGCCGCCACAACTCGTCAAATTCTCCATTTCTTCCCCAATTTGGTAATTAATTTTAAAACCAAAATTTGAATTTTACCTAATTTGATGCGAATATGTGTATAAATATGATGGTTATTGGATACAAGTGTTGCTAATTAAATATTAATTTGGGATTTAATTGTTTAATTTTAAATTTTAAATTTTAAATTAGGGTTACGTTATGTAAAAATCCGAAAATTAGTGTATAAAAATTGATTATGTATGTTAATTAGTGTATGCGATTGTTTATTATAGTTTAGAATAATTTTAGAGCTAATATTTATGCTTAAATAGTGAATATGCAAAATATAAGCTTGTGATTGAACATAATTTTATGTTAATATGTGGATGTGTTAATAATTAGTGTTAGTGATAATTATAAGTAAAGGTATTTTAATAATTAATTATTTTTAGTGCATACATGTGTTTGTTGATTAATATACATTCATTTATTATGTCAATATAAGTGTATGTGTTTTGAAAGTAAATTAAATAATAAATTGATTTTGAAACAAATATTCAATTAAATTAGATTTGTAAATATTAAGAGATAAATATCAGTGTTATATAGGCATGCCTAGGCTCAAAAATGACTCAGTAACACGTCGTGCGTCTTTTTGCAGTTTGAGTGCATCTTTTTGCAATTTAAGGCGTCGTATTGCAAAATTTAATTTTTAGTTTATAAAATAGTTAAATAATAAATTTAAGTAGTTAAGTTAATTCTGAAATATTGTTTAAAATTTAATTTGTAAAACTTGTATAAAAGACATGTAAAAATTGCCCAAGGCTTAAATCCTGCGCTTTTTTGCGCCTTAGCTACTTTGATGAATATGATGTTATAATTTGAAAATAAATGGTAATATTATTCTAACAAATACAACAACAACAATAAAGCCTTTAGTCTCAAAAACTTTATTTTACAAAAATTATTTTAGAAAATGCAACACACCCGTTGGATGCATAGTTATGTGTACAATACAAAGAAGTGAACTACTGTCTAGATTTCTAACATATATTTTTAAATTGGGAAAATGCTTGATTATTTTCTCGACCATGGTTGGATGTATGATGACCGAACTGGTAAGAAAGGTTTAGTGAAGGAACATTTCTACAATCGTGTACATAAATTTATTAGATTCGCTAAATCTAATAATGGAACTGACGTAGAAATTCGTTGCCCTTGTAATAAATGTAAACATTTAAAGCATTGAAAACCGGATACGGCTGTAGTACATTTGTTCAAGTTGGTTTTATGCTAGATTATTATTTGTATGATTGCCATGAAATAATAATAACCGATGATCATAATGATTTAGGGTCTTTGAACGATGAATCAAATGTTTTAATAGATTTAAAAGTACAAAGGGAAACGATATCGAGTACAAGACCAAGTCTGAATCAAAAGACGACGAAGATTGATTATTAGTTACTGATGATGTTATGTATATATGAGGATATTTGTATCCCTTATATTTTGAGTTTCCACTATTATTAATGATGATGGCTATGCTGTGAGCTATGTATTATTCTGTTATATTAATTTTTTGTATTTAGAAGACTTTGTTCCATTTTTTTACTTTCAATGAAAGTTTTATGTGATTTCAAACAAATATGTTTTGTAACAACAAAATGATATGTTTTTTCATTATAGGAAATGATATGTTTGTGGAAGGTATTATGTCTCATAGAAAACCATCTAGATCTCATTTTTCAGGTTCTCATGTGGCAAAGGTGCTAATGGCTTGTCTGACTTCCGCCCAAGAGCGAATATGACTCCCAAATCTTGAAGATGGGTATCAAATTGATTGCAACATCATTAATATTTAGTGTTGTATATTATTTATGATTTATTAAATGTCTATATCAAATTAATACATGGGCATTGAGTTAGAGCCTTCTGATTATATTTTGGCTGTCTCTAGGCTAGAAGATGTATATGAGTTGGTTGTCGGGTTGTTAGTCAAAGTGGGATGATATGATATCCCATCTTATATTAAAGATGATATATGAGACGATTTGTTGGTAAGTACAAATTTATAATTCATTTGAAAATGACATATTTCATCTTTGAAAATTAACATACCGTGTATAATTCATTTTAATTTCAATGTGCAGGCTATGGTCGTCTTAGAGAAGGAAGATCAAGAGCCGTTTAGGAACCACTGAAATAAGAAGATGATGAAAAACTACATGAACAACCTCTCAGGCGTAAAACAAATATAATAAAAACTTGATTGAATGAGTTCCACTATTTGGACGGATTTTCTTGAGTACTGGCAAACTCCCTCCACTAAAGTAAGTTTTCTAGTTTCATACATTTATTATAATTTATTTAAAGTTTGTATAATAATTGCATTAATTTAATCAATCATATATAAAAGTAGTTGCGGATGGTAACTTAACTTTTATGTTAAATGTACAAGAAGTATCTAAGCGAAACACGACAAACAGGAATAGGTTTCTTGTTACATACTGAGGCGGATCAAAATCCTTCCAACAATATCTGAAGGAAATAGAAAATTTATAAATTGCGATTATAAAGTATTTATAACCTAGTTTAATTACACACACACACATATATATATATATATGATTTTGTGCGATGTTTGTACTTGTGAAATTGGATATATATGTTATATCGGAGGTGAATAGATGGATGAATGCACATATGTGTGTTTGATGGATGAAATAGTGGCTGTTTGTAAAACAGCACTTCCGGTATTGCGTTGGCTAGCGACGGCCTAATGGTCCTAGATTAGCGACGGGGAGAGACCATCCAGTGACAAATTCTTGATGCGTAGAATCTTGACACGTGTCTTTCGAAAAGTGACGACTGTGTTGTTGATAGCCGTCGAAAAGATGTCGATGAGACCGTCGCTAAGGCTTCTTTAATCGACTAGTAAAATAGAAATGGTTGTTTCCAAGACCAGCGATAGCTAGTGATGGCAAATGGTCGTCGAGCCTTTGCATCCTTCTGTCAAAGCTTCCTTAAATCAGCTGCAGTTTTCATATATCCCTTCTCCATGGTATGCCAAAGATCTTAAGAAATAAAGAACGTCTTCATCTCGATTGTCCAAAATCCATAGTTTTTCCCTTCCGAAAATAGGAATAAGTGCCTGAGACCGAGAGACAACCATTTTAGATGCACTAATTATGATTTTGCTTGAGGTTGCTTCAGCACTTAATCTCAAATAAGCTCGACTCAGAAAGAACCTGACTCTAATACCAAACTTTGTTGGAATACCCGTTACAGAATGAAGAATGAGGAGGTTCTTATATTTAAGAGATGAGCTTTTATATTGAATGACAGGAAACGAGATGCATAGGCAAACTCAAAATACATTATTTATAGTAGAAAGAAACAAAAAAGTGCTCCTATAATACTGTAGCTACTACATGAGATAGGAACTCTACAACTCTAACTTCTCTTTCACTCAAGCTAAGCCCACGAACAATCATGCATACATAACAACTGCATCAATTTTCATCAAAAACACCAACGTTATCAGTCATCTAAATTTTCTTTCAAAATTTTCGAAAGGGAGAAAAACTGATAAAATGCAAAACTGATAAAATGCGAAATCATGTAACAAGGTATTGTATATATAGACGCCAAAGAATGCTTTGTTGACCTCTTATTGGGCTTCTTAACTCTTCCATTGGGATATATTATTAAACGATTGGGCAAGTTTTCTTGCTTTGGATGTATTAATAATCCATACAAGAGTGTAGAATATTTGAGCACTAAGTACACGATCAAACCCAATGCCATTAAATACTGTTAGATCCCAAACTTGATGCTCGTTTTTGTTAAGATAACTTGTTATTTTCTGTTGGTGAGGAGTGTATTGTTTCTGGAGCCTTGCCTGGTTGTGATTCTTGTTTCACGTGTGAAGACTATTATTATAAGGTTTGTGTGCATGGAGTGAAACATGTCAAGGTAACTGAAATGGATCCAAAGTTACCATGCTCAAGTGACGAAGCCGGAGGATGTTATGCAAATATGGAAGCAAAATTCTTAGTAACCTTAGATGTTCAGATTAAGCCATTCTCATCGCTCAGCAGCATTCAGATTCTTAAAAGAATACAACGTTGCCTTCAGTGGTCTAATTAAGAAGAAAATCTACATTGATGAAACTTGTTTAAGAATGTATAGGAAAAATAAAGCTGGCAGAAATAAAATGCTTTACTCTCAAGTCTCAACATATATTTATACAAAGGGTGTCAGGGTCATTTGTGTAATTAGCAATTCTTTTGTACAGCTGTACATATAAGACTTTGTCAAATAGCCTTATAATATAAAAGCCATGCACGAGAATGTAAACTGATACTGATTCAGTGATAAAGCATTTCAATTCTCAGTTTATACTCTTCATCAATTCTCAAAATCCAAATTTAGTATCGGAGCCAATTTCATTATTCCCTGACGGCATTATATTTCTGCCTGGGTATCGTCAAAAAATCATCATTTGGTATTTCAAGAAATTAAGGATCTCATCAGAGAAATGTTTCATCACTTGAGATCCAGAATTTGAAAGTGTTCACTGAAACAAAAAAGTACATTGCCATTAAAATTCTTTCAAGAAAATTGGCTGCACCAAATTCAATCACAGAAACATATTCAAATTCAAATTCAAGAATATCACCAAAAAATCATCAAAGAAAGTGCCTTGCCTGAGAAACTCATCATCACTGATCAATCATTTGGGGTAGTGGTTGCACATACTTGATTCTTGAAGAATTCTGATCAGTTTTTGAATCATTCTTACCCACGGTATCATTCTTTTGCCTCAGAATCAACTTATCTGTCAAATTCATCACACAACATTCAAGCATCATCATGAGAGAAAGCTCTGCAACATCCGAAACCCTTAATTTTGATCAAACTGCCACCGAAAGCATCATCAAAACCATCGTTAGTCCTCAAAGTCAATTGGTTACAGCCCATTTGGTAGAAGATAATTATCTTCATTAGAAGGTGCAAGTTGAAACAGCAGTCAAAGGATATGGACTCAAAAATTACATTCTTGGCACCGATGTAACTCCACCAAGATTTATCACTACTGAGGAAAACAAAACAGTTAGTAATCCAGAATTCAAAAAGTACCAAGGACACAGTTTGATTTGCTCATGGGTACTATCATCAATAAGTGTTAAACTGTTGTCATAAGTTATTAGAAGCAAAACACCATATGAAATTTGGTCTACAATTGAAAGAATATTTAATTCTCAATCAGCAGCCAAGGTAATGCCTCACAAAAGACAATTGCATAGCATCAGAAAAGAAAATCAATCTACAGAAGAATATCTTGCAAAAATTAAAACAACATGTGATTTACTCGAAGCAGCTGGACACAAGGTCACAGCACCTGAACAAGTATTAATTATCTTGAGTGGTTCAAGTGGGGAGTATAAAGATGTTGTAGCAGTCCTTTCATCATAAAGAATTACAACATCTATTGAAGATGTATATTCAATACTTCTTGCACATAAAGGAAGATTAGAATTTAAGAAAACTATTGACTCAGGTATATCGGTGAATTTTAAAGCAAGCTACAAAAATAGAAACCAATACAACAGTAAAGGTAATCGGACATTTCAGAGAGGAAATTCAATAGCTAGAGGCAGGAGCAGAGGAAGACGGAACAGTAATAATAGACCAAAGTGTCAAATCTGTGAGAAAATGAGACATACTACATGCAAGTGTTACTTTAATATGATTCAAACTGCAATGCATTTCATAACACAAATGTTCAAAGAGGATATGGTGGAAATGCAAACTTAGTAAGCATACATCATGAATCAAATGGTACGTTAGATGATCAAGGTGCACATAGTCTAAATATATGCATGTGAAATAACAAGGTCTGAGGAGATTCAGAATGAGTGCCGGTATCCATATTTTGGTGCAACACATCATGTGACCAACAATTTGCAAAATCTGAATCTTGGAAACAAAGAATACGAAGGTAATCAATTTATTTATATGAGAAATGACACTAGTATTAACATCACACACACTGGTTGTGCACAAATCATTGCTTAGAAAGTATTACATCTAAATAATCTGCCACGAGTTCCAAAAATAAGAAAAAATCTCATTAGTGTATCACATTTTGCACGTGATATAATGTATTATTTGAATTTTATCCAAGATATTGTGTAGTTAAGGATATTGAAACTAAACAAACTTTACTGCAGGATGAAACATACAAGGGTCTGTGCAGATTCAACTTGTCAAAAGTCAATCACTTCAATAATTCAAGAAATTGGTGCAATCTAACTGAATCAAGTACATAAAGTAGTAAAAGTGATTTTCAGCATTTGGCATTCTAAGTTAGGCCACCTAAGTGTAAAAGTTGTAAAAAAAATATTGAATGATAATAAAATTCAAATTAGTGATATACCTGTCTCTTATATTTGCACTTACTGTCAAATGGGAAAGAGTCACAAATTGGCTTTCCCACAATCATGGTGTCAATAAAATGCCATTGCAACTGGTTGCAATAGATCTGTGGGGGCCTGCATCCAAAAATTTAGACTATGGATTTAATGCCATGTCTCCTTTGTAGATGCTTGTTCCAGGTACATATGGATTTACTTTCTGAAATCAAAGGCTGATACATGTAATACAATTATTCATTTTATAAGACAGGTTGAAAAGAAGACAGATTAGCAGGTAAAAATAATTTAAACCGATGGAGGAACTGAATTCAAGCCATTCAAAGAATTCCTTCAAAAGAAAGGAATGATTCAAAGAGTGACTTGTCTTTATACATTAGGACAAAATGGATTAATTGAAAGGAAGCATAGACATATAGTAGAAACTAATCTTACCTTGCTTGCACAAGCATCACTTCCATTGAAGTTTTGGCCAAATGCCTTTTCAACTGTAGTATATATGATCAATAGATTACCTACAAAAATCTTACAAGGCAAAACTCCAATGGAAGTATTATATAATGTAAAACCAAATTTTAAAATTCTAAGAACCTTTGGCTGTCTATATTTGAGACAAATATTTCTCACAAATTGAATTTCAGATCCACTCTGTGTACTTTTCTAGTATATGGAGTGAATTAGAAAGGATATAAATGTCTTGACAGCAATGGGAAACTATTTGTGTCAAGATATGTGGTATTTAATGAAAACTTATTTCCATTCAAAATTAGTAGTGGAAACACAACACAAAAGATGCACAATCCAGCAATATGAATACCACCCATACCAATATACAATAGCACTGAAAGTTAGGAACACACCGAGAGAGGTCAGACTGATTCAGATGCTCAACTCACAGTATCACATAATAGACCAGGTCAAGTCATCTCATAGCAGTTCCAACATCTCATTCAATCTCCAACGACTACAAATAATCAACAATCTAGAAGTGAAGGGTATGAACATCAATCAAGTTCAGAACAGACTACTATACAACAAGAACAATTAGACAGAGGGCATCATATGATAATAAGATCTAAAAGTAGCATATTCAAACCAAAGCTATATACAACTTTTTCTGTCAACACAGAGCCTAACACATACGAGCAAGCTATCAAAAATGACAAATGGAAGCAAATAATGAATAAAGAGTGCAATGCATTGATAAGAAATAAGACTTGGAGTCTTATTCCAGCACCAAAACATAAGAATACAATAGGTTGTAAGTGGACGTATAAGTTGAGAAAGAATACAGATGGCACAATTCAAAAATATAAAGCAAGCCTTGTTGCAAAAGTGTACACACAACAGTATGGTTTTGACTTCAACGAAACCTTTTTACCAGTGGTCAAGCCAACAAAAATAAGAAAAATATTGATTGTAGCACTACACAAGGCATGAGATATTAGACAATTAGATATGAATAATGCTTTCTTAAATGGTGAATTACAGGAAGAAGTTTATATGGAATAGCCACCTGGATTAAGACTTGCAGAGAAAGGCAAAATGTTGTGCAAACTTCATAAAGCAATTTATGGTTTAAAGCAAGCTCCAAGAGTGTGGTTTGACAATTAAAAGCTACTCTCATCTCTTTGGGATACAATCCAACAAAGTCAGATACTTCGCTTTTTATTAAACTCAACAAAGACACAACAACATGTATACTAGTATATGTTGATGATTTCCTAATCTCTGGCAATTGCAAGAAAGAAATAGAGCATGTTGTTCAATTTCTAGATAAGCAGTTCTTAGTCAAAGACTTGGGTCAACTAAGCTACTTTCTTGGCATAGAGATCAGTAAAGTTTCAAATTTAGAAATGCACCTATGTCAAACAAAGTACATCAAAGAATTACTCATCAAGATAAGAATGAATGAAGCAAAACCACTACCAACACCTATTACAAGCAATCTTCATTTATCAAAATACAGAGGTGAAGCAATTACTATTGAAAAGGAATATAGAAGTGTTGTTGGAGCTATACAACACGTAACAATTACAAGACTAGAATTAGCATATAATGTCAATATGGTATGTCAATTCATGCATCAACCATTAGACGAACATTGGAAAGCAATAAAGAGAATACTCAGATATTTAAATGGAACTTTAAATCATGGTTTGATGCTAAAATCAAGAAAAATTCTTTCAATTACTGGATTTTCTGATGCAGACTGGGCATCAGATCTGATGACCTTAGGTCCACAACAGGATACTGTATTTATCTTGGTGAAAATCCAGTATCCTGATGTTTGAAAAAACTACCTACCATATCTCGATCTAGCACTGAATCAGGATACCGCAGTTTAGCCAGTACAATGTCAGAAAATATATGGCTGGAATCACTACTAAAAGAGCTACAGATCAATACAGACAAAAGCCAGTGATTTGGTGTGATAATCTTAGTGTTGTATCATTATCAGTAAACCCAATTCTACACTCGCGAACTAAGCACATGGAGCTTGATTTGTAAGTTGTTCGCGAACAAGTAAATAATGGAAAATTAAGCATAAATCACGTACCTTCTTCTTACTAGAGGACGGATGTTCTCACAAAGGCATTATCAGCCAAAAACTTTTGTCGATTAAGAGATGAACTAAAAATCAAAAGAAACGGTAGCAAAATTGGGGAGGAGAGAAAAGCCCTAGCTCATAGCAAAGGAAAGAAACAACATAGTAACAGTCAAAATTGAAATAATTTAAAACAAGAGCAGCGGTCGTAAAGAATTGTGGATGAGAGAAGAACCCTAGCTCGAAGCAAAGGGGTGAAATAAAGCAGGAAGAAATGAAAGGCTTTACTCTCAAAATATAGTTATACAAAGGGTTTCAGGGTCATTTGTGTAATTAACAATTCTTTTGTACAGTTGTACATGTAAGATTTTGTCAAATAGCCTTATAATATATAAGGCATACACGAGAATGTAAACAAATACTGATTCAGTAATAAAGCATTTCAATTCTTAGTTTATACTCTTCATCAATTCTCAAAATTTCAATTAGGAATCTAGTTACATATTTATAACTCATAAAATACGTTCTTTTATGAAAAAAAACGCACTACAAAAATACAGCCTTTTAGTAGCACTATCACATAGCGTTTCCGCATTTACTTCTTCCAATGCTATGCAAATTCTGGTTTTTAGTGCTATGAGGTAAATTAATACATATGCTTAGCGCTACAACTATCTAATGCTTGCTAACACCACTCGTATGGGACTAACTTTTCACTTTCGCATAGCTCGACGCTATACAATGAAAAATGCGGTAATTAAATTGTTTTGTGTAGGAAAAGAAAATAAAATAACAGTGTTTGCCTCCTTCAGGAAACGGTCTTCGTTCCTCCTTCAGAAATCAATCCTAAAATCGTCAACAATCATTCAAATTGCGAAATCCTTAACCTCCATCATCAGTACTCGATCCAATCGTCAATAATCAAATGGTCAACAATCGTTAACCTTTGTCATCGACCATCGTCAACTTTTGAATTGCGGAACCCTAGCCACTACTTAGAACCCGAAATACGTGCCTTTCCAATTTGAACTGCCGTGATAGGTACTACATCATTTCATTTTTATTGCTCGCTTATTATCACAACCCGATTTTTGACGTCCGAAAATCGACATCAATACGTCCACTGTATTAAATGCCGAACAATCGAATGCTGAAAAAAACAGACCATAAGGGAAAGAAGAAGGAGGTAGAAGAAGAAATAGAAGACAATATCAGAATCTCACAATCGCGGCGGAATAACATATAATAGATAACAACAGACTTTTATACAAAGAAACTGTAACTGTATTATATATTACATTATCAGAGTACAACATCAAACAAAAACACAACATCTGGACAGTTATGATAACTCGTCCCCACAACTGAATACACAGCTTATACGGCATAGCGGAATATACATCAAGTACGTGTGATACGTCTCGCCATCCAGCTCATCTCCCGAGCTCCTTAGCAGTCCATCCAGAATCTGTATTCTATATTACTCTGTCTGACCTGAGCATTATAATAAAACAATGTCCGAGTCAGTCTGGAAAACCAGTGTGAGAAAATACACTCAACTGGATTATTAAAGTTTTCAAAATCATTTGAAATCAAAGGTATCTCGTAAGACCATGGCGTAAATAAACATGCCGGGTTTTTACCTTACGATAACCTAAAATATTTTTATCAAATCCGTCTGATATTATAATAGTGTCTATTGAAAATAAAATAGAATCTAGCTGAAATGCTTGCATCTCACGTTCCATACAATGGCAGGGCTACTGGGGTATCGACCGTCACAGTACCTAGTCTAGATCAGCATACCGAGGATCTCCCTGATCCCCTGCAACACAAGACCGGAGCTACCCTTTACTGGATAGTCTGAATAAGACCACCCCGTGGTTGGGATCAGCAACCGCCCACACAGCCGAATAAAAAGGACATCTAGACAGGGATGACCTTATCCTAATTGGTTGCTAGTCATTTAGCCTTGTTGTACAGCATCAATGCTTTAGTCATTCCCGGTTGAAGAGGCTTGAGGCAATGCGTTACCTTTTTAGCACACATTCACTTAGAATGCTCATCGCTCTTTTGACGATGTTCTGATAGCATTCATCCATACAAGTTGTTCTCGGTCCGAACGGAACTGAAGGCACTACTCCTACTACATCCATTTTAGAATCATCCTCAGAATTAGTAACGATTAGCCCTTGCACTTCACTGCTCCATCTTCGACTCCAAGCTCTTGTCTTCCTCACGAAAACATGCAAACCGGATAGAAGTGGTTTTCGAGAAATTAATCCTGATCCCGGTCTCTTCGAAACGATCGGTGAAACGATCTTGACTCGACCTTCGAAAAATCGGTACCGAATACAACACTCGTATCCAAATGCCGCAGATCCAAACGTCGAATCTGGTTCGCCGGAGCTTATAACACCATTAAGTAAACAACACAGTGGAAGGAAATGAATATCAAATACAACTCCAATGAATACAATATCCAATTATGATACAACACTGGTACAATATGATACAAGAATATCAAAGACAATAACAACAGCGGAAAACAAATAGCCAGGGGATAACTCCAATCCAATGCTCCAAAGCCCAAAACTCCAAACCACAAGCTCGAACCACAATCAAATTTCACCAAGCTAAGAAAGGCCAATCGCGAATGCTGAAGTGTAGAAAATGAAATCCATGATCCAAAAGGCTTCGAAGGCTGTCAAATTAGTTCCTATTATTCGACTATCTGAAAAACTCAACTCTAGACTGCCCGTGTAGAAAATTGTGGGCACCCAAAGTTTAGGAAAGGAACAATAAACTCCGATTCAGTCATGGGACTGGTGTGAGCAAACAAAAACAGTTTTATATCTTTAAAAAATAATCAACAAAAGTTTATTGAAATAAATCCGCAATGCTTTTTGGAAAATGAAACTACCATAAGGCCTCCCACCGCACACACCATGCAAATGCAGAATTGGAGGAGATTTCTCCTTATGATGGTCAAAAATGCTTGCTACGTAATTTTTTTTGATATTATTAGTATTAGTGCATAGTGAAAAAACATTTCGAAAGTATAATATTAATCTTAGCCAGCATAGGCATTTCACACTTATGCCTACTATAGCTACCATGTTCAATAGCAGGTTACCGCCACATTCCATGGCAGGTAATACAACTAAAACCGTACAGGGCGCGTATTGTTTCTTTGGATTTTCCAACAAATGGTCGGGCTAAGGAACTTCCCAATAAAATGGAACGCCTCTGGAGGGACGCCCCCGAGAACCTAACCGGATCTCTACTACACAAGGTCGGATTACCCCTGCCCGGAAGTAACTACTGACACGAGTATGCCATCCCCTGGTTGTTTGCGACCTTTATCTGAGGCCTCTTAGTCACAAAGCAATAACCACACAGTAAAGTATCTGGGATCCATACTATGATACCAACATTCATAAAAAATCAACATAAGTAAATATCTGGGATCCATACCATGATATCACTTTTTTATCCAGAAGGAAATGGTCATACCCTCAAGAGGAACGACCTCCAAATAACATTGCTGCCACGATTCCTATTTCGACCATTGCCGGGTTGTGAGGCTCGACAAAGTCTCGTCCACAAAGATACGCTTTTCACAAAAGTCATGCTTCGATCAACAAACGATCAACAAATGATCATCAATATACAGCAGCACTTAGCATGCCACACTACCAAATTGAGAGTATATCACTGATAACCTTCAACTACATAACCTCTGAGCTCGTACGTTTTAGAGAAGGGTGTTAAGCTAAGAGAATAAATTCTCCGCCACCAATAGATATGTATTTGAAAGAAATCAGCTTTATATCTCAAAGTGTAATGTTAGACACACATCCATACAAGTCTGTTCCGGGTTCGAACAGAACCGAAGGCACTTCCGAAGAAGCCCTTGCAAATCCAGGTATTCACAATCCCGATCTGACTTCCCGTCACTTAGGGAATCTCTATACTGTAGCTACTCAGTCTAGAGACAATCGATAGGTCATCCTATCGTTCTCGCAAATACCCGGTCTTCATCACCGGTCTTCAATGCTATACATAATGTCGTATCATTATTCGGAATGGTTATATGACACAAAGTCCTCTCTCGGCTAAACCGAATAATGAGCGCAATATTTAAAAACATATAGATATGGAATTTCAATTAAGTCACAACTTAATGATTCCAAACTTTATTTCAAATGGTTTAAACCAATTACCATTTCAAACCTTTTAACAAAAAGATTTATTTCACAAAGTTCACTCAGTTTCACAAAGATCCATTCACGGATTTTAAAACAATTTCCATTTCAATTGGATTAATTCACTTAAATCGTTAAATCAAAGATTTAACTTATAGCTTTCAAAGCTCGTTTCCAAAGATTCATCCATAACTTGGAAACCTATTTCAATTCAAACTTGAAATTCCTTTAATACAAATCGGAAATTCAATACTTATGTGAAAGCTTTTATCATTTGAAAACAAACAGTTTTATTTCGGAAAATCCGGTTTCATTTATACAGGTTAAAATCCTTGGGATTAATTTGAATTCCTAAAACAACACCTTAAAAATGGTTTAAAACCCATATAATCTTGTATAATCCCTTTTCAAATCATAAATACTGAATATAGAATTCAATTTCAAATATTGAACTCCAATTTGAATCAAATTATTCAAATTTCAAATCTTTATTAAGTTATTGAGAATAACTTCTATTTTTGGAATTCCTTTTCAAAAGCTTTTTATATTTAATTCAATTCCATTTCCAAAACTATTTGAATTTAAAATTCAAATTTAAAATTATTTTAAAAATCTGTGACTTAACTGATTTCCACGTGAAATCCATATTTATGTGTATAGTGTAGTCCAGGGGGTTTTACCCGATAGTGCAACAACAACAATCATCAATATCGATAAGGGGTATAACCTATAATGCTTATCTTCATTCACAGTTTCACAAATAAAGTAAATTTACCAATCACAAAGATTCATCATTACAATTCGATGTGGGTTTCGGATAACCAACTGGAATCCGACTCCATGTCCCGCCGAAATTCAAATGCCGTTTTACGGGCAAAGGGGTTTTTACATCAATACAGAACTAATTCACAAACCACAGTACATCACAGAATAATTCACATCACCCAGAATCACAATCACGAACAGAAATATCAATCCAGTGCATAACAATAGTTGATTATTTTTCAATCAAGGTGAATGTGGTTTAAATGAATCAACGACATGATTATTTTTATTGATTTATTTAAATAATTAACTATTCTTAATGATAAATTAATAAAAAATAATAATTAATTATTCCTTAATCAATTATCTTAATTGACTGCTAATTATAAATTAATTAACTTTTATTATCTAATTAACAATTCTTAATTAAAAATAAATTAAACACTTAATTGTGAATTAATCAAATCTTTAATTTCAAATCGACTAATCTCTAGTCACTTAATTAATTACAATTCTAAAATTAATTAATCATCTTAATTACCCTTTTTAAATAATTAATAATTATTATTATTTGACTTACTTAACATTTTAAAATCTTCTTCAAACTTTGAAATCGATTATTATTAACTTTGAAAACTTTAAATTTAACTAGAGTTAAAACCTACTAATATTAACTACTAATTATAAAATATAAATTAAGGTTTTAAAAACATGGTTAAGTATTTACTTAAATAATTAAATTTGTCATAATATCTTAGCTTAATTTATTAAGCCTTTGTTAAATCATCAAATTAACTCCCAACTTTTAATAGGCTGCCACTTAAAATAAAATCCCAAGAAAAATTCTCAGTTTACTCGAGTGTTACTCGTGATTGTTACTCGAGATTCTTTCCCTGTTCCCCGAGTCATCCATCTCTCCTTCTCGCGTACCCTTCTTCTTCTACTTTTTTTAGCAAAGCTTGAATAAAACTGCAGTACTCATGCAAACGCATTCACGCACCCGTGCAACACATCATCTTCCCCGAGTGAAAACACGAGCTCGCCCCTGTTTCTCCCCGAGCTCACCTTGTCAGTCGTACCATTCTTCCCCAAACCTATCAACAAAACATATACACACTGACACGCATTTCCATGCACAGGTGATCGAAGCCATCCGATCAACTTCACCGTTTCCAACTCATCACCCACGACCTCCACCTACCTCGCAGCCACCCAGATCATCAAATTCAACAGTAAAACAAAATCGAACAATTTCGAGTCAAACGAACCACTACTGGAAACAATCTGATCAACTAAAACGTCTTGCACCGACAATAGCAACCACCTGCAACCCCACCACCTTGACCAGAGCAGCTCCGTTCAACCATGCTTCGATTCTAATTCCTGCGGCGAAGTCCGATCCCCTTTTGACAGCGTAATGATCTCAAATGCAACATCGTTCAAACGAGGTTCTAAAACCCTAACTTTACATCGTCCATCATCTCTAGCAATCTAGAATTTATTCCACCATTTTTCTATTAATCTTTATCTACAAATATGCTTCAGATTCAATCACAAGACCTATCATTCAATTGATTGCCAACACTTGATTAAAATATAATTTCTGTTCACCTAGGAATTTCTCGATCATTACTAGCTTAAAAATCGTAAACTTCCTTTTAAAAATCATCTTATTACAAGATACATCTGATCTAATCATTAAAACTTCAAATTTAAATGCTTGAATTTTCTGTTTAAAAATGTTTTTCCTCTGTAATTTTACAATTTCGAATTATTTGCTAATATTCTATGGTTAAGATTATTTTTAAATTTGCATTTGAGTTTCTCTAACAATTTTTTCCTTTATAGTTTATAACTCAAAACCACTTGCACTTAGAGATTTGAATTTTCTTGAAATGGTTTACTCTGTAAACCTGGAACAAACTTATCTGCCTGTAACAAAGCATACACATTATCCTTGCCATGAATACATATACAAACAGGCATATGCAAACACTTATTTATCATTACAGACACCAGAGTCGAAGAGCTAGTTTAAAATTTCAAGTTTGCTCACCTAAAAATTTATGAACAGAGAGCACTGTTGTTTGAAGGCTGCAGATTTGATTTTTATTCTTGTTTTTTCTTTGAATCCTGTTTTGTTTCCTTTGAATTGAATGATGTTTTCTTATTTTCTTTCTTTTCTGAAATGCTTAGTTGAGCGATCGAACTGGAATAAGATTGATGTATATATAAAGGAAGGCACAGTTTGTACAAATAGGTGTTTACAGGGAAGGTTATAACTAGATTAGGCCTCTTTTGTTTTGACTAAAGATATTTTATCTTAGTTTACTGATATGGTTTTAACAAAATTTCGGCTGAAAATATTTGTTTTATGCTTGAGAAGGAAGCATTTAATGCATGTGCCCATTTTTGTTTACATACAAAATCCATTTGATTTGTATATGTGCAGTTTTGTTTTCCTTTTGTAGGTATATTTTTCTCTTTTATTATCTTCTTTTGTAAGTTTCATAACATAGATATTTTGTTTTGTTTGTCTCTTCTTTATACATAGATGTTTTGTTAGTTCTTGCTTCTTCATTTTGCAAGTGTACATAGATGTTTATTTGTATGTAGATATTATTCTTTTCTTGTTTCTTCTTTTGCAAGCTTTTGTGTTTTATTTGTATGTAGATATTATTTCTTCTTTGTTTACTGAAATGACTTGCTTGCCTAATTCACACACCATATACATGTACTTTATTTGTTATTATTTTGTAGTTTGATTTTATGTTGCCATATAACCACAAAATTTTATTATTAACATATATTCTTAAATTTCATTTCTATTTATAGTTCAACTATCAAACATTAAATTTATAACATATATTTTATTTTTATATTTTTCACTTATATTAAATATTGATAAGATAAATTTTATTTCAAAACTTTTTATAACCTCATAAAGAAAATGAATTAAAAGCACAATTTATACATTTAATAAATAGTCATACTTATTATTTTCCAAAGTACAACCTTTTAAAGAAAATTCATTTTGAATACATTTTGAATTTCCAGATCAAAATTTTATTTATATCAAATTCAATTGAAAATATTTATTTTGAGTTTCAATTCCAAATTTTAAAATAAATAAGTATATACCTTTTATTAAATTTGAAAAATTCAAATAAATCTACAAATTAATCCAAAATTAAATTCAAATTACAAAAATTAAATTCGTCTTTAAACTAGGATCGCTACAGATTACCCCCTTAAGAAATTTCGTCCCCGAAATTTGCAAGGAAGATGACAAAGATAGAGGAAAGATAGAGAAATATTTTTTCAAATCAAACTGGATATCAATTCTGCATCTGGCTCACCAAATCAGAATATCAACAATAGATACAAGAACAAATCTATTTAACACTTCACAGGATACTTGGGTTGAAGTCTGCAGGGCATTGGTTAGTCCGAAGGGATAACTAACCGTTTGTAGAACATATGCGGACCCAAAAATAGATAGATATATGGATATAATTTCAAAACTTTTATTTTAGAAACTAAAGTATACCTATTAACCATAGCAACCAAAGCAACCAATTCATCGAAACAAACATTTCTGACCTATTTGGAGTTTATGTCCCATGCAAATATATCAAATCTTCTTCCTGGATCTACTAGGAACCATCGAAGAATTGAAAAGAGATGCTGAACAAAAGAGATTGATAGAGAAATGATTGTTTCCTTGTTGTTACAGAGTATCGACCATTTGTAGTCGTACTTCCCTGTCCCCGATCTCGTCCTCTTCTTGCACTCATACTCACTATCAGTGGATAGCAAGAGAATTTATTGAGGCATACAGACGGATATCTTAGGGATACTCATTCTAGGGTTTACTTCACCCTATCTCTAATGAGCTACTTAATGTGCTATACTCCTGAGCTAAAGTTTTAACCCTCAGCTCTGATACCAAATGAAACGATCCTGACTCGACCTTCGAAAAATCGACACCAAATACAACACTCGTATTCAAATGCCGCAGATCCAAATGTCGAATCTGGTTCGCCGGAGCTTATAACACCATTAAGTAAACAACACAGCGGAAGGAAATGAATATCAAATACAACTCCAACGAATACAATATCCAATTATGATACAACACCGGTACAATATGATACAAGAATATCAAAGACCAAAACAGCAGCGGAAAACAAATAGCCAAGGGATAACTCCAATCCAATGCTCCAAAGCCCAAAACTCCAAACCACAAGCTCGAACCCGGAGTTTAGGAAAGGAACAATAAACTCCGAGTCAGTCATAGGGCTGGTGTGAGCAAACAAAATCAGTTTTTTATCTTTAAAAAATAATCAACAAAGGATTTTTGAAATAAATCCGCGATGCTTTTTGGAAAATGAAACTACCATAAGGCCTCCCACCGCACACACCATGCAAACGCAGAATTGGAGGAGATTTCTCCTTATAATAGTCAAAAATGCTTACTACAAAAAATCTTTTGATATTATTAGTATTAGTGCATAGTGGAAAAACATTTCGAAAGTATAATATTAATCTTAGCCAGCATACGCATTTCACACTTATGCCTACTATAGCTACCATGTTCAATAGCAAGTTACCGCCACATTCCATGGAAGGTTATACAACTAAAACCGTACAGGGCGCGTATTGTTTCTTTGGATTTTCCAACAAATGGTTGGGCAAAGGAACTTCCCAATAAAATGGAACGCCTCTGGAGGGATGCCCCCGAGAACCTAACCGGATCTCTGCTACCCAAGGCCGGGTTACCCCTGCCCGGAAGTAACTACCGACACGAGTATGCCATCCCCAGTCGTTTGCGACCTTTATCCGAGGCCTCTTAGTCACAAAGCAACAACCACACAGTAAAGTATCTGGGCTTCATACCATGTGCCAACTTTCATAAAAAATCAACACAAGTAAATATCTGGGCTCCATACCATGATATCGCTTTTTTATCCAGAAGGAAATGGTCATACCCTAAGGAGGAGCGACCTCCAAATAACCTTGCTGCCACGATTCCTGTTTCGACCATTACCGGGTTGTGAGGCTCGACGAAGTCTCGTCCACAAAGATACGCTTTTCACAAAAGCCATGATTTGATCAACAAATGATCAACAAATGATCATCAATATACAGCAGCACTTAGCATGCCACACTACCAAATTGGGAGTATATCACTGATAACCTTCAATTACATAACCTCTGAGCTCGTACGTCTCAGAGAAGGGTGTTAAGCTAAGAGAATAAATTCTCCGCCACCAATAGATATGTATTTGAAAGAAATCAGCTTTATATCTCAAAGTGTAATGTCAGACACACATCCATACAAGTCTGTTCCGGGTTCGAACAGAACCGAAGGCACTTCCGAAGAAGCCCTTGCAAATCCGGGTATTCACAATCCCGATATGACTTCCCATCACTTAGGGAATCTCTATACCGTAGCTACTCAGTCTAGAGACAATCGATAGGTCATCCTATCGTTCTTGCAAATACCCGGTCTTCAATGCTATCCATAATGTCGTATCATTATTCGGAATGGTTATATGACACAAAGTCCTCTCCCGGCTAAACCGAGTAATGAGCGCAATATTTAAAAACTTATGGATATGGAATTTCAATTAAGTCACAACTTAATAATTCCAAACTTTCTTTCAAATGGTTTAAACCAATTACCATTTCAAACCTTTTAACAAAAAGATTTATTTGACAAAGTTCACTCAGTTTCACAAAGATCCATTCATGGATTTCAAAACAATTTCCATTTCAATTGGATTAATTCACTTAAATCGTTAAATCAAAGATTTAACTTATTGCTTTCAAAGCTCGTTTCCAAATATTCATCCATAACTTGGAAACCTATTTCAATTCAAACTTGAAATTCCTTTAATACAAATCGGAAATTCAATACTTATGTGAAAGCTTTTATCATTTGAAAACAAACAGTTTTATTTCGGAAAACCCGATTTCATTTATACAGGTTAAAATCCTTGGGATTAATTTGAATTCCTAAAACAACACCTTAAAAATGGTTTAAAACCCATATAATCTTGTACAGTCCCTTTTCAAATCATAAATACTGAATATAGAATTCAATTTCAAATATTGAATTCCAATTTGAATCAAATTATTCAAATTTCAAATCTTTATTAAGTTATTGAGAATAACTTCTATTTTTGGAATTCCTTTTCAAAAGCTTTTTATATTTAATTCAATTCCATTTCCAAAACTATTTGAATTTAAAATTCAAATTCAAAATCATTTTAAAAATTTGTGACTTAACTGATTTCCACGTGAAATCCATATTTATGTGTATAGTGTAGTCCAGGGGTTTTACCCGATAGTGCAACAACAACAATCATCAATATCGATAAGGGGTATAACCTATAATGCTTATCTTCATTCACAGTTTCACAAATAAAGTAAATTTACCAATCACAAAGATTCATTATTACAATTCGATGTGGGTTTCGGTTAACCAACTGGAATCCGACTCCCTGTCCCGTCGAAATTCAAATGCCGTTTTATGGGCAAAGGGGTTTTTACATCAATACAGAACTAATTCACAAACTACAGTACAGCACAGAATAATTCACATCACCCAGAATCACAATCACGAACAGAAATATCAATCGAGTGCATAACAATAGTTGACTATTTTTCAATCAAGGTGAATGTGGTTTAAATGAATCAGCGACATGATTATTTTTATTGATTTATTAAATAATTAACTATTCTTAATGATAAATTAATAAAAAATAATAACTAATTATTCCTTAATCAATTATCTTAATTGACTGCTAATTATAAATTAATTAACTTTTATTATCTAATTAACAATTCTTAATTAAAAATAAATTAAACACTTAATTGTGAATTAATCAAATCTTTAATTTCAAATCGACTAATCTCTAGTCACTTAATTAATTACAATTTTAAAATTAATTAATAACCTTAATTACCCTTTTTAAATAATTAATAATAATAATAATTTGACTTACTTAACATTTTAAAATCTTCTTTAAACTTTGAAATCGATTATTATTAACTTTGAAAACTTTAAATTTAACTAGAGTTAAAACTTACTAATATTAACTACTAATTATAAAATATAAATAGTTTTAAAAACATGGTTAAGTATTTACTTAAATAATTAAACTTGTCATAATATCTTAGCTTAATTTATTAAGCCTTTGTTAAATCATCAAATTAACTCCCAACTTTTAATAGGCTGCCACTTAAAATAAAAACCCAAGAAAAATTCTCAGTTTACTCGAGTGTTACTCGAGATTCTTTCCCTATTCCCCGAGTCATCCATCTCTCCTTCTCGTGTACCCTTCTTCTTCTACTTTTTTTAGCAAAGCATAAATAAAACTGCAGTACTCACACAAACGCATTCACGCACCCGTGCAACACATCATCTTCCCCGAGTGAAAACACAATCTCGCCCCTGTTTCTCCCCGAGCTCACCTTGTCAGTCGTACCATTCTTCCCCAAACCTATCAACAAAACATATACACACTGACCGCATTTCCATGCACAGGCGATCGAAGCCATTCCGATCAACTTCACCGTTTCCAACTCATCACCCACGACCTCCACCTACCTCGCAGCCACCCAGATCATCAAATTCAACAGTAAAACAAAATCGAACAATTTCGAGTCAAACGAACCACTACTGGAAACAATCTGATCAACTAAAACGTCTTGCGCCGACAATAGCAACCACCTGCGACCCCACCACCTTGACCAGAGCAGCTCCGTTCAACCATGCTTCGATTCTAATTCCTGCGGCGAAGTCCGATCCCCTTTTGACAGCGTAATGATCTCAAAAGCAACATCGTTCAAACGAGGTTCTAAAACCCTAACTTTACATCGTCCATCATCTCTAGCAATCTAGAATTTATTCCACCATTTTTCTATTAATCTTTATCTACAAAAATGCTTCAGATTCAATCACAAGACCTATCATTCCATTGATTGCCAGCACTTGATTAAAATATAATTTCTATTCACCTAGGAATTTCTCGATCATTACTAGCTTAAAAATCGTGAACTTCCTTTTAAAAATCATCTTATTACAAGATACATCTGATCTAATCATCAAAACTTCAAATTTAAATGCTTGAATTTTCTGTTTAAAAATGTTTTTCCTCTGTAATTTTACAATTTCAAACTATTTGCTAATATTCTATGGTTAAGATTATTTTTAAATTTGCATTTGAGTTTCTCTAACAATTTTTTCTTTTATAGGTTATAACTCAAAACCACTTGCACTTAGAGATTTGAATTTTCTTGAAATGGTTTACTCTGTAAACCTGGAACAAACTTATCTGCCTGTAACAAAGCATACACATTATCCTTGCCATGAATACATATACAAACAGGCATATGCAAACACTTATTTATCATTACAGACACCAGAGTCGAAGAGCTAGTTCAAAAATTCAAGTTTGCTCACCTAAAAATTTATGAACAGAGAGCACTGTTGTTTGAAGGCTGCAGATTTGATTTTTATTCTTTTTTTTCTTTGAATCTTGTCTTGTTTCCTTTGAATTGAATGATGTTTCTTATTTTCTTTCTTTTCTGAAATGCTTAGTTGAGTGATCGAACTGGAATAAGATTGATGTATATATAAAGGAAGGCACAGTTTGCACAAATAGGTGTTTACAGGGAAGGTTATAACTAGATTAGGCCACTTTTGTTTTGACTAAAGATATTTTATCTCAGTTTACTGATATGGTTTTAACAAAATTTCGGCTGAAAATATTTGTTTTGTGCTTGAGAAGGAAGCATTTAATGCATGTGCCCATTTTTGTTTACATACAAAATCCATTTGATTTGTATATGTGCAGTTTTCTTTTCTTTTTGTAGATATATTTTTCTCTTTTATTATCTTCTTTTGTAAGTTTCATAACATAGATATTTTGTTTTGTTTGTCTCTTCTTTATACATAGATGTTTTGTTAGTTCTTGCTTCTTCATTTTGCAAGTGTACATAGATGTTTATTTGTATGTAGATATTATTCTTTTCTTGTTTCTTCTTTTGCAAGCTTTTGTGTTTTATTTGTATGTAGATATTATTTCTTCTTTGTTTACTGAAATGACTTGCTTCACTAATTCACACACCATATACATGTACTTCATTTTTTTTATTTTGTAGTTTGATTTTATGCTGCCATATAACCACAAAATTTTATTATTAACATATATGCTTAAATTTAATTTCTATTTATAGTTCAACTATCAAACATTAAATTTATAACATATATTTTATTTTCATAGTTTTCACTTATATTAAATATTGATAAGATAAATTTTATTTCAAAAATTTTTATAACCTCATAAAGAAAATGAATTAAAAGCACAATTTATACATTTAATAAATAGTCATACATATTATTTTTCAAAGTACAACCTTTTAAAGAAAATTCATTTTGAATACATTTTGAATTTCCAAATCAAAATTTTATTTATATCCAATTCAATTGAAAATATTTATTTTGAGTTTCAATTCCAAATTTTAAAATAAATAAGTATATACCTTTTATTAAATTTGAAAAATTCAAATAAATCTACAAATTAATCCAAAATTAAATTTAAATTAAAAAAATTAAATTTGTCTTTAAACTAGGATCGTTACAGATTCCTCCCTTAAGAAATTTCGTCCCCGAAATTTGCCAGGGAGATGACAAAGATAGATGAAAGATAGAGAAATATTTTTCCAAATCAAACTGGATATCGATTCTGCATCTGGCTCACCAAATCAGAATATCAACAATAGATACAAGAACAAATCTATTTAACACTTCACAGGATACTTGGGTTGAAGTCTGCAGGGCATTGGTCAGTCCGAAGGGATAACTAACCATTTGTAGAACATATCCGGACCCAAAAATAGATAGATAAATGGATATAATTTCAAAACTTTTATTTTAGAAACTAAAGTATACCTATTAACCATAGCAACCAAAGCATCCAATTCATCCAAACAAACATTTCTAACCTATTTGGAGTTTATGTCCCATGCAAATATATCAAATCTTCTTCCTAGATCTACCAGGAACCATCAAAGAATTGAAAAGAGATGCTGAACAAAAGAGATTGATAGAGAAATGATTGTTTCCTTGTTGTTACAGAGTATCAACCATTTGTAGTCGTAATTCCCTGTCCCCGATCTCGTCCTCTTCTTGCACTCATACTTACTATCAGTGGATAGCAAGAGAATTTATTGAGGCATACAGACAAATATCTTAGGGTTACTCATTCTAGGGTTTACTTCACCCTATCTCTAATGAGCTACTTAATGTGCTATACTCCCGAGCTAAAGTTTTAACCCTCAACTCTGATACCAAATGAAACGATCCTGACTCGACCTTCGAAAAATCGGCACCGAATACAACACTCATATTCAAATGTCGCAGATCAAAACGTCGAATCTGGTTCGCCGGTGCTTATAACACCATTAAGTAAACAACACAGCTGAAGGAAATGAATATCAAATACAACTCCAACGAATACAATATCCAATTATGATACAACACTGGTACAATATGATACAAGAATATCAAAGACCAAAACAGCAGCGGAAAACAAATAGCCAAGGGATAACTCCAATCCAATGCTCCAAAGCCCAAAACTCCAAACCACAAGCTCGAACCCAGAGTTTAGGAAAGGAACAATAAACTCCGAGTCAGTGATGGGACTGGTGTGAGCAAACAAAAATAGTTTTTTATCTTTAAAAAGTAATCAACAAAGGATTTTTGAAATAAATCCGCGATGCTTTTTGGAAAATGAAACTACCATAAGGCCTCTCACCGCACACACCATGCAAACGCGGAATTGGAGGAGATTTCTCCTTATAATAGTCAAAAATGCTTACTACGCAAAACCTTTTGATATTATTAGTATTAGTGCATAGTGGCAAAACATTTCGAAAGTATAATATTAATCTTAGCCAGCATAGGCATTTCACACTTATGCCTACTATAGCTACCATGTTCAATAGCAAGTTACCGCCACATTCCATGGAAGGTTATACAACTAAAACCGTACAGGGCGCGTATTGTTTCTTTTAATTTTCCAACAAATGGTCGGGCAAAGGAACTTCGCAATAAAATGGAACGCCACTGGAGGGATTCCCCCGAGAACCTAACCGGATCTCTGCTACCCAAGGCCGGGTTACCCCTGCCCGGAAGTAACTACCGACACGAGTATGCCATCCCCCGGTCGTTTGCGACCTTTATCCGAGGCCTCTTAGTCACAAAGCAACAACCACACAGTAAAGTATCTGGGCTCCATACCATGATGCAAACTTTCATAAAAAATCAACATAAGTAAATATCTGGGCTCCATACCATGATATCGCTTTTTTATCCAGAAGGAAATGGTCATACCCTCAGGAGGAGCGACCTCCAAATAACCTTGCTGCCACGATTCCTGTTTCGACCATTACCGGGTTGTGAGGCTCGACGAAGTCTCGTCCACAAAGATACACTTTTCACAAAAGCCATGCTTTGATCAACAAATGATCATCAATATACAGCAGCACTTAGCATGCCACACTACCAAATTGGGAGTATATCACTGATAACCTTCAACTACATAACCTCTGAGCTCGTACGTCTCAGAGAAGGGTGTTAAGCTAAGAGAATAAATTCTCCGCCACCAATAGATATGTATTTGAAAGAAATCGGCTTTATATCTCAAAGTGTAATGTCAGACACACATCCATACAAGTCTGTTCCGAGTTCGAACAGAACCGAAGGCACTTCCAAAGAAGCCCTTGCAAATCCGGGTATTCACAATCCTGATCTGACTTCCCATCACTTAAGGAATCTTTATACCGTATCTACTCAGTGCAGAGACAATCGATAGGTCATCCTATCGCTCTCGCAAATACCCGGTCTTCATCACCGGTCTTCAATGCTATCCATAATGTCGTATCATTATTTGGAACGGTTATATGACACAAAGTCCTCTCCCGGCTAAACCGAATAATGAGCGCAATATTTAAAAACATATGGATATGGAATTTCAATTAAGTCACAACTTAATGATTCCAAACTTTCTTTCAAATGGTTTAAACCAATTACCATTTCAAACCTTTTAACAAAAAGGTTTATATCACAAAGTTCACTCAATTTCACAAAGATCCATTCATGGATTTCAAAACAATTTCCATTTCAATTGGATTAATTCACTTAAATCGTTACATCAAAGATTTAACTTATAGCTTTCAAAGCTCGTTTCCAAAGATTCATCCATAACTTGGAAACCTATTTCAATTCAAACTTGAAATTCCTTTAATACAAATCGAAAATTCAATACTTATGTGAAAGCCTTTATCATTTGAAAACAAACAGTTTTATTTCGGAAAACCCGATTTCATTTATACCGGTTAAAATCCTTGGGGTTAATTTGAATTCCCAAAACAACACCTTAAAATTGGTTTAAAACCCATATAATCTTGTATAATTCCTTTTTAAATCATAAATACTGAATATAGAATTCAATTTCAATTATTGAATTCCAATGTGAATCAAATTATTCAAATTTCAAATCTTTATTAAGTTATTGAGAATAACTCCTATTTTTGGAATTCCTTTTCAAAAGCTTTTTATATTTAATTCAATTCCATTTCCAAAACTATTTGAATTTAAAATTCAAATTCAAAATTATTTTAAAAATCTGTGACTTAACTGATTTTCACATGAAATCCATATTTATGTGTATAATGTAGTCCACGGGTTTTACCCGATAGTGCAACAATAATAATCATCAATATCGATAAGGGGTATAACCTATAGTGCTTATCTTCATTCACAGTTTCACAAATAAAGTAAATTTATCAATCACAAAGATTCATCATTACAATTCGATTTGGGTTTCGGATAACCAACTGGAATCTGACTCCCTGTCGCATCGAAATTCAAATGTCGTTTTACGGGCAAAGGGGTTTTTACATCAATACAAAATTAATTCAAAAACCACAGTACAACACAGAATAATTCACATCCCCCAGAATCACAATCACGAACAGAAATATCAATCCAGTGCACAACAATAGTTGATTATTTTTCAATCAAGGTGAATGTGGTTTAAATGAATTAACAACATGATTATTTTTATTGATTTATTTAAATAATTAACTATTCTTTATGATAAATTAATAAAAAAAATTATTAATTATTCCTTAATCAATTATCTTAGTTGACTGCTAATTATAAATTAATTAACTTTTATTATCTAATTAACAATTCTTAATCAAAAATAAATTAAATACTTAATTGTGAATTAGTCAAATCTTTAATTTCAAATCGACTAATCTCTAGTCACTTAATTAATTACAATTTTAAAATTAATTAATCATCTTAATTATCCTTTTTAAATAATTAATAATAATAATTATTTGTCTTAATTAACATTTTAAAATCTTCTTTAAACTTTGAAATCGATTATTATTAACTTTGAAAACTTTAAATTTAACTAGAGTTAAAACTTACTTATATTAACTTCTAATTATAAAATATAAATTAAGGTTTTAAAAACATGGTTAAGTATTTACTTAAATAATTAAACTTGTCATAATATCTTAGCTTAATTTATTAAGCCGTTGTTAAATCATCGAATTAACTCCCAACTTTTAATAGGCTACCACTTAAAATAAAAACCCGAGAAAAATTCTCAGTTTACTCGAGTGTTGCTCGAGATTGTTACTCGAGATTCTTTCCCTATTCCCCGATTCATCCATCTCTCCTTCTCGCGTACCCTTCTTCTTCTACTTTTTTTTAGCAAAGCTTAAATAAAACTGCAGTACTGACGAAAACGCATTCACGCACCCATGCAACACATCATCTTCCTCGAGTGAAAACACGAGCTCACCCCTGTTTCACCCCAGCTCACCTTATCAGTCGTACCATTCTTTCCCAAACCTATCAACAAAACATATACACACTGATACGCATTTCCGTGCACAGGCGATCGAAGCCATTCCGATCAACTTCACCGTTGCCAAATCATCACCCACGACCTCCACCTACCTCGCAGCCACCCAGATCATCAAATTCAACAGTAAAACAAAATCGAACAATTTCGAGTCAAACGAACCACTACTGGAAACAATCTGATCAACTAAAACGTCTTGCGCCGACAATAGCAACCACCTGCAACCCACCACCTTGACCAGAGCAGCTCCGTTCAACCATGCTTCGATTCCAATTCCTACGGCGAAGTCTGATCCCCTTTTGACAGCGTAATGATCTCAAATGCAACATCGTTCAAACGAGGTTCTAAAACCCTAACTTTACATCGTCCATCATCTCTAGCAATCTAGAATTTATTCCACCATTTTTCTATTAATCTTTATCTACAAATATGCTTCAGATTCAATCACAAGACCTATCATTCCATCGATTGCCAGCACTTGATTAAAATATAATTTCTGTTCACCTAGGAATTTCTCGATCATTACTAGCTTAAAAATCGTGAACTTCCTTTTAAAAATCATCTTATTACAAGATACATCTGATCTAATCATCAAAACTTCAAATTAAAATGCTTGAATTTTCTGTTTAAAAATGTTTTTCCTCTGTAATTTTACAATTTCAAATTATTTGCTAATATTCTATGGTTAAGATTATTTTTAGATTATCATTTGAGTTTCTCTAACAATTTTTTCCTTTATAGGTTATAAATCAAAACCACTTGCACTTAGAGATTTGAATTTTCTTGAAATGGTTTACTCTATAAACCTGGAACAAACTTGTCTGCCTGCAACAAAGCATACACATTATCCTTACCATGAATACATATACAAACAGGCATATGCAAACACTTATTTATCATTACAGACACCAGAGTCGAAGAGCTAGTTTAAAATTCAAGTTTGCTCACTTAAAAATTTATGAACAGTGAGCACTGTTGTTTGAAGGCTGCAGATTTGATTTTTATTCTTTTTTTTCTTTGAATCTTGTTTTGTTTCCTTTGAATTGAATGATGTTTCTTATTTTCTTTCTTTTCTGAAATGCTTAGTCGAATGATCGAACTGGAATAAGATTGATGTATATATAAAGGAAGGCACAGTTTGTACAAATAGGTGTTTACAGGGAAGGTTATAACTAGATTAGGCCTCTTTGTTTTGACTAAAGATATTTTATCTTAGTTTACTGATAAGGTTTTAACAAAATTTCGGCTGAAAATATTTGTTTTGTGCTTGAGAAGGAAGCATTTAATGCATGTGCCCATTTTTGTTTACATACAAAATCCATTTGATTTGTATATGTGCAGTTTTGTTTTCTTTTTGTAGATATATTTTTCTCTTTTATTATCTTCTTTTGTAAGTTTCATAACATAGATATTTTGTTTTGTTTGTCTCTTCTTTATACATAGATGTTTTGTTAGTTCTTGCTTCTTCATTTTGCAAGTGTACATAGATGTTTATTTGTATGTAGATATTATTCTTTTCTTGTTTCTTCCTTTGCAAGCTTTTGTGTTTTATTTGTATGTAGATATTATTTCTTCTTTGTTTGCTGAAATGACTTGCTTGCCTAATTCACACACCATACACATGTACTTCATTTGTTATTATTTTGTAGTTTGATTTTATGTTGCCATATAACCACAAAATTTTATTATTAACATATATGCTTAAATTTCATTTCTATTTATAGTTTAACTATCAAACATTAAATTTATAACATATATTTTATTTTTATATTTTTCACTTATATTAAATATTGATAAGATAAATTTTATTTCAAAACTTTTTATAACTTCATAAAGAAAATGAATTAAAAGCATAATTTATAGATTTAATAGATAGTCATACATATTATTTTTCAAAGTACAACCTTTTTAAAGAAATTCATTTTGAATACATTTTGAATTTCCAAATCAAAATTTTATTTATATCCAATTCAATTGAAAATATTTATTTTGAGTTTCAATTCCAAATTTTAAAATAAATAAGTATATACCTTTTATTAAATTTGAAAAATTCAAATAAATCTACAAATTAATCCAAAATTAAATTTAAATTACAAAAATTAAATTTGTCTTTAAACTAGGATCGTTACAGATTCCCCCTTAAGAAATTTCGTCCCCGAAATTTGCCAGGGAGATGACAAAGATAGACGAAAGATAGAGAAATATTTTTCCAAATCAAACTGGATATCAATTCTGCATCTGGCTCACCAAATCAGAATATCAACAATAGATACAAGAACAAATCTATTTAGCACTTCACATGATACTTGGGTTATCCGGATCTACGAAGTCTGCAGAGCATTTGTTAGTCCGAAGGGATAACTAACCATTTGTAGAACACATCCGGACCCAAAAATAGATAGATATATGGATATAATTTCAAAACTTTTAGTTTAGAAACTAAAGTATACCTATTAACCATAGCAACCAAAGCAACCAATTCATCCAAACAAACATTTCTGACCTATTTGGAGTTTATGTCCCATGCAAATATATCAAATCTTCTTCCTGGATCTACCAGGAACGATCGAAGAATTGAAAAGAGATGCTGAACAAAAGAGATTGATAGAGAAAAGATTGTTTCCTTGTTGTTACAAAGTATCGACCATTTGTAGTCGTACTTCCCTGTCCCCGATCTTGGCCTCTTCTTGCACTCATACTCACTATCAGTGGATAGCAAGAAAATTTATTGAGGCATACAGACGGATATCTTAGGGATACTCATTCTATGGTTTACTTCAGCCTATCTCTAATGAATTACTTAATGTGCTATACTCCTGAGCTAAAGTTTTAACCCTCAGCTCTGGTACCAAATGAAACGATCCTGACTCGACCTTCGAAAAATTGGCACCGAATACAACACTCGTATTCAAATGTCGCAGATCCAAACGTCAAATCTGGTTTTCCAGAGCTTATAACACCACTAAGTAAACAACACAGCGGAAGGAAATGAATATCAAATACAACTCTAACGAATACAATATCCAATTATGATACAACACTGGTACAATATGATACAAGAATATCGGAGACCAAAACAGCAGCGGAAAACAAATAGCCAAGGGATAACTCTAATCCAATGCTCCAAAGCCTAAAACTCCAAACCACAAGCTCGAACCTCTATCAAATTTCACCAAGCTAAGCAAGGACAGTCGCGAATGCTGAAGTGTAGAAAATGCAATCCATGATCCAAAAGGCTTCGAAGGCTATCAATTCAGTTCCTATTATTCGACTATCTGAAAAACCGAACTCTAGACTGCCCGTGTGGAAAATTGTGGGCACCCAGAGTTTAGGAAAGGAACAATAAACTCCGAGTCAGTCATGGACTAGTGTGAGCAAACAAAAACAGTTTTTTATCCTTAAAAAACAATCAACAAAATATTTTTGAAACAAATCCGCGATGCTTTTTGAAAAATGAAACTACCATAAGGCCTCCCACCGCACACACCATGAAAACGCAGAATTGGAGAAGATTTCTCCTTATGATAGTCAAAAATGCTTACTACGCAAAATCTTTTGATATTATTAGTATTAGTGCATAGTGGAAAAACATTTCGAAAGTATAATATTAATCTTAGCCAGCATAGGCATTTCACACTTATGCATACTATAGCTACCATGTTCAATAGCAAGTTACCGCCACATTCCATGGCAGGTTATACAACTAAAACCGTATAGGGCGCGTATTGTTTCTTTGGATTTTCCAATAAATGGTCGGGCAAAGGAACTTCCCAATAAAATAGAACGCCTCTGGAGGGACGCCCCCGAGAACCTAACCGGATCTTTACTACACAAGGTCGGGTTACCCCTGCCCGGAAGTAACTACCGACACAGGTATGCCATCCCCTGGTCGTTTGCGACCTTTATCCGAGGCCTCTTAGTCACAAAGCAACAACCACGCAGTAAAGTATCTGGGCTCCGTACCATGATGCCAACTTTCATAAAAAATCAACATAAGTAAATATCTGGTATCCATACCATGATATCGCTTTTTTATCCAGAAGAAAATGGTCATACCCTCAGGAGGAGCGGCCTCCAAATAACCTTGCTTCCACGATTCCTGTTTCGACCATTACCGGGTTGTGAGGCTCGACGAAGTCTCGTCCACAAAGATACGCTTTTCACAAAAGCCTTGCTTTGATCAACAAACGATCAACAAATGATCATCAATATACAGCAGCACTTAGCTTGCCACACTACCAAATTGGGAGTATATCACTGATAACCTTCAACTACATAACCTCTGAGCTCGTACGTCTCAGAGAAGGGTGTTAAGCTAAGAGAGTAAATTCTCCGCCTCCAACAGATATGTATTTGAAAAAAGTCAGCTTTATATCTCAAAGTGTAATGTCAGACACACATCCATACAAGTTTGTTCCGGGTTCGAACAGAACCGAAGGCACTTCCGAAGAAGCCCTTGCAAATTCGGGTATTCACAATCCCGATCGGACTTTCCATCACTTAGAGAATCTCTATACCGTAGCTACTCAGTACAGAGACAATCGATAGGCCATCCTATCGTTCTCGCAAATACCCGGTCTTCATCACCAGTCTTCAATGCAATCCATAACGTCGTATCATTATTTGGACTGGGTTATATGACAGAAAGTCCTCTCCCGGCTAACCGAATAATGAGCGCAATATTTAAAAACATATGGATATGGAATTTCAACTAAGTCACAACTTAATGATTCCAAACTTTCTTTCAAATGGTTTAAACCAATTACCATTTCAAACCTTTTAACAAAAAGATTTATTTCACAAAGTTCACTCAGTTTCACAAAGATCCATTCATGGATTTCAAAACAATTTCCATTTCAATTGGATTAATTCACTTAAATCGTTAAATCAAAGATTTAACTCATAGCTTTCAAAACTTGTTTCCAAAGATTCATCCATAACTTGGAAACCTATTTCAATTCAAACTTGAAATTCCTTTAATACAAATCGGAAATTCATTAGTTATGTGAAAGCTTTTTTCATTTGAAAACAAACACTTTTATTTTGGAAAACCCGATTTCATTTATACAGGTTAAAATCCTTGGGGTTAATTTGAATTCCCAAAAAAACACCTTAAAAATGGTTTAAAACCCATATAAGCTTGTATAATCCCTTTTTAAATCATAAATACTGAATAAAGAATTCAATTTCAAATATTGAATTCCAATTTGAATCAAATTATTCAAATCTTTGTTAAGTTATTGAGAATAACTTCTATTTTTGGAATTCCTTTTCAAAAGCTTTTTATATTTAATTCAATTCCATTTCCAAAATTATTTGAATTTAAAATTCAAATTCAAAACTATTTTAAAAATCCGTGACTTAACTGATTTTCACGTGAAATCCATATTTGTGTGCGTATAGTGTAGTCCAAGGGTTTTACCCGATAGTGCAACAACAACAATCATCAATATCGATAAGGGGTATAACTTATAATGCTTATCTTCATTCACAGTTTCACAAATAAAGTAAATTTATCAATCACAAAGATTCATCATTACAATTCGATTTGGGTTTCGGATAACCAACTAGAATCTGACTCCCTGTCGCATCGAAATTCAAATGTCGTTTTACGGGCAAAGGGGTTTTTACATCAATACAAAATTAATTCACAACCACAGTACAACACAGAATAATTCACATCCCCCAGAATCACAATCACGAACAGAAATATCAATCCAGTGCACAACAATAGTTGATTATTTTTCAATCAAGGTGAATGTGGTTTAAATGAATTAACAACATGATTATTTTTATTGATTTATTTAAATAATTAACTATTCTTTATGATAAATTAATAAAAAAAATTATTAATTATTCCTTAATCAATTATCTTAGTTGACTGCTAATTATAAATTAATTAACTTTTATTATCTAATTAACAATTCTTAATCAAAAATAAATTAAATACTTAATTGTGAATTAATCAAATCTTTAATTTCAAATCGACTAATCTCTAGTCACTTAATTAATTACAATTTTAAAATTAATTAATCATCTTAATTACCCTTTTTAAATAATTAATAATAATAATAATTTGTCTTAATTAATATTTTAAAATCTTCTTTAAACTTTGAAATCGATTATTATTAACTTTGAAAACTTTAAATTTAACTAGAGTTAAAACTTACTTATATTAACTACTAATTATAAAATATAAATTAAGGTTTTAAAAAAATGGTTAAGTACTTAATTAAATAATTAAACTTGTCATAATATCTTAGCTTAATTTATTAAGCCTTTGTTAAATCATCAAATTAACTCCCAACTTTTGATAGGTTGCCACTTAAAATAAAAACCCAAGAAAATTCTCAGTTTACTCGAGTGTTACTCGAGATTCTTTCCCTATTCCCCGAGTCATCCCTCCCTCCTTCTTGCATACCCTTCTTCTTCTACTTTTCTTTTTTTCTCTTTTTTTTCTTTTTTTTTCCAGCAAAGCTTAAATAAAACTGCAGTACTCATGCAAACGCATTCACGCACCGGTGCAACACATCATCTTCCCCGAGTGAAAACACGAGCTCACCCCTGTTTCTCCCCGAACTCACCTTGTCAGTCGTACCATTCTTCCCCAAACCTATCAAAAAACATATACACACTGACATGCTGTAACAGCCCTAGTTTTTGGCTATTTATTTTATTTAATTTTGAAATATATTGTGTTTAACAATATAGTCTAATTATTTAATTTAAAGAGATATTTATAAAATTGGATATGTCAATAAAATTAAATAATAACTGTAAAAATTTAAGTTATGTTTGAACTGTTAAATTTCGCGTTTAAAAGACGCGTCAAGTATAGGGTATAAGCAACGTAATAAAACGTGAGATTTTTAAATGATATTTTACGAAAATTTTTGATGTTTTAGACTGCGTCTGTTTAACGTAGTGTAAAAATCAAGTTTTCGATTAAATTTGAAGAAAAATATCAGTCAGAGATTTTATAGCAACCGTTACGTTGTTTTAACTGACGGTCTGATTTTTTTTATAAATTTGTATACGTTTTTCTTTCCTAAGCTTTGCATAAATTTTGCCATTTCTTTTGGTGCAATCAAACTAAAAAAAAAAATCAAAATGTACAAAATAAAATCAAACTCAACATTGTAACGTTCAAACTTTATAACCCAACCATGTGTCACGCAAGTTATAATTCCCATAATTCAAGCTGCCTTTCTCTCTGCCAATCGAACCATGCTAATACATATATATTCGAACATAAAATCACATAGATTTTATTTCCACTTACATCCTCTGATTCGTTCATTTCAATCAATAAATTTCTACGTTTTATAATTTAATGCCAACGGTCTACCCAATATCACGCATTCATATATAACTGATGCATTCACCTCTCCTTAATTCATCACCAATTGCCTTCAGTTTGAGATGAGTAACGTACACAAATTCTTCTTGTACGTTCGAAACTTTATGTATACAATCAAAGCTCTTTAAAAAAAAAACACACTGTTTATTTGCAACAAATGGAAAATCAAAAGTTTGCATATCTGAAAATGAATCAACGCCTTCATTCTCGTAAGTTTCAGAACTGGTCATTGTTTCTTCCCTTTTATTTCGCAAGTTTTCCTATAAATCTCTTTGCCTCATTTACATAAGTTCATATCTTCTTGTCTGTTCTTCTCGGATTCAAACTTCTATCAGGTAAATAGTTTATATTATTTGCTTTTCTTTGATCAGATATTTCTTCCTTCCTCTTTCTCGTAATGTTGTTCTATCTATGCCTTGCTCGGCCATTTCTATTGTGTGTATGCCATGCCTTGTCCTAGAGTTGTCTGTGTATTGGTCCAACTGGGTATAGATTTGCATTTTGAAAGAACATGAAGACTGAGCACAAGAGTTTACGTATGAATAGGAAATAAAAGGGGAGAAGGAGTAATTCAAACAGGCGTCAGTTTTAAATTTTGGCAGAGCCTGTTTAACATTTAGTTTGAAGTCTTAGGCTAGGTTTGCATAAATTCGTGCAATTGTTCCTGAGTAGTGACCATGACCTATTGTATTTGTGCACGTTGGATTCATCTATAGGTTGGTCATAGCCATGTTCATTGTAACATCATCCAGAGAACTCGAAGTAACAGGGTATTGCCTGTGTGCATGTCCACATATCACAACTGCATACCTGGGTTTGAGGATGCATAAGTGGGGACTAGGCTGGTAGTTGTGACTTGGTGATATGGATGGTGTAGTGGAGTTGGTTTAGGATGGTAGGTTGATGAGTTTTCAGGTGGAAGAGGAACAAGTGTGCACGTGTACGTGTTGAGATCACTGTGTGCATGATCAACTGACATGAGGGAGATGCCAACTGGAGTGGTTCGATACTAGAAACAGTCAGGTAGGCAAGTAAAAGTGGGGGAAGCATAAGCAGTGATGCAAAAGTATTAAGTAAAGCTTAGTACATATGGAAGTAATAGGAATCAGTTAAGAGAATATGGATCACTGATTTGTTTTAGTGAAGAGTTGAGTTTGATTGATGCTAGTAAATAGAAGTAGGTAAGTAGATGTTGTAGGAAGCTTCAGTGTTTTGTTTAGGAGGATATCTGCATACATATTTTGAAACCATGCAGATCTGAGAAAGTTGGTAAGGATTGAGCAAAAAAAAAAATTGTAGTGAAGACTGGGGTTGATGGTAGAATAGGCAGGTAGTTGCTTTAGAGGAAAATAGTATATACTTGAAGTATAAATTGAGGGAACATGGGTCGGTCTGAAGTTGTGATAAGTCTAAGTTTTAGTGATGAATTGAGCATTTTGTTGCATGAAGATTGGTGCATAGGAGTTGGGCATGCTTGGAAGGGAGAATACATACATAAGTTATTTTGTTCAGACAGAGGTATGAAATAAGTTTAGACAGTAATGGTAAAAGAACTTACAAGGTTTGGCTAGCACATAGAAGCTTCAGTGGTTTGTCTCGAAGCAGAGACATAATGTGACTCGAAGATCTTGCAAAATTTACTCGAAGCAATGGTGGGATATTCTCGAAGTAACCTTGTACTTGACTCGGGTAGTTGGGGTTGCCTGGGAAGTTGAACTGGGAAATTTTGGAAATGTGGAGTTCGAATATCTTGGTATGTGAAGCCACTGTGACATGTTTTGATACCACTGTGCATGTTTTGATCGAGCCATGCTGTATTTGATGAAGATAGGCTCGGGTGTCTTTGGCATCTTTCAGTTCTAGCCTGGAAGCGCAGAGGAATGTTATGAGGTGGAAAAGATGAGATGCTTTATGGTTGGCATGGGTTTTGCGTGAGTTGTCCATTATTATGAAGCCTGGAATATCTTAAAACAAAATGGTGAAAAATATAATAAGAAAAATGCGTGCATGTGTCATAGTGATAACACAGTGGAGTGGCAACAGAGGAATGTGCATAAGGACCGTGTGTCACTGCGTGCACGTGCGTATCAGTGAGTCAAGCCTGGGAAAGAAGAAGTTGTGAAGCATCAGTTGAATAAAGAGAGTTGGTGAGTTTACTCGAAGTGTTGCATTTTGGCTCGAAGCAACTGTATATTATTCTCGAAGAAATTTCGTGTTTGGCTCGAAGAAACTTGGTGTACGACTCGGGGTAATTGAGGATGGTTACGTGAGTTGTCTATACAGTGTGTAAAGCTGGGAAGCCTTATAGTAGAAAAGGGGAGAGCAGTAGCAAAGTGTTGGGTAAGATGCAGAGACAAGTTCACAAAAGAAAAAGAAAAAAAACGAAAAAAAAAAGAAGAAAGAAAAATTATGTATGAAATATGAAATATTGTTGTAACGTTGGCGGGTGCATGGGCAAATATGATATAGAAGTGTGCACGTGTGCACATGCATATCACGACATATAGTAGAGAGACTCCCCCATATTTTCTGGTCCGACTTTACGAAATTTTGTCGTAAAATTTAGAGTTAGCCCGGTTCACGTTTTAGGGTATATTTTGGTCATATTACACGGTGGAGTGGTCGAGCAAATCAAAACAATTCTCGTCCTATTTTAATTTTTCTTTGACCGAAAATTCTAAAGTCGCGTATTCTATATTTCTACTTTTGTTCTAGATTTGAATCTAGGCGACATCCGAGAAATTTTATCGTTACCCTCTGTCGCTCTTTTCCGGTGAATCGTCATTTTGAATTCAAATTTTCTGCAACATCCAGGTGAGTATTTCTCACCAGACATACGTATTTATATTTTGGTAAATTATTGCAAGTGTATGTGTAAAATTGTATTTCACTATTATCTGTCTGTAATGTAATATAGAATGATGGACCCCATTTAAATTGACACCTCATCAGTATTATCTGTTATATTATTTCTGCAGTTATATTATTAATTGTTATTTACTGCTTAAATCACCACTGCAAGTTCCCTGTTAAAGTTGGATTGTTATGGGCTGAAATAATGATTATTGTTAAACTAGTCTGTTAACTGCTTAACTGGTAACTTGGGATTGCGGGTTTGAAATGATAGAACCCGGGGTTTTGTAAATTACGGGTTGAAATGATATAAATCCGTATCACTTTACCTAGGCTAGAGAACTATATACAGGCCCGTGGTTTATATAATATTTTCTGAAATTATTTTGAATTATTTTTAAATTTAGGAAGTGATGATATTCTGGTTTAAATGATAAAGGGTTTTATAAGATTTATAAATAAATTTTTTTTATTATAACTTGTTCCAGCAATTCTGGATTTTTGAAGGATAAGGTTTCAATTAAGAAAATAATAAATAATAAGTTGAAAATAGATTTTTAAGCTAAAAGTCTACTACAGCATTTAAATGCTGTCTTTTAAAATTGGACTATTTTTAACCCGTAACTTTAGACAGCATTTCCTAGGTGCTGTAGAAATTGAAATTGATTTATCTGAAAATCTATGGAAATTTATTTGGGAATAAGTTAAGATTTTTGGAATTTAATAAATAAAAGAATTTAGAAATTGATGTTGGGTGGTTTTAAAGGGAGAAATTGATTTCTATTTTTGATAAAAGCAATAAATTCCAAATTTAATTAAATAATTTGAAATGGTATATTATCAAAAGGAATGCTTAAATCAAGGATTTGAGATTAAAGGTATTTGAAATACATATTGATTTGAAAATATAAATACCATTTTTCAAACTATAACCACGGGTTATAATAACGTTTGGTTGGCAAAGAGACCGGGATCGGATATGGACATACTCTCTGTCGATACCGAAAACCACTTTGACTAACCGTGTACGCGGTGGAGATTCCAGAATGAAGTAGGTTGGTGGTGACGGTTTCTTGAAAGGTATATACGTGGACCCGACTCCCGTGAGTTGGCTTAAGGTGGCTAAAACAGGAGCGATTGACGGATTAATGAGGTAGCTCCTCTGATCGAACGCACTTCTTCGTATACCATTCTATTGCTTATGTGATTGTTTGGGTGCACCCTTGATTTGGGAGTGTTGTTCGAGGTGGGCGGTTGCTGCGGCTTCGCGTTACCATCGGTCCGGAAGCGTAATTGGTATATCTACCCTGGCATTGCCTAGTTGTGCCGTGTCACCTACCATATCGAGCCTTGTACGAGTTTGGATTTCTCCCGTAGCCCGTGTTGTATCCTCTGGTTGCTTCCCGATCAGGAGGAGCTATGATATTGGATGGACTACTGGGACTATTACGTGTTAAGGGCTATATGGGTAACCCCTTAATGCTAAGAAAAAAGTATGTTTATTTTATAAATAGACACTATTATAATAGCGCAATATACTATATAGTAGATAGTTTAACGGATCCTTAGAGGATGGGCGATCCCAAGCATCCTTTAAGTTACTTGCTCTATATTTCAGTACACTTGAATTAGCTTACATTATGTAAGTATGTATGTCCTGACTCGAGTGTTTATGTTTTATTTTACGCTCGGGTCAGCCTGAGTTGCAGTTTCAGTTCCTCTCCGGAGCTAGGACATTCCGTAGACCAGTCGTGCTGCTGGAAGTTTGTTTCAGTCTTTATCTTTTCTGGAATCCCAGACTTTGAAGACTCTATCTCTATTTATGTTTAAAATTTTATTTAGGATTATAAGCAATGTATTCCTGTTTGTTAAAGATGTATAAGTGGCTTCATGAACCACTAAGTTTTAATTTCCGCTGCGGGATTCTGATATCTGTGTATGTGATTCTGTGATAATTTTACTGTATATTCTGAGTTTTGCCAAATTTATTCTACAACGCAGTATTTTGAACAATTCAATTCCGACATGTGCGGATGCGAAGGGTTGAAAATACTGGGTCGTTACACATGCATTTCCGTGCACAGGCGATCGAAGCCATTCCGATCAACTTCACCGTTGCCAACTCATCACCCACGACCTCCACCTACCTCGCAGCCACCTAGATCATCAAATTCAATAGTAAGTCAAAATCGAACAATTTCGAGTCAAACGAACCACTACTAAAAACAATTTGATCAACTAAAACGTCTTGCTCCGATAATAGCAACCACCTGCAACCCCACCACCTTGACCAGAGCAGCTCCGTTCAACCATACTTCGATTCCAATTCCTGAGGCGAAGTCCGATCCCTTTTTGACAGCGTATTGACCTCAAATGCAACATCGTTTAAACGAGGTTCTAAAGCCTAACTTTACATCGTCCATCATCTCTAGCAATCTAGAATTTATTCCACCATTTTTCTATTAATCTTTTATCTACAAATATGCTTCAGATTCAATCACAAGACCTATCATGCCATCGATTGCCAGCACTTGATCATAATTGAATTTCTGTTCATCTAGGAATTTCTCGATCATTACTAGCTTAAAAATCGTGAACTTCCTTTTAAAAATCATCTTATTACAAGACACATCTGATCTAATCATCAAAACTTCAAATTAAAATGCTTGAATTTTCTGTTTAAAAATGTTTTTCCTCTGTAATTTTACAATTTCAAATTATTTGCTAATATTCTATGGTTAAGATTATTTTTAGATTAGCATTTGAGTTTCTCTAACAATTTTTTCCTTTATAGGTTATAAATCAAAACCACTTGCACTTAGAGATTTGAATTTTCTTGAAATGGTTTACTCTGTAAACCTAGAACAAACTTATCTGCCTGTAACAAAGCATACACATTATCCTTGCCATGAATACATATACAAACAGGCATATGCAAACACTTATTTATCATTACAGACACCAGTGTCGAAGGGCTAGTTTAAAAATTCAAGTTTGCTCACCTAAAAATTTATGAACAGAGAGCACTGTTGTTTGAAGGCTGCAGATTTGATTTTTCTTCTCTCTTTTTTTCTTTGAATCTTGTTTTGTTTCCTTTGAATTGAATGATGTTTCTTATTTTCTTTCTTTTCTGAAATGCTTAGTTGAGTGATCGAACTGGAATAAGATTGATGTATATATAAAGGAAGGCACAGTTTGTACAAATAGGTGTTTACAGGGAAGGTTATAACTAGATTAGGCCTCTTTTGTTTTAACTAAAGATATTTTATCTTAGTTTACTGATACGGTTTTAACAAAATTTCGGCTGAAAATATTTGTTTTGTGCTTGAGAAGGAAGCATTTAATGCATGTCCCCATTTTTGTTTACATACAAAATCCATTTGATTTGTATATGTGCAGTTTTGTTTTCTTTTTGTAGATATATTTTTCTCTTTTATTATCTTCTTTTGTAAGTTTCATAACATAGATATTTTGTTTTATTTGTCTCTTCTTTATACATAGATGTTTTGTTAGTTCTTGCTTCTTCATTTTGCAAGTGTACATAGATGTGTATTTGTAGGTAGATATTATTCTATTCTTGTTTCTTCTTTTGCAAGCTTTTGTGTTTTATTTGTATGTAGATATTATTTCTTCTTTGTTTACTGAAATGACTTGCTTGCCTAATTCACACACCATATACATGTACTTCATTTTTTATTATTTTGTAGTTTGATTTTATGTTGCCATATAACCACAAAATTTTATTATTAACATGTATGCTTAAATTTCATTTCTATTTATAGTTCAACTATCAAACATTAAATTTATAACATATATTTTATTTTTATATTTTTCACTTATATTAAATATTGATAAGATAAATTTTATTTCAAAACTTTTTATAACCTCATAAAGAAAATGAATTAAAAGCACAATTTATACATTTAATAAATAGTCATACATATTATTTTCCAAAGTACAACCTTTTAAAGAAAATTCATTTTGAATTTCCAAATCAAAATTTTATTTATATCCAATTCAATTGAAAATATTTATTTTGAGTTTCAATTCCAGATTTTAAAATAAATAAGTATATGCCTTTTATTAAATTTGAAAAATTCAAATAAATCTGCAAATTAATCCAAAATTAAATTTGAATTACAAAAATTAAATTCGTATTTAAACTTGGATCGTTACAATCAGCGCATTGGCCATATTGATAGTCGATTATTTAACTATCTATAACATCCACAAACAACCATCAGGCCTTAATAATTTCCTAAATTATTTATTTCAAAATATCTTCACAAGATATTTTCCACACTCCAACCCTTCGAAAATAGTTTTCAAATCACTTTTTCTCTCGTGGAATAAATTTTCACCCAATTGTTTTATTTCCACTGAAAATCATCAAGTCTTAATACTTTAGATTTAAAATAATTTATATTACTTTATTCAAAAATACATACTTTAAAACACTTAAAATAAAAACTACTTAAAACACCTTATTTAAAGTACTAGTTATGAAATTTTATAATAATTTCTCATGTAAAAATTAAGCCAAAACAAATTTTAAAATAAAAGTTATGAAATGCTATACTAATTTTTCAAATAAAAACTTTAGCCAAACTACCTTTAAAATAAAACTACTTTATAAAATACAAATATTTAATAATTATCTTTTAAATCATAATACCAATTTAACATTTTTAAATTAATTACTATTATAACTAACTTAATAAATATTTACCTTTAAAATTTTAACCAACTTAAATAATAAATTCTCAAAAACATTCTTTTAAAACAACTTTAAAACTCATAACTTTAAAAATCTTCTTCGAAAACATACTTGGCTTTTTAGAAAAATACACTTCCCATTCCAAAATATACCATTTAATCAGTTAATAAATCCTTCTCGATTTATCCCAATTTAATTTACGTCTCAACCCGTAAATTTCTTTTCCACACCTTTAAAAATAAAACAACTATTTATTTTTAAAACAAATTACCCATTCCTTTATAAATTCCCACAGTGAATTTATACTTCCAAATATCCACTGATATCTTATTTTACTTCATAAAAACAATTTATAAATTCCATAGTCTCATCCTCCTTTTTAAAACATAGTTTCAAACACTAAATCAATTTCCAAATCGATTTCCAAAATTTACTCCATTTTAAAATAAATTCCTTTACTTACTCAATTTTATTTCAAAACCTAGTAATTTCATATTTTACTTCTTTATTATGATTTAAAACCTTATTTAAACTGAAAATACCAATTTCATACTTTTTCCCAAAATTCTTCTTTATCTCTCCCAAACTATTTTAAACCTTGAATTTAAAAATAAATCTTTTATTTCTTTAAATAATATCACTTAATTTTAAAAATTCATTTATTCCCATTTATTCAAAATCTTCTTTCCCTTACTCAAAATTTATTTATTAGAATTTAAAAAATCAACTTTTTATCATTTCTCAAATTCATTCTTTAATTTATCCAAATTCTCTAAAATTATTTTACTTAAAATTTCTCACTTTATTTCTCTTCAAAAATCCAATCTATATATTTTTGATAACTCAATATACCCAAATATATTCAATCAAACCATAGCCTCCAATATTTTTAATTCCTAATATAATCAATAATCTATCATAGATTATGAAAACAAATTCAATATTTTAAGGAATTCAGTTGGATCCCTCCAAGCTGTTTTTCCCTACATCCACAGATGTTAGCACAATATAAAAATATCAATCCCACTTCGAGGGGGATATCGCGGTATAAAGGGTCATCCGCTATTATGCGGGGAGCATATGGTCTTATCCGCTATATAATGCGGTAATCAATCACTCCAATATATATATATATATATTGCTACATATATAATATCAATCCAGACTGATAATAATAGTCAATTCAAGCAATCAGTCCATAAATTTAAATTTAACAATTTAAATTAACGGTAATCCAAATGAGTGAGATTGACTCACCTTTATTATTTTGCAACCCATTTCCATTCCGGCTTGTTTCCTTCATGAATTTTAGACCTTGTAACAAACATCATGCATACGACTTGTTAATATTTGAATTGATCGAACAATTTATTACTTAATTAACTTAACTAACACTTGGTTTTAAACTAATAATTTAGTTTTAAACTAATTTCTTTTTAAAAATCTTTTAGTAAGTAAAATAATGAAATTAAAAGTTTAAACTTCCTTATCATTAAATCAAAATGTTATAAAATTAAATTACCATAAGATATATTCTTAAAATTAAACGGTAAGATGATGTATGCATTATATATATATAGATATATTTATCGAACCTGCATGTACATATATATTTTTCTCTGTACATATTTTATATCTTAAACAGGTAAGTAGATGTATTATATATTTTTCAAATCTCTGTATACCTTATTAAATTTAAAAAAAAGCTATACCTTACTGATCCACTCACGAACATCAACTCGACTTGCGAAACCCACCAGAGTCCCGACGAAATCGAACTACCCAACATCGGTGATCCCCAAACCCAAGCTCGCTCTTCCGCGACTCGACTGCGACGCCAACGCCCCAACCTTTGCAACTTCCAAAACCAAATCAGCTAGAGCACCATCGAACGAGGCGAAGCCTTCCTCAAATTAACGCCTCGAATTCATGGCCTTCCCCTACGCACGCTTCACACACTCCACGAGTACGTGACCCACCTATGTTCGCATCATCGTGCAGCTTGCTCGCCTTGGCCTTCTTCGATTTGGTCAGAGAATTTGAAAATGGGAGTCGCGATTTGAATTACGAGAAGAAATTTGATTTCGAATGGAAATGATTTTGTTCGATTGATTTTGTTCGGCCATTTCAAATTTTTCTCGAGTTCTCGGTTTTTTTTTCATTATTCTTTTTAACTGAGTTTGGCTGTTCAATTTTATAAAGTATAAGGGGACAAAAAAGTGTACGTGTTGAAAAGGCAGGAGACGTGTTGAAAAAAATAGGATACGTGTTTGAAGACAAAGTAGGTAGTAGGGTGGCTGGAGAAAAGAAAGAAAGGAAGTGGATGTGAATTTGGTCAAATATTATATTTAAATTAAATTTTAAATCGTCTCAAATTACGCAACTCGAAATCTCGACCTCCTATCGAGGCGTGCTGCCATACGTTCATAATGTTATAACCCTATTCCGAACGCAATGAAAAAGGTTTTGAGTCCTAACTCTATCGTATGAAGAAGAGCGTTTCGGACCGGTTATTATATTAAATTTCCGATATTAATTTTAGCGTGTTTATATATCGCACGATCACAGGATAACACCCAACACTATGAAATTTGAAATCTGATAATAATACAATATTATGGATACAATGGAACTGGTTTCGTCGAGTTCCGAGGCTATGCCTCGAAAGTCTATTTTTAAATATCAATTTAAACGATATATTTTCAAAACTAAACAAACCACTTTTAATTCAATTCTAAAGGTTCTACTATCTTCAATATTATCAATATAAATTTTACAAGCCTTCACATTATTTTTAACAAGCTTGAAACTCCCATCTTCATATCTTACCCAATTTTCAAATATTAAATTCAATAATTTAGTTATCCAAAAAATGAAGATATTTGAAATTTAAGTTAGAATTAACCTTTTAAATATTTAAAATCAATTAAATATTCCAATTTTAAATGTCCAACATTCCGGGTCCTCACGCTTATAATTCTTACTGCTTCGGCTATTGTGTAAGCTTGGCTAATATCATTGTCAAGCTAGCATCTGCTCATAATGCTTTGTTCAATTAGGTGAATGTTTGGTCTTTGATTATTTTTAATCCTTTTACTTTAGACATGAACACAATAACGTGATTGTTGCTTAAGGATAGGTGATGTACCGCTATGAGCTTGGGTTGTTTATTCTGTATTTATGATCTATGAGGTGAGGGGAGATAAATATTATTTAGAAATGAAATGATATTTTGGGAAAAGATATGAATATACACGTATAAAAATGTTACGATTTTAAAAGCAAGTGCCTTGAAGAAAATTACAAAGTATAGTCTTCGTGAGTTGAACTTCACCACTCTACCAATAATTCCTGAATTTAACTATTGCAGTGTTATTTGTTAAACGCGATCCTAACTGTATTATTATGTAATCATTTTGGGGTTATATCGGTAGTAGTATTGACACCTATGAAACTAAATCAGTTGCTTTGAGAATTATAGAATATAGTGATTAAATAAGTACTATTGAATTACATCTTAAATTTGATTGTTGTATTGATTATTTCAGATCCATTTCATATGAAAAGTTGGGATAGAGAATAAGTTACACAAGTAGTATTCTTAAATACGTTTTTTGGGATCATGAACCTTTCTTAGCTGTGGTTGGTTGAAGTGACAAACCATGAAACATGTCTTGCTACAGAGTCATATTACTTGTTATAAAGTGATTTAATAATCTGATTGCATGCTTTACAACTTATTTTGTGAATTCTAAATGAAATATAATAACATAGTAGGTTGGTACTTGCTTCGGAGATGAAAACTTTAAATATAGCAGCAGCATGTTACAGTAACATGCGCTTACTTATTTTACATATTTAGTTGCACATGTTTTTGCACTTTGTTTATGTCTAAAGATTAAATGAGATATGGAAACATTACAATAATATTTGGGCTTGCTGAAACAAGCATTGGTATGTAATTCTTGAAATATATGTAAAAGCTTGAAATATAAGATAAGTGAAGGTGCGGATTGAAGCTACAAATATCCATTGGTGGATTGATTGATTGTAGGAGATGTTCGATGGGTTAAGGTTGGAGTTTGAGCAGTGGATTGAAGGTGAAGTTGAAGTTTGGAGATTGAGAGGCAATTGTTGGGTTGCAATGATGTGATTAGGTGGTGGTTTCGGTGACGCGAGGTTTGGGATTGATTCTCGGTAAGGTTGCGGTTATGATTTCGAGTCATTTATTTTGAGCGATTTATTGATTGTTTTGGGGTTTCGTGTGTATGAAGCGTCAGAGGTTGATGGATGGTTCAGGCAATGGAGATTTTAGTGCTGGAGTAAAGCATACGCATGATCCAGGTAGGTGCATGACAAGGGGATGCAGGTAGTGAGATGGTATTGGAGTAGGAGAAGGGGTGATGGAATAATAGAAAGTTTGTGATGGTTTTACTGGCGTGGATGGTAAGTGGGAGGATAGAGTTGAAAGAGATGGGTTCAAGTAAGAGTTGTGCAGGCCTTTTGTGAAGTTGCAGGTTGGTGATTTAAATGTTGTGAAATAGAGATGGTGGAGGTCATGGTTGTAGGAGATAGAGCCGGGCGATTATAGGTTTGGAGTGATGCTTCAGGTGATGGTTGTGATGGATGCAGATTTATGCAAGGGAGGTAAGCCAATAGAGAGTAAGAATGAAGGGATTATGCAGTTGCAATTGCTTGTTGATGGTGTATCAACACCGTTGAGCTGGTGGTCGAATAATATGAAGGAAATTGGCAGCTATGCTGGAGGAGGATGTATAGAAAGAACCTAAAGTATTAAATGGAGATGGAAGCTATTGTTTTTGTGATTGGTGAAAGAGTGAAGTTCGTATTGATTGGAAGGAAGTGATCACTGCAGTAGTTTGAGGATGGAAGATATGATTCAGGTGGTGGCGAGGATGACAAAAGTATGGGCTCGGGTTGGATGACTGACTTGCATTGGATGTATAGTAGTATGAGGAAGCATATTGGATGGATAGTAATATGAGGATGCATCTGGAGGAGGGCTTCAAAAAGCACGTTTGTTAGGAAAATATTGAAAGCGAAGAACATGAAGGAAAGGAGTAAGCTCAAACCTGGTAATGTCGAAAATGTGAAGGAATGGAGGGAGTTTCTAAAAAAGGAAACAGACTTAAAGATTAAGGTAAATAAACACTAAATTCAGTTGCATTTTGTAATAATTATAATTAATCAGTGTGTTATATCTTTTCATCTTAGGCACAAAGTGATCGATTCAAAGCTATTAGAAGTTTTCAAGTGTTATGTCGCAAGGAATGGCTCGATTAGCGAAAGATATGATGAGAAAGAACAATTGGTTTAATTAATGTAACATGTTACGATTATGTGTTTATAACAACCATATTTTCTTTATTTGTCATTATCAATATGGGGAAAGAAGAGTAATGGTCACATCCCCATTTTCTAGAGCTCAAATTTTGATTAAATCCCGCACTCAAAAAAATAGCCAACCAGTTAATACAAATATCCTAGAGACTATTGTAAGACACCAGAATATTGATAAAAATCATACATTATTATCTTTCTATCATTTTTTGGCATTCTATCTATTACTTATAAATATGTGAAAAGGTTAACTTATGTAGGAAAAGGTTAAAAAAAATGAAATTGAATTGCAATAAAACTCAACTAATAGTTCTTTGAGAGAAGATGCACTCTCTCAAGTGTTGGGATAGGATAGACCTAGACGACTACGAGCGATGGAAAGTGGTGAAAACCATACCAAGTTCTTGCTCTTACAAGCTAAAGATGCAAGAATTTCACGGTTGGAAGAGGACGTACGCATGTTAAAGAAAAATTTGGGATATAACATATCAATCTTTATTTGTTATTCTACTTATGTGGTAAAATTAGAGATAATATTCAATTTTGTTTTTTCATATGATTTTTTAATCCATAGTCCACACATTTGATTTTTTAGGTTAATGCATGTCAGAGAGAAGAATCCATGCCTTAGGTAAACATCAAATATTAGCATATGCATAATTTCATGTTTACATATGTGTGCATATGATGCTTTGCTATTAAACATCTAATATATTATCATTGTGATATTATTTAAAAATTTAATTTTTAATATAGTAACTAACTTTAGACGCTTCTAATTAATTGCAGAGTAATTATGGAAATACATTTGATAAATGTGATTTATTGGATTGGAATGGGACTGATGAAACAGTTGCTAAAGGAAGAGTCGTGCCAAGTGATCCAAATAAGCTTGTACATAAAATTCCTCTAGGACTAAATGCTAAGGTAGTTTTGATTGAGTTTCCAAGGAAATTGGATGCTTTTCTGTGGATAGCAGTGTTTAATACGATACATATTGGAGAGGCTACGGGTATGTTAGTAGCATGGCCGGCCGATAAAGTTATTATGCATAAGCTAGATCAAATCGACAACACGGTAAATTAAATATCAAATTATTTGTATTTTTATTTTTAATATACAATTGATAATTTCATAAATACATATTCTTGTTTAATAGAGTAAAACTAGCAGCACAGAGCCTTCATGCAAGCTATATGATTGGATTGGAGGTGAAGAAGCAGTTGCTGAAGGACGCTTGTACTCTAGTGATCCAAACCAGCTTGTGAATGGCATTCCTTTTGGACCGTCGACTATGCTAGTTTCTACTGATAATCCAAGGAACCCTGATGCCTTTTTATGGAGACCAAAAAATAATATGATACATGTTAGAGAAGCTATTGGTAATAAAGTTGCTTGGCCAAAGTCAAAAGTGGTTGTCGAGAAAGCTAAAGCTGCATAATTTGTTTCTAGTCATGACAACATAACATCTCATGTGGTAATATCTTTAAACACAATTGTAGCAACTTGTTACCAAATTTATTAATTAAAATATATATTAAAACCAACACTTTTTTTTTCTTGTTTGATAGAGTGGAAGGCCACCCCCAAAAGCAAATGCAAGTTGATTGATGTTGGTGGAACAGGAGCAATATTTGCCAAAGGAGTTGTGGCTTCACCCGATCCAAATAAAATGGTCCATTTTGTTCAACTTGGAAGGGACATCATTAAAGTTTGGGTAGTGAATGTTACATTTCCCAATGTAGTACTATGGAGACTAACTTCTGATCTTGTATGCATTAAAGATGCTGTAGGCTCTATGGTGGTGTGGACAGCCTCAAAAGTTGTGATAGAATCAAGTCCTAGTAAGCATAAATTATTATTTTTATGTACACAAAATTTTAAAATGTATTCATATTTGATTGTATGATATAATTCTTGACGTTGTACCACTTTCTTTTATATAGGTAACCATTATTAAAGTTTGTTAACTGACTAGAAGAAAAGAAAGCTTTTTTTGTCCTAACAATAAGTTTAAAACTTTTTACATTTTCATAGTGTTTTTGCTTCTACTATGTAAAGCTAAAGGTCTATCATAGCATGTGGATATACGGCGTTCACTTAAACACTATGGTAGTTCATAATAGCATTTTTTAAATGCTATGAAAGCCTTATTATGTTGTAGTGTGCATGATCAATGCAACGAAATCATCCTTTTCGATTCTAACTATATATTTCATATTAAAATGTAGGCACTGAACTTGTTAAGGTGAAACATTTTAGAATCCATTTGATGTTTTCCTACCAAAAAATGCAAAGGAAAAGGTTATTACCCAATTATTTCTTCACATTTCTATTTTAAAAAAGATTCTCCAATCTACTTTCTATTAGTATCGATCACATCTTCAACGATTAACCATTTGAAAGCTAATAACCATCAGAATTAGCGTCATGACATTTTTTCCTTCAAAGTCATTTTTTTCTCCTTTATTTTGCAACGACCATAAATCTCTGCATACAATTCGGACGATTGATGTGGGAAGTAGGTAGATTGTCAAAGCACTTTTTGAAAATCTTTATGTTAAATAAATGAAATTACATACCCAAGTATTTACAAAAAATTTAGCCATCACTTTGTAAAAGGGCATCAAGTTATTATTTATATAGTGAAAAATATGCCGTAAATTTTCATAATAAATTGGGCATTGGGGTTTATTTCAAAGACGAGAAGGAAGTGGGATTGGGAAAAGTCACGCATCCTTGAAATTATAAAAACTATATTTGTTCAAATATCGGTTCCTCAAGAGAAGAGAAGGTTGAGTTTTTTGGGCACCCAAATGTTTGCTCTATTGTGAGGAGGAAAGCCGTACATAACTACCTCAGACGCACGCGCCGCTGTCCGACCAACCAAATCGGGTAAGGTAAAATAATATTTTGGATGCGCCTTCCCAACGAAATGGCACCTCTCTGCAGCTATGAATAACAACATACAGAAATTGTTGCAGTTTTAACTTTCTTCTTCCTGAAACCGCAATGACTGAAAACAGTTTCAGAATTCTTCTTCGTTCTGAAATTAGTAACGCTTGAAAGGTGTTGCAAATAAGAAATACTTGAAAGGTGTTACAAATAAGAAATGTTTCTTCTTCTTCTTCACTCTCTTTTCTCATCAGAGATTAACAAAAGAGTATTCTTGGTCTAATCAAAGTCACACAAACTTTAAATTCTATTACACCATTTCAAGGCTTGATTGAATCCTGAAGTCGATAGTTTTACATCCCGTTTCTACCTGTTGGGTTGAACTATTGTCTAAAAGAATCTATATAGTAGATACTTGAAGTTAGAAGTACAAAAATCTCCCCATCACAATATTCAAATCATCAATATATTTTTCAACAGTTTTTAGACAATAGTGACGCCCCACCCCGAGACCAACATTAACAAAGAGAATTTCATGGTAATTCTATCTGCTAATGCGGATAATAGGGCTGGTTAAGGGCAACCATCATAGTCTGGCATTAGGTAAGAGCTAAGTATGTCGATTTGGTACTCGTTTTTTTCATTTTGTATTAAGTGTTCGACATACTTAATTCCTATCTAATAAACTACTATGGTGGCTATAGGATCAATTCAGACATAAAATACAATAACTACAACAACACAAAATATACATACATATCCATACATCAAATGTAATACAACCCATCACAAGTGGTATTCAACCACGATATATACATACATACATGCCACAAAAGAATATATATCATATAGTTCCCAACCCAAAAGATTACTACACAAGAACTATGCTATAATCCAAAGACGATGGAGAAGACCCAAAACAAAAGGCTAGCGAAGGTCCATAAGATAAGAAAGTCCAAAAGGTAAGGCAAGTTGAGAGTCCAACTATCGAACCTGCAACTCCGTCTGACCCAAGTAATAAATATACGGGTCAGGCTAAATAGAACTTGATATAAGTGCATAAAGGAACTCTTCCTTCAGTTATAAAGGAATGATGTACAACTATAGCTCAAATGCAATGCCATGGAATAGATTCATTAAGGGTTGTCGCATGAATAGGTTTAGTTCAACACAAGTATTCCAAATACAAAGGCATGCAATATAAATGCAAGTAGCCATTCAAAAGCTATAAGGGAAACTCATCAAAATTTCCAATATGAATCACATAGAACTCCAAATAGAGTTCAAATCTCATTAAAACAAAATCACACTATATGATAACTCATGTAGCCCTAGGCTATCAATGCAAAAAAAAATCTCAAAATGGTGAAATCGTATAAAACTCAAAAAACTTAAAAAATCTTAGAAAACTCGAAAAACCCGGATTGGCCAAATCCCCGATTGCAAAGCCAAAGCAATGCTGCACGTGCTAAACTCTTGTCCAATGCTATTAAAAATTTAGATACCCAACTCGTGGACCTGAAGGTCATACTCGTGGTGACCGAAGTCACATAACTCGTGGTGACCGAAGTCACATAACTCATGGTGACCGAAGTCACATACTCAGATGACCCGAAGGTCTATAGCACTGGCATACTCATGGATGTGTTACAAAATATTGGAAAGGAATCTGAAAAGTGTTAACTTGCGTCGCATACCACACGCTCACACTAGACGGTTTACTAACCGATATATACTCCATATCATAAAAATAAAATCTCAAATCTCAGAATGCTCATATATTTTGCCTCGTCTCATTGGCAGGTGTAAATAAATCTCATAGTGGTTTCTCATAAACCATAGTTCCCAAAAAGGGAAATCTCATCTCAAGACTCGCCTCCTCTCATCAACGAGTAAAACAACTTATAAAAGTGGTTCTCATCGATTATTACTCCCATAATAGGAGATCTCGAACCTCTCAACTCGCCAAATGTTGGCTAACTTAGATAATTCCTATAACAAGAATTATAAACCTCAATAATCAACTCAAAACAACATACTCAAGAGATTTCGATCGTACAAGTCCGGAATTAACCGAAAAAGTAAACTCTCATGTCCCACACAACGTGTTTTACTAAATTGTTATATTCTCTTTCTCATACGTCAAAAAAAAATAAAAATAAAGTATATTCTATATAAAATAATTTTCTAGAGAAAATAGGATTTAAAAATAATTTTCTGAAACCATTTTGGAAGCGATTTAGTGAAATTTCTCCTTATTATAGGAAGTAAATATTTTAAAATACTTTGAAATAAATTTAATAATAATTTAAAAATAATTTGAAAATATTTTATAACAATGATTTCAAAATCCAATTAATTTAGAAATTTTCCAAAATTTATTTGAATGGAATAGTGCTCGAAAATTGAGAAAAATGAAGGAATTACTCCAAATCGATATTCGAAATAAATTTGAATTTGAATTAGAATTTAAGTCAAATTTAAAATTTCCAATTCCTCCAAATCTTGGCTAAGCCATTGATGGATATCATAGCCCGTAATCAATATAAAAAACATCTCAACAATTGAATGGAAATAATACCAGAAACCATAGCACAAAGCAAACAAAAGCTGCAGAAGACATAGAAAAAGGACCATGAACACATGTACCAGGGCCAACTAAGGGGGCGACCCAGCCCAAAGGCCAGGTCGACCGCCTGGTCGACCTCCAACTCAACATGGTGGCTGTTGGGTCGACCTCAAGGTCAACCAAGGCTACGGGCAATTCCCTATATAATTTTCCTGCTTCGAACTCAACTTCCAACAGCAAATTACTATAGCAAATGATCAAGTTTTGCAGCGAAAATTGACATGCAAAGAGTTTGGCGACTAAAATATAATTCGGAAAAGATCCGGTAGCAATTCGAGTGATAATCAAAGAGATATGGCCACTCAAAGTAGCAACCAGAAATAAGAAACAAGAAAAAGCAACAACAGAGAACATGAACATATACAGAAGCTTTTACAGAGCAGATTTCTTAGCAATAGCACTAGTTTTAGTTGTCAATTGCGAGTGTTGTACTCATCTCAGAAAATTAGCAAGAAATTGGGCTATTTCAAGATCAAGTTGAAAGCCTTTGGTGAAGAAACGACTTTCAGCAACCTGTAGAAGCTTGAAAAGAGACATGCAGCAGAAATTGAGCAGGTTACAGACAAATTTATCTCAAATTCATGATTTTGATGAGATTAATTTAGTATTGGAATTGATTACCTTTCTAATCTTTATTTGGTTGATTTCATCTTTGAATCTGCAACAAATTAGAATGGAAATTGTATTTACATGGAGGCCACCTTTTTTTTTTCTTTTGTTGTTTTACTGTAAAGACTTAGTTTGAGAAAGAAGAAATTAATTACGTACTGAATGTTTTTCTCCTTACCAGAATTTTCTACAGATGGCTAATGGATCTACTTCTTACCCAAACAAGCCCAAGTGTAAAAATACTTAGTGAAATTACTAAGGAATGAACACTTTTAACTCATTTTATCAATACATGCATACATTCTCTATTTTAAAACAAAATAAAAATTTATACAACAAATGTGTGTGAATAAAATTGTTTTATTAACAAAATAAAATTAATTTCAACTATAAAAAGGTTATTATTATCAATAAAACCTTATTTTTAGCAAAAACATACAATTTTCACCTTTTTATTATAAAAGCGACATTTTTAATACAACAATTTATACAAAAATTGTTTTCTTGTCAAATAAATTACCATAAAATCATTTGAACTCTTTTTAACCATCAAAATAATATTTTTAAACCATATTTCACTCTTTTATATCAATAAATACATAATTACTACAAATTTCTCCATTTATATTCAATAAAAGGCTATTACTGGCAATAATTACTAGTATTATTACATTGGCTCAATTAAAATCCAATAATTGATTATTTTCACTCTAAACTCTTAAAAATAAAGTTTTTAAAACTTTATTTCCATTTATTTATTTTATTTCAACAATTAAATGTTGAAATACATTCCCTGTTTAATTTATTAACTCAAATTACTAAAAATTCCAATATTTCCAATTTATTACTCAAAACTCCATTCAATTAAATTCCAAGGTCAATCTTTAACTTCAAACACATTGTTTATTTAAGATAAACAATTTAAAACAAATTTATCCCCTCTATCTCATTTTATTCTCAATATTAAATTATAATTATCGTTATAATTTAATATTATAGGTAATTACCAATACCAGGCTTGTTACACAATATTTTTAACCATGGATGGTTCGAGTTTAAGCAATATCAACCCCACAAGTCATGAGTCAACATTTGATACATTTGAAGTAGTTTGACAGCGAAAACTTCACGCGTTGGCAAAAAAACTACGAAGTTCTATTTGATCGCTCAAATTCTACTACATTCTTGAAGATGATTTGGAGACTATGCCCGAAGAAACTTTGACAGATAAAGATGAGTTGAAGGCGAAACGTTCGAAGCACAAAGAAGATGATTTCCAATGTAGAGGACATATACTCAACGCACTGTCTACTTCCGTGTATAATGCACATAAAAGTCTGGAAGCAGTCAACAGTACAACTGGAGTTTCCGTAGCGTTTGAAAAACGCTGTTATATTTTGCCGTAGAGAACGCTGTGGAACAACATGCTACAGCAGACCATCAACTTATAATAACAAAAATAAAACACTACAAAAAAGACTGTTCTCAAAGCGTTTCTGAAATGCTATTAAAATTAAACGCTATAACAGACCATTAGGTTGTAACAGCAAAAAAACCGCTATAAATAACCATATTCCCATAGTGTTTTAAATTTTATGATAGCAATTACTTTTCTATAGCATTTTCATTTGGATGGTGTTTTTAAAACGCTAAAATGCAGTATCATTTTAACAGCTTTTATTTAATGTTTTTACCTTTCATAAGCATCTAGTTACATAATATATAAATATTTTACAAATTTCCACATATATAATATCCTTTTACACATTTTTCATTATATACCTAAATATAATAGTTTTTCATATACATTATGTCAGACAAAACAAAATATATAAATTAAAACACATGATATTTCATACGTATAGTTCAAACAACTTTTCACATATTCATACATAATATTTCATACATATTACGTATTTGCAAGAACCAGCTGACAAACAACTTCCTAACAAGAAAGTTTATATTTCTCCTAGCAAATGATGCATGCCATAACAACTCACTTAGCAAAATGATACACTATAGCTAGTGATGTTCCACTCTTTACCAATCTAAAACTATCTACCAACAAACTACGTCAATTCCTGCATGCCAAAAAATACAGAGGTTGATATGTTTTGACTTTAAATTTTGCTAAATCTATGCATTTACAAACATTTACAGAAATATATAGTGAACATATTTACAGATATAAATATTGTGAACACGTTTAAAAATAAACTTAATCTATGCATTTACTTATACAAATAGCATTTAGATTAACTGAATCTAAGCATCCAGCATTCAGCCAAATTAGAGCTATCATGCTGTGAATTATAACCAAAGCATGTTTGCCATTCTTTATAGGTATAGATAGATATTTATAGCTGTATAATAATATATAATTAAACAAATTAGCGTGCTAATATGTATAATAGAAACCTGTGCATTTTCCCCCGTGTCAGGTGCGGGAACATCAGTATGAATCCCAATATGATCATATGAATCTTTTGCGTAAAAACTCTAGTGAGAGACACTATAAAAACCTTTAATAATCCTAATAAGAAAATCTTTTTTCATGGTCATCCACTCTTAAAAATATTTACAATTCTGTAAATGATTTTTGCCATAATCCTTTTAAAGCTTCTCTTTAAGAACTAATATCATTTTTGCAGTTATGTTTCCTACAATGATGCAAATGGTTCACACCTTCAAATTCCATGCGCACTACAATGATATTAAATCCTAAGATAATAGAAATAGTTTAGCCATTGCCAAATAATATTATCCATGTAAATAAATTTAGTAATGAAATTCAGAAATTGGATGTGATTATCTTATTTATATGTACAAGCATAAGTGAGAAAATCAAAGGATACAAACCATAAGAATATTGCTGGTTTTAAAGTAAATAATGAGTATATAGCATGTTGAAGTGAAAAAATTGAAGTATATGTGTACCATAAAGTAACATAAACCTTATATGTATGAAGATGATTAGTCAATTTTAGTTATGTTGACACATTAGGTTAAAAACTAAACATCCACACTAAATTAAATTTGCTTTAACAACTTAAAGAAAGTATAGAAACCACAGGACTTCCACGCAAAAAATGAAAATATTAAACAATGATTAAAAGAAAGTCAAGAGAACAACTACGGTAGCCATGTAGTCATATACGTATGATAAATCCGTGACAATGAATAAAATTACCTGAGACTCCATAAACAAGCATTCAATAGTGCCCATGCGTCTCCACTTACTCTCCTTAAATGTGCACTGGTAAAATTTTCTATAGTATGTGCCTATAGATTTAAAATCATTATTGTAAGTTTCTATCATTAGGTAGAAAATTAAACTGAAAGAGTAAAAGTAAAAAGGACACATATGAGTAAACCAACCATTAACGATATAGCTAAGCTAGCTCCTGCTTTTGCCAGCAGGAAATTGTACTAATCTTCATAATGAAACATAGTCATTAACCATTGCATCTAAGAAAACAATTCTTGTGTTTTGTATTGAATTGTAATCCGATTTTCTTTATAAATGAACTGTGAAATCAAATCCAACATATTCTGATTCGCTTCTTGCATGAACTATAAAATACCAATAAAGCATAAATTTCCATGAGTTTTGAAATCCTTAGCATGCAAAGTTATCAAAATCAACTACGTGTGTGTGTGTAAATCGCTACTTATACACACTTGATAGTTCAACTGATAATATAAATACAAATATGTGGCACCACGAAACTTACCATACCTTATCAACTTCTGTCCCTCCATTTGCATGTGATCGGTTAAATGTCAATGGTGAATGAGACTGGAGGCTTAACCTACATGGATAAATGTTTAACTATAATCATGTTTTATATCTCAAAAAATGATATGATATCTGATGATTCCAATGAAAACTCATAAATTATAATGCTAATGCACAATGGTTAACCATAACTTTTTTATACACCAAGCCATTTGTATAAGTAAAGGAATTAGCAAATCTCTTTCTCCTCTTGTCTATTTAAACCAACTTTCAAAAATAATAAAAAAACTAGTTTCAATACTAAAATACTGATAAAAAGAAACTTGTACTGTCACTTTTGAACTCTGATAGAGATGAATATAGTGATGTCATTTGGCTTTTATTTTTTTCCACGCCGATGCTTTAGATATAAAGTAAGAGAAGAATTAATGGACACCCAAAATGATGGGAACAAGAAAATGCATGAGTTGATTATAGACAAAAAGAGCTTTAAATACTAATATTTCCTACCATCATATACGCAGTTCCTCAAGGCAATGAAACTGAAGATAATGAAGCTAAAGAACAATGAGAAAGTATAATGAGAAATGAAATCATTCTGAAAATATCCCTTATTCCACCTATCCCTTATTATTGCTCACATTTGTTTGGATAAAAAATTAGATTATTATAAATGACTAATATTATATACATCGGCAGAAATGTGTTGTTTAATATAATTTTTCCTAACTTTATCATTTGATCTATTCAATATAAGCAAATGCAAGATTTGAACATGATCTCCTAAGCTTGTGCTTAAAAGGCCAGAAGAGAAGAAAGGGTTATAGAAACAAGAGAAACAAATTACTTAGAAAATGGTTAAAGTCGATAACAAGACGAGGAAGCTTTTACGATAACATATATACATAATTAAAGATATAATTATTAATACTGCTATGATTTTTTAAATGTCTTAAACTTTTAGCGTTTAAGATTTTAACTTACGAATAAAACTAAATTATATTTAAAATTCAAGCAAACTTACAAGTAAATAAGAGCCCTAGCATACCTTTACGAAAAACTTTCTCATGCTCATGCTGATTCAGTTCTTCGGTTATGCCCTTCTATTTAGCTGGCCACATTTCATGCTTGCTTTTGTCAAGTGTGATTCAGTGCTTCATTCCACACTTACCTAGAAAATGCTTTCATCATGCTACTGCTCACAATAGGCTGCTAGGCTCTCTTCATATCTTGTCATGCTTCTCTGTTACTGGTTTTTCTTGCCCACTTCAACAGCAGTTTCAATCTTCATGTCTACTAGCATTGCGTCTTGGCTCTCTATATTGAACCTGTTCCACTTAGGTCTCATGCAGGAAGAGCGTCTTATCAATTCCTACTGTATTCTTGCTTGCTTCATTATTTTTCATGTCCTGACAGCTCTATTAATCTTCATGTTCTGCCCGCATGTCTTCACTGTCTACTTCGTTCAGCCATCATATGCAGGCTATAGTTCCACTCCAAAGTTCTGTCACTATAATTCCATTGTGACTGCATTCATGCACATCCATATGCTACCTCTCCATATATTAACCAAAACTTAATAATAACCAAGCAATAACTACTTACTGATAATATAAGTTATGATTTATTATGGGCAAATTATAAGCTATGATTTATTACAGGCAGTCACCTCGGTTTTGAACACAAAATCATAGGTGAAGTATAGTTGGCCTTATTTAGTCCGGTACGCAGAATCTCATCTCTATAAAATAGAATGATAGCCTAAATTTTGAACTAAACATTTAAAAAATCATGGGTTTGTTTGAAGTGGTGTAAGGAGCAAATAACATGGACAGGAAAAACCATGAAGATAAAGAGACAAAATTGAAGACTAAACAGACCTAGAATATGTGCAAGTGTCAGCCTACTACATTGACAAAGAAAATTCAAAAAATAGCGACATTAAGTGCATAAAACTAAATTATGTGAACTGTAAGGTCATGAATAATAAATAATTTTCGAAACTTATCCCGTGCGATCGTTTAATTTGAGAATTTCATGTAATGGTACCTGCTACTAAATCACTATAGGATACAATAGTATTTGAATGAGTAGTTCAAGCCGATGATTGATCCATCCAATTACATGATTTGACCCTAATTTTATTCTTGTTTCGGAATATATTAGATAATTTTATTATGTACACTAATATAGTACCATTTAATATTTTATAATATAATAAGAAAATTATTTATAATATAACTACCTAGGTACTTAAAATAATTTAAAAAATTGATAAATAACAATATTTTAGGAAAGATGTTCATATGGTATTCGTAGAGATAGCTTAGTACAAATAGTTTCATAAGAAGTTTTTCTTAGAAAAGTAATGATAGAATGGTTTATTGCAAATATGCTGGAATGTTTTTTTTTTTGTTTGAAAAATGGAATGATTTATTTCAAATATGATAGCTAAAAACAGTATTTTGGTTATTGATTATTTTTTAAACTGGTCGTGTCCATACTTCATATGCTTCGAGAATTGAAAATTCCCTAATACTAACTACCTGACTCAATAACTATCTGATTGTGAACTAATGACAACGTAAATAAATGCCCAATATAAAAGTTAATCACAACCAAACAGCTTGAATACGACACTTCGTATTCCTTGAAGAATGCCAACGACAATATTAAAGTTACAGAAAAAGGATAGAGGATTTCTTGTAAAATATACACCAAAGGTCCAAGCATATGATAAACCAATATTGGAAACAATAGTTCACTGCTGTACAAATTAGCACAATCAGTGATGATAAAATAAAGAAAAACGTAGCCTATGTAGAAGCACGTTAACCCAAAAATGTGATATTAACTATATAAAGCTTCTGAAGATAAAACTGTCAACATGTTATATGAAGTCATGGGATAGTGCAAGTTATCAGAAATCGAGCTAAGCAGAAAGAACAAGGCAAATCTAATCAGAACAACCATTGTTAATATAGTGCAATGTATTTTTTTGAAACGGTGGTTTATATACAACAAATCACTGCGAGAATATATCACATGTCAATAAACGTTCGAATCACGCTACGCAAGTTTCGAACTCGTGACCTCTCGCACCAAAGCCAAATCACTTAACTACGGGGACAATTATGGTGCTTGGGACAATGGTGCTTGTAGCGCTTAATGTATATAAAGGTTGACTATTTTTATTGACTGAATAAATTAAATTAGTGAACAGACATAAGGTATTTGGAAACCTATTATTAAGAGACATTATGCTTAATAAATTAGTAAAACACAACTTATTAAGTAAATAGAACCCAACTTATATTGCCATTGGCTTGCTTATAGCGCTTTGTATAATTTAATGAATGTTTATCCAAATAAAAACTACCTGATTTCCTACCTAGTTCAGTCCCTACCCAAATCCTTAGCAAAAAATAAATAACAACACAAAAATGTAAATTAACTCCTACATTATATTTTCGCTCGGTGATGCTTTTTGCTCCAAAACTAGTTAACTTTTATGATGGTCTCAAATTGTGACACAATTACCAAACAGAACAGGTGATGAAATGCTAATAAATAGTAGTAACACTCCATTTAATTGATAGTACAAGGACATATTCATTTATATTTTTTTTTGTGGATTCACTGATAGTACATGTAAATTTATAAAAATTGCAGACTTATTTAAATGTTGATTACTTGGCAGAATCATTTATATTAAGATAAACAATATGGAAGTTGGTAATAATAACTAAATAGATTAACAAAGTAGATTTTGAACAATATTAAGTACATAGGTACTAAGGATGTTATATCTAAGTTTCATTCCCTAGGCATACTGAACAAATGTTTGAAACTTATTCATCTATTTTACTGTGTATACATTATGCATGCATGTATTAAGAAAAGCTAGAGTAATTAACAATTGATTCAATAACTTTTTTTTTCAAGAATATTTATGCACAATGTACTGTATGTACCACAATCATAAGTAAATAGGAAGGTGCTGGCTAGGCTGTGAATTCCTCCTTTATCGTATTTTTAAAGCATTTGAAATGCTTCTAAATAAAGAAAAGCTTTTCCCACATAGAAATATATAAAACAACCAAGCATTTTTGTTAACTCACAAATATGGCATATATTACTCAAGTGATGGACTTCAACAAGTTGTTAAAATTTACCTGGCAATCAGGATAGGTATATTTGTAATTTTAAGCTATTGGTAAACTCTGAGCTGATCTAATTGCAAAGTGTGATAAAATTGTTGCATAGTCATAAAATTTCAGAGGAAAATGGGGAAAAAAAAAAAAGGAGATCACCTGAAGAGCACGACCAGTGGTAGGTTTACACAAAACTAAGCTATGTTTTCCATCTGTGCTTATTCTTGGAAACATAGTGCATACGACCTTGCCTTTTAATATTTGACCAGTACACTTTAAAGTGAAACAGGCCATCCTACTTTAATTGGGTTTAGGTCAGCCGATAAGTGTATGTCTGTGTGTACACATTTTATAAAACCAGCAACCAACTCAATCATTGCTGAAGTAGCTGGTGATGATGCTGTCATTATCTAACGTTGTATGGATGCTATTGTTTTCATTATGAAGTAGAATGGCATCACAATTCCTATTGCCCTTAATACAATAACCTACATTGCATATTATTAATCTTTCTTTCATCAGTTACATTACAGAAATGGGTTAAAGTAAACAAAAAGAAAAAGAAAAAAAATACTCACGGTGATCAGTGCAAAAGGATAATGGCCTTCTCCATTTGTGACTATAATGTAAAAATGTCTTGCTAGAAGGATGAACGGTAACTGTAAAAGAGTTCAAAATTTGTAAATAAATGCAGCAATATTTATGAACAACATAACTGGAGCATTTAGAACTCACTACAAGAGTGGTGAACTGAAAGCAAGTTGATGTCGCATCATTTTAGGCAAACATTTTGTGTATTCCTGATCTAATTGGAAGTTATTTAGGAGCATTCCACTTTCAGACTCATAGTTAAGTCTTGGAACCTCCAAGCTTCTGTAGAGAAAACATAATTCTTTTTGTTGATAAACTTGTTTACTTGCTCTTAAGATTTACTTAAAAAGTCATGATTGATTTCAAAGACGGTTGTCATATTATTTTTATTGCGCGCTATTTTGACTAGTAGTTGTACTTTCCAAAAAAATACTTTAAAAATACATGTTCTAGACCAAACGAACACAGATACTAGTAGCAATATATATGTGTATCATAGCTAAGAAGACAATTTCTGTATGGTCTATACTATATTTCAAATTATAAATCCAAATAAGAACTTGAGTCAAATAGATTAGACCATGTGAATAGGTTGTCAGAAATAAAGTTTGCTAAACATTTATCCAATTTGTATGATATAAAAATATCTATACCGTTAGGTTAAAAAAAATTCGTGTTCAATGTGATTCAAATACAACAAGATGAGAAATACACGAATCTATGAATGATAAAATGTAGTATAGCGGGTAGGACTTAAAAGTTAAGAGCAATTAGATTCTTCAGCATTTATGTAGTTATTTTCTACTGAGAAAAGCTGATATCACCCAGACGCAATTCAGATTAAAGTGTCACCTGGAATTTAACCGACTACTGATTCTCATTGGACAAACTTCTGCCTCTTCCTACTCCTTGTACCAATAACATATTAAATTCATATTTAACTTACACAAAAGAGTGATCAATTATGATATGAAAATTAAGGTTTAAATAATTACAAAGTTGACAATATTGATGTTAAACTTACCCTAAAACCACATGTTACTATTGAATTTAATTGCGATTCAATGTAGAAGGCAGAGCTCATTCCAATATTTGCAATATGTCACACTTTCGGAGTAATTTGCAATAAATTGAATATTGTTCATGATTAATTTATTTAAATGTATCTTTTGAAAATTTAATGAAAATAATACTTTCAGATTAGAGGTAAATTTTGGCTCTCCTAAATGATGGAAGAAAAAAAATATTCTCAAGACCTTCCAACAAACATTGTCTCATGGAAGATAATAATCTCACTAGTTACTAGAGTGTTGGTACTTAACTCATGCCGAATAGTAAATAGTAATTAGCACTTAACTGCATCAAAATTAATGAAAAAGACACAAATCAAATACAAAGCTAGTTAAAAACATTTACCTTACGGTCACAGCAGCAATATCGACTAATGCTATCTGAATCAAACCCACAATCCACAAGTACAACCATCCAGCTGCAATCGACCACAAACCCAAACCGGTTCTATTCGCCCTCAATCTACACCCTCATCCGAAGAGTTCACCTACGACTACCAAACAAACACGACAAACCTCAACAAATCACCAACCACGACCTTCCAACAAATATAAGAAAAGGTAAAATTATCTTATTGAAATTAAAATAGCTGGCTATATGTTAGCCGTTACAAGCAAAAAAATCAGACATAAAAGAAACGTACAAGCATTGAGATTTGGATAGTTGCGATCAATTAAAGTTGAGGAAGCTAGGGCGTGATATTTGCGATGGAATTCACTTTTATGCGAGCTGTGATCTAACATGAGTTGCGATGATTGAAATCTAGGGCTTGAAATTTGCCAGTCGGGAGAAGAAGATTGTTGGTAAACGAAATTTAAGGAGGCAAACAAAAAAGGGGAATGAAAAGAACCCGCACAAATGTATAGCGTTGAGTACTTTACTATTTTCATTTCAGATGGGTCTAAATGAATTGTATACCGTTAAGTGAAATTTAATACTCATACCACATATATGGGAAATATATAGCGTTTAGTATTTGTATGTTTTTTAATCCATATGGGTTTGATAGCACTAGAGGCAGAAAGGCTACGAACGAGTGCTATAAATACCATATTTTGTTGTAGTGCAAAGCACTTTTGAATTGCACTAGAGAGCCAATATCTAATATTTGAGGCAAGTAACAAGAAATTCGTGGTATACAATTTCATGAATTTTAAAATGAATGATAGTAAGTCCATTATTGGATCAGTTAGTGAAATTATATATATAGTAAAGCAACTTAAAGATGCCAAGATTGAACTCGCTGAATCCTTTATTGTTGGAGTTATAATTTCTAGACACCCTCACTCTTGGAATAATAATAAAAAAAATTGAAACACACGGATGCGGATTATGATTTATATAATTTACAGTGTCATCTTCGCATAGAAGAGGACTCTCGTAAAAGAGAACTAAATGATAATTCACAAACTAAGTCTCGTTGTAAGGAAAGTAATATTGAATTGACAAATTCATTGAAGTTTAAGAATGGGATACGGTTTAAGAAGAAAAATCATTCTAAGAAAGATAAAAGGAAAGACGCTTGTTAATATGCCCAGCCATTATGCACGTGACTGTCGTCAACGAAAGTAATAAATGAAGACAAATATGGTCGAAGACATATTGGTGGTAGTGGTGGAGGAAGCATATGTTGGGGAAAATCCCTTCAGATGATCAGTCTAAGAGAATAAAAACCCAACGTAGCGGAAAACAACTGGATCGTGATTGCAGTGAGACGGAAACAAACAAAAGATGAACACGAAAACAGACACTTACAAATCTATGCAATGCAGAAAAATAAATAAATCAGTATTTATGGTGGTTCCACTACCGTGAGGCAGTGACTCCACTTGGAGAGAGGAGATTTTATTAATCACTGAAAGATTAGAATTACAAGATTGATTCACTTTTGGAGGCTATAGATAAGAAGAATATACAATACAGATAAAATTCTAAAGAGTTTCATCTCTCTAGGATGGCTCTGAAATTAGCTCTCAATTTAGGCTGCCATTATTGTCCAAAATCTCATCTATTTATAGAGTGAAGATATGAGGATGCGTAGCTGCTATATAGCAGCCTTGAGGTTTGGTTCAGCAAAACGCCCAGCAAAAAATTTCGACCAGCATTTCCCTTATTGGAGTGGCATGTTAAAATACCAAAGTAATATTTCGTTTGGCAAAATACCGAACGAAACATTTCATTCGACAATCCATTTTACCGCTCCAATTATTTCGTTCGGCAAAACATTCCTTTGCTCCAAAGTGCCGAACGAAGCTTTCTTTTTTCTTCACTCCAAACCGCCAAGCGATTTAACCACCGCTCTAGATCTCTTCCAAGCCTAGCACTACGTCTTCTTCCTCTAATTTCACCGAACAAAGTTGCTCCTCCACTAAACAAGTTTGGCTACTTACAACGCAACGCCTAGGGTTTCGGGCTGCATTCCTTCCTCCACGAGCTTCTGCGTCATGGATTAGGTAACAATTTCTAACAATCTCCACCTTGGTACCTAATTCCATACAAGTCTTCCAACATCATCTATACCTTCATACTTCAAGCAATGGATATTTACCCAATGAGCTTCGGCAAAGGCATCACCCATTAAACTCTGTCAACGAACTCCGGCAAGGCCACCGTCCATGAACGAAGTGTTCGAAGTACCCATTCCGTGTAGAACCTATCAATTTCCACCATGAAAACAAACGTCTTCATGAACTAGTTCAACTCTCCCCTCATGTCACCCCATGGCACCTAGCACTTCATTAAGCGAATCAAGTCCAATCAATGCTTGAACTTAGCAACAGGCAACGACTTAGTAAACATGTCTGTTGCATTCTCCTTTGTGTGAACTTTCTAAAGACGAACTAGTTTCTTTTCACTCATCGAGACAAGGAACGACTCTCTTACCTCAATATGCATCGTCCTCGAGCTGGATGCCAGATTTTCAGCTAAGTGAATTGCACTCTGAGTACCACAGAACACATTCACTCGTTCGTATGTGAAGCCCAAATCACACAACAATCGCCTTAAATAAAGAACCTCCTTAGCCGCTTCTACCGCAGCTATGGGCTATGCCTTTATAGTAGCAAAACCATAATCGTTTTCAACCTCGCTTTCCAACTGATCGTTGTCCTACCTGTGGTGAACACATATCCGAAGGTTGACTTTCTTCGATCTCTATCACTGGCATAGTCGGAATCGCAAAATCCAACCAAGCTGAAATCTCTTCCTCTGCCGTAAAAGACAAGTCTATGGTTTGGAGTTCCTCTAAGGTATCTAAAGATACACTTCACTGCTTCCCAATGTATCTTTCCTGGATTCTCCGTGAATCTACTCACCAATCCAACAGCCTATGCGATGTCAGGCCTAGTGCAGACCATGGCATACATCAAGCTGCCAACTGCACTTTCATATGGGACCTTCATCATATAAGCCTTGTCCTTTTCCAAGATCGGAGAGCCTTTACTAGAAAGCTGTATGTGCAAAGGCATGGTTGTGCTGATTGCCTTTGTCCCTTCGATGCTAAACTGAGCAAGCACCTTTCGAATGTACTCCTTTTGAGTAAGACTCAAAATTCCTAACTTTCTATCCCTTTAGATTTGCATACCCAAAATTTTCTTCGCTTCTCCAAGGTCCTTCATTTCGAATTCCGTTTTTAGCTTTCGCTTTAAACTATCGATTTCAACCTTATCCTTGGATGCAATCAACATATCATCTACGTAAAAGAGTAGGTACACCCATCTTCCATTCTTTATATGCTTGAAGTACATATAAGAGTCTTTGATGCTACGATCAAAACCAAGTGAAAGTATAAAAGAGTCAAACCTCTTGTACCATTGTCCAGGAGACTACTTAAGTCCATACAACGACTTCTTCATTTTGCCAATTTTCTTTACCATCTACAAAAAATCTTTCTGTCTGCTTCATGTAGATGGTCTTATCCAATTCTTCGTGCCAGAAAGTGGTTTTCACGCCCATTTGCTCCAAGTCATGAGCTGCGACGATAGCCAGAAAAATACAGATGGACGTATGCCTCACAACTGGAGAGAATATCTCATCATACTACACTCCCTTTCTTTGTGAAAACCCTTTAGCAACTAGTCTAGCCTTGTATCTCCCATCATCCTTTACCTTGAATACCCGTTTGCAACCTATGGCTTGGCTTCCTTGAGGAGGTGGTACCAAATCCCAAGTCTTGTTCTTTTTCAACGACTCTAACTCCTCTTCCATAGCACACAACCACTTCGAACTGTCACATGACTTCAAAGCTTCATCAAGGTCAAGTGGCTCCTCACGAACCACTTCAATGCTTCAAAGCTTTACCTCTCCACTTCTCCTCTAGAATCTTCCCATCTATTGCTGAGCATGAAATTCGATTTATGATGTGCGCCGTAGTTGATAATGTCTCAACACAAAAGCCTCTAGACAAGCCTGCCGTCAATCTCAAGCAACGAGCCTTCTCCAGTAGAGTCATGTTCATCCTTTCTGCAACCCCATTGTATTGCGGATCTCTAGGTGTAGTGAAATATTTCTGAATGTCATGTTGTCTATAAAAGTCTAGGAACTCTCTAGAGACAAATTCATCACCATTATCAGATCCCAGCACCTTCAACCTAGAACCCGATTGGTTCTCAACAAGCGTTTTCCTGTCTTTGAACTTCTCAAAGCTCTCTTATTTGGTCTACATCAAATACACCCATACTTTTGGAGAAAAATCATCGATGAAAGAGATAAATACTTTGCTCCTCCAAGAGAAGGAGTAGCACCTGCTCCCCAAACATATGTATGCACTTACTCAAGTACTCGTCTCGATCTATGGAGTCCAACTCCAAAAGATACTTTAGTTTTCTTGCCTAACACACACTCCTGGCAAAAATCCATCTATTCGAAGCTTTCTCCTTTGATCATCTTCCGTCTTCAAAGCAATTCTAAGCCCTTCTCTGAAATATGACCCAACCTGAGATGCCAAAGCCTTGCCCATCCAATGCACGAAAACTATCTACTCCAACACAAGACTCTCTAAGAACTGTGGTTCCTTTTAGCAAACATAGATTTCGGAACACAACTCCTTTCATAAGAACTAGTGCACCTCTCAAAACCTTCAGACCATCCTTCTCGATAGTTACCTTGCATCCTAATGATGCCAATTATCCTAAAGAAATTAAGGACTTCTGAAGACCTGGAACATACCGAATACCTGTCAAAGTGCGTATCACTCCGTTAAACATCCTGATCCTCACTGTACCTTCACCCATTGCTCTATAGCTAACATCATTGCCCATAAGAATAGAGCTTCCCTCTTGTCTAATGAAAGAACTAAAGTAATCCTTATTAGGCGTTATATCGAAAGAATCCCACGAATCCAGCACCCAATAGCTTAAGACATTTGACACTACAGTAGACAACACATCGTCAGATATAGACTTCTCCACCGCAAATGATGAAGATCCGTATTCTTCCTTCTTCTTCAAATCTGGACAATCCTTTTTCCAATGACCAGGTTTCTTGCAGATAAAGCACTTTCGATCCTTAGACTTTCCTCTCCTGCCGTACCGGGCGTCCTAGACTTGGAACGCCCTCTAGAGTGCCAATTTTTCTTATCATCTCTACCTCTATCAACAAATAGGCCGTGACTACTACTTCCACCTCTACTATTTTCACTTATCCCCTTCATCTAATCTCCTAAGCCCTCGGATAGAAGGCCTGACTTAACATCTTCCACTGTCAATGTATCTCTAGCGAAGATAAGGCTGTTAGCGAAACCTACGTATCGCTCCGGAAGAGAACACAAAAGAATCATTACCATTTTCTCCTCATCCATCTTTAAGTCAACAATCTTCATCTTCATCACGAGACTATCAAAGAAATTAAGATGTTCCTTCATTGAAGCGCCCTCTCTCATCCGCATAGTGAAAAATGTCTTTAGCAATATCAGACGGTTAGTCAAAGAATTTTTCAAATAGAGATTTTCTAGCATGGTCCAAATGCCCCTAGTAGCGGTCTCACTGCTAATCTCTGAGATAACATTCTCTCCCACAACTAGCTGTAAAGTAGTAAACGTCCATTTTTCCATCTCTTTTCATTCCGCGACTGAGATGTAAGTCATCAACTCCTTAAGGGCAAACACTGCTGCATGGACTTCACTCCTCATTAGAACAGCCTTCATCCTCCATTGCCACTTTTCTAAGTCTTTATCCTCATTCCATTTCTCAATTGCCAACTGTGATCCTGATGCATACATTCCTCTAGTATAAGGTTTTGTAACAACTAGAGTCGCTTCATATCCTACCATAGCATCTAACACTCCTCAGTCAACCTTTCATCTCTGATACCAGACTATTGGTGAAAATCCCTTTAGATGATCAGTCTAAGGGAATAAAAAGTCAACGCAGCGGAAAACAGCTGGATCATGATTGTAATGAGATGGAACAGACAAAAGATGAACTCTAGAACAGACAGCAATAGATCTATGCAATGCAGAAAAATAAATAATACAAATATTTATAGTGGTTCCACTACCACTAGGAAGTGTACGTCCACTTGGGGAGAGGAGATTTTATTAATCACTAAAAGATTAGAGTTACAAGATTGATTCACTTTTGGACGTTATACATAAGAAGAATTTACAATATAGATAAAAATCTATAGAGTTTCAGCTCTCTAGGATGGCTCTGAAATTGGCTGAATTAGCTGTCAATTTCGGCTATCATTGTTGTGTAGAAGCTCCTTTGTTTATAGAGTGAAGATACGAGGATGGGTGGCTGCTATATAGTAAGCCTGGGGTTTGGCTCGGCAAAACGCCGAGCGAAAAATATGGACCGGCATTTCTGTTATTGGAGCGGCATGCTCAAATGCCAAACAAAATATTTCGTTCGGCAAAATACCGAATGAGACGTTTCGTTTGGAAATCCTTTTTACCACTCTGATTACTCAATTCAACAAAACTTTCCTCTGCTCCAAATTGTCGAACGAAGCTTTATTTTCTCTCCACTCCAAATTGCCGAACGATTCAACCACTGCTCCAGATCTCTTCCAAGCCCTAGCACTGCGTCTTCTTCTTCTAATTTCATTAAACAAAGTTGCCCTTCCACCGAAAGAGTTTATCTACTTCAAACCCAACCCTAGGGTTTCGGCCTCCTTCCCTTCCACCGCGAGCTTCTACGTCATGGATTAGATACCAATTTCTAACAACATACTTCGTTGGAGGCACATAAAATGATTGGTGGCATGATACTGGAGAAACCATTCATATAAGCAAAGGACCACAGTCTCTATAATAACTACAAAGAAATTAACGGAAAAAAAAATCAAGTTACTAGAATAAATAATGTTCGTAGCAAAGTGATCAGGAAAGGCATTATAGAACTCTTGTTCACCTCTAGAAAGACTCTCACTTTGGTTAATGTTGTTCGTGTACCCGATATTTGCAAAATTTTGGTCTCTAGATTCCCTCTAAATAAAGAAGAATTCAAGATGGTGTATTAGTATGACAAGTTAGTGTTATCCAAGAATGGAAAGTTCATTGGATAGGGATATTCTTGTAATGGCATGATTAAATTGAATTTAATAAAAAGGCTTCTGCTTATATCGTTGGTTATATAGATTTATGACATGCTAAATTAGGACATGTTAATTATAGTTCACTTAAAAATATGAATAAGCTTGGATTAATTTCTGATTGCAAGTTTGACTCCATCTCTAAATTTGAAATTTATGTTTAAGTAATGATACATAGAAAATCCTTTAAATCTATGAAAAGGTAGACCGGTCTGCTTGATCTTCTATATATGATGTTGATGATTTAAAAGGTCACACAACATTTGGTGGAAATAAATTATATCACATTTATTGATGAGTACTTTAGATATTCTTATGTTTATCTAATGAAATTAAAAGATGAAGTCTTTGATAAATTTAAAATTTTCAGGGCTGAAGTTGAAATGCCATTAGGACTTAAAATAAAAGTATTACATTTTGACCGTGGTGATGAATATTTTTCAAATGATTTTACTTTCTTCTATAAACAACAATTATTAATTCATCAATGTACTACTCCTTATATCCCTCAAAAAAATGGAGTCGCTGAAAGAAAAATATGATATTAAAAGAAATGGTTAATGCTATAGTTCAAATTTAACTAACACTTTATGGGGGCAATTCCATTTTATTCATGTTATATTTTAAATAGAGTTATGAACTATGGTTTAAATGAAAACCTAACTTATTTAGACTTAAAGTGTGGGGATGTTCAGCGTATGTTAGAAAACCAAATCCTAAAAGACCAATATTAGAAAATAGAACATTTAAGTGTGCTTTCATAGGTTATTCTCTTAATAGTATATCTTAGCATTTTATTATCCTTGATCCTTTTGAAGTGATTGAGTATGTAGATGTAGAATTTTTTAAAAACAAGTATATAGTTCAACATCAAACTAGCAAGAATCCATTGGCATCATCTAGTTCAGAGCGTATTGAACTAATAATAACAATGATGAAGATTATACCTCTTCTTCGAACATCGAGAATGTTTCGGTACCTGGAATGGATACATAATGAAGGAAAAGTAAAAGAGCAAGAATAGAAAATGACCATGGTCCTGACTTTCATTACATATCTTGTCGAAGGAAGTAAGAATGAAATTCTTAACATCACTAGATACGTAATGAATGTCAATGATAATCTGAAAACTTATTCCGAAGCTATGAATTTCAAATATGCTATTTTCTGGAAAGAAGCCATTAAGGATGAAATGAATTCAATTTTGGTAAACCAACTTGAATTTTGACTAATTTACCTCCTGGTGCTAAACGGATAGGATATAAATGGATATTCAAGAAAAAGTTGAATTTTGATGGATCCATTGATAAATTTAAAGCAGATTAGTAGCAAAGGGTAATAAACAAAGATATAGAGTTGATTATTTTGAAACATATACTCCTGTTGCTCGCGTATCTTTGATCCGTTGTTTGATAGCACTTGCATCCATTCATAAACTTGTAATACACCAAATAGATGTGAAACCCGCTTTTCTAAACGGTGATTTAGAAGAAGAGATATACACAGAACAACCATAGGGTTTTATAACTCCAGATCAAGAAAAGTAAGTTTGTAAACTAATAAGATCTCTTTATGGTTTGAAGCAGGCAGCCATGCAATGGCATGAGTGAAAGAGGCTATGCGGTAGGATCGTGTAATATGGAATATTGAAATAGTCTAGGTAGATAAAGTAGGTAAATGCAAGGAGACACCAGGATTTTATACTGGTTCGGACCTCTCGTCCTACGTCCAGTCCCTAAGCTTCTCTTAGGAATTTCACTAACTAACACCCTCACTTCACCCGGAGGAATAGGTTTACAACTTACCCGAACAACCGAACAGGATTTCTTGCCTCAACTACCGAAGAGGACTTCAACTCAATTACTAAAATACAATATTTGACTTATTGTGTTCTTGTCAACACTAATGAGTCTAATGTAGTACAATATTCCTATAATCTTATCCTCGAGAGTATGCAATGTGTTTGTGAAGATTTATGAAATGTGAATTGCTATGAATCAAAAGAATGTTACAAACAAAAACAATGATTCAAGCAATAGATTAGTGATTGCTTTGAGAATATCTAGAAAATATGAACAAGAGAATAGTTAGATTAAAGCAAGAGAATTCGGTAAATTAAATGATGTTATAATCATGTATTTATACTTGTAGAAGAGATGCATATGTTGTCAAAGGTTGCAAACAAGAGATGCTTCCATTTCCATTGATGAAAGGTTGCAACTCTTGGGAGAAAGAAGGTGTCTTTTCAGAGAAAATTTGCAGGTTCAAATTCAGTCGACTGAGCAGGGAATTCAGTCAACTGAAAATATGAAGTAAAATTTTCGAGACCAAATTCAGTCGACTGTGCAGGAAATTCAGTCGACTGAAACTGTGCACAAATATGTTAAACTGCACAGATGCAGTTGACTGACTCAGGTTATTCAGTCGACTGAATTCTGTTGTTAAACAAAAAAAGCAGTAGCTCATTTGGTTAGAGTACATGCCTTCCAAACTAGTGACCCGGGTTCGAGCCCCGCTCCATGCATTTTTTGAAAACTTGATTTTGATTAAAATATGCAAGCAAGTTTATTTGAATGTGAATGATGATTCTTAAGGAAAGATTTTAACAAAGCACTAAAATAGACTCTATATACATATTTGATGACTCTTGTTAAAATATATAACTATACAAACCATATATTGAGCCGATGAGTCTCGATATTATCGTAGTCGTAGATTCGTGAACTATTGTGTATTGTCAGCAATCAAAACCTATGATCCAACAATGAGAAGCTTGATAAAGTAGCATTGTCATAAGGCTTCCTTGTTAATGATGTTGATAAACGTATTTATAGTAAATCGGATGAAACCGGTTGTATTATTTTTTTTGAGAAAAATGTGTGATCCTCTTCACGGGAGGAGAGCACACATGAACATATATATAACAACAACAGCAAAGGAGCTGCCAACATGCCTGGCAGGTAGCAAAAGACCCCCCACACAAAAGAAAAAAATCAACCCCCCTCCAAACGCCTATGAAACTAAAGACTAAACCTAAACCGACGATTCTACCCAGAATCCAAGGCTTGAAGCGACACCAGAAGAAAAGTAGCCATCTGAAATAACTTCCACAACCACAACCTCAACAACCAAGCTGAAAAACCATAAAATACACCAACTACACAAAACACGAACAAACTCCAAAAAGCAACTATCACATTAAATCCCTATAAATATTAACAACCCTCAAGCAAAAGACTTAAACGCTTTACGATTTAAACGAGGATTTCTCCTAATAATACCAGTAGAATATCTCGTATTATTCCTTCTACAGATTTGGATGCCTGAGCCAATTCTCTAGCAATGATAGGAGAACGAGGAAATTTACCTATAGACGCAAGACAGCAATACATAACAAATCTGAAACCTCCGGTCCAATAACAAACAGCTTGATCAGAACAAGAACGCTGCAATTTAGGATTTTCCAAATCTGCTTGATCACCGACTTTCATAAATGCCAAATTTGCTTCACACTATGTTGCATTTTTTTCCATGTTCACACTGTGTATGCACATATATCACCTCTTTTGGAGCCTGATTCCGAAGCACCGCTCATGGTGCTCGAACTAGGAAACTCACCCAAAGACTGAGAGCGACTGCATCGAATCCTGACACCACGACGAACCGACCTGCTAGAAGCTATAAACTTTCGTCGTCTACCTCTCTTCGAAGAAGTAAAACAAGACGCTGAATCACTACCAGCCACCCTAATCTGACCTATCGAATGAAGCCCAGATTTCCTATCTATCAATTCCAGATAAACAGGATCGTTGGTTCCACAACTACTCACCAAAGTGCACGAATTCCCTTCATAAATGAACTCATTACCCAAACCATCAGTATCAAGAGATTCCTCAAAACTCAAGAATACCTCTACCAAATTATCATCTCCACCCAATCGCTCAATAGGGGATACTACTTTATCATCACCATTATCACAAGCATCATTACCTTTCAAGGTGTTAGGAACAACATTAACACCATGAAAACTCACCACAGATTGATTATCCACAACCAAAGAGGGAATTGAAGAATTCTTATCATCAATAACAGCCTGAGCCTGCGCATTATGCACAACTGTATCAGTGTGCATATCATCTAAAGAAGCACTGATCAAATTTGTGTTCTCAACAGCAACATGATTCTCTGGTTCAAAGATATTATCAAACTCCTTATGCTGCTCAAGAGGCAAGAACCAGTCACGAAAGTCATCTAACACACACGGCTGTTCACCACCTGAATAAGAAGATTCATCAGATTCAATTGAAACCTCCAGTTCATCCATCAACACACTACCACATTTACAGAAATCCAACAATGTGTTCTGATCGAATAGATCGAATACAAACGGTAGATTAACTGCTGACATTGTTGACCATAAATCACTACCCAGTTTAGAAACTTGATCTACCTCCATTCGATTATCCTTACTAACATCTATCAAGCTATTTTGATGATCTAAGTCGTGATCGAACAAGAACTCACTAACAACAAAACAATCCTTTAGACTGTCACCTTCATTATCAACAGAGACATTATTACAAACAGCCTCTCTCGATTGATTTTCCATCAAACAATCAGACAATGAATGAACACACTTATCTCTATCCACATCTCCCTCAAAAAACTCAGTGAAAGATGCCGAATCTAGATATTCGAATCTGTTTGCAGTAGGAATCATGAAGTTCTTCAATCTTCTAGTAAGTTTTTTGCCTTTTTTGGTCTTAATATGAGTAAAAAAAAATTCAACTCGATTCCAAATTTGAAATTGAAGAATAATGCAGAGCAACAACAGCGGGATCAATTAATCAACATAGGGTTGAAACTTGATAATTCCTCTTTCTTGACAGAGTTAGGAAAACCTTTTCCTGTTACACCATCAAGATTTTCCTTTTTTGAGGCTTTAGGACGAGAATCAGACTTGCCAAAATATAACTCTGGATCACCAAATTTATCCTTATACCCTTTACCGATGTTCGGCTCGTTTATAATGTTGAAGTGATACAACAAATCCTCTAAACACTTGATACCTTCATATCGATTTAGCCATAGATGATCATTTAGAATCCCCTTCTACAGCATACACTTTAAAATGAATTGGAAGCCGTGTTCAACCAAAGAATCGGTAGAAACATTTGATCGATCTAGACGAACAAACATGTTTCTTGTGCCCAGATTTGCCGCAAGCGAAACATATGATAGGCTCGCGACATTGAAAGGCATAGTGATTATAACCACCACATCTAAAGCATAAGTCCTTACTTTTCTTTGAATCGATCCAATTCTTTTTTAAAGAATGCGATGGAGTCTTTGAAATCGGTAAGAAGGCTGATGATCTTTTACCACTTGCGCATAAGAACGATAGGGGAGAGATTCACGATGAATATGATCTGAAAGGAGGAAAAAGGATGGATGTAATGAGGAAGAAGAGTCACGAGAGAGAGATACAGACGCCATTTTTACTTCGAAAAATTCAAAACTGGTTGTATTATAATAAGTATATACGTTGATGACATGTTAATTTTTAGGACTAATATATCTTGTGTGAAAGAAACTAAGAAGTTTCTACCCTCTAAATTTGATATGAAATATCCAAGAGATGCTGAAGTAATTTTAGGTATTAAAATCCTAAGAAAAGAGGAAGAGTTAGAACTAACCCAATCTCACAATGTCGAGAAATTTCTCAATAAATATGGTCATTATAATGACAAAACAGCAACGACTCCTTTAGATTCTAGTATTAAATTGGAGAAGAATACTGGACGTACTATTTCTCACTAATAATATTCCGGTACTATTGAGAGTCTTATGTATGTTATTCATTGCACAAGACCTGACATAGCACACGCTATTAGCGTATTATGCCGTTTTACGAGTAATTTAGGTACGAAACATTGGAAAGCAATTTCAAGAGTTCTAGCTTATTTGAAAGGTACCATAGACTATGGTCTTTCTTATAAAGGATATCCTACTGTATTAGAAGGATACATCGATGCTACTAGGAACAATGTAGAATCTAAACCCAAATCTACAACATGATGGATATTTACATTGGGAGGAGCTGCTGTCTTGGTATTTGAAGAAGCGGATCTGTGTTTCTGGCTCAATTATATAGTTAGAATTGATTGAATTAGTGATGCAAGCAAGGAGGTAGAATGACTTAGTAATTTGTTAATAGAAATTCGTTTATTGAACAAGCCATCACCAGCATTCTTGATTAACTGTGACAATAAGGTTACGATATATAATATTTTCAATAAAACATATAACGGAAAGTCTAGACATATAAGTCTTAGATATTAGATGTTAAGACAATTACTCAAAAGAGGAGTAATCAATGTCTATTACATAGAAACAAAGAAAAACTTAGCTGATCCATTTACTAGGAGTCTTCTAAAGGCTACAGTTTCTATAGTATCTAAAGAAATAGGGTTAAGGACTAAAAATAAAGGTTTATCATCCTTAACAGAAACCCAACTTGTGTCTTGAAAAGGGTGGACAAAGATTAATGGGTACCAATAAGTTAAGAGAATGATTATGGAACACTAAAATAATTGCCCACCATTAGTGTTGGATTCTGCATGAAAGATGATGGATGAAGATCCTTAATAAATCCAATTAAAATCATAACGTGTATCATAGAAACACCTTAAGAGACTTACCTATATGAGTATGGAAATCATGTCCTAAGAGAGTAAGAACGCCTTTTGAATTAGACTCATGAACTCAAGATTTGAGCACATGACCATTAATGTGTTGAACATACAGAGCACTCTATATACAAAAATTAGTATGTGTGACAGTTTCGGTACTATCACAAGGATTACTTGGTTCAGGATACGTTCATCATAGGCCTCGATAAAACTTTAAACGGTTTGAACTAAGTGGAGATTCATGTCCAAAAGATACCAATCATTGATGTATTAGTTTCCATAATGATGCAATGCTTTGATCTTGGAACTACGTTGGCCTAATACCAATTGGGCATGTAGGCAGTCACTTTAGCGATGCAGCCGTCTTTTTTTTTTTATTTTACTTATTTTGAAAATGCTGAGAAATTATTGTAAATTTTCAAAATAAATTGGGTGTTGGAGTTTATATTAAAGAAGAAGAGGAGGAAGTGGGGTTGGGAATAGTCTCACATCCAAAAATTATAAAACCTATATTTGTTTAAATATAGATTCCTTAAAAGAAGGTTGAGCCATGTGGGCATCCAAATATTTGTCCTATTGTGAGGAGAGAAACCTTACATAACTACCTCACAAGCGCATGCCCCCGTCCGATCGACCGAACATAACCGAGCCTGGTCGGATTGGGTTGGGATCTAAATAATATATTGAACAAAATTATTTTGTTAAAATGGGCCAGATTTAAACCCGTTCACAATAACCATAAATTCGAATTTAAATCGGAAGAATTGGCGGATGACTTGACCGTTAAAATATGGCATGTGTCTTCTCAACGAAAAGGCATCTCTATGCAACTATAAATAGAAGCACCTAGAAACTATTGCAGTTTTAATTTCTTCTTCCTGAAATTGTAATGCCTGAAAATTCTTTTAGATTTCTTCTTCATTTTGAAAATCAATAACGCTTAAAATGTGATGCAAATCAGAAACACATGAAAGGTGTTGCAAGTTAGAAACTTCTCTTCTTTTTCTTCATTCTCTTTTTTAACATTGCATCATCAAAGATTAACAAAAGAGCATTCTTGGTTAGATCAAAGTCGTACAAACATTGAATTTGATTACGCTGTTTCATACTGAAGTGGATAGTTCTACAACACATATGTACCTGTTGTGTTGAATTATTGTCTAAAAGAATCTATGCAGTAGATCCTTGAAGTCAAAAGTACAGTATTCTCCTCATTACAGTACTCGGATCATGGATAAATTTTCCAACAAAATTTTGCCTAGTAGTAAAATTTTAAAGAATGAAGATATACTGATATGTACTTATGTTCTAATAGAGGAAGATTGGAACAAACAACCCACGTGAGAAAGAAGATAAAGAATGCTAAACAATAGAACATGGTGATCTGAAGAAGTATAGGTAACATGGATGTAGCATTGCTGTAGCATTGCAAGTAGATTGTGATTTGAAGCATCGAATAGGAGTAATTTAAATTTTTCCACAATTTTGTATTTTGTTTTAAATAGTGACTTTTTGTTTGAAGTTGTGGGTAGCTATTTTACATTGCTTAATACCGGTATTTAGTTCATACCCAGAACTACTTGTTTTGTTTTTTGTTACTACAAAATGAAAGAAGATTATTATGGATTTGTTTTAGTGCAGAGAGGACACCAACCTCCATGTTTTACAGTAATCTTATACCAACGATTTCCTTTTTTTGGCAACTATTTGATATCAAAATAGCTTGTTTCCACCCTTGCATGCATAAACTAGTTATATTATACCTTTGAAGATTTTATTTATATCAATTGACATTTAATCAAAATCGACGGTTACAAAGATTTGTTTACTATAGCCATGTAAAATCAAATATTATGAAATAATATTCATTTTTTTCCTTCGTTTTTTTCACATTTCTTTTTTAATGATATACATTTTATGTCCATTTAAATTACAAATAATATACCTTTTTTAGTAATGTAAATAAAAATTTTTCAACATAATATTCTGATGTTGAAACTAACAAGGAATGCAACAAAATTTCCTTTTCAGATTATGCATTCAAATAGCTGATTTTCCACCGTTGTAGGGTTGTACTAGTGATTAAATAAGTTTAAATAGGTTAGTAACGACTCATTGCACCTGGAGCATTTTTTCCCGTATCTCTTCATTCCGTAATGGTTAAAATTGGATATTTTTTAATTTCCATATGCTCTATGCTCGACAAAATAAATCTTTTACTCCATCCAACAATTCATTTATCTCAAAAAAGTAAAAGAATTATAGTGCTATTAGAGTTTCTTTCTCTCTCAAAGTAGAGTCGATCACAATGGCTACTTTCAAAAAATTGAAACTCAAGCTTCTCGTAGACAAGGAAAATAAAAAAGTTAGTCCCCTTTTGGTTTGCTATTTTTAGTTTGTGTTTTCGTTTAAAAAAATTCGCATTTATTATGTATGATTGAAAAAGACACAATTTTGAAAAATGAAACTAACATAAAAAATAGAAAACAAGTTTATTTGATTTTTCGCGTTTTGAGACATAACAAAAGGATGGAAAACAATCCATCTCCTTCATTTCCCGTCAATCGTCGCGATGGCTAAGACTTGTAAAAAAAATTCAACAATTTCTTGTATTTTGTAGTATATGTTGAAAACACAAAACACAAAACTCAAAACGAAACCTAACGGGGCCTAATATCTTTGCAGAACCAAATAAAGATTTTGTAGACATTCTGTTCAGTTTTCTGACCATGCCTCTTGGTTCCGTTATCCACATTCTCAACAAGCAAAGCTTGGTCGGTTACATACATAATCTCTATCAAAGCATCGAGAATTTGGATGAAAGCTATTTCAGTATTGAAGAAAGGAAACGCTCCTTAATCCCTTGAATTCTAGTGGACCGCAGTGCGAGGATTTGATTTTGAGAATCGATTGCATCGTACACTTTGGACTTTTACAGTTGCAAGAAACAAAATTGCCGTTAGAAAACTTTTTCGTATTTCAGCTTGGTACTAAAATCAAAATGTGGGTGTGATGAAATTATTGATTTGTTTGGTACAGGAAAAGGGAGAGCATAGGGGTCCCAATGGAGATGGAGTTTTCGCCAGAATGAATGTTATCTTCATAATTACAGATGATTTACGTGTCATTCCTGCTTCCACTACTGGCGTGCATATTGTAATTCAAGATCATGGAATTGGACATTTTGACAATACTGATGATTTGTGTCATTTTTACTATGTCTATTATTCTTTACAGTTAATACACCATCCCTACACATTGATTCTATTTCCCCTTCTTTTTTTTAATTTTACTTTGTATAGTTTAGGATTTAGTAAGAGTCATGGAAAGCGTTATAAACTCCCTCCCATCCTGGACGAGAATTAACAAGATTATTTTAATGTGAATTATGAAAGGTAGAATAATCCTCATATGTAATATCAAGACATTTAATGTATTTCTGTTTCAATTTAGGCTAGATTATGATAATAAGCTTTTCTGTACTTTGTGCTTTTCTTAATATTTGCACTGTATAATTTTATATTGTAGTAAAATTTGTTTTAATTTGAGCGGAAGCGAATTATTTGATCAAGATCTAGCAGTGCCTATTTAGATACCAATGGAACTTAAAAAAATAAAATTCAATTATGCAGTCTCACAGAAATAATAGTAGAAATAAGAGATATAGAAGATTTAACGTGGTTCAGATATGAATATCCTACGTCCACGGAGACCCAACAACTTCTTTTATTTCACTAAAGAAAAGAGTACAAAAAAGAGGGAAGAATAATGGTGGATACTCTCACACACTTGCTTGCATAGATATATGAAGATGAACTTCCTTCATTTAAATAGACTTAATGAAGGAGTTACTTAGAGATTAAGAAAATTAATTTACAGATTATGTTTGAAACCTTTCCGAATATCCATGATTTGATTTCTGTGTAAATGGATAGTGATAATCTTGGTTTCCATAATTTTTCTTGTTTGAATCAATCTCCATCAACAATCTTTTCTTACTTCATATAGAAAATATATTGACTAATTAGTTGATTGACTAATTAATTAGTTTCCTTCGAAATATCCTTCCATATACCAGCCAAATTAATTGATTTGAATGAATCAAATAATCAATTTCTTTCCTATGTAACAAATATTTGAATCATCCAAAATTAACACTCCAACTTGACTCAAATATAACAATCTCTCTTCATCACTTTATCATCAAGCAATCAATATAGAAGTTCTTGGGTCTAGCGCCCCATAGCGATCAAGTAACATGTATCAAACTGACCAAGTTTAAGCAATGCTCAAACTTGTCCTTTGAAAGTGACTTAGTCATCATATCTGAAGGATTATCCAAAGTACTCACCTTCAACAATTTGATCTTGCTTCGTTCTTCCTCAAGCATAAGAAAGAAACATCTAACATCTATGCTTCGTCCGTGAACTATAAGCTTGATTTTCTACAAGATGAATCGCACTCTGACTTTTTGAAAATAGCTTTACTGTCCACTGCACCATTGAAAGATCATCCAACAACTGAAGTAAGTATAATCCTTCCTTTGTTGCTTCCATAATCAATATCAACTCTACTTCGATAGTCAATAAAGCTATGATAGATTGCAGCTTTGATCTCCATGAAATCGAGGCTATGCCAAGTGTAAAAACATAACCCGACACTGACTTCCTAGCATCTCTATCCCCAGTATAATCAGAATCACGGTATCCTCTAATAAAGATGTCACCATCCACTCCACCATATAACAAGCCCACCGAAGAAGTGCCTCGAAGATATCTAAGAATCCACTTCACATCTTGTCAGTGTTCTTTGCCTGGGTTAGACATATATTGACTCACAACACCCACTGCATAGGCCAAATCTGGTTTTGTGCACACCATCGCATACATAAGACTACCAACAGCACTAGAATAAGGTATATGAGCCATATACCTCTTATCTTCTTCCGATAAGGGAGATAAGTCTTTTGACAACTTAAAATGAGAGCCTAATGGAGTGCCAACCGGTTTGGCTTTCTCCATTCCAAATCGATCGAGGACCTTCTCGATGTACTGTGCTTGAGTGAGCCTTAACTCTCTCCGTTTCCTATCCCTGCTTATCTCCATACCCAATATTCTTTGTGCATTTGCCAAATCCTTCATGTCAAACTCTCTGCTGAGCTCCGCTTTCAACTCCTTAATTCTGACCATACTCCGAGATGCAATCAGCATATCATCAACATATAACAATAAATAAATCATATCACCATCACATCTCCTGAAATAAACACACTGGTCTTTGAAACTTCTGGAATATCCCTCTAAAAGCATAAACTTATCAAACCTCTTATGCCATAGTCTAGGAGACTACTTCAGTCCATATAGAGATTTATTGAGTTTGCAAACATAATTTGGTCTGTTATATCAATGAACCCTTCCGGCTGCTTTAAATAAATATCCTCATCCAGATCACCATGCAAGAATGCGGTTTTGACATTTAGTTGCTCTAATTCCATATCATAATGAGCAACTAATACCAAAAGAATACGAATAGAAGTATGCCTAACCACTGGAGCAAAGATATCATGATACTCTACCCACTTCTTCTGAACATACCCCTTAGCGACTAACCTTGCTTTGTATTTGAGATTACCATTTTCACCGTCTTTCGCTCTATAGATCCACTTGTATCTAATAGCTCTCTTGTCGGTGGGAAGAGGCACCAAATCCCAAGTATGATTTCTCTGCAATGATTCAATCTCCTCCTCCATAGCAACTAACCAACTGGAACTGTTAACTAATGCGATAGCATCTCTATAATCACAGGTCTCATTATGGAAAACATTCAAAGCATATGTTGCTATATCATCGAAGTTAATATCTTCGATGCTCAATCCAACAAACTCATCAAGCCACTTAGGCTTTCTTCTTTGTCTGACAGGCCTAGGTTCTGAATGAGCTCCACCTTGAGTTTGATCCTCTGTATCAACATCGATATTATCCTCATCAACCACGGTGTCATCGGAAACACCATTTGAACGTCTATAGAAAGAATCAACACATGACTTGCTTTGTGTCTGGTATTCTTCACATGTCCTCTCATTGTCATCCGATGAGGAAGGCTCCACCTTCAACATAGACTTCTCATCAAAAGTCACATGCCTGCTCATAATGATCTTTTTGCTAATAGGTCACCACAACCTATATCCCTTCACTCCTCTCCTATAATCTAGAAAAATACACTTGCGAGCTCTAGGTTCCAGCTTACCTTTGCTCTCATGCACATAAGCTGGGAAACCAAACACTCTAAGAAATGAATAGTTAACAGGCTCTCCTTTCCATACTTCTTCAGGGATATTTATATCTATGGCGGTAAAATGTGTGCGGTTGATGAGGAAAGCCGCCCTAGATAAAGCTTCAGCCCAAAATCCCTTCTTCAATTTAGCAGTCAGTCTGAGGCACCTTGTTCTCTCCAATAATGTCTGATTCATCCTTTCTGCAACTCCATTAGACTGGGGGTCGCCTAGTGTAGTGTAATGCCTCTTAATGCCTTTAGACTCACAATAATGGATGAATTCCTGTGATACAAATTCACCGCCATTATTTGAACGGAGAACTTTCAATTTCTTCCCTGACTGCTTCTCAACCATAGATTTCCATTTTTGAAACTTGGCAAAGTTTTCACTCTTTGATTTAAGAAAGTATACCCATACTTTACGAGAGAAATCATCTACGAATGAAACGAAATATCTAGCTCCACCTAAAGAATGACAAGGGGAGGGACCCCATACATCTATATGAACATACTCCAAGACAGCTTTTGCTTTATGCTCTCCTATACCAAAAGAAATCTTCGTCTGCTTTCCAAGAACACACACTTCACAAAAACTAAGTTTTGAATGACGGACTCCATCAATCAATCCTCGTTTTCTCAACTCGTCCATGCTGCGCTCATCGATGTGACCCATCCGTAAGTGCCATAATTTGGAAGAATCTGAATCAACAGATGTAACAGAAGCTGATTCACCAATTACAGTAGTGCCCTTTAATAGATAGATATTTCCTTCCCTCACACTTCTCATAACAATCATGGAACCATTCGATATCTTCATTTTCTCTCCTTCCACTAAAATCTTTAAGCCAAGTCTACTCAATGCCCCAACAGAGATCATGCTCCTCCTCAAATCAGGCACATGTCTAACATCAGTGATCGTACGAATAACACCATCAAACATCCTAACCATCACGCTACCAACACCAACCATACGGCAAGAAGCGTCATTACCCATCAGAACTTCTCCTCCATCAATTTCACGGTAAGTGGAAAATCAGTTCCTATCAGGTGTCATATGATAGGATGTGTCAGAATCAATCAGCCATAAGTTGCTCTTCCAAGAAGAGCCAGAAGTTGTAAATACATCGGTGTCACTTCCTGTATCTGATTTCTCTACTGTAGAAGCCGAGGCTTGCTTTGGATCTTTTCTTCTACCTTCAAGCTTGGGACATTGTGCTATGAAGTGCCCTGGTTTCTTACAATAATGACAAGTCAAATTCTTAGGCCCCCTGGACTGAGACCGTGAAGAATTCCGTCCTCCACCTTTCTTCGACCTGCTTTGGCCTCTACCTCTCTGAATAGATAAGCCTTTGGTATCACTATCCAAGCTAGTGCTCGCCAATCTACCGCTTAATACTTCATTATGAGACCAGCCTTTATCAGATAGGCTAATTTTACTACGGTCGTATATCATGGAATTAACAAAAGCAGTATACTCCTTAGGTAAGGAACATAAGGGGATCACAGCTTGAGCCTCATCGGTAATATCAACTTCCGCTGCCTTCAGGTTCATAATCAAAGTCGTCAAAGCATTTACATGCTCCATGAGATTAGCTCCATGCTTCATCTTGAACGAATAGAGTTGTTGCCAAAGAATAATCCGATTAGTAAGAGACTTGTCTTGATATGCATCCGATAATGCATCCCATAGTTCCTTCGCCGTCTTCTTCTGAGAGAATTCTCTAACAACTTCATCTAAAAGGCTCAACTGAATTGTTGTGAGAACTTCATCTTCCATCTCTTCCAAATCAGCTGCATCAATACCTTTCGATTTATCAAGCATAGAAACAACCTTATAAGTCTTCTCCTTCTTTAATACAGCCTCCATCTTCATCTTCTAAGTATCAAAATCTCCTTTTCCATCAAAACGTGTTACTCCATAATTGACACCAGATCTACTAACAGACTTATTAGAAGTAGCCATTAATATCCAAACAGGAACAATAACACTAGCTCTGATATCAAACTGTAGTGAAATTTGTTTTAATTTTAGCAGAAGCGATTTATTTAATCTGGATCTAGTATTGTCTATTTAGATAACAATGGAACTTAAAAAAATAAAATTCAATTATGCAGTCTCACAGAAATAATAGCAGAAATAAGAGACATATAAGATTTAACATGGTTCAGATATGAATATCCTACGTCCACGGAGACCCAACAACTTTTTTTATTTCACTAAAGAAAAGAGTACAAAAGAGAGGAAAGAATAATGGTGGATACTCTCACACACTTGCTTGCACAGATATATGAAGATGAACTTCCTTAATTTAAATAGACTTAATGAAGGAGTTACTTAGAGGTTAATAAAATTAATTTACAGAGTATGTTTGAAACCTTTTCGAATATCCATGATTTGATTTCTATGTAAATGGATAGTGATAATCTTGGTTTCCATAATTTTCCTTGTTTGAATCAATCTCCATTAGCAATCTTTTCTTTCTTCATATAGCAAATATATTGACTAATTAATTGATTGACTAATTAATTAGTTTCCTTCAAAATATCCTTCCATATACCAGCCAAATTAATTGATTTGAATGAATCAATTAATCAATTTCTTTCCTCTTTAACAAATATTTGAATCATCCAAATTTAACATATACTTACATGTTAAATTGCAGCTAGAGGACTTGCTCAAGAGATCATTGACTTCTAAATCTCCAATAACTAATATATACTTTTAAATGACTGATATCATCGAACAAACTCAATGTCATGGAACATTCCATGTTTCCCAAAGTTGAAGACATGGATGTAAACGAAGACTCAAAGAAGATTAGACGTAAAGCTTATTATATGCAAATCGACTAATAAGGCATTGTACATAGAAGTTGAAGAAGGTTTCATGGACCTGTTGTTAGCTTCTTATCCTTTATGCTAGGATCTATCGTTAAACTTATGAGTAGGTTCTCCTCCACTAGATGCATTGATAATTTATACAAAAATGTAGAGGACATGAGCTCTGATACTGAGTACGTTAAGCCTGATACGTTTAACCTTTTGCTAGACCCTAAACCTACAGCTCATTTTAGTCATAACAGTTTGTTACTTTCTTTAAGTGAGAAGGATATTTTTAGTCTAAACTTCCCTAATTGTCATGCTTGTTACATGGATAAAACAAGTCGTGTTGGTGCGGAATGCATTTGTGGATCTGAAATTGTCAAGTGGTGAAGTTGGAGGAAGTTATGCTCATATGGAAGCTAAGTTTTTGATAACTAATCATCTTCAGGTTAAACCCTTCTCCCCACTGAGCAGCGTTCAGAATCTTAAAAAATACAAACTTAGGTGTAGTGATTTTGCTGAGAAAGAAATCAACATTGATGAAACTGATGTAAGTATATATATGAATCTAGTTACGCATATATTACTCATAAAATATGTTCTTTTATGAATAAAAAACTGCATGATCAATCATCAATGCAATAAAATCATCTTTTTCCATTCTAACTATTATTTCATATCGAAACGCAGTCGCTGAACTCGTTAAGGTCTTGTTTGTACTCTCAGAATCCTTTTCATGATGTTTTCCTACCAAAAATACAGAGGAAAACTTTGTTACTCAATTATTTCTTCACATTTCGGTTTTAAAAAAGATTTTGCAACTTACTTTCTGTTGGTGTCTGTCAGGGTTTCAACTACTTTATAATTGTTTAATCATGAAGTCTTAAATCTGAATAGCTGATCCTATGTTGATTTGATTGGAAGGAAACCAAATAAAATAGCAGAAGTCGTACCTGATCCATAGTTGCTGATTGAAAGAGATGAAGAATTGCTTTGATCTTCCAAATTAACACAAACCTTAGAACTGATTTATTTCCATTGAAGAGATTAGAAGAATAAATAGACCTTGCTTAATTTGGGGAGCATAACCCCTTATTTATAACGTTGGCGGTTTCTAATTTGGTCTTTCAACAAATTAGATAGCTCCGGTATCTGCATATTAATACTACGACAATTATATCATTTAGCCTTTTAACTTTAATTCATAATTTGACAAATTTAATTAGTCTTTACATCAAAATAGCATAACATATTTTATTTTACATATGTGGTCCACATGTTGGAATTTTCCAACAATCTCCCCCGAAGGCATATATGTAATTACCTTATAAATGTGTACAACTTTATGAGCTCCAAAATTTTCTATTTATAACATAAGGTGTTTCTGTAACAATCTCGTCCATTAACTATGCCGGCAAAGAATCAAAGTGACTTTTGTTACTTTTAGCCTAACTAAATCCATCAGTGATCATATTTACCAATATAATCAAACGACATAGATCAGTCATAGATGCATAGAATGAAAATTACATGAGATGTGATTTATACATGCATGTCTATTTTCAATTGGCCTTACTTTAGTGAGATCAAAACGTTCAATATTTGAACAACCTATGGTGCAAACAAAACTTTATTACTTAATTTCTGATCAGTAAAAAGAACTTGATATATGTCTGTAACCGAAGTATAGAGCACTGTGATATATGACAGTACCAAATACAAACTCCCCATGAACAAAATTATTCTTACATAAAAGTTAAGCCAATTGAGTAACATGTTTATAAAAGACCTTGGATGATAATCATTTTCTAAACAGATCCGTTATAATGGAGTTTGTCACAACATGCTATATAAATTACAATTTATTTTGCACTTGCCCCTTATTGGAAAATAATATGTTTATTGTCATAATATTTCTTTAGTTGTCATTCAATTTTTTATAACATTCCATAACTTTCTGTCAGAAAGTTTCAATTATTTTCCATCGTTAATTATTTTCCATCGTTAGATACCACATAACAAAAAATAAGTGCTAGGTCCAAAATAGAGAAGGCGTAAGTGTCTGTATTATGACTTTCCTTATATAGCTCTACCAAAAAAATTATCATTATTACCTGAAGTAGATCTTTTATACTCTTGGCATCCACAATATTCGGATCATAGTGCGTTATGGTCACCAACCAATCCGACCTTTCAACTATGCGCATATAATCTTTTTTTCCTTAAAGATATCTCATAAACATTTTAGTTAATAATCATTGATCCACTTTTATTGTCAATAAGATATTTGTAAAATAATACATGCAATTTTCGTATATGTATATGTCTTGGTATGCATTAGACTCCACAACGCGAATGCATAAGGAATCTTCTGCCTTCTTTAATAAATGTTCTTATATTACTATATAAGACAACATTTGTCTCTTTTGGCAAAAGAGAATCAACTAATTCACAGTTTGCATACCAAACTTTTTAAAGCACTTATTTCCTAGCCCTTGTGTGATAATCCAAATATCACCACATGAATAATAATAGTGTGTTTGAATCCCTAATACAAAAGAGTAAAACATAAATGGGTTCCTTAAGTTATTTCATCAATATCTCCATGGAGAAACATGACTTTAATACGCATCAGATATTACTCAAAATTACAATATGCAACAAATCACAAAGTGATTCTAAAGAGTCTTTTACTAAAACCAAAGAAAAAGTTCCTTAAAAAATTATTTTTCTTTTAAAAATAGTATTTTCTACTAAAATAAAAGGTATATATCTTTTCATATTACCTACTTGATCCCTTTGATTTTGAATAATTATTCATAATTAATGATCTTGTTACTTAAGTTAGGAGGAAAATCTCAAACTTTATTGTCCTTATAGATATACACAATATATACATACCTTAAATCCATATTTCAAATTAGTATCTTGTATGGATTGATGTAAGTCCACAGAATCTCCTTCACCAATCCATTATTTATCTTTATAGAGAAATACTACATAATCATGTGGAATGGTATTTCTTTCTTTTCAAATGAATTTCCTTAGTAACCTTGCACTTTGACGTTGTTGAGTTTCTTTTCTTGAAACAGTAACCTTAACTTTAAGAAAATTTTGTTTGACATTGTCTTATTATGGTTTTTAATTTAGTTCTTGTTAATGAAAGGAAACAAATCTTATACATTATCCGAAGAAGTAACTTTAGTTGAATCAAGAATAATGATTCTTCTTAGACAATAATACATACTTCAGAAGTTTTTTTTTTAATATTGTCTTATTATGATTCTTAATTTACTTCTTGTAAATGGAAGGAAACAAATCATATACATTATCCGAAGAAGTAACTGAAGTTGAATCGAAGATAATGATTCTCCGTAAAGACAATGATCAACACTTTATTTCTCCCCAAAAACTCATCATCCTAAAAAATTATAGCACTTTTCATCTTAAATTTTTTCCTTAGTGTGAGTTTATAAAACTTGTAGCTTTTAAGTTGCTTAGAATATCAATAGAGTATTTGTTATCTTTAGTGCCTCGGTCTAGAATTATTTAGTAAGCTGAGACAAATAATCATATTAATCACCAAATCAAAATTTGAGACTTCATTACAAAAGGTATTTAGCACAAGTAAATATAAGCTATATGTTAAACATTAGGAGTTTTAATTCCAACAATGTTTAGATTTATTCATAAATTAATCTTATTAATTCTAAAGGAACAATAATAACCAAATTTATTCATATCAAAATTAGAAACTTAAATCTATGTAACATTTGTTAATTTGGCATTGATTATTTAATAGTTAGTTAGTTAATTAATTCAGCTTTGAAAATAGAATTTGTGCAAACGATGGAATTTAACAATGAAAGTTGCACCATCACTTTCATGGTGAAATTCTGAGCAACTTTCATTTTTAGAGTCTTATAATCGGATTACAAATGAAGAAGTTATGAACGAATTTGAAACGAAAATAATTAAATAAGAAAATTAAAGTTTTTATATTAATTACCCTAGCCCACAGGCCGAACCGTTATTGGGGACGGTCGATCCCCAGCGGTCGACCGTTGACCCAAGGGAAGTCACCTGGCGACGACTTGGCATTTCCAATAAACCTAGGCCGCAACTGCTTGGACTTGATATTTTAAATCATATTGTTCTGTTGATTCTAGCACCTATAAATTCAGGCCTGGCCCTCCCTTCTCTTTTCATATTTTTATGAAGGAGGTAGCGAAGCTCTGTCATTTCTTCTTCTCCACTTTATTTCTAAATTATAAAGATAATATATTTGTATCTATATTTATATAAATCGAGAAGAATGGAAATCAAATAAAAAGGATAACAGAAGAGAATCAACCATATGTGTATTTGAGATAATTTATATATTCATATATATATATATATATTTGTATCTATTTTTTTTCAAGTCCCAAATCTCTTCTCAGATATGGAATTCTAATGTATGTATATACCCTTTATAGATATCTCTTGAATTAAAAAGAATTTGAACATGAATCGAATGTTATACTTTAGATCTGGAGATTTGATCACTTTTAAAAGGTGAGTGGAAAATCTATAGATTGTTATAATATGAAAATTGTCCCGCGTTGGCTTTTATTTGATTTTATGCCTAATTGGACAATTGCATATGAGTTATGGGCAACGAATTGAATATGATTTGAATGCAATAAATATCGCCTACATATTCTTGTTTATGAATTGATTTAGCATCAGTTACAACCTGATCTAGAAATCAGTCCTAAAAGTATTAGATTAGAATATTGATTTGAATGAAATTTATTATAGATCTGAAGTAGGTTGTATATGATGTTATAAATTTGGACTATTACCCTAATCTTGTTAGAAAATAAAATTTTCTATATTTGAAATTGTTGGAATTTAAACCTGCTTAATATTTGGAAATTAATTTGATGTCTTTCCCTTTTAGAAAAATACAGCGTTTGATTTAACAAGGAATAGATGAAAACAAAAGGAGAATGAGATGTGCAAAATATGAATTCATTGTAGTTTACACTGTCAATTTCAATAATAAAAAGAAATTATCATTCCTTGTAATTTCAAATGATGTAATCTTTTATAATTCAAACTAAATCTTTTGTTTTAGACTAATTTATGGAAATTATAGCAGATAATCTTTTTAGATATGGTTTCAACAATTTAACATGGAAAAGTATTTTCTAGTTAAGATATATTAGTAGAACATATTTGATAAAAGTAAATATTCGTACATAATTACTACGCTTATAATAATTAAATAAAAGCTAATAATGACGCTTACATGTAAAATTTGCATTTAGGATAACTAATTAATGGAAAAAGAATTGAAAAGGTTATAACTCCAATAAATGGTAATAAATATGGGGTTTGAAATAATTTGATATGGTAAATAGATTAATAAGACTGATAAATATGAAATAGATATGAAATGTTACTAATTTGAAATTAGTAATCATAGATAAACATATTAGGAAATTTCCATTAGGATTTTATAAACAAATTGACGTTTATGAGGATTAAACAGGGATTTATGGGTGGATAAAATATTTAGGGTACATCTTATTGCCTTAAATAAAAAGGGAATTAGTAAGCTAAGTCCAGTATCTACCTAAAATAATATAAATAAAGACTTATGATGGCTAATTGGACTTAGTAAGATAGTGATGCGAGGTAAGTAGAATCACTTAACGGACGATTGCCCTTCACTTTGAAGCTGCAATAGTCGTGTGGACTTACTAGTGATGTGAAATATCACTAATTCTAGGACCCATGACAATGTGAGAGATTGGGCTATCTTTCTTAATTGGAAAGTATTAAACGATCCAAATTTGAAATTAGGAGTGGTGAGGGATATCCCCATAGGTGTTCACTTCTGATTTGAGGTCTTAGGTGGCTGAAGGGTCCACCTCTCTCCTAAATGGAAGTATTAAGTAATAGTGAGATTCTAAATAAATAAATAAGGATGTCTCTAAAAAGGGTTTATTCTAATGCTGAGGTCTTAGGTGGCTAAAGGGTATGTATCCTTAATGAAAAAAGTAATCTAATGAGATGCCATATTTATAATTAAAAGTGATAGTGGATATCTCGGTAAGGGTTCGCTTCAGGTTTGGAATCATAAGTGACTGTAGGGTCCTTCTCTTTCCTATAAAAGAAGCCTAAAAGATTTCTAAGTAATGACCGCTAGATAGTTCCATTGAGGAGCACGCTTCTGGAAATAGGTCTTAAATTATGGGATCTGCCTATTTTCCACTTGGAACTATTAAGTGGCTTGGGTATAGTCTCTTATATTACTAAGGCCATAATACAATACTACCATTTAGGAGCACGCTTTGGCGATAGGTCTTAAAAGATGGGGTCTGTCTTAGTTAAGGTCTTATATAACCAAAGTCTACCTATAAAAGTTATTAAGTGGTTTGGGTACTGTTTATTACATAGCTATAATTTTATCAACGATAGATGCGGTAGTAGTTGGACATTAAATATCGGAAGCCTTAAATAGTGGTTAGAGGCCTTGTAGCTGGATCTCCCAACCATTAAAAACATTGGTAGGAAACCATCTTGGAAATAGGTCTTAAATGATGTGGTCTACCTTGATTAAGGTCTTAATCGGTAGAATTAACCTATTTCCCTTTTAAAAAATATTATAGAAGCCCACTTCATATTTAAAAGTATTAAGTGGCAAATGGGTTAAGCGGTGTTGGGTGGTTGATATGGCTTCATTAGTATTTCGTATCGTGGGAAGGGATAAGTAAGTAATCATGTGAGCAATGCAAGATTAGATTAGAATTGCTAAACTTAATAAACAAAATAATTAAATGGAAACCAATCGGTATAAGTTTATGTTATGGATTGTTTATATTTCTAGTCACCAAAACGTCGTTTTGACCCCCTCCTCATAACAACCCATAGGATAGAATTTAGAGGAACTATTCACTGGAGCTAAACATGCTTTATTGTTGAGATTCTTCTTTTCTCTCATGCTCGATGCTGATGCGACAATAAGCTATCCAAGGAATGCCATTGGTTCCAAGGTAGTGGTTATAATCAGCATTCTTAACCTAATATTGTTTCTATTGTGAGTTTAGATTTCTATCAATCTCTAATAATTCCTATGCATATTTGCATGTATCAAATCCAATGATCCATGCTTTGATGGATTTGGGTTTCGATTTTTGTCGAAATTTGGGCTCATTAAGGTGTGGGTTGTTGCATTTGTATAGGAGCTTAGGTTAGCTGATCAGAGGAATTAGGATAAATTGAGAGAATGTGTTCGTACTTTCCTATCTATTAATATTATATTTTTATGTTAGATTCTATGAGTTCTGAATATATAAGTAGTTGTAGTTCCACTCCGAAGAAATGGGTAAAGCAACTATCGGTTGGAAATATCTTAGAGTTAAGATTTTTGTGCAGAATTCGAAGTACCCCATGGAGTGATAATGATGCATAAACACCACACCAATTTAGTTGTTCTGCAACACTTAGTTTTTGAAATTTGTAACATTTATTATCGTTGTAAATTACTTACAGCTATTTCCATTGTTTCGCATATCCAACACTTATAAAAGTGAGAAAATTTGGTAATTCTGTAAATTAATTGAAGTGTACGATAGATTAGTAATTTACATTTTATGTTACAAAACACCACATCCTCATGCTTCTCCTTGCTAGGGTTTCTGTCGCCTATTTTGATCTCAGATCTCATGTGTGATTTTTCTTTCATTTTTGCGGCGATAATCGAATTAAATTGTTCCTTTTAGTTATTATTCAATGGAAATTCATCTGTTTGTTTTTATCATATACTATTTAAAATCCAGTGTTTAAAGAATGAAGAACTATTTAGGAGAACTGCAACCACAACCCTAGGTACCCTCGGTCTTCATCATACCATGACCCTATGCTATCTTCGCAAATTCTCAACATAACCGCAATAATCACCTGTACATCATCTCGCCTTAGCTTTAACCTATTATGACTTCAAAGGTATTTTCAGACTCAAATTCAGTTTTGTTTGAATTTGAACAAATTCAGTTTTCGGATTCGTTCAAATTTGATATAGATCTGAACTCACAATTCGATTTTCCAGCCTTTCTTTTTCATAATTACTTTGTAACCATTATTGCTTATTGGTATTCACCATACTTGAATTATATTTGTTGTTGCAGGTGGTTTGAGGTAAAAGGTCAAATAATACAAAAATTTTGTCTTTTTGATTCCGCATAATAAAATAGTTCAGGATATATTATAATCCTCACCTAATTATACTTGTATATCCTAGGCTCAGTTTGAATATATGCATTAAAAATATCATTATAGTGTTAAAAATAATTTTATATTCACTATAAATCACATATTGTATGCACTGTAATAGAGATCGGGTCCTTAGGATTCATTTGCTAAATGAGAGATTTATATTTGAACTACAGTACATTTTAAGCTTAGTTTATAAATTTGAATTAGTATATGATTTACTTAATAATGAAATGTGAACAGTAGTAGCATTTAATAAGTGGAATAATATAATTTTAGCATTTACTTAGTGTTACCATTCACCAAGAAACGTTTAAATTTCAAAGAGTAGGTTGCCAAGTTTATTTCAAAAAATTAGATATGTTGGTCTATTAATGAACAAAAGTTTATTAGCTGACCATTTTTAATAAATTTGGGCTAGCGAATTTCCTCATGGTTGTATAAGATACACACACATGCACGTGATTAAAATGGTTGTGTAACATCCCAAATATATAATGAATGTACCTCTGATTTGACAAAGATTTTTTTACATCCCAAATTATCAATGAATTATTCTACAATACTTAAAAATGCATGCTAACTAGTAAATTATTAGAAACTTTCCTATGTTAATATATTAAAAAAGGTTAGAATTATCTAAATGACACATTATTAAAAAAAGGTTTGAACAAAGAAGCAAGAGATAAAGTATGGGTTCTACTATTAACATCTGGTTACTTGAGATGACATGCTTCATAACCATTTACGTATTATTTTGTTGAATATTAAGGTTTGCCTCACTTTCTTTAACTGGAATTTGATTAACATCTCAAATTATAACTGAACATGAGATTCTAGACTTTTAGTTTAATAAAATAGGTAGCTTACATTTCTCAAGTCTTGTTATTTTAAGCAGTTTAAGTTGCAAATTTTATTTACATTACTTAAAGAACAAAACTTTGTTAAATAATTTCAATGTTATGGACCTATGATGTGGTCTCCATTCAGAGATTCAAATAATTTGTAACATTCGGGATTTTCGACTCCCGAAAGTCGACATTAATATGTCCACTATATCGACTGCCGAGCAATCGAAGGCTGGAAACCCGAATTGTTAGGGTTAAAGAAGGAGAGATAGAAGAAGAAAGAAAAAAAAGCAACAGAAACAATATCAGAATCTCACAATCGCAGCGGAACAACATATAATATATCAATGAATAATCTTTTGAATCAAAAGAACTGTACATTTTATACATTACATCATCAGAGTCAATATACATTATCAGAGTTTACAACAACAAATAGCGGAAAGGAAATACTATATACTAGTTGATACGCCATGCCATCTAGCTTGCTCCTGATCTCCATAGCAACTCCTGAATTCCAGAATGACCTAATAACCTGACTCTAGGTTGCCCGTGTAGAAAATGATGGGCACCCAGAGTTTAGAAAGGGAACAATAAACTCCAGGTCAGTCATAGGACTGGTGTGAGAACTTAAAACAGTTTATTCTTTAAAAACAAACAAAGAAATATTTTGAAAATAGATCTGCAATGCTTTTGGAAAATGAAACTACCATAAGGCCTCCCGCACACACACACAATGCAAACGCAGAATCGGAGGAGATTTCTCCTTATGATAGTCAAATATGCTTGATACGCAAATTTCTTTGATATTATTACTATAAGTGCAAAGCGTAAGAGAACATTTTGAAAGTATAATATAAATCTTAGCCAACATAGGCATTTCGCACTATGCCTACTATAGCTACCATCTAATCAGTGGTGACCGCCATAAGTAAATGGCAGGTTCTACAACTAAAACCGTACAAGGTGCATATTGGAGTTTGGATTTTCAACAAATGGTCAGGCCAAGGAACTTCCCATTGCCACATGGGTACGCCTCTGGAAAGACGACCCGAGAACCTAACCGGATCTCTGCCAACACAAGGCCGGTTACCTCTAGCTAGGTAATTACTGACACGAGTATGCCATCCCCCAGTTGTTACCGATCTAAATCCCAGGATTCACCAACAACCACGAAGAAATAAATTTGCAGCAACCACATAGGTTAAGTATCAGGGCTCCATACCATAATACCACCTCTATCCAGAAGGAAATGAACATACCTTATGGGGGCGCTATCCCCAAATAACCTTGCTGCATCCTTCCTGTTTTGACCATTTGCAGGGTGTGAGGTTCGACGAAGTCTCGTCCACAAATCTACGCTTTTCATAAAAACCACGCTTTGATCAACAAATGACCAGCAGCACTCAGCATGCCACGCTACCAAATTGGGAATATATCACTAGTAACCATCAACTATATAACCTCTGAGCTCGTACGTTTCAGAGAAGGGTGTTAAGCTAAGAGAATAAATTCTCCGCCACCAATAGAAATGTAATTGATAGAAACCAGCTTTACATCTCAAATTGTAACGTCAGACACACATTCATACAAGTCCGTTCCAGGATCGAACGAAACCGAAGGCACTTCCAAAGAAGCCCTTGCAAATCCGAATATTCACTAATCATGTATGGAATTCCCATCACAAAGGGTGATAAAATCTCTATATCGGAGATCATCCGATGCAGAGTCATTCGACGGTAATCCTTCCGTTTTCGAAAATATCCTGTCTTCAACACTGGTCTTCAAATGCTACCCATTATGACGTATCACTATTCGAAATGATATTTATGACCCAAAGGTCCTCTCCCGGCTAAACCGAATAACGAGCGCTTATTTTAAAATAAGTGTAGCATTCAAATTCAAGCAAATCACAATAAATACCCATTTAAAGGTAAATATTGATAGTCGGTTATTTAACTATCAAAGCAAACAAATGAATATTCAACACCATAACAATCACTAGGCCCTTTTATTAATCTTCCATAAATTAAATAACTTGCCAAATATTCACTTCAATTTATCTTTAAATATATATATATATATATATATATATATATATTCTCTAAACCATTTCAATTTCTACATTGGAAATATTTCCAAATACTTATTTAACAATAAGTAATTCACAAATCTATTTATTTTTAATACTTACTAAATATTCAACATACTATAAACACGATTAAGTATATATTTTATTCTTTTTAGGAAAACGTTCTCTTTAAACACATTTATTTGGGTCAAAATGAATGTTGCATAAAACACGTTACGACAACCCAAAATCAATAGCATAGGGATTCAAAAATACGATAGATATATATATCCCAATACTATTCAAAAAAAACATTTCCTTTCGAAAATCATTTACTATAACAACAGTGTTATAGTCCATCTTTTCCTTATTTCTCGAAAACGTCAATTTCAACAATAAATGTTGAAATCTATGGTTTCGATCCTTAACACATATTAAAACAACTTCAAATCGCTTTAATTCTATTTAAAAGATCACTTCCTAAAACATTTCTTCAATATATTATTCACCGTCCAAAATCGTGAATATAAATCGTTTACCAAATTCAACACTTCTACATATTTAATTAAAGGGTTATCCACTGTCCAAAATCGTGGATATATCTCCTTTGAATAAGCTTTCATATTTACCTACAAAATTCAATTGGTTTTGGATTTATAAAACAGCGTTTATAAACACACACACACACACACGTATTATAAAAACTTCAACTTATAAAATCCCTTAATTAAAAAATTCTATTTATATCTCATTAAATGCCAAAATCCAATTTATAAGTTAATTACTTATAAAGCTTTTATTTTACAAAATCTATTCATTTTATAACATCACAATTTATAAATCTATAAATCTTAATCACTTATGAAATCCATTTATACTTCATTTTAACACTTATAAAAACTCGTTTTATAATTCCAATATTTTAATTTTATAAATATCAATTTTATAAATCTTTTATATAAACCGTTTATAATAATTCAAAATCCTAATTTAAACCATTTTACAAATTAATCAACTACTTATTTAAAAAAAAATCACATTTCGGTTATATTTCACAAAAATCATAATTTTTATAACATAAAAAATTATAACGTTTATTTATTTAAAAAGAATCAATTCCAAAATTCAATAAAATGTATACTTTCAAAAATCACTTGAAAATCCTTTTAAATTCGAAATCGTTACTTCAACATTTTTAAAACTCCAAAAATAGGTCCAATGCTGCAACAGCGCCAATAAATCAACCACGGCATCCAAACATCATATATCAATATGATAATAGAATATATCTCAAATATCTGTAAATAAATCAATAATGTTGAGGAATCCAGTTGGATCCCTCCAACCTATTTCCCTGCATCCACAGATGTTAGCACAATACCAATCCCGTTCAAGACGGAATATCGTGGTACATGGGTTTAAAAAAAAATTATCCGCTATTATGTGGCGCAATAGGGTCTCATCCGCTATAAAATGTGGAAAATCAACTCCAAGTACATATATAATACCAATTCCATTTCAAGGTGGAATATCGCGGTATATGTGTTTAATATAATAACATATGCATAATATGCGGCGTATAGGGTCTATTTCAATACAACAGATAGCAATTTATCATCTAAGCATAAAATCAAGCAATTTTAAATCTAACTATTTAAAATTTATATCGAAACAGATTCGATTGAGTGAGAAGTTCTCAACTTGTTTCTAATAACAGTTTCAGCGTTTTATTTTGAATAAAATTAAACGTGCATTTAATTTTATCCAAAATTCACACTAGCTCCAATCAACTCCAATCCAGCTCCATCGCGTAGTATTCGTCAACACGAACCCGATGCAATTCGTTTCGTGCGAAACGGACCTCGTATGAAAAAGTTACAGTGTTTTAAACATTCACAAATTAATATATATATTAATTTACAATTTTTATTATTATTTTCTTAACCTAGAATCAATCCAGGCTGTCCAATACCTCACAGCAAATCACGGCCGCACCTTTTCTCTTCTTCCCCAACGTGAAAATCACGTATGCCTTAAACCCATAGCCGCCACTCTTCAACAAATTATCGCTACCTTTATGCTCAACTTCACGACGATCAGGAACTTTCACTCAACTGCCCTCGACGAGAGCTACCCACGGTTAGAGCGTAGGCAAGCTCGGCCACCCCTAGGCCTTGATTTTCATGCACGAACGCACGATGGATGCGCCACCCTAGCAGCCTCCTCGTTGCTCCAAATTCGATCATGACCGTTCAAATTGAAGTACTCATCGTTCTCAACAACATTGTAGTTGACAACCTTTTGTAATTACTGATGGATTTGATGAAAAATAAGGAAGCAGATCGTGAATTGCTGGCCATTAAACGTAAATGACGGCTGCTATGAACCTAGCTAGGGTTTCTGAGTGCAAAAGTGAATTTAGTTGGCCTTATATAGAAAATTACACGACACTATTCACTCGAAATTTTTCCGAACTCCAAACAAAGCGTGCCGCCTGGCGTTTATAATATTTTACCCCTATTCCGAACGCAATGGAATATATATCGGGAGCCAATTCGATTGTATTTGGAAGATAGGTTTTCAAATCGACTATTTTAAATACGTCTCAGAGAAGGGTGTTAATCTAAGAGAATAAATTCTCCGCCACCAACAGAAATGTATTTGATCAAAACTAGCTTTACATCTCAAATTGTAACGTCATACACACATCCATACAAGTCCGTTCTGGGATCGAACGGAGCCGAAGGCACTTCCAAAGAAGCCCTTGCAAATCCGGATATTCACTGATCACGTCCGGAATTCCCATCACAAAGGGTGATAAAATCTCTATATCGGAGATCAGCCGATGTAGAGTCATTCGACGGTAATCCTTCCGTTTTCGAAAATATCCGGTCTTCAATACCGGTCTTCAAATGCTACCCATTACGACATATCACTATTCGGAATGAGATTTATGACCCAAAGGTCCTCTCCATGCTAAACCGAATAACGAGCACTTATTTTAAAATAAGTGTAGCATTCAAATTCAAGCAAATCACAACAAATACCCATTTAAAGGTAAATATTGATAGTCGGTTATTTAACTATCAAAGCAAACAAACAAATATTCAGCACCATAACAATCACTAGGCCCTTTTATTAATCTTCCATAAATTAAATAACTTGCCAAATATTCACTTCAATTTATCTTTAAATATATATATTCTCTAAACCATTTCAATTTCTACATTGGAAACATTTCCAAATATTTATTTAACAATAAGTAATTCACAAATCTATTTATTTTTAATACTTAGAAAATATTCAATATACTTAAAACAGGATTAAGTATATATTTTATTCTTTTAAGGAAAACGTTCTCTTTAAACACATTTATTTGGGTCAAAACGAATGTTGCGTAAAACATCATTACGACAACCCAAAATCAATAGCATAGGGATTCAAAAATATGATATATATATATATATATATCCCAATACTATACAAAAAAAACATTTCCTTTCGAAAATCATTTACTATAACAACAGTGTTATAGTCCATCTTTTTCTTATTTCTCGAAAACGTCTATTTCAACAATGAATGTTGAAATCTATGGTTTCGATCCTTAACACATTTTAAAACAACTTCAAACCGCTTTAATTCTATTTAAAAGATCACTTCCTAAAACATTTCTTCAATATATTATTGACCGTCCCAAATCGTGAATATAAATCGTTTACCATATTCTGCACTTCTACATATTTAATTAAAGGATTATCCACTGTCCAAAATCGTGGATATATCTCCTTTAAATAAGCTTTCATATTTACTTATCAAATTCAATTGGTTTTGGATTTATAAAACAACGTTTATAAATTCACACACACAAATATATATACATACATACATATATATATATATATATATTATAAAAACTTCAACTTATAATATCCCTTAATTAACAAATTCTATTTATATCTCATTAAATGCCAAAATCCAATTTATAAGTTAATTACTTATAAATATTTTATTTTTCAAAATCTATTCATTTTATAACTCACAATTTATAAATCTATAAATTTCATTCACTTATGAAATCCATTTATACTTCATTTTAACACTTATAAAAACTCGTTTTATAATTCCAATATTTTAATTTTATAAATACCAATTTTATAAATATTTTATGTAAACCGTTTATAATAATTCAAAAATCCCAATTTAAACCATTTTACAAATTAATCAACTACTTATTTCAAAAAAAATCACATTTCGGTTATATTTCACAAAAATCATAATTTTTATAACATAAAAAATTATAACGTTTATTTATTTAAAATGAATCAATTCCAAAATTCAATAAAATGTATACTTTAAAAAATCACTTGAAAATCCTTTTAAATTAGAAATCGTTACTTTAACAGTTTTAAAACTCCAAAAATAGGCCCAATGCTGCAACAGCACCAATAAATCAACCATGGCATCCAAACATCATATATCAATATGATAACAGAATATATCTCAAATATTTGTAAATAAATCAATATTGTTGAGGAATCCAGTTGGATCCCTCCAACCCGTTTCCCTGCATCCACAGATGTTAGCACAATACCAATCCCGTTCAAGACGGAATATCGTGGTACATGGATTTAAAAAAATATTATCCGCTATTATGCGGCGCAATAGGGTTTCATCCGCTATATAATGCGGAAAATCAACTCCAAGTACATATATAATACCAATTCCACTACAAGGTGCAATATCGCGGTATATGTGTTTAATATAATAACCTCCGCTTAATATGCGGCGTATAGGCTCTATTTCAATACAACAGATAGCAATTTATCATCCAAGCATAAAATCAAGCAATTTTAAATCTAACTATTTAAAATTTATATCGAAACAGATTCTATTGGGTGAGAAGTTCTCGCCTTGTTTCCAATAACAGTTTCAGCGTTTTATTTCGAATAAAATTAAACGTGCGTTTAATTTTACCCACAATTCACACTAGCTCCAATCAACTCCAATCCAGCTCCATCGTGTAGTATTCGTCAATACGAACCCGACGCAATTCGTTTCGTGCGAAACGGACCTCGTATGAAAAAGTTATAGTGTTTTAAAAATTCACGAATTAATACATATATTAATTTACAATTTTTATTATTATTTTCCTAACCTAGAATCAATCCAGGCCGTCCAATACCTCACAGCAAATCACGGCCGCACCTTTTCTCTTCTTCCCCAATGTGAAAATCACGTATGCCTCAAACCCATAGTCGCCACTCTTCAACAAATTATCGCCACCTTTATGCTCAACTTCACGACAATCAGGAACTTCCACTCAACTGTCCTCGACGAGAGGTACCCACGGCCAGAGCATAGGCAAGCTCGGCCACCCCTAGGCCTTGATTTTCATGCATGAATGCACGATGGATCGCCGCCCTAGTAGCCTCCTCGTTGCTTCAAATTCGATCATGACCGTTCAAATTGAAGTACTCATCGTTCTCAACAACATTGTAGTTGACAACTTTTTGTAATTACTGATGGATTTGATGAAAAATGAGGAAGAAGATCGTGAATTACCGGCCATTAAACGTAAATGATGGCTGCTATAACCCTAGCTAGGGTTTCTGAGTGCAAAAGTGAATTTAGTTGGCCTTATATAGAAAATTACGCGACACTATTCACCCGAAAATTTTCCGAACTCCAAACGAAGCGTGCCGCCTGGCGTTTATAATGTTTTACCCCTATTCCGAACACAATGGAATATATATCGGGAGCCAATTCGATCGTATTTGGAAGATAGGTTTTCAAATCGACTATTTTAAATTCAAAATTCACTTAAACCGATTTCAGTACATTTTAGCTTGCCCCGGAACAAACCGTAAATCCGATTGACACGAAATTTGAAATTTTGCAATAATATTGCACTACGGATCCGATGAAACTGGTTTCATCGAACTCCAAGACCTTTTGAAAAATGGCTATTTTTACTCGTTAATTAAATATGAAAATATTCAATTTCCACAAATTAACTTTTAATTCAATTTTAAAAGTTCTATAACGTCATTCTAACTCCAATATGATTTATTACAACTTTACAAATCAAATTTAATCGCATTAAACCCAATTTCCAATTATTTCTGTAATTTCAAATATTAAATTATCGATTTAATTATCCAATTAAATCTAGATATTCGAAATAAAATTTATTCGACTTACAAATTTTACTTGTTAATATTTAAAATCAATTAAATATACGAATTTCAAATGACAGAAATTATGGGTCGTTACATAATTATTAATCTGCCATTACATAACTGCAAAAACTATATCCATGAGATTGAAATACGTACAAAATTGACAATTTAATTGATATTAAAGAACTTTGGCTATGAAGTATGAATAAGTCATAATTTAATTCGGAAAACTCAAGAATTGGCAGACTTACCCTCTCATAGCTTTGGCAATCATGGTCGGCTGATGTTGATGGTATTGTTAGTATTTCCAAATCAACTCCCAGTTCTTCCTTTTCTTTCTTTTTTTGTTTAGTGATGGTTTTTATGATTTTTAATATCATGGTTGTTTACCCATTCCTATCTTTGCTTTTACTTGAAGTTTTTATGGTTTATTGGATTCTTACAAGGTTTTAATTTTCATTTTGTTTTCCTGTTTCCTAATAGTTGTACTATCTTTTTCCATGATTTATACTTCAGTTTGTTCAGGTAAATTTTGCATATAGTATGTGTAGTTTTGAATTTTCCACGTTAATTGTGTATGTTTTAGTTAACGGCTTCAGTTCAAATGTTTCTAACATTCCTAGTAATTTTAAGAAACAACTATCAATTATCATAAGCTAAAGTGCCAAAAGGGAAATAGTCTGATGTTGAATCATTTTATGATGCAGTTTAAAATATGGAATGAATACATATTTGAATTTTGAACTTAGCTTAGGTGTTGTTATTTACAAGAAAATGAATATAGGAAAAAGGAACTTCGAAAAGGAATCACCCCTTTACAATTGACATCATCAGTAGAGAAGAGACATTAGCATTATCACTAGGGATAATGTTGCATTTGTAATTTAATTGTGATATATTTTCTTAAATATTAAGTGGATGGTATATTTAGATAATAAAATTCATATTGGGCTATTGCATTACTGCATTATTAGGTTGTGTTCGGTAAATTTTTTACTGATTAAGAAATTTTAATTATTGGGATAACTAATTTATTAGAGTAAACATGCAAGGTTTTGTATCATTTATTGAAATTGTCCCTTAAAATTTAAGATCAAAATCCATATGATTTTTTTTTAAACTAACAATTGACTAAAATTTCCAAAACTTGAGAGGTCTAAATCCCTATGGTATCACCACCTATACCTTGATTTCAGTCTTTCAGGATTCTTGTTATATGCTAATTATTTATACAATATGACGATGTTCAGAAGAGAATGTAATACGATATGCATATAATGTTTGTAAAGTATGTGCAAAATGTGATGACCCGCCTTACTTTCCACAGAAAGACGCATCATCCATAAGAAAGAAATAGGTAGAAATAGAATAAATAGAAGAAAGAATTAAACATTATTAGAATTTCACAGCGGAAACGAACAACATATAATATCACATAACTATTACATAGTCTTTACATCAGAGTTAGACAGTTTATACAACATCATCACATTAGACAGTTATAAAGACCTGTCTATCCATTACATTTTAAAATACAACGGTCGAAAGATTTCTACATAGCGGATATAGATAGATATAGCTACGCCAAGACTCCTGCTCCAAGCTATCCAAAATTCGTCAAGCAAAACCTGATCACTTGGCTACTGATAAAAATTTGAGTACGTAAGAGTTTAATAAAAACAGAATAAACTGTGGGTTAGACATGGGTCTGGTGTGAGTAAACGGTTAAGTTGTTTAACTTGAAAAAAACCTTTGAAAGAAAAGATATCTCGTAAGACTCTCCGCCAATAAATACAGACAAGTTTTTCCCTTACGATAACCAAAATATTTGATAGGAAATCTGGTTATAGTATAGTAGTGTCTAGGGTTTTTAAATAAATATTCACATATCTGAAATGTTACATTACTAAATTCTATCATACTAGCCACAAAGTGGGTTATACAATCAAAACCTTAAAAGGCACGTAGGGAAAATGGATTTCATATAATGGCAGGGCGGCAGGGCTACTAGGGTACCGCCCGTCACAGTACGTGGCCTAGATCACCGTACCGAGGATCCCTCCCGATCCCCAGCAACACAAAGTTGGAGCTACCCTTACTGGATAGTCCGAATAAGACAACCCCATGGTTGTGGCCAAACAACCGCCCACACAGCCGAATAAAAAGGGGTCTCTAGACAGGGGAAAATCTTATCCTACTTGGGTGCTACCCACTTAGCCTTGCTGCACCTTCCCTGTTTTAGCCATTCTCGATTGATGAGGCTTGAGGCTACGATTGCCTTTAAAGAACACATCTTAGAATGCTCATCATCCTCCATTGACGATGGTCTGATAGCATTCATCCATACAAGTTTGTACCGGGTCCGAACGAAACCGAAGGCATTATCTCGTTACACTCATTTTGGAATCACCCTTAGAGTTAACGACAATAACTCTTGCACTTTGAAACTCCATCTCGATCTTCACTGAGATTTCACGACCTATTGTTTAACTTGGATCAATATGGTTTTCGGATAATCAAATTTGATATCCGATCCCGGTTTCATCGAAATCCAAATGTATCTTAAAGATCAAATTGTTTAATGTTAAACAATTTAATTCAATTTAAAACATTGAATTCACACAGCATCATTCACAGATAAATATCACACATTTATCACAGATATATCCAAAATATATCACATCCAGAACATCATAGATTATCATACTATAAGTATCAATCAATCCAGACATTCTACTCAAACAATCATCCATAAGCAAGATTTATTAACCCATACTAAAATTAATTTAATTAACTTAAATTAAATTAATTACTTAAGAAATAATCACCTAACCCTGCTAAATCAATCTTTAATTAATTACAAACCATTTAATTAATTAATCATTCTTTAATTACCTTATAAATCAATTAATTAATCTCTAATTACAGATTAATTATCTTTTTAATTAATTGATAAACCTTAATTATTAATTAATAAACTTAATTACAAATTAATTAATTAATTCTTAATTACTAGTTGATCAACCCTTGATTACAAATTGATTAATCTCTAATTACTTAATTAATTAATGCTTAATTACAACTTAATTACCTAATTAATTAATCTCTAATCATTAATTAATAATCTCTAATTATTTAATTAACAATACTTAATCATTAATTAATTTAATTAATTAATTACTCTTCAACTATTAATTAATAAATCCATAATTAATCTTTAATTACTTATTAATTAATCTTTAATTATCAACCAATTAATTAATTAAATGATAAATCATTTATCTTAATTAATCTGCTTAATTATCATTTAAAATTTTATTTAATAATCTTGAAATCAAATTATCATTTATTATTGATTAACTTAAAACTTTAAATTAAATTAATAATTAAGAACTTTATCTTAATTAATTAACCCTAATTACATACTTTTAAAGATAATTAGTTTAAACTTAACTTTTGTTATAACTTAAAAACTTGTTAACCTTTGATTAACAACCCACGACAAACTCATAGTTTACTCGAGTAGATACCCGAGTTATCTCCAAATCCCGATCTTCAGTTTTCTTTTTAAAATTTGTTTAAAATTTAGAAAATGTTATGACTAAAACACTCTCGAACACGAGACAAAACTCGAGTCCATCTCTTATTTACCCGAGCTTCAACCCGAGGGAAACTATCGTTCCCAAAACCACTATGCACTGAAACCTGGTGCACGTGCACCCATCGTCGGCGACACTCCGTCGCCCACGACCACCATTGCCAAGTCATCGATCGTCTCCTCTTACGATCCCAACCATTCAAATCCCAAAACAACCACGAGACCGATAATCGATATGATCGAACCAACATGAATAAATTACTCCAACCAAAGCCGCCTCGTCCAGTCGACGCCGACCACCAAAGAACCCAGGACTCCGTCTGAAGCCTCGCCACGAACCTATGCCTCAATTCCCCCATGACCGGCCTCCTTCGGTGCTCAAACGATAGAGCAGCAACCCAACTTTCCACCTTGACTTCGAACCCACCTAAAACCCTAGTTTGACCATCCCCCGTCGCCACGGTGACCAATAAAAACCCTAAACAGTTTTGCCACCATCTTCGATCACCCAGCAAACTTCAGCAGAAACCCCGACCTCTTAAGACTCGACGATCACCACAAAAAGCTAGAAACTCATTCTCCGATCAACTCACCGTTTCTCTTGATTTACACCATTAAAATTCATGATTTCAATTTTAATATCCTAGATTTCAAAAACAAAAACGATTATGTACTTGAAAGAAACAATTATTATGATTAGGATTTTGATATGTTTTCATATTTACTGTTCTTCTTACTTTCTGTTACAACCAACTACAGAATCATCTTGAAAATATTTTTATTATTGATATCTTATTGAAACAAACAAATTTTATTTACAAATTAAAGCCTAAAGAAGATCAGGAAGGGAGAACTTATAATTTTATCAGATTTAAGCCCTGAACCACAGAACAGAACATCAGTTTTAATATAAACATGCACGCAATTTTTCTATATACATATATATATACATGCATTCAGCTTTAAAACAAACATGCACACATATATTCAAACATGCATCACAATTTTACTTCAAATATCTACCACATGAATCCAATTTAAAACTGTTTAAGTTTAGTTTACTCACGGTTAAACAGAGGAAGCATGAGATGATTTAAAATTGGAAGTTGCTCCCTTTGAAACTAGAAACTGAAATTGATCTTGCTTCTAGACTTGATTGCTTACTGATCTAAGTTGAGCTTCTAGGTTGAATTTGAAAAAGCCAGATGTTGCTGATAAATTTTCTTTTGATTTTCATTGACTGGTTTGTGTTACAGGATTTTCTTTTCTTCTTAGTTTGAAAATGAACTGGTAAAGAAATAAGAGAGGAGAGTGGAGAAGTTTATATATTATAGTTTTATCTTTACTAATTATTTTTAAAAATAAAAGAAGAAAATGACACTTGTCATAATCATTATATAATTTGTTAACACTTGTATTTTTAGATAATGCCATTAGTTTACATTTGCCATTAATGTTGTATTAATAGGTTTTTAATGTATATTTATATTATATTTATATTACATTTTAAATTTAGTTTTATATTTAATGATACCTTAAGTGTATAAATATCTAAACTATCTCTTTATTTATCAATACATAATTTAAAAGAAAATTATAAAAATTCCAATTATACATTTAGAAATAATTATATTAGTTTAATATATCATTTATAAAATCTTTTAAAGAGAATGTTATAAAATAAATCATATATACATATTATTTTAAACTCAATTTATTTTTAAAATGTTTATATTTGAATTTCAAAATCAAATTCTCTTTTAAAAAATACTTATATGTATGTTCAAATTAATACTAATTTTATTTATCTAGGAAAAAGAATAAATCTTATATTATTATAAATGATTATTACATTATTCATTTGCCTAGAAATTTCAAGGATATCACATTCCACCCCTCTTAAAAGAATTTCATCCCCGAAATTAAAAGCAAAGATAATATAATAATCCAACAAAACTTTTATTTTATTTCAAACAATCCAAGCATACATATCATTCATACACTAACAATCAAACAAACAATTCATCCAAACAGACATTACTAGCTATCCGGACATAGATCCGGATAAGCCTTCCTAACACTATCCAGAGTTTTCCAGGTACAGTCTCTGGGATCCTCGCTCCACTACACCTTTACCAGCTTCACCACCATACTTCTGAGTTGCCTCTCGATTCCATGCAAAAAGAACACTCAAGTGAACTCCGGAATTATCGCAAGTCACTTTTGCGATCCTTCCCAACTCAGTTTCCAATCACATATCTCTCTTCACAAATCAAAACAGCCTTATATTTATCCAACCAATCCATACCCAGAATAAGATCAAACCTTTTGAAATACAATACAACTGGGTCACAAGAAAAACTATGAGACAGATAAGAAAGCCTTAGGTCTCTACAGATCTTATCTAACTTGGTTACTCCACCTATAGGATTCGAAAAAAATTAGGATGGTCTACCAAACAAGGGGAAGGATGAAACTTCTCCACGACATCCAAAGAAATAAAACTAAGTGACGCACCAGAATCAAACATAACTCTAATATAAATGCCATCTAAATGCAAAGTACCTTCCAAAACGCCTTTGTTTTTAAAAGAAGAAGATGGATCACCTTCAAGAGCAAACACCTTGTTCTGCCGGGCCTTCTGAAGAAGCGGACAAGCCTTTATCATATGACATGGCTAATGACAGTTGAAATATAAAGTTTTCTGAACCAAAGTCGAACCCGATCCACTCTGATACTGCTGCTGCTGCTAAGTTCTACCTCTGCGACACTGATTAGCCAAATGACCCTCTTGCTGACACACATAGCACTTACGAGGTCCATTGTTGCTTCCCTGCTTTCCTTCGCCTTGCTTCTTCCAATTAGGGTTGAATTTTCTCTTATTTGGATTGGAAGAAGTTACACTTGGTGCTGCTACAGATGCCAAAGGTTTCTTGTTCATAAGCTCCTCATACCTCAATGCCATATCAATCAACTCCACGAATGGTCCCTTAAGGTGTGCTGTCATCTTCTCATGGAACTCATTCCTCAAACTAAGCACAAACATCTCATTTTTCTTAAGGGGTGTATCAATCAAACGAAGTCCGTTGCGAGATAATTCATTAAACTTAGTCTCATATTCTGAAATCGACGTACTTTCCTGCTTCAGATCCAGAAAATCTCTATACAAACGAGTCTTCCCAGCTGTTGGCATGAACTGTTCCTCAAAAAATTCCTTAAACTTACTCCAAGAAATACCGTCCTCAGACATATTCACAGTAACTGCATCCCACCAAGCTGCAGCTCCTTCTTGAAGTTGCCATGATGCCATCACTATTTTCTGCTCGTCAGACAAATCCAAACTCTTAAAAATGCGCTCGCATGAGCGTAACAAAGCCTGAACTTCTATAATGGACTTCGATCCTTTAAAAGGTCTCCCTCCCAGATTGGTGAACTCTTTACACAAAGCAGAAAAACTAACTCGAGGCGGTGCTGGTTAACAGCCTTGCTAGCAGTCTGACCTCTTCCATTAGTGGTCGTCGTGCTCCCCACAACTCTGCCCCTCCTGCCTCTAGAACTCCTGTTGGCAACCTGGACAGATAACCCAACAATATTTAGATAAGGATATAGTTATATAAAAATTACAAATACACGCTCTCAAGATAGACACTACTCTAGAGCCTAGGTATTATCTCAACCTATGCTCCGATACCAACTGCGACGACCCGCCTTTCATTCCACAGAAAGACGCATCATCAATAAGAAAGAAATAGGTAGAAATAGAATAGATAGAAGAAAGAACTAAACAATATCATGATCTCACAGCGGAAATTGAACAACATATAATATCACATAACTATTACATAGTCTTTACATCAGAGTTACATAGTTTATACAACATCATCACATTAGACAGTTATAAAGACCTGTCTATCCATTACATTTCAAAATAAAACAGTCAAAAGATTTCAAAACAGTGGATATAGATAGATATAGCTATGCCAAGACTCCTGCTCCAAGCTATCCAAAATTCGTCAAGCAAAACCTGATCACTTGGCTACTCATAAAAATTTGAGTACCCAAGAGTTTAAGAAAAATAGAATAAACTCCGGGTCAGACATGGGTCTGGTGTGAGTAAACGGTTAAGTTGTTTAACTTGAAAAAAAACCTTTGAAAGAAAAGGTATCTCGTAAGACTCTCCGCCAATAAATACAGACAAATTTTTCCCTTACGATAACCAAAACCTTTGATAGGAAATCTGGTTATATTATAGTAGTGTCTAGGGTTTTCAAATAAATATTCACATAGATGAAATTGTTACATTATTAAATTCCAGCATGCTAGCCACAAAGTGGGTTATACAATCAAAACCGTAAAAGGCACGTAGGGAAAATGGATTCCATATAATGGTAGGGCTACTGGGGTACTGCCCGTCACAGTACGTGGCCTAGATCACTGTACCGAGGATCCCTCCCGATCCCTTGCAACACAAAGCCGGAGATACCCTTTACTGGATAGTCCGAATAAGACAACCCCACGATTGTGGCTAAACAACCGCCCACACAACCGAATAAAAAGTGACCACTAGACAGGGGAAAATCTTATCCTCCTTGGGTGCTACCCACTTAGCCTTGCTGCACATCCTTTTTTTTAGCCATTCCTGGTTGATGAGGCTTGAGGCTACGATTACCTTTAAAGAACACATCTTGGAATGCTCATTGTCCTCCATTGACAATGGTCTGATAGCATTCATCCATACAAGTTCGTTCCGGGTTCGAATGAAACCGAAGGCTTTATCTCGTTACACTCATTTTAGAACCACCCTTAGAGTTAACGACAATAACCCTTGCACTTTGAAACTCCATCTCGATCTTCACTGAGATTTCACGACCTATCGTTTAACTTGGATCGATGTGGTTTTCGGATAATCAAATTTGATATCCGATCCCGGTCTCATCGAAATCCAAACGTATCTTAAAGGTCAAGTTGTTTAAGGTTAAACAATTTAATTCAATTTAAAACATTAAATTCACACAGCATCATTCACAGATAAATGTCACACATTTATCACGGATACATCCAAAATATATCACATCTAGAACATCACAGATTATCATACTATAAATATCAATCAATCCATACATTCTACTCAAACAATCATCCATAAGCAAGATTTATTAACCCATACTAAAATTAATTTAATTAACTTAAATTAAATTAATTACTTAAGAATTAATCACCTCACCCTGCTAAATCAATCATTAATTAATTACAAACCATTTAATTAATTAATCATTCTTTAGTTACCATATAAATCAATTAATTAATCTTTAATTACAAATTAATTATCTTTCTAATTAATTAATAAACCTTAATTATTAATTAATAAACTTAACTACAAATTAATAAATTAATTAATTCTTAATTATTAGTTAACCAACCCTTAATTACAAATTGATTAATCTCTAATTACTTAATTAATTAATGCTTAATTACAACTTACTTACCTAAGTAATTAATCTCTAATCATTAATTAATAATCTCTAATTATTTAATTAACAATCCTTAATCATTAGTTAATTAAATTAATTAATTAATTACTCTTCAATTATTAATTAATAAATCCATAATTAATCTTTAATTACTTATTAATTAACCTTTAATTATCAACCAATTAATTAATTAAATGATAAATCATTTATCTTCATTAATCTTCTTAATTATCTTTTAAAATCTTATTTAATAACCTTGAAATCAAATTATCATTAATTATTGATTAACTTAAAAACTTTAAATTAAATTAATAATTAAGCACTTTATCTTAATTAATTAAGTTTAAAAACAACTTAAGAATTAGCTTAATTAATAAAAACTTAAAATACTTTTCTCAACTTAATCAAACATTAATTAATCACTTATTACTTAAAATAGTTTTAAAGATAATTAATTTAAACTTAAATTTTGTTATAACTTAAAATTTTGTTAACCATTGATTAACAACCCGAGACAAACCCATAGTTTACTCGAGTAGATACCTAAGTTATCATTTCCAATCCCGAGCTTCGGTTTTCTTTTTAAAACTTGTTTAAAATTTAAAAAATGTTACGATTAAAACACTCTCGAACACGAGACAAAACTCGAGTCCATCTCCTATTTACCGGAGCTTCAACCCGAGGGAAACTATCCCTCCCAAAACTATTGTGCATCGAAACCTTGTGCACGTGCACCATCGCCAGTGACACTCTGGCGCCCATGACCACCATCGCCAAGTCATTGATCGTCTCCTCTTACGATCCTAACCATTCAAATCCCAAAACAACCACGAGATCGATAATCGATATGATCGAACCCACAGGAACAAATTACTCCGACCAAAACCGCCTCGTCCAGGCGTCGTCGACCACTAGAGAATCCAAGACTCCGTCTGAAGCCTCGCCACGAACCTATGCCTTGATTCCCCCATGACCGGCCTCCTCTGGTGCTCCAACGATAGAGCAGCAACCCAACTTTCCACCTTGACTTCGAACCCACCTAAAACTCTAGTTCGACCATCCCCCATCGCCACGGTGACTAATAAAACCCTAACCATTTTTGCCACCATCTCCAATCACCCAGCTAGCTTCAGCAGAAACCCCGACCTCTAAAGACGTAACGACCCGAAATTTTCGAACCCGAAAATTCCAGATAGTTATGAAAAAGAAGAAAGAGATAGAAGAAGAAGAAGAAGAACAGAAACACCAATGTCTCACATTCGCAACGGAAAATATAATAATAAATAATAACAGTTCACAAAAGAATATTATTTCTGTCGATTACATTTTAATTCATCAGAGTTGCACATACATATACAGACACTGAATATATACAATTATCATGTCACAAATATACAACAATATAATACAGCGGAAACCCTCCATACGTTCTTGCCATCCAGCTCGACTCCTGAGCTCCAGAACGTTCTTACCTGAAAATCTGTAATACTCGGTCTGACCCGAGCATTACATCAAAGTAACACCCGGGTCAGGCTGGAAACCAGTGTGAGTAAACCCAACTAACATGGAATACAAAGCATTCAACTTATATAAAACCCGGGTAACTCATATCAATTCACAAACCCACAATTTATTTTAGACATCACTTATTTCACATGTAAGTTTCTAAATACCCAAGATTTAGATTTAAAATAGTCCAATTCCTCCAATCACTTTACTCCAGCATATAGATTTTACATACCAATCCATAAAAATTCGAAGTGGTTTCGAGTATTTCCTAATATCCGATCCCGGCCTCTACGAGTCCCTTGTCATTCTAACCCAAGTTATCCAAACGAAATACACAACATTTCATATCAGAGATATCAACTCGTTCAAAGCATTCAATACCATTCAATCATCCATAAGCAAAGCTTAATCACTCCCAAATTAATTCGATTGATTCTAATTGAATTTCAAACCTCAATCACCTAGATTCCTTCATTAACTAATTCCAAATCAATTAATTAATCAACCCTTCCCTATCCATTCATCTTAATTAATCGCCCTGGATTAATTATCTTTCAATTACATTTAAGTAATTATCTTTAATTAATTTCACGATATTAATTATTCTTAACCCAAAATCAATAAGTAATTTTAATTACTTCATAAATTAATTAATTATATTAATTTCATTAATCCTTAATTACTTATATTAATTAATTTCACATAAGTCACATATTATGATTAATTAATCAAGTCTTTAATTACATCATTAATTACATAAAATTTTGATTTCCAATTATATTTCAATTTATCTTAATCTAAATTAATTATATTAATTAAACCACAGTATTAATCATACTTGGTTTATCTCCTCCTGAAATTATCTACCTTTTTACTTACTTCATTAAATAGATTAATTCTCCTTAATTAATTAGCTTAATTTATCTCTTGATTAATTACACAACGTAATTATATTTTATTAATTGCATTAAGTTATTATTTATTAAACCACACAATGATCATTCTAATTAATTTAAACTAAATTAATTAATCCAAATCATTAATTAATTTAATTAATTAATTATTCATTTAAATTATCCTACCTATTTAATGAATCACCAATCATTAAACCTTTATTGAATTTTAAACTGAACCATTTTCTTATTTACGATTTAAGTTTAAAACCATTTAAAACCCAAATGCTTCGAGTCAAACAACAATTTACTCGAGAACCAACCAAAACCAAAGTCACAGATCTTCAACACACATTCAATCAACTCAATCAATCAACCAATTATTTAAATTTAACCATTTAAATTTAAATAAAAATCCAACAGAGTGAGATTTACTCACCTTTGCCGTTAATTGCAATCCCCTTCAATCTTGACGTTGGTTTCATCAAAATTTCTACCTTGTAAAAACATTTACAGTTTATTATTATTTGAACTAATCAATTACCACTAAATAAATTAATTAACAAATAATGAAATTTAAACTATTCCCCTTTTTTATAAAAATATTTTAAAGCTAAGCTAGTAAGTGAAAATATGCATATATATTTTTTGACTCCTTATATATATATATATTTAAATTAAAAACAACTTAAAATTCAAAACTGCTTAACCATTTAAGATTTTATTTACTGTAAATAATTTCTGTATATATGTAAATCAATTATTAGTAAAACTTACTACTATATATTATTCATTTATTTGTTTATTTTTGAACAGTATGTACAGATGTATATATACAGACTTTATTTAATTAAATAAAGTAAAGAAATAAGGTAGTTATTCCTTGCTGCTAGTCTCAAACACACCACCGAACCCCCCCAAAGGAATCGAGCATCGCAGAAGACGTCGTGACCCCCCCTCTTCGCTGTCGCCCTCTCGAGATCACCTCAAGCTTGCGCTGCGCTCGAGCTCGACCCTCATGCCGTCGCGATACTCCTCTCACCCTCGAGACAAAATCGAAGTCGCCGAACACCCTACGTGCTCTCGAGAAGCTTCTCTCGCTGCCGCTATCCTTCTTCTCGCGCGTGCGCTCCCCTCCAGTCGTCTCACGACTTGCTCGTGTTCAAATTCGAATTCGATTAGAATTCGTAATGAGGAAGGGACGCGAATTTGGAGAGGGGTAAAAACATAGATTCGCCGGCCATTTTTTTTCTCTCTAGGTTAAAACGTTTTTGATTCATGCTTGAACGGATAAGAAGAGGAGAAGGGTACGCGATTTTAATTGGGGTTTCAAATTTGAAGGAGGAAGAGGGGTTTTCGATCGGCTATCCTCTGTTTTTATTTTATTTTTGTTTGTGTTCTATCAGCATTCCAGAACCAAGAGGGGAACGAGGATGATATATATTCGGGGATAGCTTCCAGAGAACGATTGTGGATAAAATTATCTTTGCTAATTTATTTTAATTAACTTTTTTTTTCATTATCTTATAAAAAACTTCAAAATGCTTCATCGATTGCTACTTAAATTTTCGAACTCCTCTTAAGGAATGTCGCGAGGCGATTATAAGGTTTTACCCGCATTCCGAACATAATGGAACGTGTTTCGGAGGCTAATTTGATCGTATGTGCGAGTTACAAAAGAAAACGATCAAATTTCAATTAAATCGATTAAAATAAATCTAAGTGTTTTGAGCTGTCATGGTCAAACGACAACTCCGATTGCTACGAAAATCGAAATCCGATAATAACTAACTATTACGGATCCAATGGAATTGGTTTCGTCAAATTCCGAGACTGTGCCTTGGAAGGCTATTTTTAGATTTAATTTAAACGATATATTTTTAAAACGGAACAAAACACTTCCAAACTCAATTTCAACACTTTCACTACCTTCAGTGCTATCAATATAAATTTTATAAGCCTTCAAATTATTTTTAACAGGCTTAAAACTCCAGATTCAGCGTTTTACCCAATTTCAAATTATATGTTTCAATATTTAAACTATATAATTCAATAATTTAATTATCAAGTAAATATTGATACCTGGAATTTAAGTTAAAATTAACTTTTAAATATTTTAAATCAATTAGCTATTCAAATTTCAATTGATAAAAATTCCGGGTCGTCTCAAAAGACTCGACGATCACCAGAAAAGGGTAGAAACCCATTCTTCGATCAACTCACCATTTCTCTTGATTTACCCAATTAAAATTCATGATTTCAATTTTAAAAATCCTAGATTTCGGAAACAAAAAAGATTATGTACTTGAAACAAACATTTATCATGATTTGTATCTTGATATGTGTTCTTATTTACTATTCTTCTTACTTTCTATTACAACCAACTACAGATTCATCTTGAAAATATTTTTATTATTGATATCTTATTGAAACAAACAAATTTTATTTACAAATTAAAGCCTAAAGAAGATCAGGAAGGGAGAACTTATAATTTTTATCAGATTTAAACCCTGAACTACATAACAGAACATCAGTTTTAATATAAACATGCACACAATTTTTCTACGTACATATATATACTGCATTCAGCTTTAAAACAAACATGCACACATATATTCAAACATGCATCACAATTTTACTTCAAACATCTACCACATGAATCCAATTTAAAACTGTTTAAGCTTATTTTACTCAAAGTTAAACAGAGGAAGCCTGAGATGATTTAAAACTGGAAGTTTCTCCCTTTGAAACTGAAATTGATCTTGCTTCTAAACTTGGTTTCTTACTGATCTAAGTTGAGCTTCTAGGTTGAATTTGAAAAAGCTAGATGTTGCTGATGAATTTTCTTTTGATTTTAATTGATTGGTTTGTGCTATAGGATTTTCTTTTCTTCTTAGTTTTGAAAATGAACTTGCAAAGAAATGAGAGAGGAGAGTGGAGAAGTTTATATATTCTAGTTTTATCTTTACTAATTATTTTTAAAAATAAAAGAATAAAATGTCACTTGTCATAATCATTATATAATTTGTTAATACTTGTATTTAGATAATGCCATTAGTTTACATTTGTCATTAATGTTGTATTAATAAGTTTTTAATGGATATTTATATTATACTTATATTACATTTTAAATTTATTTTTATATTTAAAGATACCTTAAGTGTATAAAAATCTAAACTATCTCTTTATTTATCAATACATAATTTAAAAGAAAATTATAAAAATTCCAATTATACATTTAGAAATAATTATACTAGTTTAATATATCTTTTATAAAACCTTTTAAAGAGAATGTTATAAAACAAATCATATATACATATTATTTTAAACTCAATTTATTTTTAAAATGTTTATATTTGAATTTCAAAATCAATTCTCTTTTAAAAACTACTTATATATATGTTCAAATTAAACTAATTTTATTTATCTAGGAAAAAGAATAAATCTTATATTAATATAAATGATTATTACATTATTTATTTGCGTAGAAATTTCCGGGATATCACACAAAATTTAGTATACTTTTTTTCACATATAATGTATGTGCAAAGCCAATATGCGTTCAGAATTCAGATGTGGTAATTTTCTTTTCACATAATGCTTAATAGAGTATGATGCTTTATATTAGTGTGTTTTATATGGCATATAAACTTGTACTCCTATGTATCATACATTTATTGAACCTGTTTGCCAAGTTTTCCTTCATTGGTACATGTTTTTCAATGTGTAGTACTTTCCCTTGCCTGCAAACTTATATATATTTAATTTCACTTCATTGTGGAGTTTTCCTTGCCTGTTATATTAGTGTTTCACATGTATGTTCATCTATTGAACCAGTTTGTTGTATCGTCGAGTTATTTTTAATTAAGGATAATGTTCATGGTTAATGATTGTATTTTCATATTGTATGATATGAGTTAGCAATATTTTCAATTTTTAATAAATAGAACTTATTTACAATTATTTTAATGAGACATTTATTTTAGCTCTTACGCTTGCTTGTTTTGAAGAAGATAAGACACAACGCTTGCTTGTTAGAGTGCATGGATGTTTTATTTACTAAAACATTTTGCTGAATTTTCGTAGTTAAATTTATTTTTCAGGTGTTTGCAAAAAGTTATTTCTAGGATGACCAAGAGTTAAGCCATGTTGCTTAATATTCCCGGGTTAGAAGGCTGAAGTAACTGATCGCACTATTGCTGAAGTCAAGAAGCCTAAATTGAGTAAGTGATGACTTAAATTTGGAAATTTCCTATTTTTATTTCAATTAATTTTTTTTACTACACATTGTTGATGCATTCTATCTTAGTAAGTTTTGTTATACATACAACTAATTCTATTTTAAGAGTTATGTGGCGACTTACATGTTTTCTTATTAAATATAAATTTTGTTACCTACCACCACACCATGTTATTTTGCAAAATCTTGATTATAAAATAATGCATATGATGAATTGGTTAATGAATTCCTTGAATGAAACATAAATTGGTTGGATTAAGCTGTGACGCCCCACCTCTATACCCACGCTAGCCAAGAACACTACGGAGTAGTGCTGTTAACTAGCATGGAGAATAAGGCTGTTGAGGAGCGACCATCCATGTAATTGCTTATCACACGGTGGCTATAAATAATCTTCGGAAACAAACATAGAAATAAGCATAACGCAAATCAGTCACAGACATCCATATCACAAAGGCGGAAGAAGATATGAATATATAACTAACACATGAAAGTGTACATCAGAGTAGTGGTCAAAAGATCCACAATAATACAAAAGAATAGCAACACGTGCTATACAAAAGAATACAACTATGAGTCTATATCTCAAGTGTATACAACAAAAACTGCTAATCTAAATAGTTAGCCAAAAGTCAGAGTGCCGAATCCCGGGAAGAAGTCAAGCAGAAGCACCTGTAACATCTCGGTCTGACCCGAGTATTATTTAATAAAATAATAAACGGATCAGTCTAGCCATAAATATCAGATGACATGGTATAAAATAAAAGATATGGCATAAATATAAAATATCCATACTGACATACTACTATAAGTATGGAAATGATGACCAACAGAAGATCAATCAATAAGAGATAAATCGATATCACAAGAATCTTCTCAAAGATCCAAAGAGGGCATCATACCCTAAACTTGTACTCATAACAAGTCAATGACATAAATTCCAGAAATCAACACGAGAAATCCAGAAATCATAAAAAGAGAAAGAGGCCTATCACATGACGGTCCGAAGACCATGGGGAGCTACCCCATATGTGTGAGTCGAAATCACACAGATTGAGGTCTAGACTAACCAAGAAGGCAAAAAGGTATGTGTGAGTGGAATCACACAAGTGGTGTCTAGTCTAACCTCGCAAACAAAAAGATATGTGTGAGTGGAATCACACAAGTGGTGTCTAGACTAACCAAGCAACCAAAAAGGTATGTGTGAGTGGAATCACACAAGTGGTGTCTAGTCTAACCAAGCAAACAAGAGACATCGCACAATTGCTACTCTACATCATAAGAATGATCGTCATGATCAACGAGAAGTGTCAATTACACTAAGCTAGTAAATATAAAAGTTTAGCTTCATGTCCCATAACCACTTGCTTAACTTAAATATTTACGAACAAACTGTAAATCTCCACTACAAAATTGTCACAAGAGGTTCAATCGAACAAGTCCAAGAATTAACCGACGAAGCAAACGCAAGCGTTTCATACCACTTGTTTTAGTAAGCCGTTTAATTAGATTTCTCATCCGAGTGAGGTAAAGATTTGTATATACTAATAGATTGGAAAACGGGTTAAGAAAAGAGCTTTGTTATTAAAAATGGAGTTGAAATCCTTTTATTGAAAGAGTTTTGATATTTACTACTAGTTTTGAAACCTTTATAATTTAAAGTGACCAATCACAAAAGCGATTATAGAAACAATCAATCACAAAGATCACATTCGATGATGTGATAAAAATCCAAGGAAATTAGTTCAGCAAGTTCTGTTGAATGTTTTTCAAATAAGATCCCCTACGGAGGGGGGTCCGGGGGGAGGGGGGCGGCAACCCCCCAAGGTGGGGGTGCGGGGGCAACGCCATCGCTACGGGGTTCGACCTGCCCGGTCAGGTCGCGGGGGTCCAGGGGGCAGCGCCCCCGGCAGGGTGCGGGGTAGCTCCCCGTCCAAAACGGTACGACCTAGTGAAGACAAAATGAGGTCTAACGACCTAAGGGGGATAGGGTCGAGCGACCTAATGGTTGCGACCTAGGGGTCTTACGACCTAACGACCTAAGTCAAGTACAAGGTCACGCGACCTAAAATGGTAAAGAGCCGCACGTGTTAACGAGTTAACGACCTAGGTCCATACGACCTACGACCTAAAGTCCCTACGACCTACGACCTAAGGTCCATACGACCTACGACCTAAGGTCCATACGACCTACGACCTAAGGTCCATACGACCTACGACCTAAGGTCCATACGACCTACGACCTAAGCCCGAACGACTTAACACCGAACAAGCATTTAGATGGCCCAACGACCTATGGTACTAACTCGCGAGCGACCTAACGAGTTAACTCGTGAGCGACCTAATTCCGAAGTGCCAATTCTTCCAGAATGACCTAACGTTAACTCGTAAGCGACCTACGACCTATGGACGAGCGACCTAACTCCGAATGAGCTAAAAAATGGCCAGAACGACCTAGGGTTAACTCGTAAGCGACCTACGACCTATGGACGAGCGACCTAACTCCGAACGAGCTAAAAAATGGCTAGAACGACCTAGGGTTAACTCGTAAGCGACCTACGACCTATGGACGAGCGACCTAACTCCGAACGAGCTAAAAATGGCCAGAACGACCTAGTAGCAGTTTTTCACCAAAATCACTAAAATTTGGAGTTTTTCGCTAATCCAATCCAAACCAAATGCAAATGTGCATACTAAAGTGATGGGGAATCATTCCCAACAGTCCAATATAGATATAGACTAGATTTGTGGGATAAAAATCTCACCTTTGCACTAAAATTTATGAAGATGAAGCTTGAAAGCAAGGAGAAGCAATCCAAAGCTTGAATCCAATATCTTCTACTTGAATTTGGAGTTGAATGTTGGAGTTGCAATTGAATTTGAGCTTGGAGTTTTAATTTCCCATTCTCTTCACCATTAATGCCAAAGCTTGGGTTAGTTAGAAAATTTATGAAGAGTGAGGAGAAGAGGGTTGGAACTTTGGCTTAATAGGCTAAACTAACCCAAAGTCCAAAGCGGGAAAAGTTAGTGAAATTTCACTAACTCCAAACCTATCGATGTTTATACTTAAAAAAGTTGTAAACGGCATTTCGAACTCAATGGAAGTGGTCTCGAGTCCTTATTTGACCGTTTGCAAAAGTAGCTTTTCGGACCAAAATCCGATTAACGATTTAATATTTAAATAAAATATTTAAATATAAACTCGATAAATATGCGTGTTGTTACAGACTCCCCTCCTTAAAGAAATTGCATCCTCGCAATATATATATAAGATGGAAATAAAAAGTAACAACCATAAAAGCATATTAACACAAGAGAAATTTGAAATAAGAAGTTCACCTCAAAGAGCAGGAGTAAGCAAGTCCGGATGTGTACGCTCGATGAATTCTCTGGATTCCCAAGAACAATCCTTAGGATTTGAGGACCATTGAACCTTCACAAGCGGAACATCTTTATTTCGAAGTCGTTTAACCTCAAAAGCTATAATTCAAATAGGATGCTGCTCATAAGTTAAATTCGGCGAAACTTCAATTTCTTCCACAACAGCAGGCTCAAGAATAGAATCGGAATCCCGAAGGCATTTCCGTAATTGAGAAACATGAAATACATCATGCATAGCAGAAAACTGAGCCGGCAATTCAAGGCGATAAGCCATGGAACCAATACGTTCAGTGATAGAAAATGGCCCAATATATCGAGGCGCTAACTTCCCCGATCGACTGAAACGTACAACACCCTTCATAGGTGAAACATGAATAAAAACAGGATCCCCAACAGAAAATTCTAATTTCCTTCTTCGATTATCGGCATAGAATTTTTGTCTACTCTGGGCTTCTTTCATCCTATGTCGAATAAGTTCAATCTTTTCCGTGGAATCACGAATAAAGTCTGGACCTAAAACCAGCTTCTTACCGGCCCCAAGCTAACAAGAAGGAGATCGGCATGGCCTTCCGTAGAGTGCCTCGAAAGGTGCCATACCAATACTAGATTGGAAGCTATTATTATAGGAAAATTCAACAAGTGAAATATGATCTTCCCAACTTCCACCAAAATCAAGCACACAAGCACGAAGAAGATCTTCAAGAGTTTGATTCACACGCTCGGTTTGTCCATCGGACTAGGGGTGATAAGCGGTGCTAAAATTAAGCTTCATTCCTAAAGCTTTTTGAAGACTCTTCCAAAATCCACTAGTAAACAATGGATCACGATCGCTAACAATAGAAGTAGGAACTCCATGAAATTTTACAATTTCCTTGACAAATAGTTTGGCCAAAAGAGGAACGGTTCGGTTAGACTGAACCGGAATAAAATGGGCGGATTTAGTAAGTCTATCAACAATCACCCATAAGCTATCATGACCCGAACGAGAACGGGGAAGGCCATCTATAAAGTCCATGGAAATTTGATCCCACTTCCAAATTGGAATTTCTAAAGGTTGCAATAACCCACCAGGCCTTTGATGTTCAGCCTTGACAAGTTGGCAAGTCATGCAACACTTAACAAAGTTAGCAATATCAGATTTCATTCCCTCCCAATAATAAAGTCGCTTCATATCAGTGTACATTTTACTACTACCGGGATGAATGGTGAATTTAGAACGAATGGGAATCTTCTAAAATATCTTTACGAAGATCTCTAATATTTGGTACGATAAGTCTACCAAATTTTCGAATGCCGCCACGAGAATCAATATCAAAGTCTTTCAAACCTTCAATATCAATTTTATCCTTAACATTTTGGCCAAGAAGAGCCAATTCAGGATCTAGCCCTTGAGCTTCAAGAATGCGGTCTAAAAGAGAAGGATGAGCCTCAAGGCTACATAAAACAAGCGATGAGCATAAATCGGATACGCGCTCTCGAATCTCACAAGTGGATAAAATCTCGAGATCGTTCCATTCGGATATCATCATAGAAACAACTGCTTGTTGTTTACGGCTAAGAGCATCGGCGACACGATTACCCTTACCGGGGGTATAAAGAATATCAAGATCATAAGGTGCAAGAAACTCGAGCCAACGTTGTTGACGTAAATTAAGTTCTTTTTGAGAAAATAAATATTTCAGAGACTTATGATCCGTATAATGAATAAATTTCTCTCCCAATAGATAATGACACCAAATTCGAAGGGCGAAAACAATAGCCGCGAGTTCTAAATCATGTGTGGCATATCTAGTCTCGGCTGGCTTTGATTGCCTTGAAGCATAAGCAATAACACGTTCTTTTTGCATAAGAACAGCACCCAAACCAACGTGACTAGCATCAGTATAAACAACAAAATCTTGATTCCCCACGGGAATAACAAGAATAGGAGCATCGGAAAGGAGTTCTTTCAATTTCTGAAAAGAGGTTTCACATTTGTCCGACCAAATGTATTTAACTCCCTTCTTAGTCAAGCCAGTAAGAGGAACGGCAATCTTAGAAAAGTCTTTAATAAAACGACGGTAATAGCCCGCCAATCCGAGAAAGCTACGGATTTCAGTCACACTCTCAGGTCTTTTTCAATCTTGAATCGCTTCAATCTTTGAAGGATCCAAGGAAATTCCAGATTCGGAAATAATATGACCGAGAAACTTCACACGAGATTGCCAAAAGTGGCATTTAGAAAATTTCACCTTTAATTGATTACTCCTAAGAGTTTCCAATACAATCCGAAGATGTTTTTCATGTTCCTCCTCGGTTTTTGAATACACAAGAATATCATTAATGAATATGAGAACAAACCGATCGAGGAAATCTTTGAAAACTCGATTCATGAGGTCAACGAAATAAGCTGGAGCATTCGTTAACCCAAATGGCATAACAAGCCATTCATAAGATCCATATCGAGTACGGAATGATGTCAAAGGAATGTTATCCTCTGCGATGCGAAGTTGATGGAAACCGGTAGCCAAGTCCAATTGTGAAAAGACCTTAGAACCACTAAGCTGATCGAATAGATCATCAATCCGAGGTAAAGGATATTTATTTTTAATAGTCAGATCGTTAAGCTTGCGATAGTCAACGCAAAGCCTAAGCGTACCATCGGATTTCTTCACGAAAATAGCCGAAGCTCCCCAAGGTGAGGAACTAGAGCGAATAAATTGCTTCGTCTCCAATTCGGATAATTGTTTACGCATCTCCTCATTTTCCTTATTGAACATGCGATAAGGAGGACGAGTAATAGGTTGAGCTCCAGAAACAAGATTAATTCTGAACTCAATTGCTTGTTTAGGTGGTAAACCTAAAACGGGCTCGAATATGTCAGAAAATTCACGAACAACGTGAATACGAGAAATAATATCATCTTCATCATCATCGTCATCACGAGGATTTAAAGAATATAAAGATGCCACCAAACAGGATTCTGAATCTTTAAGATTAACAGAAATCTGTTTAACAGATAGTGGATGTCGGAGATGAATAGTCCGCTCAGGACATAGGATATGGGCTTGATAACGGTTAAGCCAATCCATTCCTAAAATTATTCCAAAGCCTAAGTAACGTATGACATGCAAATCGGTTAGGAAAGAAAAATCACATAAAATAATCTCCACATCTTTACAAAGCAAACTAAGAGTTGTGGATCCACCAACAGGATTCGCAATTTTTAAAGAAGTCATCAATGTAGTAACACTTAAGGAAAAAGTGTCTACCAGTTCCTTTGATATAAAAGAATGGTATGCACCCGTATCAAAGAGAACTCTAATAGGTTGATCATGAAATAAAATAATACCATCAAGAATGGAATGAGAAATACCTTGGCCACGAGATGTGTTGCCAGGGGCTTGAGCCACATCCAACTTTCCTTCCTTCTTGCCTTTACGCTTGAGGCATTGATGTATGTAATGATCCGGGCTCTTACAATAGCGACAAGATTTGGGCTTAGAGCACTTATTCGCATAATGATCCCCAGACCCACAGTTGAAGCAACTCGCACCACTAGGAGAAGGAGACTTTGCCGCAGGGGTTGCCTGCTTACCCTTTTTGTTGGGGTAAGGACCCTTGAATTTGTTTGGCCTCTTCTTGTTGTTGAAGTTTGGTTTAGCGCCTTCCACTTCAACATCACTCTCTCTATCAGCCTCTTCAAGACGAAGAGCGATATCGATGAGTTGATCAAATGCGACTTCTAGTTTCAGGAGTAGTGGCTTCTTAAGATTCTTATTTAAGCCATAAACGAACCTCTGGTTCTTCTTCAATGGGGTGTTGATGTATTCAACCCCATATTTGGAAAGCGGCTCGAAGGCTGCGACGTAATCAGTCACAGAGGATTGACCTTGAACAAGGTCTATAAAACGTCGAGCCAAGGTTACTTTCCCCGCTTCTGGTACAAACTTTAACTCAAAGCGTCCCTGAAATTGCTCCCAGATGAGATCTGCTTCAATAATTTCTGAAATAAGGAGTTCGTACCAGTCCAATGCTCTCTCCTGGAGCATGCTGGAAGCCACCTGAACGCAGTGGAGATCGATAAGGTTCATGCGAGAAAAGATTCGATCGCATGATTTTAACCAAGCCTGGACCTCGATGATATTTTTCGAACCTTTGAAGGGCTTCCCACCCAAGTTGGTGTAATCGCTGCACAAGCGTGCAAATCCCGACTTTGGGTGAGTAGGTTCCGGGTTAGCTCCAGCTGCTTGAGCATTAGTTACTAAATCAAGAAGCTGTTGAGCAGTCATAAAAACTCCATCCTGGGGAGCAGCACCAGATGATCCAGTTCTGGGACGGCCTGGTCTAGACATTCTCTTCCTTTAAGAAAGAAAGAAGAGAAGGAAGAAGGTTATTCACCAATGAACATCAAGCAATCTTGATAGATAAAACAAGGAATCATAAAGGAAATAGGATGAATCAGTACGAAGACTCGAATTAATCCTATGATATGAATCCTAAGATAGACTTAAAACGATGATCCTTGTTAAGTTATTCTACATTGTTTCGAAGTTTGGCTCTGATACCAAGCTGTGACGCCCCACCTCTATACCCACGCTAGCCAAGAACACTACGGAGTAGTGCTGTCAACTAGCACGGAGAATAAGGCTGTTGAGGAGCGACAATCCATGTAATTGCTTATCACACGGTGGCTATAAATAATCTTCGGAAACAAACATAGAAATAAGCATAACGCAAATTAGTCACAGACATCCATATCACAAAGGCGGAAGAAGATATGAATATATAACTAACACATGAAAGTGTACATCAGAGTAGTGGTCAAAAGATCCACAATAATACAAAAGAATAGCAACACGTGTTATACAAAAGAATACAACTATGAGTCTATATCTCAAGTGTATACAACAAAAACTGCTAATCTAAATAGTTAGCCAAAAGTCAGAGTGCCGAATCCCGGGAAAAAGTCAAGCAGAAGCACCTGTAACATCACGGTCTGACCCGAGTATTATTTAAGAAAATAATAAACGGATCAGTCCAGCTATAAATATCAGATGACATGGTATAAAATAAAAGATATGGCATAAACATAAAATATCCATACTGACATACTACTATAAGTATGCAAATGATGACCAACAGAAGATCAATCAATAAGAGATAAATCGATATCACAAAAATCTTCTCAAAGATCCAAAGAGGGCATCATACCCTAAACTTGTACTCATAACAAGTCAATGACATAAATTCCAGAAATCAACACGAGAAATCCAGAAATCATAAAAAGAGAAAGAGGCATATCACATGATGGTCCGAAGACCATGGGGAGCAACCCCATATGTGTGAGTCGAAATCACACAGATTGAGGTCTAGACTAACCAAGAAGGCAAAAAGGTATGTGTGAGTGGAATCACACAAGTGGTGTCTAATCTAACCTCGCAAACAAAAAGATATGTGTGAGTGGAATCACACAAGTGGTGTCTAGACTAACCAAGCAACCAAAAAGGTATGTATGAGTGGAATCACACAAGTGGTGTCTAGTCTAACCAAGCAAACAAGAGACATCGCACAATTGCTAGTCTAAATCATAAGAATGATCGTCATGATCAACGAGAAGTGCCAATTACACTAAGCTAGTAAATATAAAAGTTTAGCTTCATGTCCCATAACCACTTGCTTAACTTAAATATTTACGAACAAACTGTAAATCTTCACTAGAAAATTGTCACAAGAGGTTCAATCGAACAAGTCCAAGAATTAACCGACGAAGCAAACGCAAGCGTTTCATACCACTTGTTTTACTAAGCTGTTTAATTAGATTTCTCATTCGAGTGAGGTAAAGATTTGTATATACTAATAGATTGGAAAACGGGTTAAAAAAAGAGCTTTGTTATTAAAAATAGAGTTGGAATCCTTTTATTGAAAGAGTTTTGATATTTACTACTAGTTTTGAAACCTTTATAATTTAAAGTGACCAATCACAAAAGCGATTATAGAAACAATCAATCACAAAGATCACATTCGAAGATGTGATAAAAATCCAAGGAAATCAGTTCAGCAAGTTCTGTTGAATGTTTTTCAGATAAGATCCCCTACGGAGGGGGGGGGGGGCGGCAACCCCCCAAGGTGGGGGTGAGGGGGCAACGCCACCGCTACGGGGTTCGACCTGCCCGGTCAGATCGTGGGGGTCCAGGGGGTAGCGCCCCCGGCAGGGTGCGGGGCAGCACCCCGTCCAAAACGGTACGACCTAGTGAAGACAAAATGAGGTCTAACGACCTAAGGGGGATAGGGTCGAGCGACCTAATGGTTGCGACCTAGGGGTCTTACGACCTAACGACCTAAGTCAAGTACAAGGTCACGCGACCTAAAATGGTAAAGAGCCGTACGTGTTAACGAGTTAACGACCTACGACCTAGGTCCATACGACCTACGACCTAAGATCCCTACGACCTACGACCTAAGGTCCATACGACCTACGACCTAAGGTCCATATGACCTACGACCTAAGCCCGAACGACTTAACACCGAACAAGCATTTAGATGGCCCAGCGACCTATGGTACTAACTCGCGAGCGACCTAATGAGTTTACTCGTGAGCGACCTAATTCCGAAGTGCCAATTCTTCCAGAACGACCTAACGTTAACTCGTAAGCGACCTACGACCTATGGACGAGCGACCTAACTCCGAACGAGCTAAAAAATGGCCAGAACGACCTAGGGTTAACTCGTAAGCGACCTTCGACCTATGGACGAGCGACCTAACTCCGAACGAGCTAAAAAATGGCCAGAACGACCGAGGGTTAACTCGTAAGCGACCTACGACCTATGGACGAGCGACCTAACTCCGAACGAGCTAAAAATGGCCAGAACGACCTAGTAGCAGTTTTTCACCAAAATCACTAAAATTTGGAGTTTTTCGCCAATCCAATCCAAACCAAATGCAAATGTGCATACTAAAGTGATGGGGAATCATTCCCAACAGTCCAATATAGATATAGACTAGATTTATGGGATAAAAATCTCACCTTTGCACTAAAATTTATGAAGATGAAGCTTGAAAGCAAGGAGAAGCAATCCAAAGTTTGAATCCAATATCATCTACTTGAATTTGGAGTTGAATGTTGGAGTTGCAATTGAATTTGAGCTTGGAGTTTTAATTTTCCATTCTCTTCACCATTAATGCCAAAGCTTGGGTTAGTTAGGAAATTTATGAAGAGTGAGGAGAAGAGGGTTGGAACTTGGGCTTATTAGGCTAAACTAACCCAAAGTCCACAGCGGGAAAAGTTAGTGAAATTTCACTAACTCCAAACCTATCGATGTTTATACTTAAAAAAGTTGTAAACGGCATTTCGAACTCAATGGAAGTGGTCTCGAGTCCTAATTTGACCGTTTGCAAAAAGTAGCTTTTCGGACCAAAATCCGATTAACGATTTAATATTTAAATAAAATATTTAAATATAAACTCGATAAATATGTGGGTTGTTATAGATTAAGTTGAGTTGGATTGTAGGATTAAGCAACAATAAATGGAATAAATATATCATAAACAATGATTTCATATCACATATAATTCGTCATATAGATTCAATGCAATGTTTAAATTGAACTACAAATAGAGTATAATTCATTATTTTCCTTATTGTGAACTATGCACTAAGTAGACATCTTCCGCCATATGTGGTTTGCCCTACACATATTTGTACTACAAAATAATTTGTCCACCATTACAATTTTATGTCAAATCTCTTAAGGTTTTAGAAATTAAAATATGTGATAGCAAGTATTTTACAGTACACCATAACTGAGGCCACTATGCCTCGGTTTAAAACTAAGGCACAGCGCCTTGGTTTAAAAATGAGGCCCCAGTTGTAAACTAAGGCATAGTGCCTAAATTTGGCCTCAGTTTAACTGAGGCACCGTGCCTCAGTTTAAAACTGAGGCGTCATAGTTAAACGGACCATAGTTGAATAATTAGACTCAAATCCATGTTTATAAAAGTATGAAAATGTACAATTACACTTAAGTTTCCAGTTCACTTAAATTCTAAGTATAAATGCAAAATATAGAATAGAGATAAACAATATTGTGAAGTCGTTTGCAATATTTAAATCTATAGGAAATGTTTAAGTCCCAAGAGAGCTTGCTTGCAAGCTTAGTGATTATTTAACGTACCTCCTCTGTTGCATGAGCATGGCTATCCCAAATGTCCATTGTGAGCAATTCAAATTATGGTTAAGCATTCAATTATTTATTTAAGTTTGGTAGGTGTGTATATACATATAATTGTTAGCAAAGGCTCCTAACACACAATTCATACAAGTATATGGTTGTATGCATGAAATATATATATGGCTTATGTGGACACAAATCACTAAAGGGTTTAAAACTGAGGTCATTGTGCCACTGCGGCCTTGGTTTAAACGGAGGCATTGCTGCCTCAGTTTAAACTTAGGCCATTGCGGCCTCAGTTTAAAACTGAGACAGCAATGCCTCGGTTTAAAACGAGGCTGCAATGGCCTTGGTTTAAAAAGAGACAGCAATGGCCTCAGTTTAAACTGAGGCCATTATGGCCAGTTCTGACAAGTTATTTTACAAAGCGTATGAAGATTTGCATGGTTTTATATTATGTTCTAGTTATCTTTGTTGTAACTCATGGGGTGTGTGTTTATGTTCAGGTATGAATGCATACACATTTGGATTTTTTGTTTCTCAATTATGGTGATTTTTCCCAAGAGTATTAGGAAGAAAGTACTTTATATAGGATTGCATTTGTGATAGGAAAAAAAAATCTTCCATGTAGAATTTCATTCAAAACAAAGTATTATTAAAGCCTTAAGAATAAACAATACCCACTATTTTGTACTATACAGTAAATATCTAACTGAAATGATCCATCTTTCACATTTCCTTGCTTTCAACCACATCCACTTTTGCATTTTAGGCAACTTTTGTATGAATTTCAATTTCCTGCATTGCACATAGAAAGAAGAAAAGTGTATAATTTTATTTTTAATTTAGACTTCCCTTTGCTATTCTTCCTTCGGTAATCCTTTTCTCTTCCTAAATCTTGCAACATGTATCCAGAATGCATATTAAACAATAACAAATAATGACAAACCTTAACAGAAAAACCATTTAAAGAAACACACTTCCAATGTGGAAACATTTGTATTAACATCCATAATAGTAATCTGAGCATTTTTAATGTAACACCCTAGAATTTTGATAACATTATTTAGGTTTTTTAGTTAGATAAACTTAATAAAATAATGTGTTGATAAGGGGATTGAGATCATATTTAATTAAGGTAGTCGTGCCTTTTTAACTAATAAATTAAAAGAAGGTTTAAAATGAATTAGAGGAAGGGTATTATGGGAAAGAGGCCATTCCTATACTGTCTTCATTAGGCCGTGTATCCTATCACATGTTCATTCTCACTTCTAAAAATTAAAAGCTTGGTCAGCCACCATCAACAAAGGAAGAAGAAGAGGAAACAAAAGAAAGCTTAAGGAAAGAAAATTCAAATCAAACGCATTCAAATCTTAAGCTCCTTAATCACTAAAGCAAAGGTGAATAATATTTACATCTCTAAATTTTTATGGTTTCGGTTTTAGGACTAAATCCAAATGAATTTGCAAAGGTTTGCCATGTTTTTGAATGATAAAAATGATTATATATACATGTTGATGATTTATGTATGTTCATATAGATTTTATGACATGTTTTAAGATGAAAACCCTATTAAATAATATCCATCAGCTTTACGAATTTTTATAGCGATCTAAAAAGTTATTTTAGAGATGGGTTTAAATTTTTAGATTTTTCTGAACTTTTGTGGAATTGTTATGAATTTTCTGAGGAAGAAAAGGTTAATTTGGATTACAAAATTATTTACGGGAAAAATAAGTATTGTTTGGATCCAAAATTTTATATGTTGAAGAGAACGTACAATTTGATTTTATGGAATTTTTCCAGAATGTTACAAGATGCTTTAATAGTTATATAAAATTATTTAAGGTATGAGACTTAAATGTTTTATATAATTATAAAGTAGAAATGGGATTTTTCAAAATTATTTAAATTTCCAAATAAGGAAAGCCAGCGGCATTTTTGAATGTAAAATTCCGGCAACCAATCAGATTTAGACAAATAAGGCATGTTGAGTACAAAGTAACTATTTTAAAGTACAGGTAAATAGTTTTTCTTCTATTTCAACCCTTCCAGCAAGAGCTTCCGCCTTCATTCCGAACCTTCCAACAAGGTTGAAAGGTATCCAACCTTTTGCTAGATTAAATACCAATGTACAGGGTATCAGGCAATCAGTATGTAGTGAATTGGAAGGAGTCAAAAGGTTTATGGATGAAAGGTTATAGCTTTCGAAAGAGATGAAGTTTTGTTTTGGTTTAAAGAAAATACGCCTGATAGCTTTCGACAAAGAGCTTTCGACTTTGTCAAAAGGTTTAAAAGAAAAAGATTTCGATTGGTTTGCTTTCTTGTTTTAAATGAAACCTTATGGCAAAGGCAAAAGCTATAGATTTCGACAAGGTCGAAAGTATAGTTGTCGCTTCCAAACCTTTCAACGCAGATGGAGTCAAAGGTTGTCTTTTGTTTTCTAAAACTTGTTGCCTCTCCACATTGATTTCAAAGGGTTGGTTCCAACACCAACACTTCATTGTTTTCGAATGATTTCGAAAGATTTAGGTTTCGAAGTAGTTGTTTTCGACGCCAATGTTTTTCTGATCCTTTTGCTCTACTTGAAGGCATATTCAAAATATTTTAAGTCAAAACGTTTTAAAGGTTTCAACGTAGTTAACTTTGAATGGTTTTGAAAGGTTTCCACTTGTTTTAAATTGAACCCAATGTCTTCGAAAGGTTTTGAGTTTCATTGCTTTTGAAAGGTTTATAAATGATTTATATGGAAGGTACCCCAAGCTTTCGACAAAGTCGAAAGATGTAACTTTTCGAATAGGTCGAAAGGAGACCTTTCGACAAGGTCAAAAGGTATAGTTTTTTATGTTTTCGAAAGGCTAAGGTTTAAAGAATTTAAATACGGATGTCATATGTTTTAAAGCTTATAAAAGGAAGGCTTTTTAAAAGGTTTTGAAGGAGTTACCTTCAATGGTTTCAAAAGGTTTATTAAAGGATACGAAGGAGCTACCTTCAATGCTTTCGAAGGGTTTTATTAATGGTGTTAAAGGGGATACCTTCGTTGTTTTCGAAAGGTTGTTTAAAGGTTTTAAACAAAAGATTCGAATAATATGATTAGGAGATAGCCTAAGTGTTTTAAGTTATAAATGACTTTAACTTATTTTAAAAGGATAGATAATCCTTATTGAACATCATCAACATTATTTTGAATAAAGTATATATAAGATGGAAAAAATAGTTTAGAGTAAAGCTAAAGATATATTTTCCTTGTACATATATGATTTGACGGACAAGATCATTTTGAAAAGGTTTTCAAGAAAAATTTGAAGAGCAGTTAGCTCGGATATTTTTTAGAGCAGTTAGCTCAGATATTTTGAAGAGTAGTTAAGTTAAAAGAAAATTCAGGCAGTCGGCTCCTTTTAAATTCGGACAATTATTCCATTTGGAGGGCAGTCAGCCCAGAAGACAGTTGGTCGAGAAAGAGCAGTCAGCTCTGATATGAACAGATAGTTCATTTATTAGCATAACGGACCTAGCTAAATTTTTAAGGACAGCTAGTCCACCCCTTTTACTTGTTTTGGGCAGATAGCCCATTATCTAGCATAAAAGATATTGATATTTTGGTATAATCAATTTTAGGATAGATAGTCCATAAGAGAGTAGTTGGCTCAGAATTTAGGACAGATGGTCCAATATAGGGCAGATAGCTCATATTTTAGACAGATAGTCTATTTCATTTCCTGTTTTAGCATAATGGATATTGCTATATTATTATAATTAGTTGATTTACCAGTTTGGTTGCAAGAAAGGATTTGCAAAAAATATGTTCTGAAAAGAGATATTAGTGAGAGGAAACCCGTTTCGCTAAGCGGCATCGTCTCACTATTTATGAGTAAATCGAGATGTAATAGAAATTATTCATAGCAACTTTACGTCTAACTCAAAGTTTTTATTTCCCCTTAAACTCTCGGTTGCTCAAAATTTGATTTGAGTTGGTTGAGGGTTTAGGTTTTAGAAGATTTTGACGAATAAAGCATCCGAAGACGAACAGGTGACTGACAGATAGCTAATTTAGGAATTCTATTTTAAATTGTTTCTGCTGTGTATTAAGACAATTATGTCTATGTTGCTTTGATCATCCAATGGGGCATCTTCATAAGTCGCTCTTTTGTTGTAAATTATATCTGATCAATGCCTGAGATACATTTAGGGATTTTTGTAACTTGGATATACTATTATCTAAAATGTAATCACTGAAAATTATTGTTTTTGAAAATCTGTGATTTTGTTCATATTCAAGTGCTTCTGATATTATGGATACCATTAACATCGTCGTATTTCATCACCAGAAGTTAATACTGTGATGACTGCAACATGCATAGCGCTTAGCGTTTGGCCTCCAGATGTGGGATGTTACGTTCACCTTCAAAAAGATGGAAGTATCTTTAATCATACCTATTAGTTATCATATGCTGCAAAAGGTACTTATAAACAATGGATTATATCCAATACATTACAAACTTAATTAATTCCAACAAACGAACTTGGTAAACCATTCATAAATGTCACATACAACGAAGATCAAAAATATTAAAGAACAATAATTATTACTAAATAAGAAGAAGAATTCTCCTAGCAATAATCCATAAATAAATTGGTTCTAAGTGCTTGAACTCACATACGGTAAAACACAGGCTCCAAAAAAATTATGAATTCACGATTGATAAACTTAATTATCATGATATTATTATGTATTATTAAAAAGTAAATATTAAATTAAATGTCTTTAGTGTCCCTTAATAAAAAAATTAAGAAAAACCATCTGATCACTTCTGGATTTTACTACCTCAAAAATCCAAATATGTCATTTCATATATGAAGTACTTAGTTTCAAATTATCGTCCTTACTTATTTGCTTGTTTTATTTAATATTCTTTTATTGTTAAATTACGTGCTATCACCTTGATTACTATTTTTCATTCTTTTTAGTATAAATTTGAATTTAATATGATAATGAATGCATGTAGGTACTTATAGAAGAAACAGAAGAAAAGAGGAAATTGGACAGTAGTTCTAGTGGTAATGTTGGAACACAAACAACGTTTCATTTTAGGAAGGTGACACCGATTGTAGAGAAAGTTACTTGGGTGGTTGAAATTCTTGAACCAGATGCATAGTTTACGATGGTCCTCAAAATGGAATGTACAAGCTGTGTGAATTTTCTGATGGAGGCTTCATTATATGGCCAGGGCTTTGTATTCGGTATCTATATACTTTAACTATGAACTATGTTTTATTTTTATTATTGCAATTGGTATTAGTATGAAATTGGTAAACTATGTATTGATAACTTAATTGTGTATTGAACTTCTTTTTTGTTAACTGATACTCTGTTTTATTATTGCTTAAGAATATTGTTTACTGACATTGATTCGGTTATAATTTATCAAATTAAGATAATATTTCATATTAAATATAGTCTACATTATATCTTTTAACATTCACATTACCGATAAGTGTTTATTTATTTGTATTTATTTGCAACGCTTATAAGCGTTGGAAGATATTTTTCGCCAACACTTATAAACGTTGTTCCAACGCTTACAAGCATTAGAATATATTATTTCCCAACGCTTATAAGCGTTGGCAAAAAAATCTACCAACACTTATAAGCGTTGCAAATAAGTGCTCGCACCTTTATGGCGACATATATGAGTGTTGCTGAAATTCTTGGCAACACTTATACTCGTTAGGAATCCTCCGTTTTGGTGTAGTGAAAGTGTTGTTGATGAAGAGCATGAGTATGACATATGATTCAATCTCGGAGACCGGAGGTGTTCGACTTAATGGTTAAGATTCAAGATACCTTGTGATTTTAGATTTTGAGTTCCAATCGAAGATTTATTCCAAATGGATGGAAAATTTAAGTCTGTATGTTGTAGTTGTCCAGAAGTAAGTTTTGCTAAAGTGCATTCATTGATCATCTCTTTAATGGAAAATCGGATTTTTATTTGAATAACTAATGTCAGTTCCTTAGTCTAAAAACTTATCAGAGAATTTTTATAAAGTATATTTTAGTAACGCCTTTGATTTGTGAAAAATGGGTTTTAAATGGTTTCTTTTTCCAAAGATTTAATTTTTAAAAATTCTTTTGGGAAGTCTGAAAATTTTATTTTCAAAGAAACACTTATACCACTAGGTTGGCCATGTTGAGAAATTCTTAGTTTATAAAAGAGTAATTTTTGAAATCCTTATATATAAAGGCTTGATATTGATTTTTGGGAAGAAAATAGTCTTCCAATTTGGGAAATTTGTGTTTTAAAAAGCTTTTTGGAAACCCTAAAATATTTATGTATATAAATTTAACTTTTAAGGGAAGTTTTAGCATGAAATGGTTTCTATTATGCAGAAACAAGGGTAAAGGAGTACATATTATGCTTCGTGATTTTTCAATCCAAAAAATCAAGGTTTTTAAATTTTCTCTCTTTATGGTACAGACAAAATAGGAATGGCATCGACTTTATTGGGTTATGTAGTTTAAAGTGTTGTTGAATCCACCAGCTATTGGAAGAAATATTTTCTTCTGAAGTAGGCACGAAGCAGCAGCTGGAATATTTTTGGTTTTTGAAAGTGTTGTTAGTCGCAATAGTTTTGTTGACGTTATTGCAATCTTGTCAAGGAATGGTCTGCACAGTAAGGTAGACACCGTCATATGAAAGGTATAACTTTTTTGGTTGGGTTAAGCTGAAGATGTTGTATGGAATGTTTATTAGAATATTAATTAATTTAACCGGCCCTGTTGGGTCTAGGTTCAGGCCATGTCCAAATCTGGGCTAGCAGTTGACCGGGTGACCTAATAGCGGTCAACCGCTATGTGGATTCGGGCCGAACTCGAACCTAAAACTATACTATATGTTGCGTCCAAACCTTCAACCGCTGCACCCCTTCACTCTCTTTCTCCTCTTCAATTTTTTTTAACCAAACTTATTTCCATCTCCCCTTTCCTTCACTTAACCAAAGCCTCTCTCCTCCATTGCTCCATCAACCGATGTCAAATCGTTGCGCATCAGATCTCTCCCCACCACTACTCTGTATCTAAACCCTTTTCTCCCTTTTTCCAACTGCCTCTTAGCCTCTGGCACCACCATACACTGGCGGCTCATCTTATCGTCATCCCGGTCTTACTCTATAGGAAGCCTTTTGGCTTGACTAGAGCGAGCGGAAGATCGCCACCTATCTTGGAACGGTGGATTTTGATTTTCTTCATGGGTGCCTAGTGAAGTTTGGAGATTTTTCCGCTCATGGGCTTGAAGAGCCTTTCGTCACAGCATGACTTGCATTAATCCTCCACTTCGAGGCTTATGAAAAGGAATATTACCCTTGCCGCGTCCGCTTTTCGATGCAAAGATGGCGTAGAATTTTGATGATGGCAACATCAACATTGAGTCTGAGGTGAAGGAAGCTTGGATTGAGATGAAAAATGATGATCTTGTTGGGATTTTGGAGATATCTACAGTAGGTGAGATTTGGATGACGTAGAAATGACAAGCCCTAAGATTCTACAGTGGATCTTTTCTAGAAATGTCGATGATTGGAGGACCGAAAATTTGCGATTGATGACTCGTCTTGTCATGCGCATCATTCAGTACAACATCATTTTGAAGATGGGGATCCTTGACCAGATCTACACCCGAGTGCAAAAATGATTTTATGCTATACTTAAAGGTGTCGCAGTCAATTAAGCTTGTGTCTTGATGCTCCAAATGGTCGATCAAAGAGTTGGTTCCTTGAGGACTCACTTTACATATTGCCACTTGCTCATGTGAGTGGGGATTACGAGGTGAATTTAAGCGGAGAACCAGTAGTGAGGAAGGCCCCTCCTGCCATCGACCGAACACCATTAAGAGGATGAATATTTGTAACGACCCAGAAATTTTAACGATTTTAATAACGTAATTAATTAAAATTTTCTTGTAATTAACTAAATTCTTCTCAAAATTAAACAAATAGATTTTTGCAATGAAAATTTGATATTTGACTTAAGTCTATTTAAACGCGGCAAGTGTAAGATTTTCATCCACAAATTAGAAAGTTGGCTCTGTTGTGAAATTTTCAATTTAAAATTTAAAATCAATTAAGTTTGATGAAAATAAAATATTTTTGAAATTTGAATATTTTTATCTAAGAAAAATGTTTATCGTTTTCTGAGTGAGATGTCATATTTCGTTTTGCCAAATTCGGACTGCACTAGCTCCGTTTATATTATTTTCGGCGTTGTAGCGACAGTTCTGGCAGTGAATATCGACTTTTGATAGAATGATCGTATCACTCATATATTTGTACCATTCTGTTCGTCTCGTCGTGCTTATCTTGGTAGTATATTTATTTCTGTATTTCGTCGTCTGATACATGGCAAAATCCATGAAACGGTTAGCCATATCGGTACTCATTTTGATTCTTTTGGGCTTTCTGTGTCCTTTCAATGGTCAACCGCGAGATGCTAATAGTCACTAACCATTTAAATTCCTAGAATTTAATATGTGACCTTTTATTATTCTCACCGGTTGCCTTATTTACTAATTTGGTTTCGTCATCTCATATCCGTTCACTTCTTATCCCCCTTCTTTGCCCTATCTTATAAAAAATAATATATATATATATATAATATGGTGTTCATATAATTGAAACTACCTGCTTTCCTTTTTGTCACGTTCGGCTTTTATTTCGCACCGCCACTGGCCCCATCTAGCCTCCATGTCGCTCCGCCTTTTCCCCTCCACCTCGAACTCCATCCGACCAGATCCACACTCCATCACCCACCAGCAGCCTCACCACAACCATAGACCACACTGCATCCGGCAACATCACCAATAACACAACAACCCCAGCGCCACGTGAGCTGACCCGTCCCTTCATACATAGCAGCCTCTACTCATCTGCCCCTTCCTTTAACCTCCGCCATCTCCTCCATTTCACTATGACAGCCATCGCCGAGAGCTTATCTTCCCATTACAACAGCCTAATCACCACCAGAGAACCCAAACAAAGCCTTGCTCAAGCCACCCGAAGCCACAGCGCCTATCTCTCCAGCCGATCTGACTTCCCACTGACCACCACTCCAACCTTTCCACTCGACTATCGCCTCACACCCTTCTTCCAACACCGCGTCGAACTTCCTTAGCCACAACTGTCCCCATAATGAGCACAGCTGAAAGTGTCTCTCCATTCAACCCATGACCCCATCTCTCCTCTGCATCTCATCCATACACGCTTGCAGCAATACCAGACCCTTCTCCATGCACTAACACCTCATCTTCCCCATCACAGCAGTCGCCCAAGCATGCAGCAGCCGTACCTAGCTATTTCCCTTCTCTTCTACTATTATATATATGTAGATTTATATATTAGTTTATATATATAAGTATATATGAGTTTATATGTGAGTTGTTCATGTTGGTGATAGCCTGCTCTGTCAACCCCATGTCTTCCTCTTAAAACCAATACTATTTTACTTTGTTGGATATTTTGAATGTGAACTCTCATAGAAAAAAATGTATGTATATATATTTCATATTTTTTGTTTCCATCTGTATCTAGCTAACTTTCATTTTTTTTCATCAATTTCTAGTTCTTGTTGCTTTGCTTGCCGCTGTCGAATTTGTCGCAGCAGCTTCTTGCTTGTCGTTATCCCGCTAGTTAGTGTTCATATCCGTGTGTGTGTCTCTTTCTTCGTTCTAGCTGTCCTTTAGCCTCGAAAGGTAAGGATCACTCTTGATTAACATTCTTATATTTAGTAAATTAATTTCACATGAAATGACAATTGAAATATGTTGTTAAATTTGAATTGATTAGTTATTAAATTGTTAAATATGATATGCTATTATTTAAATTTATTCACCTATGATTGATATATGGCACCATAACCTGTTGAATATATATATATATATATATATATATATATATATATATTATATTTAAATTGTTAATTTTGATCATATTTTCCATTGATATCTATGTCATTTTATGCTATTAGTATTTATGTTCTCACTCTAGAAGTTCCTTGTTAGTTTAGGAAATCCCTATGGGTTGATATGATACATACCTGAATGTTCTTATAGATTATGGAAAATCGTTATGGGTTGAACCCAAAAACTTAAGCGATTTTATTTATTTTAAAATTTTCGGATTGCAGGTTGAAATGATATATACCTATAAATGTTTAAATTATTATGGATTGAAATGATAAATATCCTTATCACTTGACCATAGGATATAAAATTATATACAGACACCGTTGGTCCATTTTGAAAAAAAATGATTTTCAAGTTTTGAAAGGAAATATATGGGTTTTACTAAATATTGATTTTTAAAAATATAATATATAGATTTATATTATTATATATGTAAAATTTAGATTTTTAAAATTATATGTTTTGGAAATTTTAAATAATAAGTTAAGTTTTAAACTGTAAATTATAAAATTTTACTTAAAACTTTATTATTTTTAAATATATAAAACAAGATTTAAATAAATTTAATAATAAGATTTAATTTAATAAATTTAATATAATTAAATTTAATATAAATTAATTTAATTAGTATATATAATATGTTTAAGTATTTATTTAAAATTATGTTAATATTTTAAAAATAGATTTTGTAACAACTTTAATAATAGTTGTTGGAAAGATAAATTAAAGTTGACTTGAAATTTAAATTGGTTAATAATTGAATTTAAATAAAAATTGATTCGAAACTTATTAATTTTGAGATTTTAAAGACATGATTTTATAACTAGGTTTAATTAAAGGGGAGTAAACGAATATTTTTCGATTTAAATAAAACTAAAATTGGATATTTAATTTTGATTTAAATTTGAATTTGATTAAATGCTTAGTGATTAGGTGAATATTTCATAATTAAATATAATTCAAGTTAGATATTTAATTATTGATTTTGTTTTAAATTTATAATCTGGGATTTTATTTAAATGGTTATAAAAAAAATGATTAAGTGGATATTTCAAATTTAAATAAAAATAAAGTTGAATTTTGAAATGTAAATGAAATTTATCAAATTGAGTTATTGCAAAATGTTTGAATATTTAAATTTTGAAACCTATTGAATTAGAAGTGGTTTAAATTTGTAGTTCAAACCTGGATTTGAAATCGATATAAACTTAAAATGGTTTAATGAGAATTTGAACTAAACCTTTAACCTTTTAATTGAAATTGTTGAACTGAGATTGATTTAAATTGAATTTTGGAATTAAAGTTGATTCGAATTGATTTGTGAAATTGGAAGAAACAAATTCTAAATTGAAACTATTTTCGATATACATATTTTAATATATAAACTATTTCAATATATAAACTATTTTATTCTATAACCTATTTTTAAATATATAAACTATTTTTAATTTTTAACTATTTCAACATATATATACTATATTCAATATTTAAGCTGTTTAAGTTGGAACTATTATGATTTTGATTTAATGTATTTAAATGCGAATATTTTGATATGATAGTTCAAACTATTTTATGGTTATGATTTTGGAAGTGAATATGATTTCGAAAGTTATTTGATTTTGAAATGAATATGATATTTTGATATGAAGTATGAACTGTTTGAAATATAAAATAACCACGGTGTGAAATAAGCGTTTGGTTATTAAAGAGACCAGAATCGGATATTGTCATACTCTCTACCAGTACTGTAAACCACTTTAACAACTATGTACGTGGTGGAGATTCCAAAACGATGTAGGATGGTTTGGTGATGTCTATATGAGGTATGAACACAGCCCTGAATCTCTCGAGTCAGCTTGATATGGCTAAAACAAGAGCTATATCGGGCCAAGTGGGGTCGCTCCCCCTATCGGGCATATTTCTTCGAAGTCATTCTATTACTTTGGGATTTGATTCAGTGCACCTTTGATTTAGGAGTGTGTCTCAAGGTGGACAGTAGTAGTTGCTATGCATTACCGCCAGTCCGGGAGTGCAAACGGTAGAATCCTACCCTGGCATTGTCTCACGTGCCTTATCACATGCCTTATCGAGCCCATTACGAGTTTGGTTTGTACCGTACCTATGGAGTGCCCTCTGATAGCCCTCTAGTTTATGGAGAAATTACGGTAGTGTATAGACTACGGGAATATATAAAAATGTGTTATGGGGATATGAGTAACGCCTTAACGCTATTTTAATATTTTACTTTATTGTAGACATTATCTATATAGCGTATTGTACTATGTATGTAGATAGTTTAACGGATCCTTAAAGGATGGTATCCCCAAACATCCTTTAAGTTATATTGCATTTCACTTGGACATTTCACTTGAGTTGATTTACTTATATAAGAATGTTAATCCTGACTCAAGTGTTTTTGTGTTTTGCTTTATGCTCGGGTCAGACTGAATGTCACAGCATTTGAGATTCACCTTTGAAATTTGGAACTTTGCTTGAAGATCTATCTTATATCTATTCCGCTTTCAGTTATTTCTGTTAATTGTTTATATTCAAACTTGTCAGTTGCTTTTGTATTGGTGACTTTTTTGTATTTGAGATTTCTTTTGTATTTGTTTCAGACTTTGATGTTCTGTAGTAACTTCATGAACTACTATTTACCTATTCCACTGCTTATTGTTATATTACTCTGTGTCTGTGATTCTGTGATTGATTTTATTTACTGTATATGCTAAGTTTTGCCAAATACAAATTAACAATATGTTGTTTTGAGCAATTCATGTCTAACATGTGTGGATGATTATCGATTTGAATGGTTTGAAATAGCAGATCGTTACATGTGGTATCAGAGCCCTGGTTTAGGCAAAACTTAGCATATTCTTCAAATAGCAATTCGATTTGTTCTAAATCCATTCTTATCTTTTCTGTTCGTATTCTTCTTGATACTAGAGCATCTCATTGCTTTATTCTGTTGGTCTCTGTATTAAATTTGAGCACCTCTTGTAACCTCAATTGACAACTTCATCCTTCTGTGTGACTAATCACATCGGGGATCCCGCCAACCTTAGTATGATTTGTAAAGGGGTGAAACTCCTTTACAACATGCGTCGATTCACCAGAGATTCCTACGTCCTCGGCTATGATGTTGTTATTTCTTGCAAAGCCCGAACCATTTCTCTAGTAGACGATCAGGGTAATTCTCTTGTGATTGAATGTCGATTACCTCAAGTTATGCAGGCAGTTTTATCTTTCGCTTGATTCTCAACCTAGTGATATTAACACCACCCCTGTTGTCCAACTATTTTCGGATGTTTTTGGTAAAGTCACTTCTCTACCTCCTAGGTGGGAAATTGAATTCCATATCGATCTTATTCTGGACGAATGGTTTCAATGAATGTTTAGTCATGCCCTTTGGATTAACCAATGCTCTTGCATTCTTCGTTGATCTCATAAATCGCGTTTATCATGATGTTATCAACAGGTTTGTCTCCATTTTCGTTAATGATATTCTCGTTTTTCTAAGTTCCGGATAACCGGGATAAGGTCGCCGCGATTAATATAAGTATATCCATCTTTCCTCTTTTGCAATTTAATTATCTTTTCGTCCTTTCGAGCCTATCGTCGTAGTTGGAATTCTCTTCGATTAGGGTCCCTTTAAATTTGAACCTCTATCCTTGTTCTAAAATCCATTCTTGAACCATCCTATGAGAGAACGTATCTGTAATTGATATAAAAATGTTTTATATTGTGTTATTTGAGCTGTATAAGTTTGAATTTTGGTTTTCGATCGATTCGTCTAGCCAACGCTATCGATAGGAATTCCAAAGCACCTAAACAGAGAAAATTGCACAATATTGTTTTCAAAATTGGTAAATGAAATAATTTTATATGTAATTATATTATATATATAAATATATAATTTTCTGAAAATTAGATAGTTAAATGAATTGGTTGAAAATAAATGATAGTACTAGATTATCATTTATTGTTTTGGCAGCATTCTTAAACTGTTACCTATTGTTGCATGTTATAACGAGTAGAAATTTTTATAAACATGGTTTATAAATATGATTTGCAAATGAAATGAATTTAAATTAAGGATTTGAGAATTTAATTTCCAGTGCTTTCAAAATTTGGTTTTCAAAGTTTTGAAAAATATATTATTTGAACGTATTTTTGAATGGAAATTGTTTTAAAGAATTTTTAATGAAGTAAGTCAGTACTCTCCCCTTTTTTCGCTGGAAAATAATTTCGGTGATGACTGCAGCATCATCGACATTCATTTTCGAGTCTTAAGGTGGAGAGACCACTTAGTAGCTTTGGTTACATTTTTGTTTGGAAAATGGATTCGATTTGAATTTCTTGAGTTTGATTTGATGTATAGAATATATATATATATATATATATATATATATATATATTAAAATGATTTGAAGTGAAACTAGAAATTTAACTCTTAAGTTGTATGTTAAGTGATGGTTTTTAATTATTGAAATGAGGCAAAAAAATTAAATAATTGGATTGTCTAAAATGAGAAATGGAATTGAAATAACTTAAAACGGTTAAATTAGGATAAAATTTATTTGTATAATACTCAATTGCATTATAAAACATATATAACTTACCTGGGATATTCAAAAGGTTAAAATGTAATGTGAATATGTAATTGAAGGTGATGCAAAAGAAAAATTAAGTAATAAAAGTGTTCAAGCTAAATTTTGCTTGATAAAACTGTTATAAATAAAAGGAAAAATTTGTATAATGCCCAATTTCATATGGAAACATTTATAAAACTTACCTAGAAAAGTTAAAAGGTAAAGTGAATATGTAATTGAATAGTATACAATATAGAATGTAAGTAATAGGACGTCCAAATGAAATTTTGTTAAGGGAATTTATATATAAAAATTTAAGTGGTTAAAATAAATGTTTGTACACTTAATCTATGTTGCAAGATACGTTAAGTGAAATAAATTGAATAATAAAAGAGAACGATATTTAAATAAATAAATTGAATGCAAATTAATTGAAAGCGAGTTAATTAGAATGATAACAATAAATGGCATGTTAATATTAAACTTCAATAATTTTTTGAAGGGTAAATTAAGTGTTATTGACATTAAAGGAAATATACTACATGAATAAAATAAAATAAATGAAATTTATATGGATTTAAATCAATTGTTTTATCTGGAGCTATGTATTTTGAATTTATCTTTCCTCCTGTTGCTTCTAGTCTCCTATCTCATTCCTTTTTGGGGACGAAAAGTTTCGAGTGAGGGAGAATGTAACGACTTGGAAATTTAACGATTTTAAAATGTAATTAACTAAATTTTTCTTGTAATTAACTAATTTTTTTTTGAAATAAAAAAAAGGATTTCTGCAATGAAAATTTAATATTTGGCTTAGATCTATTTAAACGTACCAAGTGTCAGATTTTCATCTGAAAATATGATAGTTGGCTCTGTTGTGAAATTTTCAATTTAAAATTTAAAATCAGTTAAATTTGATGAAAATAAAATATTTTTGAAATCTGAATATTTTTGTATAAGAAAAATATTTATCATTTTTTGAGTGAGACGTAATATTACGTTTCGCTAAATTTAGATTGCTATAGCTGTTATATTATTTTCGGCATTTTAGCAACAGTTTTGGTAGCGAATATTGACTTTTGATAGGATGATCGTATCACTCATATCTTTGTAACATTCCATTCGTCTCGTTATGCTGATGTCCGTAGTATATTCATTCCCGTATTTCAGCTTCTAATACGCGGCGAAATCCATAAAACGGTTAGCCGTATCGGTACACATTTTGATTCTTTTGGGCTTTCGGTGTCCTTTCACCGGTCAACCGTGAGAAGGTAATAGTCACTAACCATTGAAATTTCCAGAATTTAATATGTGATCTTTTATTATTCGCACTGGTTGGCTTATTTATTAATTTGGTTTCACCCTCTCCCATTCGTTCACTTCTCTTTCCCCTTCTTTGCTCTGTCTTATAAAAAGAAATATATATATATATATATATATAAAAAATACGGTGTTCGTATAATTAAAACTACCTGCTCTCCTTCCTGCTCACGTCCGCCTTTTATTTAGCACCGCCGCTACCCCCATTTGGCCTCCACGTCGCTCTGCCTTTCCCCTTCACGTCGAACTCCCTCCGACCAGATCCACACTCCATCACCCTCCAGCAAGCCTCACCACAACCACAGCCCATGCCGCAGCGGCCACCATCCCCGATAACACAATAAGCCTAGCGCCACGTGAGCCAACACATCCCTCCATACACGTCAGCCTCAACTCCTCAGCCCCTTCCTTCACCCTCCGCCATCTCCTCCAATTCACTGTGATAGCCACCGCGAGAGCTTCTCTTCCCATCACAATAGCCTAATCACCACCAGAAAACCCAAACCCAGCCTTGCTCAAGTCACCCAAAGCCACAGCGCCTATCTATCCAGCCAATCCGACTTCCCACCGACCACCACTCCGACCTTTCCAATTGACTGTCGCCTCACACCCTTCCTCTAACACTAAGACAAACTTCCTTAGCCGCAACTGTCCTTCCAGTGAGCACAACTAACAGTGCCTCTCCATTCAACCCACGACCCCATCTCTCCCCTGCATCTCAGCCGTACACGCTTACAGCAATACCAGACCTACCTCCGTGCACTGACACCTCGCATTCCCCATCATAGTAGTCACCCAAGCATGTGGTGGTCATGCCTAGCTATTTCACTTCTCTTCTACTATTATATACATGTGTGTGTGTGTGTGTCTGTGTGTAAGTTAATATATTAGTTTATATATATAAGTATATATGAGTTTATATGTGAGTTGCTCATGTTGGTGATAGCCTGTTATGTCAACCCCACATCTTCCTCTTGAACCCACTACTATTTTACTTTGTTGAATCTTTTGAATGTGAACTCTTATAGAAAAAAAGAAAAAAAGTATATATATTTCATATATTTTTTGTTTCCACCTATATCTAGCTAACTTTGATTTGTTTTCATCAATTTCCAGTTATTGTCATTTTGCTTGAAGCTGTCATATTTGTTGTATCAGCTTTTAGCTTATCGATATTCCGCTAGTTCGTGTTAGTATCCGTGTCTCTTTCTTCGTTCTAGTTGTCCTCTAGCCTCGAAAGGTGAGCGATCTCTCACGATTAACATTCTTATAGTTACTAAATTTATTTCAAATGTAATGACAATTGAAATATGTTGTTAAATTCGAATTGATTAGTAATTAAATTGTTAAATATGATATGTTATTATTTAAATTTATTCACCCATGATTGATATATGGCACCATAACCTGTTGAATATATATATATATATATATATATATATCGAAATTGTTAATTTTGATCATATTTTCCATTGATATGCTATGTCATTTTATGCTATTATTATTTTTGTCCTCGCTCTGCAAGTTCCTTGTTAGTTTAGGAAATCCCTATGGGTTTGAAAAGATACATACCCGAACGATCTTATAGATTAGGGAAAATCGTTATGGGTTGAAATGATAAACCCAAGCGATTTTGTTGATTTTGAAATTTTGGAATTGCGGGTTGAAATGATATATACCCGTAAATATTTAAATTACTATAGATTGAAATGATAAATATCTGTATCACTTGACCATATGATGAAAAGTTATATACGGACACTATTGGTCCATTTTGAAAAAAATGGTTTCCAGGTTTTGAAAGGAAATAAATGGGTTTTAATAAATATATATTTTTAAAAATATAATATATATATCTATATATAGATTTATTTTATTATATATGTAAAATTTAGATTTTTAAAAACACATGTTTTGGAAATTTTAAATTACAAGTTAAGTTTCAAATTGTAAATTATAAAAATTTACTTATAACTTTATTATTTTTAAATATATAAAATAAGACTTAATAAATTTAATAATAAGATTTAATTTAATAAAATTTAATATAATTTAATTTAATTAGTATATATAATATGTTTAAGTATTTATTTAAAATTATATTAATATTTTAAAAATAGATTTTGTAATAACTTTAATAACAGTGGTTGGAAAGATAAACTAAACTTGACTTGAAATTTAAATTGGTTAATAATTGAATTTAAATAAAAATTGATTTGAAACTTATTAATTTTGAGATTTTAAAGATATGATTTTATACTTGATTTAATTAAAGGGGATTAAACAAATATTTTTATATTTAAATAAAATTGAAATTGGATATTTAATTTTGATTTAAACTTGAATTTGAGAATTTATTTAAATGCTTAGTGATTAGGTGAATATTTTAGAATTAGTTATAATTGAAGTTAAATACTAAATTATTGATTTTGATTTAAATTTGTAATCCGGGATATTATTTAAATGGTTATAAAAAATGATTAAGTGGATATTTCAAATTTAAAAGAAATTAAAGTTGAATTTTGAAATATAAATGAAATTTATCAAATTGAGTTATTAAAAATGTTTGAATATTTAAACTTTGAAACCTATTGAATTGGAAGTAGTTTAAATTTGTAGTTCAAACCTGGATTTGAAATTGATATAAACTTAAAATTATTTCAAGAGAATTTGAATTGAACCTGTAACCTTTTAACTGAAATTGTTGAGATTGATTTAAATTAAATTTTAGAACTAAAGTTGATTTGAATTGATTTGTGAAATTGGAAGAAACAATTCTAACCTGAAACTATTGTCGGTATATATTTTTTAATATATTAACTATTCTAATCTATAACCTATTTTAAATATATATACTATTTTTAATTTATAACTTTTTCAATATATATAAACTATTTTCAATATTTAAACTATTTAAGCTGGAACTGTTATGATTTAGATTTAATGGATTTAAATGCGAATATTTTGATATGATGGTTTAAACTATTTTATGGTTATGATTTTGGAAGTGAATATGATTTCGAAAGTGATGGGTAGCTTTTCAAATTACATATATAGAAAAAAATTGATACTAAATTAAATCCTAAATTATTACAAAGAATCCTTGGTACATAGATTAAGCAGATCTGAAACTTAAATGAAATTTAATGACTTCTAAATGAAGTTTAATTTAGCTTACTCATAATTAAAAAACAAAAAAAGCTACCAATGAAATCAATGATGGGTAGCTTTGATACCACTTGTTAGGATTTCAACGTACTTTAGGATTGTTTAATGTTATACCCTAGATCTAAATACGTGATCCATATTGATTTGATTGAGAAGAAATCAGAGGAAGTTAAATAAATTAGCGGAAATCGTACATGAATCCATAGTTGTTGATTGAAAAAGAAGAATGTTAGGTATGATCTTCCAAATTGACACAAACCGCAATCCATTATTTATAATGTTGTAAGTTTCTATTTGACCTTTCAACAAATTAGAATTATCCCGATATCTACACATTAATACCATGACTGTTATATCCTTCGACCTTTTAACTTCATTTCATAATTTGACCACTTTAGTTATGTTTTACACCAAAATAACACAACATAATTTATTTTACATATATGACCCACATGTTGGAATTTTCCAACAGTGTCGACCACATCTTCAAAGATTAACCATTTGTAAGCTCCTAACCATCATAACTGGCATTAGTACATTTTTCCTCCATTGTTTTTCTTTATTTTGTGGCAACCATAACTATCTGCTCATATCTATTTGACATGAGAATTAGGTAGATTGTTAAAGCAATTTTTCAATCTTTTTATTTTACATAAAAGAAATTACATGTCCAAGTATTAACAAAAATTCAGCCATCACCTGTAAAAGTGTTACTTAAAATGATCTCTATGGCGAAAAATATTTCCTATTTTTTCTAGTAGTAAAATTTTACAGGAAATTATTATGAATGACAAAAAATTTCAGCATTTTAGCCTTAAGGACAGACCTTCAGTATTTTAGCATGAAGGACAACTTTCATTTGGTATCAGTTTTTAGTTATTAATAGCATTTTTTAGGTATCAGTTTGTAGTTTCGGTAGCAATTTTTAGGTATCATTTTTTAGTTCGGTAGCAGTTTTGGAAGAATGTTTGTCCTTATGAATAATTTTGGAAGAATGTTTGTCCTTTTGAATAATTTTTAGGAGAATGTTTGTCCTTGTGGTTAAAATATTGATGTCGCGTACTTGAGGCCAAAAAAAATACGAATTTTTGTCCTTTAAATTAGTTCCCCCAAAATTTTAAAGGACAGAAAACTTTACTGATATTATGTTGAATCAGGGGAAGATTTATGGGAGAAAGAATGCTATGTTGAAGAAGTAGGTAATGTGGCTATAGCAGTGCTAAACTGAAGGGAAAGATTGGAACAAACAATATATGTAAGAACATGGTGATTTGAAGCATTGAATAGAGGTAATTTAAAGTTCCAATATTTTGTATTTTGTTTTAAACAATGACTTTTTGTTTCAAGTTGTGGGTAGCTATTTTATATTGCTTAATCTTGGTATTTACTCAGTACTACTTATTTTGTTTTTTGTTACTGCAAAATGAAAAAAGATTATTATGGATTGTTTTAGTGCAGAGAGGACACCAACCTCCTTGTTTTACAGTAATCTTGTACCAAAAACCCACCAATCTATGTGTGGGTTTTTGACCGTTTAGTGTTAAGCTGTGAAGTAGGATAGGAATTCTCTCTCTGTTTTTCTTCATCTTCTTCCTTCTCCTCCTTCTCCCTTTCCTCATCCAACGTGAGAGAGGGATAAAAGGTGAGAATCCATTTATTTCATTTTTTTCAAGCTTGGGTCCCTAAACCAGAATCTGAATGGTTTTTCAGATTTTTTTTCGAGAAATTGTAACGTCCCGCCTTTTCGTACGCTTCAAATCGACACACGTGCCAATTCAAACCATACAGAAGGGCGGATTGTTATAGGGTAAATAAGAAAAACAAGAAAGAAATAAAACAAAACAGAATCTCATAGCGGAAGGATAAAATATAATAATCAAATATACAGTTCATGAAGTAGTTTCTCAAAACATTCAATTATACTTATACAATATATATCACAGTTACACATACCAATAACAATGCAGCGGAATAAAATGGTGTAGTGGAATAATATAGTAGATAATAGTAAAATAAATCTTCTTCCTCGTCCTCCAGATCTAAAGTCTTCGATCCTTAAATGCTCGGACTGACCCGAGCGAATTGAAAAGACAAAACACTCGAGTTAGAACTAAAAGATCTTATGTAAGTTAAATCAACAGAAATAAATATGAGTGCGGTAACTCAAAAGATGTTCGGGATTTACATCTCTTAAGGATCCGTTAAACTATTTACTATGTAGTATATTTCGCTATTATAATAGTGTCTAATTGTAAAATAAACTTACTTTAAAATTGCGTTAAGGAGTGACCCAATATTCCCCTTAACACAAAATATATTCCCATAGTCTATACAGTACCGTAATCTCCCCCGTACTGGTCGTCGTCAGAGAGCACTCCATAGGTATGGTACAAAACCAAAATCGTATAAGACGCGCTAGGGTAGGTGACACGACACAACTAGGCAATGTCAGGGTAGATATACCAATTACGCTTCTGGGTCGGTGGTAACACGCAGCAACTACTACCGCCCACCTCAAACAAAACCCCCAAAAATCAAAAGTGGCCACCGAAAAATCCAAATCAGAGTAGAATAGCGAAGGGATGTGTCCGATAAAAGGTGTTACCTTCTTAACCTGTCGATCGCTCCTGTTTTAGCCACCTTATGCCAACTCACGGGAGTTGGGTCCACGTATTTACCTCAAAGGAAACGCCGCCACCATCCTACTTCATTCTGGAATCTCCACCGCATACACGGTTATTAAAGTGGTTTTCGAAGTTGGCAGAGAGTATGACAACTTCCGATCTCGGTCTCTTTAACAACCAATCGTTATTATAACACCGCGGTTATTTTAAAATAATTTATACTTTAAAACCAGGATAAAATATCCATTACAAACCATTTAAATACGATATCACTTCTTCTTTTACAACCAAACAAATATGATATCATTTCAATATATTCTTTTCTAAAACTCATTTCAAAGTTATAATATTTTAAAACCAAATACTTGAAATATAGCCTTCCACAACATAAAACTTTGAATTTCATAACTTTGAAATATAACTACACCACTTAAAAGGTTTAAATATTAAATTACTTAATAAAATAAATTAGCTTCTTTAATTTCGCAATTAATTCTAATACAGATTTAAATCCTCAAATAAACCATTTCAGATTTCATATATTTCAAAGCTTTAATATTAAATGTTTCAAAACTAAATTTTATAATTCACATATATATCAAATTTACTTTACTATCATTTAGTTTTGAAATATTTAATTTAATCAATCCAGAATCCTTTAAATAGACTTCAAATTTCAACAATTTAATACTCCCTACTTTATTTAGACTTGATATATTCATTTAAATCACCTTAACCCCGAATTTTGTTATAAAACGATATTCTTTTAAAACATAAATTTCAGTAAGTTCCAAATGGACTCTTATTAAATATAATTCTTAATTAAATAAAATTTCAATCAATTTCTCTATCTTCCCACCCTTGATTTATAAAATCAACATAAACTCTATATTAAATATAATTTAAGTAAATATTTATCCATATTATATTCAATAAAATCAAACTTTATTTTATACTTTAAACCAATTTTACACATAGCTTAAAACCAAAAATTTAACTATATATAAAATAACCTTCATCAAATATCCGAAATCAATATCTCATAAAACCATATATAGATTTCTTTACAAAACCATAGAAAAATTATTTCAAAAATAAATTTAGATATATACCGCGGTGCCTGTATATAATTTTCTATCATATGGTGAAGTGATACAGATATTTATCATTTCAATCCGCAATTTAAAAATAAAAATGCGGTTGTATATCATTTCAAACCGCAATCCCGAATGAAATGCAATGCATGATAACTTGTAGTTTCTTCATTATAAAATACAGCATCCATTCATCCAATATCAACCATCAACCATTTATCACAAACATCATCCAATCCAAACAATATCATTAATATATAACAGGAAATAAATAACAGGTATTAACTAACAGTTTATATTAAATAAATTTAATAACTGTTTAACTGGGAGTTTATATGCAATAAATGAATAAATAACAAATTTTACTGGTAGATTATATGCAACGAAAAATTAAATAAAAATTTAATTAAATAAATGCGATTTAACTGAGATGATGAATAAAAGTATGCTAAGCAGTCGTAAATAAATTTCCACTCATATCGTAAATCAATTTAACAAACATAAGAAATTTTAGAAGTTGTGAGTGGGTTAAAACACTCACCTTTTGGATTTAAATCCAATTTAAACCCAAAATTTTGACAGCCTCAGAATTCATCCAAACAAGCGCCAAAATGTCCAAAATTTTGTTAGGATTGCAGTGGAGAAAACCTCGTGTGATTTCGACCTCGTATGCAAAAGTTATAGCATTTAGAACGACTGGAATTTGAAATTTAAAATAAACAAAACAAAAACAACAACTCACGTTCACGCAAGCCACGTCATCATCTTCTTGCCATCGACCACTCGAAATCATTACCAGGCCGAAACCCTAGCTGCCACAACCAATGGAAATTTCGCCGCTACTTCGTGCATTCTCGCGATGATCAGAGATCACCATCGCCACGGCCTCCCTCGGCCGCACCTATGCCTGACACCTCGCCCACTCCGGCCACCCCTAGGCCCGTCGCCGCCGCTGTCTCAAACATGCCAATCGAGGCGCCTCCAAGCTCTTCTGACCAGAGCCGATGACATGGATCGAACCCCCTAGACGTCCTCTACAGCGCAACGCAACCTAATCGTCGTTAGGGCGAAGATCCACCGTCGAAACACCCAAGCCAAAACGAACGGCTAAAAACAAATCGTGGATTCCAGGACAAACGGAGCTTCAAATCAAAAAACGAATTACACCAGAAGATTATGCTCTTCGAAAGCTTCAATATATATTTTTCAAATTTTTCTAAGGAGCTTGAGTTTTTGACTTTGATTTTGAATTGTAATTGGATCTAGGGTTTGCATCCATTGAGGAAAGGAGCTGATGAAATTTTATGCGTAGACAAATGAGAATAGGCGTAGGCTGGGGTTTAGCAAGATATTTATAGGCAAAGTTGAAAATAGGATGGATCGGGTAAGATAGATGTACGCGCCAACGACAAAGTAGCACAAAAAGCCCGTTCTGTCCCCGGAACGAAATTGGATCAACCCATATAACCAAATAGATGTTTTAAAATATTCTAAATGCAATGGAAAAGGTTTCAAGTTCGAATTGCATCGTATGAAGAAGTTATGCTCAAATCAATATTTTTCAAATTGATTTCAATTTATTTCAATTTATCGATTTCAAGGCGTTTCGAGTCCGTACGATCAAATGACAAGTCTGATCGCTACGAAACTTGAAACCCTACAATAATTCACCGTTATGGATCCGATGAAACTGGTTTCTTTGAAATCCAAGTCAGTGGCCAAAATGGTTATTTTTCCATTAATTAAACAAATTAATAATTAATTAATTAATTCAGATTTTAATTTTTATCCTGATAATTGACAAATTTCAACATTTTGAACTTCATAATCATTTACAACGATTTAAACAAATTTAAATGTCAATCTAGAGAAGGTTAATTTATAAGTTTCAATATCAATCCTTAATTTCATTAAATTCACTAATTATAAATAAAATCCCCAAAATTCCATTTAGTTAAATAAGTTAATTAGTATTCCATCCATTCCTGTCAAATAGATGGACTAAATATTTGGTTCAAAACTATTACATAAATTTCTCATATTATCTTTATTTCAAATAACGTATTATTTAACTATATTCAATTTCATTTACTTGCAATTAATTCAGTTATTGAACTTTATATTTCAATTAGATAAATAAAATCTTGGTTTTCAATTTTTTTAAAATCAACCAATTCATGTTATCCTCAAATTTTATCTAAATTTCAATAACGTAATATTTAAACGTTAATTTCATTTATTTTTGCAATAACTTCAATTATTGAATTTTATACTTCAATTAAATTAATAAATATCGCTTTCTAAACTTAAATTTATATTAACAAAACGTTAAATTTGGATTTGTCGAAATTGATTACCAAAGTTTATCTACACATTAAATAAATAAACACCCTATATTAATTTGCCACCTATTTGCTCCTAATTGCATTTATAAGTTCGTTACCTATCAATCCAGGCTATAATTCCATCTATAATGCTAATTTAGTTAGCCTTAATGTTATTACATTAAATCTACATTCAGTTTCAAATAAATATATAATTCAATCCTAATTACTTACCATTTAATCCATTAATTATTGATTACCTTCAAATTAAATAAAATTTGATTCCCAAATATTTGGTTTGATTGCCATCTTTACTATGTCCATATTACTTAACTTCAAATTTACAATTTCACTCCTTAAATCCACCACTTGTTATATTATAAATAAAATTAACATTGGTTACATTTCACATTAATGTAACATTTATTTACATTTATTACAAACTTATTTCCAATTTCAACTAACAATTTAAATAAATAAATAGGCAACCTACCATACACATTACCGTTGCCTTTTTGTCACATAAATAAGCTTTTATTACTTAAAATCAATTTTGGCATTTATTTTCATACTACTAAATTCATTCACTTATGTTCAAATTATAGCCAAACATGACATTTAAATTATTTTATATAAAATTGGAATTTCGTTCAAGTTTATTAATTTATTAACCTTAATTAGAATTTATTACCTTGCATTCTCGTTATTATTTCATATATATGATTCCCAATTATTACTTTAATCTATACTAACATTGATTCATTCAAATTGCACTCATTACGTATTATTTCAACAATTTATTTATAAGTTTGAATCTATTCACAATTTTCACATTTCTATTATTATATAAATTTGAATTCCATTCTATTTAATAATTTTTATTAATAATTCACAAATTCAACATTCCTATGTGTTTCCTATATTAAACTTAAAACCAAGTATGACAATTTTCATTATTTTAATTAATTGCAATATAAATTTTAAATGGTAAATTTTAAGTACAATTGCTACATCTAATTTCTACATTCGCTCCAATATAAATTATAAGATTTTTATTTCTTTCTAAATTTAATTAAAAATCTTATTAATTTAACTCATTTTAATCATCGAATTTTACGGGTCGTTACACTCTCCCCCACTCAAAACTTTTCGTCCCCGAAAAAGAAAAGAAGGGAAAAGAAGAATTAAGAAATCAATATATCTTATTTAAAATATTAAATCTATAAACAAATAAATTTACAAAATTAATTAATTTTAAATAAAATGTACCAATTTATAACCATTAGATCCTTTTATACTTAAACTAATAAAGTTTGGAAAATATTTTCAAAAATTTTCTAAGTCCAAAATTTACGGAAAATTTTGGCGGAGTCTCCTTTGTACTGGGAGGTTCGGGAGAAAATATAATATCAAATATAACAATATACAACATATATTTACCAAAATAATATATATCCCAACCCGAGAAAACAATAGAATAACGCTATAAACCGTAATCCGAAAACGTACCTATTTGTCGGGCAAATTTCGCTTAATTATATAACCAAAAGCAGTAGCAATTGCTTCCATAACCTGTATTTTACTTATATAATCTGATAAGAGTTAGCAATTTATATAGAATGAAATATTGAAGTTGTTTCAACCATAACAACAATAAATGCAAACATCAATCACTTGCAACCAGGCATACAACCATCACATAGAATCAACACATATCAATCATTCATTCATATCAAACAAACAAATAGTTGTTCAGGTTCAAAACTTTAAATTGTACAAAATGAAAAATAACTACTAAGTGTACCCTTCACTCAACAGTCTTAGGTGAAACTAAATAGATTATTCATTCATCCAAACAATTTTAAAGTATCCTTACCCAAACAACCATAAACCAAACAAACAACAAATCCAAACAATAAACTAAGTTTATTCTTGTCAACTTCATTTCATACTATTGTTGTTTGACTTCCTTTTTATACATATAATGGTTTATCCCTTTTTTTCTTCATTTATTTGCAGTATTCATCTTCCTACTTATTTTATAAATAAATAGCTTCAATCATTTACTTAAGTTTATTATCTTTCATTTATACTACTTAATTTCATTTATTTACTTTCATTTATTCTAAATTCATTTGTAATACTTACCTTTCTATTTCAATTAGTAGTCTTTTTCAATTACACTTAAGATTATAATATTACAACATCAAATTCTTATTTATTAAGGAATTTCATTAATTACTTTCATTACCTCAAATTTATTACTTGTATAATATTTATTTCATTTTCTTATTAACATTTCAACCTTTAATATTTGGTAAATCAAACAACAATAGTTTAAAATGAATGTAACAGAAAAAAAAATTAACTTGATTTATTGTTTGGAATTTGTTGTTGTTGGGTCTATGGTTGTTGGGTAAGGATACTTTAAAATCGTTGGGATGTATGAATAATCTATTTAGTTTCACCTAAGACTGTTGAGTGAAGGGTACGCTTAGTAGTTATTCTTCATTCCGTACAATTTAAAGTTTTGAACCAAAACAACTATTTGTATTGTTGATATGAATGAATGATTGATGTGGGTTGATTTTATACGATGGTTGTATGCCTTGTTGCAAGTGATTGTTGATTGTATTGAATTGTTTGTTTGTAGTTGAAATAACCTTAAATATTTCATTTTATATAATTGTTAACCTTTTTAGATTATATAAGTGAAATGCAGGTTTTGGAAGTAATTGCTACTGCTTTGGTTCCATAAAATGAGCGTTAATTGCCCGACTAATAGGTACGTTTCGGATTACGGTTTATAGCGCCATTATATTATTTTTCCCGTGTTGGGATATATATATATATATTATTTTGAAAAATATATGTTGTATATTGTATTTTTGATATTATATTTTCTCCCGAGCCTCCCTGTACAAAGGAGACTCTGTCGAAATTTTCCGTAAAATTTTGGACTTAGAAAATATTTTGAAAATGTTTTCAAAACTTTATTAATTTGAGTATAAAGGGATTTAAGGGTTATAAATTTAATATTTTAAATAAGATATATTGATTTCTTAATTCTTCTTTTCCATTCTTTTTTCTTTTCGGGGACGAAAAGTTTTGAGTGGGGGAGAGTGTAACGACCCGTAAATTTTGATTAATAAATTTGTTAGTTTAATTTAAATTTTGCAATTAAATTTAGGAAGAAATAAAAATCTTAGAAGTTATAATGAAGCAAATGTTAGAAATTTAAATATAGCAATTGAAATTAAGATTTACAAATTCAAAATGTAATTGCAATCAATTGAGATTGTGAAATTTGTCATACTTGGTTATAAGTTTAAAAAAAGAAACAAACGGGAATATTGAATTAACCAATGAAATGTTAAAATCAGAGGTAGTTGAATGGATTCAATATTAAGTAAGATATTTTAGTAACTGGTTGAAAATATAAACTTAAGTATAATTGAAATGCTACTAGTTTAATATTTTAAGAAGGTAAGTAATATAAATAAATGATTTTAAACTTTAGTAAATGAATTAATGTGCAAAGAAATTGAATTAAACATGAATAGCATGAATAACATGAATATAAATAAATGAAATTATGTAATAATTGATAAATGATGGCATTTATGAATAAAATAAGATTTGTAAGTAATAAAGGAATAATTAGAATAAACATCTAAACCAATGAATAAAAGAAAAAGGTTGTAAGAAGTAAAAAGTAAAGTAAAAGGATACAATATAAGTGAATGCAATCAATAATATGGAAATAAATGCCAACATTGAATTGTGATAAATGTAATTAAATGTTACATTTGTGTGAAATGTAAAGACAATGGTTAGGAGTTGTTAAAAGGGGTATATTAAAGCAATGAATGAGAAAAACGAATCAATTAATATATATATATATATATATATATTTCTTTCTTCAGTATGTTGCATAAGATTTGGAAATCAAATTGCAATTAAAGGAAATTAGGCAGTACGATATTTGGAAATAAAGTTAAGGGTACAACTATTATAAATTACCTAATTAATTGGTCAATGAATTTATTTGAAATAAAGTTCAAATTATGTTAATTGATTAATACGTAAAGTATGTGAAGAAATTAATAGAATGAAAATTTTAACGTTGAAAATTTTATAGAATGTAAAGTATTTAAAAACCTTAATTAATGTGTTCAATGGATAGAAGTACACATTTAAAAACGTAATATTCATTCAAATTAAAATGTAAATAGGCGTATATTGATGTAAGAAAATAAAATTAGCATCGAATATGGAATACCTATTACCTGGAATCAAATTGTAAAATGGTAATTGATTTGAAATCTGTAAAATGGGAATAAATTCAAAGTTACAACTAATTGATGGAATAAAAAGGGATAAACTGTAATTTGATAATTCAATGTGAATTATACCCATAAATTGTCAATTTATTGAATTGCAAGATTTTAAATAAATAAACGGTTTTATTGAGATTTCTATGATAATTAATGAAGTAATGTGAAATTAATTGCCATTAATTGCCCTAATTTGTGCAGTTAGGGTAGATTTGATTTGTCATTAAAAATGGTTAATTCTATAAGATGTAATGAATGTTACTTTTATTTATAATATGAGGACTGGTTGATTTAAGGAGTGAAAACCAAGATTTATTAATTTATTTATAATTTGAAACCTAATAAGTGGATTTATTGCAATTAAGTGGAATATAATATTAAAATATTACATAAATGAGGATTTAGATGAAAATTGAGAATGTTAATATAATGGATTTTGATTCCAACATTTATTTCATCTGTTTGTAATAATGAATTTGAATAATATGAATTAAAATTTGATTTTTGAAATTTTAATTTATAATTTCTAAATTTAACGAAATTGGAATTTAACGCTAAAATTAATGATTGAATCAACATTTAATTGAGATTAAAAATTTGTTTAAATCATTGAAAATGTTTGGAAATTTATAAAGTGACAAAGATTGCAAATTTCAGAATTTAAACGAGAAATTTGATTTAATTAATTTATTGTTTATTTATTTAATTAATGGAAAAATAGTCATTTTGGCCACTGACTCGGATTTTGACGAAACCAGTTTCATCGGATCCGTATCGGTAAATTATTGTAGGACTTCAAGTTTCGTAGCGATCGGGCTCGTCGTTTAATCGTACGGACTCGAAACGCCTTGAAATCAATGAAATTGAAATCAATTTGAAATCGATTTGAAAATATTATTTTCAGCATAACTTCTTCATATGATGCAATTTGAACCTGAAACCTTTTCCATTGAGTTTAAAAAAATTAAAACACCTATTTTGATATATGGGTTTACCCAATTTCGTTCCGGGTCATAACGGGCTTTTTGGGCCACGTTGTCGTTAGCGTGTACATCTATCTTATCTGATCCATCCTATTTTCAATTCTTCCTATAAATATCCTGCTATAAACCCTAGCCTCCCTAATTCTCATTTTCCTGTACGTAAATTCATTCTATTCCTCCTCCTCCTCAATGGCAGACAAAGCTCTATATTTACAGATCCAATTTCAAATCAAATCCAAAGCATATATTTCAAAGTCTTTAGAAAAATCTGGAAAAAATATATGTTGAAGCTCTCGACGCGTAATTCACTGGTGCTGTTCGTTTCTCATTTTGGATTGTCGTTTGATCAGTAAAAATTGAGGAATTTTCGGGCGTTCGTTGACCGTTGATGAACTTTGATGGATTGACAAATCGTTGGTACCATGGCGTAGAGGGGACCGAGTGCTGCTCATCAGAGTTGTTGATTCGTCGAATCAACGGCTAGAACGTCGTGCAAAATTCATTTAGGGTTTAAGTGGAGGGGCGGCAGCTGTATGTTTTGGCATCGATTGGCGATGACTCGAGTATGGGTGGAGGCGGCTCGAAGTGGGGATGATGGCATGTGCTTCACTCTCGGCACGGCGGCCCCCACAGCGGCGCGACGGCGCGATTGGAAATGACGGCTGCGTCGAATTTTACTGTGGAAGTTTGGGTTGCGTGGGCGAGAAGGTTTCACGTGAGAAATGGAGATGACGTGTCCGTAAGTTTGTGTTTATTTTTAATTTTAAATTTCAATGTTAAAATCTTAATAACTTTTTCATGCTTAGTCCGTTTTACGTGCGGTTTCATATTGAAATTCCGGATCTTTTGGAGCTAGTTTGGACGAATTCTGAGGCGGACAAATTTTTAGGTTTAAATTCGATTTAAATTCAAAAGGCGAGTGTTTTAACTCACTCACAACTTCTAAGATTTCTTATGTTTGTTAAATTGATTTATGATGTGTTTAGAAATTTATTTATAGCTGTTTGGCATATATTTCATCATTACCTCAGTTAATTTGCATTCATATAATTTACTTGTTATTTAATTCATTATTGCATATAAACTGCAGTTAAATTTTTAGTTAAATTTATTATTGCATATAAACAGATAGTTAAATTATTAGTTAATTTATTGTGCATATAAACTGCCAGTTAAATTTTTAGTTAAATTTATTATTGCATATAAACAGATAGTTAAATTATTAGTTAATTTATTGTGCATATAAACTGCCAGTTAAATTTTTAGTTAAATTTATTATTGCATATAACCAGATAGTTAAATTATTTGTTAATTTATTTGCATATAAATTGCGAGTTAAATTATCAGTTAATTTATTTTGCATAATAAACTGCTATTTAATACCTGTTGTTATTATCCGTTCTATATTGATGTTATTGATTGAATTTGATGATGATTGAAATAAATGGTTGATGGTTGATATTGGATGAATGGATGCTGTATTTTGTATTGTTACAAACTGCAAGTTATTATGCATTTTATTGCATTCGGGATTGCGGTTTGAAATGATATATAACCGTAAAAAATTTAAATTACGGATTGAAATGATAAATATCCGTATCACTTGACCATAGGTTAGAAAATTTTATACAGGCACCGCGGTATATATATCTAAATTTATTTTTGAAATAGTTTTTCTATGGTTTTGTAAAGAAATCTATATATGGTTTTATGAGATATTGATTTTGGATATTTGATGAAGGTTATTATACAAATAGTTAAATTTTTGGTTTTAAGCTATGTATAAATTTGGTGTAAAGTATAAAATAAAGTTTGATTTTATTGAATATAATATGGATAAGTATTTATTTAAATTATATTTAATATAGAGTCATATTATTTTTATAAATCAAGGTTGGGAAGGTAGTGAAATCGATTGAGATTTTATTTAATTAAGAATTATATTTAACAAGAGTCCATTTGGAACTTATTGAAATTTATATTTTAAAAGAATATTGTTTTATAACAAAATTCGGGGTTAAGATGATTTAAGGGAATATATCAAGTCTAAATAAATTCAAGGAATATAAAATTGTTGAAATTTGAAGTCTATTTAAAGGATTCTAGATTGATTAAATTAAATATTTCAAAACTAAATGGTAGTAAAGTAAATTTGATATATATATATATGTGTGTGTGTGTGAATTATAAAATTTAGTTTTGAAACATTAATATTAAAGCTTTGAAATATATGAAATCTGAAAAGGTTTATTTGAGGATTTAAATCTGTATTAGAATTGATTGCGAAATTAAAGAAGCTAATTTATTTTATTAAGTAATTTAATATTTAAACCATTCAAGTGGTGTAGTCATATTTCAAAGTTATGAAATTCAAAGTTTTATGTTTTGGAAGGCTATATTTCAAGTATTTGGTTTCAAAATATTATAACTTTGAAAGGAGTTTTAGAAAAGGATATATTGAAATGATATCATATTTATTTGGTTTAAAAAGAAGAAGTGATATCGTATTTATATGGTTTTGGAATGAATATTTTATTCTGGTTTAAAGTATAAACTATTTTGAAAAGACCGCGGTGTTATAATAACGTTTGGTTGTTGAAGAGACCGGGATCGGAAGTTGTCATACTCTCTGCCAACTCCGAAAACCACTTTAACAACCGTGTACGCGGTGGAGATTCCAGAATGAAGTAGGATGGTGGCGGCGTTTCCTTTTGAGGTAAATACGTGGACCCAACTCCCGTGAGTTGGCATAAGGTGGCTAAAACAGGAGCGATTGAGGGGTTAATTAAGGCAGCACCTTTGATCGGACACATCCCTTCGATATTATACTTTGACTTTTGGATTGATTCGGTGGCCACTTTTGATTTTTTTATTTGGAGGCGTGGCTTGAGGTGGGCGGTAGCTGCGGCTACGCGTTACCACTGACCCGGAAGCGTAATTGGTATATCTACCCTAGCATTACCTAGTTGTGCCGTGTCACCTACCCTATCGCACCTTGTACGAGTTTGGTTTTCTCCCGTAGCCCGTGGAATATTTAGGGTAGTCTCCCGATCTGGAGATGCGCTGATATTGGATGGACTACTGGGACTATTACGTGTTAAGGGCTATATGGGTAACCCCTTAATGCTAAGAATTAGTAAGTTTATTTTACAATTAGACACTATTATAATAGCGAAATATACTACATAGTAAATAGTTTAACGGATCCTTAAGAGATGTGAATCCCGAGCATCTTTTGAGTTACTGCACTCGTGTTTATTTCTGTTAATTTAACTTACATAAGATCTTTTAGTTCTGACTCGAGTGTTTTGTCTTTTCAATTCGCTCGGGTCAGTCCGAGCGTTTCTGGATCGAAGACTTTAGCTCTGGAGGACGAAGACGAAGATTTCTATTGTTATTATTTATTATATTCCACTACACTCATATTGTTCCGCTGCATTGTTATATGGTATGTGTAACTCTGATGTATATTGTATAAGTATAGTCGAATATTTTAAAACAGCTTTATAAACTGTATATTTGATTATTATATTTTATCCTTCCGCTGTGAAATTCTGTTTTGTTTTATTTCTTTCTCGTTTTTCTTATTTACCCCATAACAATCCGCCCTTCCGAACGGTTTGAATTGGCATGTGTGTCGATTTAAAGCGTGCGAATAGGCAGGACGTTACATACAACTTATCTATATCCAAGTATACTTAATATAAATTAAAATTTTACTTTTATTTATCAAAATAAATCTGTAGTAAAACTACTACGTTGGCCTTCCCACCTCGAAACCCGGAAATGAACGTTGATGATGCGCGCACTCATCACCGAAATTATTTCCCAGCGACAGAGAGGGGAGTACAAAACTTTTTCTTTCCAACATTTCTTTTTAAAACATTTATTTCAAATTATATTGAAATATTTATATCAGAAAATACTTCTAAAATATTATTATTTTATTCCAAAATCATTTGAACGGAATTTTCCAAAACCTTGGGACTTAAGTTCCAAATTTCCAATTTGATTTATTTTATTTTCAATCTTATTTCACTATTATTTATTAATTTCATTACCTAACAACCAATATAATACAACCAAATATAACCTTTATAAAAATTTACTTTGTATATATAGAAAATATAATAGGCAAAATTATTTCATTCACCTATGTTAAATCCAAATATTATGTCGGTCTGTCCTATTAAGTGTTTAGAAATCCCTATTGATGTCATAGCATCCCATGCATCAACCAGAATTTATAAATACAAAATGGAACAGATTAACATAATATTAAAACCTTTTTATAACACTAACAAGTACGCTCTCTCATATATACACTCAGCGACTCCCATAGGGTATTTCTACCCTATTAATAAAGAGTCAGACCCCACAAAGCTAAGGTTTATCGCTAAACCAAAGCTCTGATACTAGATGTAACGTCCCACCTTTTCGCACGCTTCAAATCGACACACGTGCCAATTCGAACCATACGGAAGGGCAGATTGTTATGGGGTAAAGAAGAAAAACGAGAAAGAAATAAAACAAAATAGAATCTCACAGCAGAAGGATAAAATATAATAATCAAATATACAGTTCATGAAGCTGTTTCTCAAAACATTTAATTATACTTATACAATATATATCAGAGTTACACATACCAATAATAATGCAGCGGAATAAAATGGTGTAGTGGAATAATATAGTTGATAATAGTAAAATAAATCTTCGTCCTCGTCCTCCAGAGCTAAAGTCTTCGATCCTGAAATGCTCGGACTGACCCGAGCGAATTGAAAAGACAAAACACTCGAGTCAGAACTAAAAGTTCTTATGTAAGTTAAATCAACAGAAATAAATATGAGTGCAATAACTCAAAAGATGCTCGGGATTTACATCTCTTAAGGATCCGTTAAACTATTTACTATGTACTATATTTCGCTATTATAATAGTGTCTAATTGTAAAATGTCCGGAATTTTGTTAGGATCGCAGCGGAGAAAACCTCGCGTGATTTCGACCTCGTATGCAAAAGTTATAGCATTTAGAACGACTGAAATTTGAAATTAAAAATAAACAAAACAAAAACAACAACTCACGTTCACGCAAGCCACGTCATCATCTTCTTGCTATCGACCGCTCGAAAACATTACCAGGCCGAAACCCTAGCCGCCACAACCAATGGAAATTTCGACACTACTTCGTGCATTCTCGCGATGATCAGAGATCACCATCGCCACGGCCTCCCTCGGCCGCCCCTATGCCTGACACCTTGCCCACTCCGGCCACCCCTAGGCCCGTCGCCGCCACTGTCTCAAACACGCCAATCGAGGCGCCTCCAAGCTCTTCTGACTAGAGCCGATGACATGGATCGAACCCCCTAGACGTCCTCTACAGCGCAGTGCAACCTGATCATCGTTAGGGCGAAGATCCACCGTTGAAACACCCAAGCCAAAACGAACGGCCGAAAACAGTTTAAATATTATCAAATCAATATTTTTCAATTGATTTCAATTTATCGATTTCAAGGCGTTTGGAGTCCATACGATCAAACGACAAGTCCGATCGCTACGAAACTTGAAACCCTACAGTAATTCACCGTTACGGATCCGATGAAACTAGTTTCATCGGAATCCGAGTTAGTGGCAAAAATGGCTATTTTTCCATTAATTAAATAAATTAATAATTAATTAATTAAATCAGATTTTAAATTTTGTCTCGATAATTGACAGATTTCAACATTTTAACTTCTATCACTTATAATGATTTAAATAGATTTAAATGTCAATCTAGAGAAGGTTAATTTATAAGTTTCAATACCAATCCTTAATTTTATTAAATTCACTAATTATAAATAAAATCCCCAAAATTCCATTTAGTTAAATAATTAATTAGTATTCCATCCATTCTTGTCAAATAGATGGATTAAATATTTGGTACAAAACTATTACATAAATTTCTCATATTATCTTTATTTCAAATAACTTATTATTTAACTATATTCAATTTCATTTACTTGCAATCAATTCAGTTATTGAACTTTATATTTCAATTAGATAAATAAAATCTTGGTTTCCAATTTTTTTAAAATCAACCAATTCATGTTATCCTCAAATTTTATCTAAATTTCAATAACGTAATATTTAAACGTTTGATTTCATTTATTATTGCAATAACTTCAATTATTGAATTTTATACTTCAATTAAATTAATAAATATCGCTTTCTAAACTTAAATTTATATTAACAAAACGTTAAATTTGGATTTGTCGAAATTGATTTACCAAAGTTTATCTACACACTAAACAAATAAACAACCTATATAAATTTGCCACCTATTTGCTCCTAATTGTATTTATAAGTTCGTTACTGTTTGTGTCAAAATTGGGCACAACACTCGTCGGAAGTTTTTTGAAGAGATAATAAATGAAGAAAGTAAATTAAAACGTGGATTATCTAACAAAAACTCCAAATAGCAGGAAGTAAATTGCACAAGAGACAACGATTTAGAGTGGTTCGGCGTTTTGCCTACGTCCACTATGAAGTTTTGTTACTTTATTGCTTGATATTCGGAGAATACAACTTTTTGATGTCAAAGTACAGCAAGTAGCAAGCCAAAATTAAAAATCAAAGGCAGTGGTGGTGCTCTGAAGCAATTCTGGCAGCGTCTAGTCGTGATTTTTCTTCACAATTCTCCGATCCCCTTTCTGAATGACCAGGGGCTCTATTTATAGGTGCTGGAGGCTGATATTTCTCCTAAAATTCGGGAAGACCACTTCTGGCATGTGTGGGGGACCCACATGGCCGAATTCTGGAGATCCGGGCCCACTTTTGGATCGATTCGACCCTTGGTTCGAATCGATCAAAAAAGTGTCCAATCGTGATGAAACTTGGCATGGACATTCTTCTATGTACGTGCAAGCTTCTGTGAAAATTTCATAGCATTTGGACTTGTAGATCTCAAGTTATGATCGATTCAAGATTGCATTTTTAGTTGACATGCGTGCTTCGAATCCATGTTCTTCGAATCGATAGGGTCGAGTCCTTGGCTTCAGCTGCTACAACTTGATGGATTCGATGTGTTGGATTCGAGGGTTATCTTCTTTCGAATCGATGATGTTGGCACTTGTTCAGATCAATCGTTGTTAGCTACTGCAGATCGATTCGAAGTTGCTTCAGTATGTTGGATTCGAAGAACTCTCGCTTGATGGATTCGAAGACAGGAGCACTCTGATGGATTTGAAACAAGGCGTGCCCTCGATGGATTCGAACCTACATTCTTTGGATGGAGTCGAACTGAGACATACATAAATGGATCGAACGTAGATATGTGAGATGGGTTCGAGGCAAGGGCTCGCTCCTGGGTTCGAAGCTATGCGTGCCTTGATGGATTCGAACTCTGATCGATTCGAGCCTGGGTCTCTCGTATGGATTCGAAATAAGGCCTACCCTCCTTATTTTCTTTTTGCGACATCTTGAGTATACGAACTCGGATTTTCCTGAAATTTGGAACGTTGGTTTCTACAGCTTTGCTTGACGTGTCTTATCAATTGTAGCCCGATCCAGACTCGGATAAAATTCATCGATATTTGTAGTTGCCCAACGATCATTCAAAGCTGAAGATGTATGATCATGTTTCTTTCTAGTCAGTTCCTTGGTATCTCGGCCTTGCCAAAAGGCGGGATAACATTTGCCCCCCAAAGTACGTCTTGTGTAAACATGACGTGCTTTGAAAGGCTATAATCTAACGCTGAACAATTGGGACATGCTCTGCTGAAAGCTGTATCCTTTATTGCTGTTATCAACTGTCGTATGATTGTGATCGGTTGTTCGTCGTTGAAACCATGACAAGAGGGATGTCTGATCCCTGTGAATGATAAAGATCAAATGTTAGTCAAACATATGCGTATACGTGTATCACCTTGACTTTGGTTAGCGTTGCGCGATTGCAAGTTGTTGCCACTTTGATTTGTTATCGAATTCTGCATCGGCCCTCTCCTGAACCGATTTGGGATTAGGGTTAACGTATTGTTGTTATAGCCATCTATGATCATCCTTTTGTATCGATCCTCTCCTGAATCGGTGTAAAAGGTAGACCAGTTAATTTTTCATATCGAAGTGTTGTATTCATTTTCATCGACGGTGCTAAATGGATTCGAAGCATGCTTGTTCGAACCGATAGGGTTTCGAATCGATGGAACTGCTGGTCATGGAATAGGTTGTTCGAATCGATAGGATTCTTCAACTCAGTCCTCATTCAAGTGCTTCGAATCAATGCTGTCTTGATGGATTCGAAGTCATGTATTTTCGAATCAATGGTCTTACCTTTGCTCAGTGTTTCATCGAATCGATGGTGCCTCGCATCGATTAAACTGGGATGGATTAGATTGTGTAAAAGATTGGAAGGTAATGGATTCGAAGTGGAGTATGGATTCGGCCATGTGATGGATTCGAAATAACGGCTTTACACTGTGATGGATTCGAGCGCAATGGGTTATCGAGCGTTTGTTCGAATCGATGGGTTTGGCTAGTGACCGGCGGTAGGAAGTAAACACAACCGGGAGTCGAAGAGCCACGCGTTTTCTGTGGAACCCATATAAATATCCAAGGTCGTCTTCATTTTTAACTTCTTACTTTTCACTTTTTACTGTAGTTATATCTCCGAATCGATCCTCCAACGCCAGATACAACTGCATTCTGCACGAATCGATCCAATTTTTCCAAGTTTTTACCTGTAATCGAATCCAATCAGGTAAGTCAAGGGATCGATCCGAGTATAGAACGATGAAAACTGAAAATTTGACATCAATTTCAATCTTTTCTTTCGAAAACCATGAGTGATAGTGAGATCTGAAATGGGTTGATTCGATGGATCTGGGGATCGAAACCATTCAAGTCATATTGATTCTGAGTGTTATCAGGGAGAAGTGTAGGCAATGTTGGATGTCATCTTCCTTCCTTGCTTCGCATCGATTAGGGAATAAGTAGTTCGAACCGATCAAGAAGGCGAGACTTCGAATCGATGTAGGAATTGGTAGCTCGAATCGATCAAGATTGCGAGATTTCGAACCGATGGATTCGAAGGACCGTGCCGATCGATTCGAGGTGATAATACCCTGATCGATTCGAAGGTGCTCGGTGCGGATTGATTCGAAGTTATGCATAGCTCATGGATTCGAAGTACTTCTCCACCCTAAAGCTGCATCGAGTCGACCTCCCTGGATTCGAGGTGCATGGATTCGAACGTCTTCGATTCGACTCGTATCGATTCGAGTCGATCGATTCGAACGTTCGAACATCTGAAACTTCTGATTCTACAATTGGCTCCAACTTCTGAGCTATGACCAATTTCAAGTTTGAACTTTTTGTAAAGCTTAATGAACTTTAGCATACTTGACCCCGACGAGCTTCGGCCTTGCATAATCGAATTTAACTTGACTTCTCCGTTGAAGCTCGTTGAAGGCACCATGACTTAAACAAAATATAACGAATTTATTACTTGAATTGGCCAATAGCTTCTGGGTGGCGTGAAAGTGACGGTCAGCAATGACGGTCGTTTTCCTTCTCAAATTCCAAAGTTTCGTTGTTCAGACACCTCGTTTCATCTTGTAAAATCTGCTTAAATTTTTTGCTTAGCACTTGCATTGCACAACATACTCATACACTTTGCACCGCGGGAATGCATGGGTTTTTTACGTTTTTAACGCCGCTTTCTGGTGAGTTAGTTAATTATGGAGTCTTCGAGTTCTCAACAACAAGAAGCACAAAGCTCGCCCCTTCCAGCGCTTGAGATTCCGGACATCCCTCCTGAAGTCGTAGATCCGACCCAGGATGAACTACCGGAGGCCATATTTATCGAAGATCCGGTTGATTCTGTTCAATCCAATATCTCAGAGTCTCTGTTGGGCCGGATATGTTCGAAACACAACATATCTCTGGACGATGTTTTATTACCCAGTGCTAGTGATAGACCACACAACCCTCCTGAAGGATATACTGCCTTCTACCGCCATGCCTGTGCGGCTGGATCTCTTCCTCCTTTTAACCAATATATTAGAGAGATGCTGTCGTATTTAGGAATCGCTCCTTCACAGCTCCATCCCAACGGGCATGCACTACTAAACAGTGTCTTCGTCATATTTATGGATTGCCTTTTTCGCCCGCCAAGACCTAACGAGATCAGGCACATCTTCAACTTTAAGAGTAGGGGTGATAGCCCGTCTTTCACTTTTCTGGAGGCGGTCAGGAACTGTCAGGTCGTGACTGGGGCCTGGACCAGGCTTAGTTATTTCAAGAACGAGTGGTTTTTTGTTCGATGCCCCCCAGGGTTTGCCAGGAGATGGTTATCCAGACGTAAGCATCATAATTCGTTATTGAATGGTCACTTTTAATACTTTACACTAATACTCTGCCACTCTTGCAGCCATCATTTCGAGACCTACTGGTGGGCATTATAGGGGTGTCGTTCAAAGCTTGCAAAGGGTTCCCCATGACTTAAGGCACATAGATTTGCTATTGATTGATGATAACTTAAGGACATTGGGTTTGATTGAGATGGGCCAGAGTATTGTGATTGAAGGTTTGACGAAATCGGCCTCGAGGAAGAAGAAGAAAGTGGTGAAGAGAAAACCTGGCGTTGTAATAAGAGAAATGAGCGATGATGAAAGAACGCCCACAGACACTGATATAGCAACCGACCTTTCCCGAATAGAAGAGGGTCAGAAAGGCAAGGCCATTGTACCTAAGTTTAAGAGATGGAAGTCTGTAGTCGTAACCCGTTCCCAACCTGGGTTACTGTTTCCAGCGCCTCTCCTTGTCAGTCCGGAGACCTTTTCACAGGGTTGGACGATATTCCCATTCCGGACTACGTATCTCTCCACCACGGGTCCGGGTTGGAAGAGCTCCAAGGAGCACTTGATATAAGCGAATCTTTACCCGTTAGTGTAATCGATGCTTCTGGTTGGTCGGGGGGTTTGCGCATTTATACACTTTTAACAACACTTCACGACTTCCACACGCATTGCAGTGTTTTTTCTTGGTACTTAATCGAATTGTTCCTTTTTTACAGGTGCCATGTCGAATCGTCCTTCTACACTTGATAAACTTCGGTGAGTACACCATTCTTCATCCTACTATGAGTCTCGCCGCAGGGATTCTGACCGAGATCGTGAGCGGAGGTATTATGAGCAGGAGCATCGTGATAGGGACCATTCCCGACACTATTCTAGCTAGGAGCATTCTGATAGGGACCGAAGGTATCGTTCACCCTCTCGTTCTCCTCCGTCATCCAGGGGCCAAGCACCTGCAGTCGAAACTTCTCGGCAACAACCATCTCAACAAATTTCCAAACCTGGTCCACATCGTTCAAGGACTGATACGGCCACGACCGTAACCGTGGAGGAGGCACCTCTTGAACTGTCTGGTGAAGGGGCTATTAGAATTGCTCAGTTGAAAAAAGACTTTCCAGAAATATGCTTTGACGCCTATATCTTTCCACCCAATCTTAAAAGAATCCCCGAAGAGGCCGTGCACACCGCCCTCAGCTATACCCGAGATTTTTATGCTCAGTATAAAGAATGGTACATGGCGGTTGTTAAAGCCTCGAAAGTAGCCTTCGAACGAGCCAAAGTTATTGAGAACATGGAAGCAGACTTGGCTCAAAAGAACCGTATTGTTGACGTACTTCAATCCGAAACGGAATCTTCTCGCAAGGCTGAACTGGAGTCGCTACAGAAGGTCGACGAGATACTAGCCGAGATGGCGAAAATGCAACAAGCGCATTGTACCTTAGTTGAGGATTTAGGCCATCGATACAAAAACGTTGAGGCCGAGCGAGATGCGGCGGTCAGGGAACTTGAGGAGTTAAAAGCCAAATTCGCCAGTTTAAACAAGGAAAAAGATGACGCTAATGCGGCCGCACAGGAAGCATGCGAGCAAGCTGTGTCTCTCCGAGCCGAGCGAGACGCGGCGGTTGCTAAAGTTGAAGCGGTGGAGGCAGAGGTAGAATGGAGAGTTCAGGCAGAGATATTTAGAGTAGAAGCTGAGTTCGACGATCTTCTCGACACTTATAATGCTAATGTACTTGAGCACAGGAATCTCTCATGGCTCGGGGATTATTCTACGCTTCTATTCAGCGCTTGGAAAAAATTGGTGGCGAACAAAAGAGCATCTCTCCCTGATGGCACCGTAGACGAATTTGAACTTGAATCTCGCTTGTTAAGCGAAGAAGAAAAGAAACTTCTTCATGACGTGATGATCTCCGCTGAGAGAGAGAGACTTGGTTTTCACCATGTGGAGACTGGTGAGGGTTCTGGAGCCGCACATTACAGTGAGAATGTTCCAGTTGATGCCCCAACCTCATCTGGAGTCGTCACTACAGCTGGTCCACAGGTTATCCCTGCTTATAACCCGGATCGACCGGAGCTGTCTCTCGGTACATCTATCGTTTCTGAACCTGTTCTATCACTGAGCCGCAGCAAAGAAGGTATTATAAATGTTGCTTAAGTGTTTCTGGAATTTTGAACTTGTAGCCGATCATTTGACTAATCATCTTCTTTTCTGTTTAATCAGTGACTGAAAGCGACGCGCCAGCACTTCCAATACCACAAGCTTCGCAGCCAATGCTAGGAGCCGTTGTTACTGAGGCCATCACGACCACCGTTTTTACCAGCGAGATGGGAGAAGGGAGCTCGATGTCGTTTGATGTCCAGATGATTGAGGAGCTTCTCAAGCAACCTTGTGAACCTTTTCCTGATCCTTCCTTTACAATGGGTGGAGTTGCCTCATCTTTTAGCTCGTTTATGCCGACCGCCAGTGTTTCCAGCGCTGCTCGATCTACCCGAGAAGAAGAAATTCTTGCTGAGATAAGCGCCGAAATGGCTACGGTGACGGCAGTTGGTGGTTCTGGAGGCGATGTTGCTCCACCAAGCTTAACTCCTTCAATTGTTACTTCCCTCACCGACACAACTATAACTTCTAGCGTCGAAGCTTTGCCACCTATTACTGCTTCCCCGCCTCCGGTTCGTCCTCACAAAAGGATCTCTATCCCTTCCGGCTCTGAGGAAGACGTGGATATCATGCCAGATCCTGAGGATGCTCCAAAGAAAGACAAGAAATCCCGCAAGAAGCCGGGCAGTGAATCCAGTGGCTCAACTCTGAAGAAGAAACACCGGAAGAAGAAAGAATGAACTTCTCGTCTTGTTATGCAGTTGCGAAGTGGAACTTCTTTTTACTTCTCTTTTTGTAGGTCGTGTATGAGTGTGGATTCGGCACCCACTTTATGAGTTGTTTTTGGTTTTATCATGTAATCAAACTCTTTTTTCGTTTGTTAATAAAATGGAAAACAACTCTTTTCTTATTTGCTTAAGTATTGCATTGATTAGCTTATGCCCACATATGCTATAAGCCTTGTATACATGTCCACACTTCGGGGAATTAACATAATCTGTAGTTAACAGTTCGGTGTACTTGTGGTGTTTTCACCGTCAAGTAGAGTTTGTTTTTATTTGCCAAGTCTACGAATCTTAGTCGCAAATCGTAATCGATGAATAATCGGACTTCGGATATTGTATCATTTTGATTTGCGATTAACACTTACCTCCTTTTTTTTGCTCCCCAGTCTCGGGGAATAACATTTGTGTTTTGGTGGTTGAGCGCATTTTTGCAAACTCTGAGCACATGTCCACATTCTGGGGACTTAGGATAATTTGTAATCGATAACTTGGTTCGCACCACGGGAATTTGAAAGTTATCGACGTTTGTAGTACGGTTCACGCTCCGGGAACCTGGAATTGATGTTTATACTACAATTCGTGCTTTGGGAACTTGGAGTTAGCGATAGATGGTCAGTCTCACCTATTTGGGCTTTTTAGGAATTCGTTCATACTCTGGGAACGATGGATTTGATGTTTATACTCCAACTAATACTTTGGGGTGTTGGAGCCCGTTCGCGCAGTGGGAACTTAAGTTATGGAATGTTTATACTCCAATTCGCGCTCCGGGAAGTTGGAGTCCGTTCGCGCTCTGGGAACGAATTGTTTAATGTTTATACTCCAATTCACACTCTGGGAAGTTGGAGTCCGTTCGCACTCTGGAAACGAATTGTCTAATGTTTATACTCCAATTCACGCTCTGGGAAGTTGGAGTCCGTTCACGCTCTGGGAATGAATTATTGAATGTTTATACTCCAATTCACACTTTGGGAAGTTGGAGTTCATTTACGCTCTGGGAACGAATTGTTGAATGTTTATACTCCAATTCGTACTCTGGGAAGTTGGAGTTAGCTCACACTCTAGGTGCGATGGATTTATACTCCGGTTCACACTCCGGGAACCGAAAGTTAAAGTTTATACCCCAATTCACACTCTGGCAATTTGGGGTAGGAGGAGGGATTGTCGTGTATCAATCCCTGTGAATGTTGATGTAGTGTTCTGCCCCCGAGCTCGGGTTTCACTTAGCGAGTGGCTGGTCTATCACAGTCACTCCCTATTTGAATAAATCCCACCACGTGATGGAACTTTGCTCTCCGTGCATTGTGATATTATATGTCATATTCAATAAATCACAGCTTTGGCTCGAAGAGATGGCATTTTATTGCTGAAACGAGAAAATATGGCAAAGTCAGTTGCCTTATTACAAACTTAAATCTCGAAATGTTAGAATAAAATGCAAAGGAATAAATTGACAGAAAATAAACAAGTAAAGTTTTTTATATGTAGTAGCGACGAAGACTTTCGCTATTCCAAGCTCTCGGCAAAGTAAGACTATCGACTGTCGATAATTTGAACGTGCCATCTCCGAGCTTTTGTGAAATTACATACGACCCTTCCCAATTTGGCTTCATGTGTGAAGGGACCGGGTAAACCCTTTTGAGTACGAGATCGTCGAGTTCGAAGGTTCGCGGACGGACCTTGGCATTGTACAGACGGGCGACTCGATTTCGATATGCGGCTGCCCTCAAATCAGCCTCTTCGCGCTTCTCATCGAGTAAATCCAAAGATTCAGCAAGTAGTATGGCGTTGGTTTTCGGATCATAATACGTTACACGATGAGAATGTACTTCCATTTCGACCGGAATAACGGCTTCAGAACCATAAGATAGAGAAAACGGGGTATGACCGGTTGCAGTTTTATGAGTCGTTCGATAGGCCCATAGTGCCATAGGAAGCTCGTCGACCCATTTGCCCCCGGCTTTTTCCAGTCGCTTCTTTAGAATGGACTTGATAACTTTATTAACAGCTTCAACTTGACCATTTGCTTGAGGGTGCGCTACTGCAGAGAATTTCTTATGGATGCGGAATCGTTAACAGAAATTCTTGAATTCAGCACTGTCGAATTGAGTTCCGTTATCGGTGATGATAGTATGTGGGAAACCAAAACGGCAGATGACGTTACGTACTACAAAGTTGATTACTTTCTTTGTTGTAATTATTGCAAGGGGTTCAGCTTCAGCCCATTTGGTGAAATAATCAACTGCGTCGATGGCGTACTTCGCGCCACCTTTGGCCAGAGGCAACGTGCCGATGATGTCTATTCCCTATATCGCGAATGGCCAAGGACTGACCATTTGGGTTATTTCAGTAGGAGGAGCTCTAGGCATCCGAGCGTGTTTCTGACATTTGTCACACTTCCTAGCATAGTCTGCAGCATCGCGATTAACAGTAGGCCAATAATACCCATATCGAAGTATTTTCTTTGCGAGCGCTTGGCCCCCAGTGTGATCGCCACATTCTCCTTCGTGTACATCGTGTAACACTCGTTTGACTTCCTCGTGTGCGATACACCGGAGGAGAGGGATAGAGTATCCTCTCCGGTACATGATTCCATTTTGAATAACAAATCGTGAGGCCTTTCATAGAACTTGTCTTTTTTCGCTTCGACGCTCAGGCAATACACCATGTTCGATATAATCTCGATAAGGGGTCATCCATGACTCCCTAGTGGAGGTAGCTTCGAACGTGAAATCGGTCTCCCTTTGATCAATGCTCGGAGAGGATAGGGTTTCGATCGGAACAGCCCCCAACTGTTGAGCCTCTCCCGTACTTGCTAATTTTGCCAATGAATCAGCCTTTTGATTGTGCTCTCGGGGTATGTAGAAAATGGCATAGTAATCGAATTGGTTAAGAGTCTCCATAACCCGAGTCAGATAAGCAGCTAATCTTCGGTCTTTGGCCTGATATTCTCCTCGAACTTGGTATACTACCAACTGGGAATCACAGTAGATCTCTACAGCAATGATTTTCAGATCACGGGCAAGCTTTAGCCCGGTAAGTAGGGCTTCGTACTCAGCTTCGTTGTTGGTTGCTCGAAACTCGAATTTTAAAGCATAACATATGGATCGTCCTTCGGGGGTTTCAAGCACTACCCCAGCTCCTGAGCACCGATCGTTTGACGCACCATCAGTGTACAACTTCCAGAGGTATTTGGGAGGTTTGCTGGTCTCGGGCAAGTCTTCAGGGATAGTGAATTCGGCTATAAAATCTGCTAGTACTTGGCCGTGAATGGCTCTCCTTGGAGTATAAGTGATGTCGAATTGACTCAGTTCGATGTTCCATTTTAACAACCTACCAGACGTCTCAGGCCGCATAAGGACCTGTCGTAACGGCTGGTCGGTGTACACAGTAATAGGATGAGCCTGAAAATATGGACGGAGCTTCCTCGAGGCAATGACTAGGCAATATGCCAACTTTTCAAGCTTTGGATAATTTCTTTCGGCTCCGGTTAATCGCTTACTCACGTAGTAGACCGGCTTTTGCACTTGGTCTTCCTCCCGAATTAATGCAGCACTGATTGCATTCTCTGATACTGCCAGGTAAAGATATAAATGCTCATGATCTACAGGCTTTGATAAGATTGGTGGTACGGAAAGATGTTGAATTAGCGATTGAAATGCTCCCTCACATTCTGTAGTCCATTCGAAATTTCGTTTCCCCTTTCGAATCAAATCAAAAAAGGGAATGCATTTGTCGGTTGATTTTGAGATAAACCTGCTTAGTGCTGCGACTTTTCCATTAAGACTCTGAACTTGTTTTACGGTTTTTGGAGTTTGGAGATTTCTGATAGCCCAGATCTTTTCGGGGTTGGCCTCTATTCCTCGGGCATTGACAATGAATCCAAGGATTTTTCCGGATGCGACTCCGAAATGACACTTTAGTGGATTAAGCTTCATTCCGTATTTCTGGAGGATGTCGAACATTGACTCCAAGTCCTTGACATGATCACCAGAGTACCGTGACTTCACCAACATGTCATCTACATAGACCTCCATAGTCTTTCCAATCTGATTGGCAAACATTCGGTTGACTAAGCGTTGATAGGTCGCGCCAGCATTCTTTAAACCAAAAGGCATGACTTTGTAGCAGTACAACCCCAAGTCGGTTACGAAGCTTGTGTGTTCTTGATCCGGTACATGCATGGGTACCTGGTTGTAACCTGAGTAAGCATCCATGAAGGATAACAATTCATGTCCGGCGGTTGAATCTACCAACTGATCGATCCGGGGGAGTGGAAAGCTGTCTTTCGGGCAGGCTTTATTCAGGTCAGAGTAATCGATACACGTTCTCCATTTTCCATTTGGTTTCCGGACAAGTACGGGATTGGACACCCATTCTGGGTATAAAGCGTCTCTAATGAACCCATTTGATTTCAACTTATCGACCTCTTCTTTCAGGGCAGCAGATCTCTCTGGATCCATACTACGCCTTTTCTGCTTGACCGGGATATACCGCGGGTCAATATTCAAGGTGTGGCTCGCAATGTCAGGCGAGATTCCGCACATATCAGAGTGTGTCCAGGCGAACACGTCAAGATTCGCCCGGAGAAAATCAACCAATTCCTGTTGTGTCTTTTGGTCAAGTTGAGACCCAATCTTCAATATCCTCGAGTCATCGTGATCATCATCAATCGGGATATCAATGGTTAGCTCGGCCGGAGAAGCCTGACTTTCCGTAGATTCTTCTTTATTATCATTAACCCTAGGATCAAGATCCTTTTGGAATTGGTTGTGGTGCCCGGGCCGAGGCCCAGGCGCTAATTGTCAATCGTCAGTAAAACGGACGCAGAGAGATTCCTCTACGCCCTTTCCTTTCTCTTTCCGCTCGCCTCCCGCAGCTCGGCAACATAACAGGCTCTTCCAACAGCCTGATCTCCTTGTACAACTCCTATTCCATGGTCAGTAGGGAACTTCAGAGTTAAACACCATGGGGCAATAGCAGCCCTAAATTCGGCAAGGGCCGGTCGGCCCAAAAAAGCATTGTACGGGGAAGGAATATCTAAGACAACAAATTGCAACATCCGAACTCTTCGGTATTCTCCCGCTCCCAACTCTACTGGCAATTCAACTATTCCAGTTGGTATTGTTGCACTCCCATTGAAGCCGTGGACTCGTGATTGACAAGGCTTTAAGTCCTTAGCTTCCATTTTCATTAAATCATATGCTCTTTTAAATAATATATTTACGGAACTTCCGCTGTCTACCAAGATCCTCTTCATCCAAGCAGGACCAACTTGAGCGGATATAACCAATGGGTCAATTGTGGGAGCTTCGAATTTATCGGCATCTCGATTTCTAAACACGATTTCATCAGCCATTGTCTTTTGTTGTTTAGCCGGTGTTCCGTCTTCCGAGTTGCTATAGCATTCAAAGTCTACATGCCTGATTGAGCTAGCGTATGACTCCATTTCTCTCCAACTTCTGTCTACCGGATGAGGGCCACCACTTATTGTATTGATCACCAACCTTCCGCCCGTGCGAGCAGGTTCACCTTGTCTTTCCTGATTCTGCATTCGATTTTGACTAGATGGGCCTGTTCCACCAGACTGCGGCGCCCGAACAAACTGGTCCAACTTTCTTTCTCTGATCAACTTTTCAATGAGGTCTTGCAAATGTCTACACTCATTGGTATTATGCCCATAACTTTCATGAAACCTACAGAACTTCCCTGTCTGAATTTGCTTCTCCGACGAAGGCTTCGGAGCAGGCTTCTTGTATTGCATAGTATTACAAGTCTGTAAGTATATGTTTTCCAGTGACGTGTTAAGCGGTGTATAACTGTCAAACATTGCGGCCCTACGTCTCGGACCACGATTCTGATCTTGCTTCTTGCTTCGGTTATCACCGTTTCTTGATCGCTGGGCCTGTTTATTTTGGATATTCAATTCGACTTTTCCCGAATTTTCTCCGGATTGTCTAACCGCAACATTACTCTGAATCCCTTCACTGCTGGGCCTTGCATCGTCTTGCTTCCTAGACTGTTTCGCATCCTTTCGCCTCAAGAATTGAACAGCTTTGGAATAGAAACGGTCCAACGATGCGGGAGGTTTTCCGGCTAACCAATTTCCGAACTCGGAATCAAGGTCGATTCCTTTGGTCAAAGCCATTAGAATGGAATTATCATTGGGGTTGGTGATCTCTGCGCATGCAGCATTGAATCTCTCCAAATATCATCTAAGTGTTTCTCCGGGAGCTTGAGTGACACTTGATAGGGTATTAACATCTTTAGGTCGGGCAATATGCATGCGAAATTGTTCAACAAATTTAGTAGCTAACTGGTCAAACGAAGAAATAGATCGTGGCGGTAATCGGGTGAACCACATTGTCGCAATTCCCCCTAAGGAAATAGGAAAACTGCGGCACTTTACTGCGTCATCAGCTCTTGCAGCAGTCATCGACCATTCATATTTTAGAATATGTTGATTTGGGTCGGAATTTCCTTCGTACATGGGAAGGGTTGGCATTCTGAATCGCCGAGGAGGTTCAACGTATAATATGTCATCGGTAAATGGGGTATGACTCCGGGAGATCCCCCAATCGTCATTTGTTAGGCCTTGACTCTCGCGAATTATTCGTCGTACCATGGCTGAGAAATCTTGTATTGGAAAATTCTGTGGGTGGTGAGCCAAAGTATGGTCGGGTTCCATAGTGCGAGGTGGGATCGGGCGCTGTCGACGATCCTCATCTTGCCTCCTTGGCTCGATGTCTTCTGGGACATAGGGCTCTGGAGCCTGTCCCTGCTGATGATAATTTTGATTGGAGTGATCTCGAGCATCAACTCCTATGTCGACTGCAGCGGCTGTAGCAGCTCGATCATCTGCAGTGTTTTGTGGAATAGTGCCTCCTCGGGAGGAGGGTCCAGTATGGAAGCTGGTAGATGGTCCAACCCTTATTTGCCCAACGGTTAATGCCTGATGATTGTCAGCAGCTTGCGCATGGTTTCCGTCTAACCTGGGACGGATAAATCTGTTACTGTAGTCAGATGAAGCGGAGCTTTCGGTGGAAGAACGAGGAGCATGATCCCTTTTGGATCTTCTTCGCTTTTGGCGATTCAGTTGATTGGTTAACTCAGCGTTAGCGCGCAACTGCTCAGTTAGCTTTTGTCGGCTTTGGCTTAGTTCCTGGAGCAGCGCTTGGAACTCTTGCCTTGTGACCGGACCTGACTGATCCGTATGCCCAGCAGCATCTTGATTAGTAGAGTGTAGCTGTGCGTGATTTTGCCTATCCCGACCTTCTTGGTCACCAATGTTAGAAGTGGTTCTTGTACTCACCATTTTGAAACGTTGAATTCTTTCCTAGACTTTTAACAAATCTGAGTAGAATGGAAGGATTTTGGATATGAGGTCTGGATCTCTCTCTTAGATTTATGCAATCCGGTATCGAAGATAGATCCAAGGAGCAGGAGAAAAAACTGGGTTTCTTCTCAGTGAAAGCACCAAAGTGTTTGTGTCAAAATTGGGAACAACACTCGTCGGAAGTTTTTTGAAGAGATAATAAATGAAGAAAGTAAATTAAAACGTGGATTATCTAACAAAAACTCCAAATAGCAGGAAGTAAATTGCACAAGAGACAACGATTTAGAGTGGTTCGGCGTTTTGCCTACGTCCACTATGAAGTTTTGTTACTTTATTGCTTGATATTCGGAGAATACAACTTTTTGATGTCAAAGTACAGCAAGTAGCAAGCCAAAATTAAAAATCAAAGGTAGTGGTGGTGCTCTGAAGCAATTCTGGCAGCGTCTAGTCGTGATTTTTCTTCACAATTCTCCGATCCCCTTTCTGAATGACCAGGGGCTCTATTTATAGGTGCTGGAGGCTGATATTTCTCCTAAAATTCGGGAAGACCACTTCTGGCATGTGTGGGGGGGCCACATGGCCGAATTCTGGAGATCCAGGCCCACTTTTGGATCGATTCGACCCTTGGTTCGAATTGATCAAAAAAGTGTCCAATCGTGATGAAACTTGGCATGGACATTCTTCTATGTACGTGCAAGCTTCTGTGAAAATTTCATAGCATTTGGACTTGTAGATCTCAAGTTATGATCGATTCAAGATTGCATTTTTAGTTGACATGCGTGCTTCGAATCCATGTTCTTCGAATCGATAGGGTCGAGTCCTTGGCTTCAGCTGCTACAACTTGATGGATTCGATGTGTTGGATTCGAGGGTTATCTTCTTTCGAATCGATGATGTTGGCACTTGTTCGGATCGATCGTTGTTAGCTACTGCAGATCGATTCGAAGTTGCTTCAGTATGTTGGATTCGAAGAACTCTCGCTTGATGGATTCGAAGACAGGAGCACTCTGATGGATTCGAAACAAGGCGTGCCCTCGATGGATTCGAACCTACATTCTTTGGATGGAGTCGAACTGAGACATACATAGATGGATTCGAACGTAGATATGTGAGATGGGTTCGAGGCAAGGGCTCGCTCCTGGGTTCGAAGCTATGCGTGCCTTGATGGATTCGAACTCTGATCGATTCGAGCCTGGGTCTCTCGTATGGATTCGAAATAAGGCCTACCCTCCTTATTTTCTTTTTGCGACATCTTGAGTATACAAACTCGGATTTTCCCGAAATTTGGAACGTTGGTTTCTACAGCTTTGCTTGACGTGTCTTATCAATTGTAGCCCGATCCGGACTCGGATAAAATTCGTCGATATTTGTAGTTGCCCAACGATCATTCAAAGCTGAAGATGTATGATCCTGTTTCTTTCTAGTCAGTTCCTTAGTATCTCGGCCTTGCCAAAAGGCGGGATAACAGTTACCTATCAATCCAGACTATAATTCCATCTATAATGCTAATTTAGTTAGCCTTAACGTTATTACATTAAATTACATTCAGTTTCAAATAAATATAGAATTCAATCCTAATTACTTACCATTTAATCCATTAATTATTGATTACCTTCAAATTAAATAAAATTTGATTCCCAAATATTTGGTTTGATTGCCATCTTTACTATGTCCATATCACTTAACTTCAAATTTACAATTTCACTCCTTAAATCCACCACTTGTTATATTATAAATAAAATTAACATTGGTTACATTTCACATTAATGTAACATTATTTACATTTATTACAAACTTATTTCCAATTTCAACTAACAATTTAAATAAATAAATAGGCAACCTACCATACACATTACCGTTATTTTTTTGTCACATAAATAAGCTTTTATTACTTAAAATCAATTTTGGCATTTATTTTCATACTGCTAAATTCATTCACTTATGTTCAAATTATAGCCAAACATGACATTTAAATTATTTTATATAAAATTGGAATTTCGTTCAAGTTTATTAATTTATTAACCTTAATTAGCATTTATTACCTTTCATTCTCGTTATTATTTCATATATATGATTCCCAATTATTATTTTAATCTATACTAACATTGATTCATTCAAATTGCATTTATTACGTATTATTTCAACAATTTATTTATAACTTTGAATCTATTCCAAATTTTCACATTTCTATTATTATATAAATTTGAATTCCATTCTATTTAATAATTTTTATTGATAATTCACAAATTCAACATTCCTATGTGTTTCTTATATTAAACTTAAAACCAAGTATGACAATTTTCATTATTTTAATTAATTGCAATATAAATCTTTAAATGGTAAATTTTAAGTACAATTGTTACATCTAATTTCTACATTCGTTCCAATATAAATTATAAGATTTTTATTTCTTTCTAAATTTAACTAAAAATCTTATTAATTTAACTCATTTTAACCATCGAATTTCACGGGTCGTTACAAAAATAAGTTTTTTGAAAATGGTTTAAAATCTTAAACGATGGTCCAGTTTATTGTTAAAAGGAAAGTCTATTTAGACACAAAATATATACACAATTGGTGACAAAAAAAATTTCCACCATTGGATTACCCCCTGAATTCCACCTTCCCCATGAAGACAAATAAATCCAATGGTGCAGATCTTTTATGTCACCATTTTGTGTTTAATTTTGTGTTCAAATAGCCGGCCCCATTGTTAAATTATAAATAATATAATCAAACCGACCTTAGGGAGGTTTGCCTACTTCTACTAACCAAAATCAATTTTCCTGAAGCCAAAAAAACGTGGATCTTGTCTCATCGCGGTTTCTCGAAAAACGTGGATCTTGTCTCATCGCGGTTTCTCGAAAAACGTGGATCTTGTCTCATCGCGGTTTCCCAAAACTTTCTCCTTTTATTTTGCGCATCAAAGATTTCAAATTCAAATCTATTATGATTTTAAAATTTTCAATTTCAAATCGACAATTTTGAATGTTTTGATTAATATTTAAATTTGAAATTCATATTTTCAGATTCAAATCTCAATTTATTCTTTTTCAACATGTTATCACTTAATGTTTAAGTAATATTAACAAATTTTTTAAATGTATATTTCTTATCAAAGTTATACAATCGAACGGTCGGTTTCTCCACCGTTGTGCGGTTATACTAGTATATGTTGAAAAAATTAAGTTAAGTATTTTATTCAAACTTCTTAAGTTTACTACAAAGTGAAAATGTAAAATATTAATACAATGATTCGAAGTGAACAATAATACATTTCAATATGCAGATGCAAATCTAATGTTGTTCGATACAATATAACTAAATAACAACAATAACTAAAACCGATCGATACAGATTGCAGTAAGAAATTACAAAAATAATTGGGTCAACACAAAGCTAAAACACATTGACATACGCTATCTTTCCTCTTCTCTTGGTTTTACTGATGTCGAGCCCCTAAAATGTTGTGTTTTTTCTCTTGCTCAATCGTAATTTAAGTGATTCCTACTTAGAAGAGATAAGTCATTCGTTAAATGCTAATCTTGTTCTTTCTCACGTAACGCATTTTGTGCGCCTTCTTCAGTTTAATTAGTTCATGCTTAGAACTTCAAAGGCTTTATGTTCTTTGAAATCGATATGTATGGTTCTCTTTTTCTAAATAAACGGGTTTGCCTCACAAAAATCTTTCTTGTCCTAGAGAAGGACCTAGCATTACATATAAAAAAACCAAGAAGGAGGAAGAGCGCATTCCTCCGGTAGTGTACATGTAATAATAAAATAACAAACCTGAGTATAAGGTCTCATGAGCATGCATGAGCATACAAAAAGAAAGTCTCAAAACGTACGATAAGCTAATGTAAACATGAAAGAAGTCCGATCTCAGTCTCTAAGATAGCATAAAGTGCTGACAGTCAATAGTAGCCAAAATAGAATGAGGTAAGTCACTCTCATTATAAACTGAAAAGGATCTCTAGAATTATCCAAGCTACGAGTACTATATGACAAGGCCCTAAAGTGAGCGATAGAATGATCCATAATAGGGCACACCTCGACTGGCCTGTCAATGTACATGTCAAAACATATGTATAAGAGCAGCAATCATACCTACTGGTGTAGAAATTAAGCATGTGCAAATCAAGCAAATAAGATATGTGAAAGAAAGGGTGTATATACGTCATCTGCTGGTCTGGATATTAAAGTCAACGAGATAAGAGTTAAGAAATTTACTATGTGAGCCACAATAGGGCTTAGCGGCAAAGGCAACTTTGATATTGCTGTGAATGAGTGTCGTTATGTCAAGAGGGATAACGTGCTCGTTATCAAAAAGGAATTGATTATGAGCGCATAAACTATGCCAACATATAAAGGATGTCACAGTTTGGAAGTCTAAAGCATGAATGTATGTGTCGGATCAGATGCATTAACAGTAGAGTTAAAAAGGTGAATTTCGGTAATTTTATCTTTTATTAATCTGCACAATATCGTATTTTGTGATTATGTGAATAATATTTATTTATACTAAATCAAATTTAATATTTATTTGTAATTGACTTGGAGTGCAAATCAAACCTATGTTTGAATTAAAACTAAGATACTAATGCAAGTTTTTCTCTTCTGAATCAGATAGATTCATATCTGAAAGAGACTCACAATAAGTTCTTTCAAAACTTAATAGTTCGAACTCATGACCTCTAAAAACTCTATCTAGGATGTTATACCACTGGCCACTTGAGCTAGCAATCTTTGATTTTATTTTTAATATTATAATATTTTAATATATTCATATTCAAAATACAAATATTATAGGGACAACTAAAGTCCTTATTAAGTTTCAAAATACACTAAACATTTTTGTCAAAAAAGTATGTTAACTAAGTCCCTAAAATTAAGTTACTGAGTAATTCTATACATTTATGCAATTACAGATATTTATGCAATTATATCCAAAAATTGCAGACATTTTCGCAATTATTCACTGAAAAATTGCATACATTTGCAATTTTTGGATATAATTGCATAAATGTATGCAATTATTCATTGAATATTGCATGAATATATGCATTTATTCAGTAACTTAATTATATGGAGCTAATCTACAATCTTTTTTTATAGAGGAGTTTTCGTGTATTAAATTTGACTTTAAGGACTTGAGCCTAATATTCATAATATTATAACCATGTTAAAACGTATAATTTAACTAGCGGTAATATGAGAGCATGTGAATAATTAAACGTCGTGACTTATAGGTAACAAACATATAGGTGATAAACATATGTCAGTAATGATGTCAAAGAGATATACATATACATTAAATAATGAAATTTATCTTTATACTATATAGTGTAAATTAAACTTTTTTCCATTTTATTTTAATACACACATAAAAACATTACAGTATGGTATTATTTAAAGTATAATTTATTATTAATTTATTTGTACATACCTACATATGTATATGTACCGGAATTTGTATCAAAATATATTGTTAATTAATATTTGGACTTTATAGAAACGTGTTTAATGATTTTAAAATTAAAATTTAAAAGGTTTGACTTTTCAAAATAAATATCTAGTAATTAATATGTATAATATTTTTTACATAGCAAGCACCAACAACTATATAATATTTATATTTAAATTCCAATTAGATTTTATACATTGAATTTTTTGGTTCAACAATATAAAAAAATTATATTTATTGTAATACGAAAATCTTTCTAAAAAATAATATATTTCAATAAATATTCGTATGGATATATACCAAACAGGCAGAGAGGTCGGAAATATTTTAATTTTTTGTTTTTTGCTACAGTAATTGCTACATGGTTGAATATTTGCTACAGTAATTGCTACATGGTTGAATATTTTTTGGTTGAATACATGTGTATATTTTAAAATAATTTTTTTGTTAATTAATTTCAATTATTATTATTGTTGTTGTACTAAATCATGGTTGAATATAACGTTTAATGATAACAAATATGTGACCATGAATAGGAAAGCAATCTTTCGTAATTTTAAAATAATTATTTATTATAGCTAATAATTAGTAGTTATAAATTATTTATTAATAATCATTAAATATAATTAATTCTAAATAATGACCTATACAAGCTGTCATTTATCATTATTAATTATAAACTACTTTAATAAATTATTATGGAAGCATCTATTATTTGTTATTAAATATAACTTACTAATTATTAATTATTATAATATTTAAAGCAAAAGTAAATATATTCAAAAAAGTTAACTTTGTTCTTTTCCCCCAGTGAACGTTTCCTCAAAGATTTTTACAACCTGTTTGTAAAAAAAATTATTTTAGTAAATTAATATTTGCAACTTTTAGGGAAAAGTTGTAAGAAAACAATGTTTTACAATATTTTTGTAATACAAGTTGTTAATAGGGTATTATTACGACGTTCAAACGTTGTAAAAAAAATAAGAATTTTACAACATTCTCAAGAAAACATTGTAAAAACAAGGTTTTTACAACTTTTGTTTCAAAAATGTTGTAAAAGGCCAATAACAATTTATAAATAAACATAAAAAAATTATTGTAATGAGTCCTTTTATTGTAGTGTCCGTGAATACAGATATCTGATATCTGAAAACAATTTCGAATGCGAATGCGGATTCAGATGTGACATTATCCGCAACCAAAATAGTCTGTTTACAGACCTATACATAATAGAATAGAAACAACTTTATTTCTACCAGTATTTGTTCTCTGGCACTTTGAGTTTTTTATGGACAATATATGCTGATTTCAAAGTTTAAACATGTGCACTATTGAAACTTTTGCAAAGTAAATGTTGAAATATCAAGTTCAGACCAGTTGGCAGCTACGTGATAGTTATTCAATGTACATAAATATAGCACGGAAAAGATGTTTGTGTCCTTCCAATTATTAATGTTCAGGTGGAAGGACCTCTATAACCTGCAAATGTTGCGAAATGGCCTATTTTACCTAACAATGGGTCTAACCCCTAACCGACAGCCATTCTAACCCTACAATCATCAAAAATCGTTACTTTTTAATCACAAATTATCTGGCAACCTGTACAAAAATTAAAATCCACATAAATATGGAGAGTTTTACCAAGGGATGGCAATTGAGCGGGTGTAGGGTCTAAATCTTGTTGACTAGCTCCTGTTTTGACCCGCCAAGACCTGCCACATTGGGTCATCGGGATGGGTAGACCCATGACCCTTTCTTAAAAGCTTCGGGTCTATGGACGGGTTGGGGCATAGCCGTCCTGTCCCAACCCGACCCGCACTTCTGAGATCTCATAAAATTGCTTTATTACAATAATAATGATTTGTTAATATTTTATATATAAGCGGTTATAACATGGATATTCTAATATTCAATTCAATAAGTTATATGATTTTTATGGTATTAAGTTGCATCACCAATAATTATATAATAATGTACATATGTTTTTCTTGAACTGTTATCATGCACCTTCTTTTTGTTACCTTGCTTATCATTGTAAAAGCATTGATATCTATATTTATTATATCACTTAGTGACAATCCCTCTTACAAATAAAATAAATAAATACATGTACATTCATACAAATTTTTGAATGAATATGTAAAGCCTCAACGGGTACTGGGGCACGTCAGATCTACCCTGCCCCGTATGGGTTCATGGGGCGGGGCAAACTTATGGACCCACATCGGGTCTACTGGACGGTGGGGCAGGGTTTAAAAAACTTGGAGTGGGTTTGGGGCATAAAAAATCCGCCCTAACCCGTCCCATTGCCATCCCTAGTTTCATCAAGTTTATTGTCTTTGCGGAAAATCTGTAAATGCGTGAAATCTAGACTTTTCTGTTTTAGTTTTATTTCTGCATTTTCAGTGCTAATTTTTTTTTAATGCAACTCCATATATTTTTCCACTTTGGTTTTAATTTTTGAAAATTATTTGCACTTGTTTGAAGATAACTTTCATATTTTTTAAGGAATTGCATAATATATATATATTTTCAGAAAATATTGTTTTTTCCATGATTATGCTTTCTGCACTGTTAAGATATATATTTCCAACCATATTTTAATTTATTGCTGATAATTTACTCTTTTACATGTTATTCTTAAATTCTAAAACTTGTAAATACGTCTTGCAATTAATGCTCAAAAAATATATTGCCTAGAAGTGACGGGTAAGTAATGCTTGCGCTTATACAGAACTTCATTTCCCTTCTTTTTTATTGGTTTGTATCTTTTCGGATTACATATTTTACAATACCTAAGATTGATATCTTCTTTCCAAAACAACATGCAACCATTTAAACATTTATCTTTTTTGATACGACAAACCAAAAGCAAACATAAGTATTTTAACTTTATAATGATTTTCGCACATTAAATTATTGGATGACATATACCGTTTTGCAGCTTGTACTATAGGTGTAAATTCGGCTTTTGTGAAGTTGTATTTTGATTTCATCGTAATGTATTCTGCAGATACTGATAGTTGAGTATCGCTTGTACAACCATCCAAAGAGGTTTCTTAGCAGAATCCAATAAATCATAAAAAAGTTGCTCAAATACTCGATACTTCTTCGGCATTAACATCATTACCATTAACTTCAACAGCAGGAAACTTGAACGTGCTGCATCTTCAATCATATCCTTTATGAGATTCGTCGAGACAAGTTCATTATCCACCTCCTCCTCCAAATGTATGGGATTAGGTGTTATAAGTTCTCCAAGGCGATCGCACACCAAATAATTCGGCAAGAAACCATATTAGCGCAAATGAACTATTGCCATATCCGATATCAAATGCTTCAATAATTTGCACCTACCACATAGACAACAAATTTCTTCGTCGTTTCCATTATTACTTAAAGCGAATACAATAATAATGTGTACACCATTTTGAAAATGTTCACTTATTGAGCATCCAATTTCTCTTCTTTGTCGGTACATCCAACTCCGATCGATAAAATAATTGACCATTTTTCCTACTTTAAAACATAAAAACGCAATAATCATTTACGTATTGATATTTTATTTTTCAATTAAATCATATATTTAAATTTTCGCAAATATATAATATTATTCTATTTAATTGTATTTTCAAATAGATTTACACAAATTATTATATGAATATAATCTACCATTTTTACGTTATTGTTTTACACTTTGATGGTTGGTCATCCTACTTCCTATTACAAACACAGTTGTAATTATATTTTGCAAATCATTTCATTAAAAGATTCAACCAAATTTCGGCAGCACGTCCCCTTTGTTCCCTGTATCGTACACATATGTGTGTACGCAGGGAACAAAAGGAAAGTGATGTCGAATTTTGGTGAGCCATTTAAAATTAAATGATTTGTCAAAATATAATTACTACGATGTTTGTAACTTGTGGGACAAATTCAACAAATATTGTATCGGATAAATATAAATGTCCGTACTGTGATAAAAAAATATCCATACAATAATTATATATAATATTCATCATACGGGCCAAAAAACTCTCTAAAAGATTTAAAAAAGTAAAGCATATTATGCAATAATTTTTACAGTAATTTATTTACATTCTAAAACACACATACACTAAATTGCCGTTTTCGTCATCTTGAACGCATGCAGCAAATTTTGAGCATCGACTCTAATTAATCCAAAGTAGCGTGTATGCACTAATTAATCAATTCATATACACCAATTAACGTACATATACACTAAACAAATATTTCTCCCAACATTTCAATGATAAACAATTATAATAACAATTTAATTAGCATTCAATAAGGTATATCAAACAATTAGTTGGGTATTATACAACTATAACAACAAATTAGCCCTAATTTAACAAATAAAAATTAATTAGGATTTAGGAATAAAACATGATTAAATATTGATGAAGGGGCTAGACTTGTTGAAAGTGGAGAATAATGAAGTTGGAGAAGCTTGGGGAGACGCGACACCTGGCTGACAATGGGAAGGAGGTGGTGAGGTAGGGTTTTGATTAAAATTGGGGGAATGAAAATATTGAAGTAGTTCTCGGCCAGAAGGCCTTTATACACGATAATTTTCGACGGCTAGCGACCGTCGTTGAGGGCTTTGTTGTTTCGGTTTTCAACGGCTAATGACGGCTGGTATATTTTATTTACGAAAACTTCACGAAGCTCGACAGTCGTCGCTAGCCATCGGAAAACACCGTCGGCGGCCGTCGGAAAGTTTGGTGGTTATTTATGTTGTCTTAGTAGTGAAAATTTCGTTCTTAACTCATATATGCATCGTGACTTTTCAGAGGAAGCAACTATAAGGTATTAAAATTTAACAACTTCAATTTGAAGAAGATTAATTTGTATATTAGAAATGTTATATTTGATTAGCAGGGTAATAGTTGGATCAAAATTTTTTTTGGACATATGCATGAGGATATGTAACGAGTAGATTGCTACTACTGTTATTTTTGTTGATGTATATGAATATTATATTTTTAAGATTCACGGGATTCTTATTAGGACTAATGCCATAAGAAACTACGGTTCATATTTTTTAAAATTAAATTTTACATTGATTGAATTTCACATTAGAGTGACGTGTAACATATAAAAACTTTTTTTGCTCCTGTTCCATCAGCACCGACTTCGTACTAGTGAACGTACGCGCATGCATCATTCTATTTTTTTTTTTTTATTCGTTTGCTAGCAATTGGCAGGATTTGAGATAATGGGGTTACGGGTTTTAATTAGGTGTAAAATAGGCCTGAATGATAAAATAAATTTCTAGCAGCAGGGAAAATTAATTTAAAAGAATTTTTTTAATATATTTTTACTCTAGAACACAACCTCAATATTCGAACCATAAGGACAAACATTCTTCTAAAAATTATTCATAATAACAAACATTCTTTCAAAATTATTCACAAGTACAAACATTTTTTCAAAACTGCTACCGAACTAAAACTGATACCTAAAAACCACTATCGATAACTACAAACTGATACCTAAAAATTGCTATTAATAATTAAAAACTGATACCTAAAGAAAATTGTTTTTAGAGTTAAAATACCGAAAGTCTGTCAAAGAGGATAAAATACTGAGAAATTTTGTTCTTTGCAATAATTTCCTACAAGAAGAATATGGCTCATTTTATTTAATTTCATTTTTGTTTTCTTTTAAATGATTCTTCTTGTTTATTTACAGATAAATTCCAGTTTAAGTTAAATTGATTTATACTTCATCGTACAAAATATACTTTTTGAAAAGAATTTATTAATAAATTCAATCTATTAAAAAAATCTTTTATTCGATAACCAATAAAATCATATGAACCTGGCAATGCGTTATATACGTGAGGCTTCTATTGGAAAGATGCACATGCTTTTTTGTGTTCAATGCGACAGCTTCATTTTTAATGTCTGATTTTGCTTGAGTTTATCTCTGATTTAGATGGAAGTATATATGAACCATGCTGCTTTGCACACATGAGGAAAATGAGATAAAACGGTAACCTTAGTTTTACCTCCTATCATGCTTCTGATTACAGTATTTGTACTATGAAAAATGGAAGATTAGAATTTAACTCTTCATTTATTATTGCTTTGCTTTATATTCAAACATGTGATTTTTTTTTATATATTGTAATTATGAATATAAAATTAGCTTTTTCATGTAATTAAGTTTTGTACATGGAACAAAGTTGATTCGCTTTTCAGTAGCAATAGGTGGTCCACTGTTACTCAACAACATCCACTTGTATTTTTTGCATGTCAAATCATATCCCTTTTTTAGGTTGTGAACATATTAAATTATGAAGATAAATACACAATAATAAGACATCTTTTATTATACTATTCAAAGTTTTCAATGTTTTATCTTGAAAACTAGCATTATTTCAATAGCAGCACTGAATTATGTGATGTTTACTTTAGACACATAGCAGATACCTTATAAATTTCATCATGTATGTTGCAGAATTTTTTGATGGTGTTGAGACGGACTGGTTTGTAAGATTCCTTTTTGTAATCAAAAGATGTTCCTTCTTGGAATTAAGTATCATCGTGCATTTGTGATTGAAAGCTTGGCTTCTAGTTTTCTTGAAAACTCTTTTTAAGAGCCTTGGAAGTTGTATAACCCAACAAGCGAGCATAAAAGGTTTATCTATACAGTCATTGTAGAGCTATACAAATATCTCAATATTTTCAATCACATCAACTCTTATTGTAGGCAATAAGTCTTTCCTTAGGCTAATATATATATATATATATATATATATATATATATATATATATATATATATATATATAATTGCATACAATATTAAATACTATATTGTTTGTTTTTGTTTTTACTTTTGTTGGTGCTTTTAAAACTAAATATTGTCTATGTTTACTATTGGATTTTATTGTTTATGCTTTTACTCTCTCCCTCTCTCCCTCTCTCCTCGGTCTACGTTTCCCCAATCTATGTTTTTGTTTTTACTTCTGTTGGTGCTTCAACAATAAGGTTTGTAATTTCTGTTTTTTCTACTTTATATTTTGATCAATTTCTATCCTGAATCTCATGCTTACTAATGCTGAAACTACATGTGCAGTCTCGTATATTTTGCATCCGTTTTACAAACTTTTACGTGGAAACTAGTAGACTTCATGGTTTCAAGTAAAATATATAAGACGGAATTATACACAGCACAAACTTTGAAAAAAAATTAAGCTGAATGACACCAAGTTTTATTTTTGGACTGAAAGACAAACTTTAAAAGAAAATTAGACTGGATGATAATGCTACTTATAACTAACTTTACATTCAGTTTTTATACAATACAAAATGCTAGTTATAACTAGCATTATATTTAGTTTTACACTGTATAAAATATAAAATGCTAGTCATATTTAGCATTGTCATTCGGTCTAACTTTTATCAAAGTTTGCTCTTTTGCTTAAAAATGAAACTTATTGTCCTTCGGTCTAATTTTTTTTCTTCAAAGTTTATCATTGTGCCTATTTTCCACAAGGAACTAGACACAGGGGCAAACTTTGAAAATAAATTTAACTGAAGGACATCAATTTTTTCTTCTTTAAAGTTTGTTCTTGTGCCTATTTTCCACAATAATATAATTTAAATCAAGTACTACACATTAGAAACAATCAACAATATGCAAGCTTTGTGGTTATCCATATATGTTAGGACCTTATGAATCAGTACCAATACCATTTTTAAAGCATTAAAACAACAAATTTACAATCCAACTTCACACTCGAACTTATGCAGAAGAGTAGCAATTGATATATATTTTCCTCATTAAGATATTAACCTTTTGACAATTTATCTCTTTGAAATAAAATAATATTTAGCGACTGAAATTACCTTTCTATATGAAAAATCGCTCGATAGTTAATATGTAAATTACGTTAAATTTGGTCAAAATAGTTCAGCACATCTAATCATAACAATTCATTCAACTTCATGTATATTTACAACCAACAACTACAATCTAAATACAAAATGCTTGTTTACCATTCTCAAACTTTTTGTGACGGCCCGGAATTTTTGAGCATTTGAAATTGAAATATTTAATTGATTTTAAATATTTAAAAAGTTAAATTTTAACTTGAATTCCAAATATCACTATTTATTTAATAATTAAATTATTGAATTTAATAATTAGAAGTTGGGTGAAATATTGAATCTTCAATTTTAAGCCTGTTAAAAATAATTTAAGGGTTTGTAAAATTTATATTGATAGTACTAATGATAGTAAAAGTGCTAAAATTTGATTCGGAAGTGTTTTATTAAGCTTTGAAATTTTATCGTTTAAATCGATATTTAAAAATAGTCTTCCGAGGCACAGTCTCGGATTTCGATGAAACCAGTTCCATTGGATCCGTAATATTGTATTATTATCGGATTTCAGTTTTCGTAATGTTTGGAGTGATCGTTTGGTCGTATGATAAGTAAACACACTGAAAATTTAATCAAAATTTAATATAATAACTGGGTTCGAAGTGCTATCTTCTCTATACGATCGAATTAGGACTTGAAACATTTTCCTTTGCGTTCAGAATAGGGGTATAACATTATAAACGTCTAGCGGCACGTCTCGTTAGAAGGTCGAAAATGTAAAGTACAAAGTTGAGACAATTTGAAATCAATTTAATATATACACATTTATTTACATACAAATAGTCAGCCTTCAGCCGAAATAATGTTGCACTTGTGCTTTGTACGCTTCATTTCAATCACTGTAGCAAAGCGTCTTCAACACGCTTCTCCTCTTTAATTTTTACAGCCGAGTACTCTAAAGCAATCGAGTCTTTTCCTTCTTCCACTTCAATTCAAATCGCCTTTCCCTTTTCTTCATTTTGTCAATTCAAAATCGAATTCTCGGAGATAAAATGGCCGAGCAAGAACCCTGTGTCCTCGTTCATTACAATTCAAAATCGAGAATTTTTTTTTAATAATAATGGCGACATATCCCCACTTCTTCTCTCAGTTTAATTTCCCTCTTTCTCCCTACAATCGAAGATCGATCGTAACGAATCCAAAAAAAAGGGGCCGTAGCTTGCTGCTGAGTCGCGAGTTGACTAGAAGATAGGGGGGCCGATACTTCACGAGTTGGGGAAGGGGTCGACGTCTTCGTCTTCGGTCGTTGGAAGGGAGCGAAGCATCGAGGCGGGGTTCTCGATCAGGGTAGCTCGAGCGTGGCGACTTAGTTGGATGCGCGAACTTCCAATCGGAGGAGGCGCGATTTTCTGGACTCGCGAAGATTTGCGAGGAGGGAGAGGTTACGTTCTGGAGTGTGGCGTTGTGATGGTCAGTGCGTGAGGTTGGCACGAGGCACGGCGGCGCGTTCGATCTTGAGGGGGTCGCGCGCAACGGCAGCATGGGCCGGAGGCAAGGCTGGGTCGGGATGGCGATTTTGAATTCGAGCTTTAATGATGTCAGGCCATAGGTATATCATCTTCTCCTAGTTGGTTTAATTTCAGCTTGTAGTTAATTTCATTTATAATTAGAATGAGGAGGAAATATATATAGAAAACTGAAAATTTTATATAAGCTTCATGAAGGCAGCAATTTTAAATTGAATTGAATTGAAAATATATATAAAACTTAGATTATAAAAACTATATAAATTATTTTATATAGCAAATGTGTTTTTTTAAATAAAATAAATATACATTTACACATTTTTATTTACTATTTTATTTTAAATAATATTTGGGGGATTAACTTATTAAATTTATTTTTGGTAACTGAAAATTTTATTTATTATAGAAAAAAAATTAGCTTAAATAAAAGTGGGTAAATTAAATTTATCAAAGGGGAAATTAATAGTTTAATTAAATCATTTTCCAATTAAAATTTCTATATGGAAATTGATTATTAAGTTAATTAAATTATTAATAAATTATATAATGTTTATACAAGGTTTTAAATCACGGAAGCAATCCAGTTTGGAATGGATTGCAAACAACAAAATAAAAGGTGAGTTAATCTCACTCATCTGGGTTACTTAAATCCAAATAGTTAAATTTAAATAATTGATTGATTGATGGAATTGTTTGACGTGCAATATTATATATAGTAGTATATAGTATATATTGGAGTGATTGGTTTTCCGCATTATATAGCGGATGAGACCCTATGCGCCACATAATAACGGATGATATTATATTAATCCCATATACCGCGATATTCCACTTCGAAGTGGAATTGGTATTTTATATTGCGCTAACGTCTGTGGATGCAGGGAAACAGGTTGGAGGGATCCAACTGGATTCCTCAACATTTATTTAGATTATTTAATGTTCTCTGTTATGATTATTTGATATTCTGTGATGAATTATATTGGAATATTGAATGCTATAATTTGGTCGAACATTTCGATACACTGAGTTATCAAAATATATAGAATTGGATTTTTGAAAAGAAAATAAATGAGTGAATTTGTAAGTAAAATAATTATAGAGAATTTGAATAAATTGGAAAGAATAAAGGTGATTTTAAAATTCTAATAAATAAATTTCGAGTATGGGAAGGGGATTTTGAATAAACAGAAAAATAATGAATTTTAAAACTTAAGTGATATTATTTAAAGGAATAAAGAATTATTTAAAATTCAAAGTTTAAATTTATTTAAAAGGATAAAAAAGGAATTTGGAAAAATCTGAAATTGGTATTTTTCAGTTAAAAGATTTTAAATCATAATGAAGAAATAAAATCTAAAGTCAATGGGTTTTGAAATAAATTGAGTGAATAAAGAAATTTATTTCAAAATGGAGTAAATTGGAAATCAATTTGAAAATTGATTCAAGTGTTTGAAATTGAAAATTTAAAGGAGAATGTGGCTATGGAATTTATAAACCGGGTTTATAAAAGTGAAGTAATATATCAGTAGATATTTGAAAGAATAAATTCACGATGGGAATTTATTAAAGGAATGAGAAAATTGTTTAAAAATAAATAGTGATTTATTTAAAGGATGTGAAGAGAAGTATATTTCCCTAGATAGCCAAGTACGTTTCAAAGTAAATTTTTAAATATAAGTTATGTTGTATTAAAAATCATGTTTAAAAAATTTATTATTTCTAAATGTTTAAATTCTAAAGTAAGTGTTTTTCAAATCTATTATTGTAGTAACTATTTAAAGGTGACTTGATATTTTGTTTTAAAAGAGAAATTCTAGTTTTATATTTTATAAAGTAACCTCATTTTTAAATATTCATAAAGTATATATTTTTAATAAAGTATTAAAGTAGTTTTCAATTTAAATGTTAAAGTATATTTTAAAATAAAGTGTTTTAAACTTATTTTAAAATCTAAAGCTTTGTACTTGGTGTTTTCAGTGGAAATAAATATTTGGGAATTTATTCCATGAGAATAGTTGGGTTTGAGAACCGTTTTCAAAAAGGTTTGAAAATGGAAATATATCTTACAAAGATATTTTTGAGGAAAATAAATAATGTGGGAAATTATTTATTGTGTGATGGATGTTTGTGAACGCTAATTGATAATTAAATCACCGATTATCAATATTGGCCAATGCGCTGATCGTTTCGAAGAGGCCGGGATTGGGATTTATTTCTCGAAAACCACTTCGATCCGGTTTGTACGTTTTCGTGGGTAAAGCGAGTTCGGAGTCGAAGATGGAGCAGTGAAGTGCAAGGGCTAGTCGCTACTAATTCTGAGGATGATTCCAAAATGGACGTAGTAAGAGTAGTCCCGGTTCCGTTTGAACCCGGGATGGACTTGTATGGATTGAATGTTTTCAGAACATCGTCAGGTGGACGATGAGCATTATAAGAGATGAGTTCTCTAAAGGTAACGCTTAGCCTCAAGCCTCATCAACCGGGAATGACTGAAAATCAGAGGTTATGCAGTAAGGCTAGGTGGGTAGCGCCCATTAGGGTGTGGTCATCCCTGTCTAGATGTCCCTTTTTCGGCTTAGTGGTGCGGTTGCTGATCCCAACCGTGGGTTGATCTTACTCGGGATTATCCAGTTAGGGGTAGTCCCGGTCTTGTGCTGCGGGAGGCCGGGAGTGATCCTCGGTATGCTGATCTAGACCAGGTACCATGACAGGTGGTACCCCAGTGCCTAGTCAATAGTTGGAAATCCATTTTCCCTACGCGCCCGTGCTGTTTTGATTGTTCCCAACTATTGCTGAAACGTGAGATGCAAGCATTTCAGTTAGATTCTATTTTATTTTCTGTAGACACTATTATAATATCAGAGAATTTTAATAAAAAGTGTTTTGGCTATCGTAAGGTAAAAACCCGACATGTTTATTTGTGGCGTGGTCTTACGAGATGCTTTTGTTTTCAAAAGAATTTTGAAAGTTTAATAATCAATTTGGGTGTTGTTTTCTCACTCTGGTTTTCCAGACTGACTTGGGTATTATTTAACTATAATGCTCGGGTCAGACCGAGTATTATAGAATACAGGATATGATGTTGTGGAGCTCAAGAGACGAGCTGGATGGCAATACGTACTTCCGTACTTGATTATTATTCCGCTGTATATTTAGTTTAGAGGACAAGTTTATATGACTGTCCAGTTGTATGTTATTGATGTTGTTGAACTCTGATGATGTATTCTGGTGATGTATGTATAAAACAGATATAGTTTTCTTTTGTGTAAAGATCTGTTATTATCTATTATATTTTATTCCGCTGCGATGGTTAGATTCTGATGTTTTTTTTTTATTTTCTTCTTCTACCTTCTCTTCTTTAACCTAAATGGTTCGTATTTACGTTCATCTTGAGTTGATGTGCTGCAAAATAGTGTTGACTTAAGGGGTACGGATTTGCGGGGTCATTACAGTGGTATTAGAGCTTAGGTTGGTGATAACCTTGGCTCTGGTGGGGATTGCTCATTAAATAGAGTCTATAGTACTCTGGAATAAGTTTGAGTATATTAATAAATATGAGCACGTATTTGTTAGTGAGTATAAAATTATTTTTATATTGTGTTGACTTATCAATTGAGTGTTTATGGATTCTAGTCGATGTGTGGGACGCCATGTCATCGATAGGGGTTTCTAAACTCTTAAACAAGATAAACCGACGCAGTATCGTTTTAAATAGGTTAAACGAAATAATTTTACCCAAATTATTTTTGTATATACAGGAAATAATTTTTCGAAAATTATTATAGTTATATATATATATACATATATATATATATATATATATATATATATGGATGCTTGGTTGTTAGGAATGATAATATTAAATTGTTATCATTGTTGTGAAAAATTGAATAAGATGTTGAAATTGTGACTAAAGCTTAGGAATAAATTCATATACAAAGGAAATTTGTAAATGTAGACTGTAAATGTGATTTATAGTTTAAAATAACATTTCAGAGTAATATTTAAATATGAATTGAAAGAATTTGGAATTTGGAATTTTGGAAAAAGTTAAAATTCCTTTGGGTTTAAAAATGATTTTTCAAGGGTTTTGGGAAGGAGTAATAGGAATATTATTCGAAAATATTTGAATTGGATTTGAAATCTGGTGGGATTTGGGATTAAAAATATTTGAAGGGATTTTAAAGAGACAAAAGCAATGAACTCTTTACGGTCGCTGGAAAATAATTCCGATGATGATCGCGACATCATCGGTGTTCATTTTCGAGTTTCCAAGAGGGGGATTGCTACCTGGATGTTTTGGATTAATATTTGTTTGTGAAATTTGGTTTGATTTTGAAAATGCAAAGGAATGGTTTGATTTAGATATATATGTTTTCAAAATTGAATTGGATTAAAAATAGATTTGGTGTGAGTTGTAAACAAATCCAATTCATGTATAAATTGAATGACCTTATTATTTAAATTCAATAATGAATTGTTAATCTGAATTAAAATTTAAAAATGGATAAAGAATAAACTAATCGAATAAATTAGTAAAATGGTTGGGATTTGATCAAAGAAAAATCAAATCAAAGATTTAAATGGAAGTTGGTGGAATAAAGTAAACTTAAATTATTAGGTGGAATAGTTTGAAGACAATAAATAACTTAAGTAGATTGTGAGATGGTTATTAAATATATTGGTTGTCGAGTTTAATAAAATGGTTTGGAATCAAACTTTTTGGATATGAAAGAAAATGCAATGAAAAGATTGTGAATAAATGAAAATGGGATGGAATCAAGTGTAACTTGAGTTGGAATCAATTTAAATAGTTATAAAGCTTAAGTAATTATTTATTCACATTAATATTGTCGAATTGCATAAGAAAATGGGTCGTTCGATGTATACGGGATTAGATAAAATTTTATGAGTTATTAGAGGTGAAATAAGATGATTTTGAAATCAATTCGAATGAATATGAGTTTGTTTTGCGTAGAATGAATTAAATATAAGCGAGTAAGTTGTAAATCACATAAACTGAATGGTTTGAAGATTAGTTGCAAGCAATTGTAATAAGTGTCGGAACCTTATATGTGCTTATGGAGATTATATATGTGCATTATATATGAAATTTATGTGTTAGCCATTGAAAGTAAGTGAAATGTTAATAAAATTGCATATATTTAGTACTTATATGTTTGAATTGAGTAAGTACAGGTATCGGAAAGCCATTTAGAGGGATTTGATCGCGCAAAATGATAAAATAATAAGCCGCTTGCTTAAAAATGCTAAATAAAGGTACGCTTAAGCAATAAGAATAGGAAATATGAACTGTTTTTTTTTCGACCGTGTGGGTCGATGAATATATATTTATATCTCTTGTCAAATTGCAAAAGCTCCTCTGTACAAAGGAGACTCTGCCAAAAAATTTCGAAAACTTTGAGAGTCAGATTTTTTTTTGAAATTTTGGCTAACGGCAAAGGATTTAAAATTGGTAAGCAAATAGATTTGAAATTAAATATTGAAATCTAATTTAAAATTGTATATGTGAAGTAAGGTGAAATCGAAGAAATTGTTTGAAGAAACTAAAGGAAGAAAAAGTTTGCAAATAAACTTTTATTTTAGATTTTAAATAAATTAGTAAGTGGAACTAATAAAAGGAAATGGTTAATTAAATATGGGTTGAGATAAGGTGAATAAAATTCAATATTCAAAGTTTGAAGACAAATTGAATTCAAGTAGAATTGAAGATGGAGATCTGAATGGAAATTAGGAAAAAGTATTTAGATTTGAAAGTAATTTGTAAATTGAAGCAAATTGAATTCAAATGGAATTATAAAGGCAAAGTGAATAGAAATGGATATAAACTCCAATAGTGAAGTGAAAATAAGTTTAAGAGGTATATAAAATATTTATATAAACTTAAGAAATGAAAGGTGAAATTCTTAAGTAAGTTTGGTGTTGGAAATATGCTAAGTAATTTTGGAATGGAGAAATATACTAAGTGAATAATTGAATGAAGATTAAAACTGGAAGTCGTGAAATGGGATAATTGTGAATAAGTGAATAGAAATCAAAATGGTTATGAATAAAAAGAAAATTGACATAGTTGATAATCAACTGAGATAAATACATAGGATGTACATATATTATTTTATTCGCATAGCAATGTGATGCAGATTCGAGCACAGAATTTCGAGACAGTTATATCGATCCGAGTTAGGATTTTTCACTCGATTTTCGAGGCGAACCCTGGATATGGATTTTGATTGATTCTTAGAATTCTCTATCATAGTTATGAGTATGCAAGGAGAATGACGGTTTCTGATCAGGAAACCAGATCTGAGTCCGCACTAGGAAGTCAGGTGGACGATACTAGTTCGGAAGTGAAATTGTGTGATCGAGCGAGCGATCGAATTTGATATTGCGTATCGATGGTATATATGCATTGTACGGATGTGAATGAAATAGATATGAAAACCTCTATAAGGAAATGTATAAAATGATTTTAAAAGCTATGGTTGGATATTATTGATGTAGTAAATATAGGTATTGTTAAAAGGGAAAGGAAAATTTGGTTTTGATTTCAGAAGATAAATTTGAATGGCTCGACAAAAAGGTATATGTTTAAATTCTGTATGAAATTTGATGGGGTTTTTGATCTAGCCACTTGGCGTTTTGTTTTCTTTTGGAATTTGGAAGCCCGTAGAGGCATTTTGTAGTTGTACTGAGCTAGCCGCGCAAAGGAGACGCTGGTGAAATTTTTCGAAAATTTAGGGAGTTAGAAAAATTTTGATAATTCAAAATTTGGTTTAAGTTCAAGTTTGAATTTCTAAGTAAATAATATTATTGGGACTTACGGATAAGTTTGGAAAGCTAGAAAAAGGATTAGTGTGTCTTTAATAAAAATATTGTTTTGAGAATTGTCTGGAATTGTTTGGTTTTGGGAAAAAGTAAACGGTTATTGGACCATTCTTCCTAACTAGTAACTTCGAGGATGAAATCCTTTTAAGGGGGAAGGAATGTGATGACCCGAAATTTTTGAGCATTTGAAATTGGAATATTTAATTGATTTTAAATATTTAAAAAGTTAAATTTTAACTTGAATTCCAAATATCACTATTTATTTGATAATTAAATTATTGAATTTAATAATTGAAAGTTGGGTAAAATATTGAATCTTCAATTTTAAGTCTGTTAAAAATAATTTAAGGGTTTGTAAAATTTATATTGATAGTACTGAAGATAGTAAAAGTGTTAAAATTTGATTCAGAAGTGTTTTATTAAGCTTTGAAATTTTATCGTTTAAATCGATATTTAAAAATAGTCTTCCGAGGCACAGTCTCGGATTTCGACGAAACCAATTACATTGGATCAGTAATATTGTATTATTATCGGATTTCAATTTTCATAATGTTTGGGGTGATCGTTTGGCCGTACGATAAGTAAACGCGCTGAAAATTTAATCGGAATTTAATATAATAACTGGGTTCGAAGGGCTATCTTCTCCGCACGATCGAATTAGGACTCGAAACCTTATCCTTTGCGTTCGAAATAGGGTATAACATTATAAACGCCCAGCGGCACATCTCGTTAGAAGGTCGAAAATTTAAGCTACAAAGTTGAGACAGTTTGAAATTAATTTAATACATATACATTTATTTACATACAAATAGTCAACCTTCAGCCGAAATAATGTCGCACCAGTGCTTTGTACGCTTCATTTCAATCACTGTAGCAAAGCGTCTTTAACACGCTTCTCCTCTTTAATATTTACAGCCGAGTATTCTAAAGCAATCAAGTCTTTTCCTTCTTCCACTTCAATTCAAATCGCATTTCCCTTTTCTTCATTTTGTCAACTCAAAATCGAATTTTCGGAGATAAAATGGCCGAGCAAGAACCCTGTGTCCTCGTTCATTACAATTCGAAATCGAGAAGAAAATTTAATAATAATGGCGACCTATCCCCTCTTCTTCTCTCAGTTCAATTTCCCTCTTTCTCCCTGCAATCGAAGATCGATCGTAACGAATCCAAAAAAGGGCGTCGTTGCTCGCTGCGAGTCGCGATTTGTAACGACCCAGAATTTTTGTTAATTAAAATATGAATGTTTAATTGAATTTAAATATTAATAAGTGAAATTTATAAGTCGAATAAATTTTATTTCGAATAATTGGATTTAATTGGATAATTAAATCAATAATTTAATAGTTGAAATTACAGAAATAATTGAAAATCAAGTTTAATATGATTGGAAATGATTTGGAAAATTTTATTATATCATATTGAAGTTAGAATGATGTTATAGAACTTTTAAAATCGAATTAAAAGTTAATTTGTGAAAGTTGAATATTTTAATATTTAATTGACGACTTAAAATAGCCATTTTTCAAACAGTCTCAGATTTCGACGAAACTAGTTTCATCGAATCCGTAATATGATATTATTGTAGAGTTTCAAATTTCGTGTCAATCGGATTTACCGTTTGTCCGAGGCAAGCCAAAAGACATAGAAATTGGTTTAAATCGATTTAATATAAAATTGATCGTTTATTGCCGTAACTCGCACATATGATCGAATTAGCCTCCGAAACACGTTCTATTGTGTTTGGAACGCGGGGTAAACCTTAGAAACGCCAAACGGCACGCTTCGTTTGGAGTTCAGAAAAATCCGGGATGAATAGTGTCGCGTATTTTTCTACAAAAGGACCTCAAATTCATTATTTTGCACAAACCCTAGGTTAAAACCTTCAGCCGCCTCCCACCATACCAATGGCCGAAAATTAATAACTTTCATCTCCAATTATCTTCAAATCCACCGATTAATTCAAGAAACTTTCTAAACGAAAGTTGTAGAGCACAATGCAATCTACAAATCCAACGGTTATGATCAGAAATAGTTGAGTGAATCGTCAGCAAAAGGGTGATGAAGGCCGCGTTTTCACGCACGAAATACGACGCATGGGGGAGGTCGAGCTCTATGAGGTTGTAGCCGAAGGTGGAGCTTCGAATGGCAGTGGTTTGATGAGCTCTCGATGCTCGTGGAAGCCGAGGTGATAAGCCCTAAATTATGAGCATGGGTTGGTTGCGTGTGTTCAAACCTGGAGATATGCTTTGGGGATGAAAGGCTAAAACACGGCCTAGATTTCATCACATGGGAATGCACGGCTCTGAATTGATCTAGGTTTAAAAATATTAAAGGAAATGTAAAATTATATTATATAAATCGTGTAAACTTCTAAAATGCATATCTCTTTCATACGAGGTCCGTTTTGGACGAAACGAATTGCATTGGCTTCGTTTTGTTGAGCACTACGTAGAGGAACTAGATTGGAGATAGTTTGAATTTCGAGTAAAATTAAACGTCCGTTTAATTTTATTCGAAATAAAACGCTGGAACGGAATTGAAATCAATGTGAGAACTTCTCACTCAATCGAATCGGTTTCGATTTAAATTTTAAATAGTTAGATTTAAAATAGCTTGAATGTATGTTGAATGTTGATTGTTATCTATTGATTGTAAAATAGACATTATGCGCCGTTAGTAAGCGGATGTTATTTATTAAAAACATATACCGTGATAATTCCAACTTGATTGGAATTGGTATTATTTATGTACTTGGAGTTGATTTCCAGCATTATATAGCGGATGAGACCCTATTGCGCCGCATAATAGCAGATAGTATTTTGTAAATCCCATATACCGCGATATTTCGTCTTGAAGCGAAATTGGTATTGTGCTAACATCTTTGGATGCAGGGAAACAGGTTGGAGGGATCCAACTGGATTCCTCAAACATTTGAATTGGTTTCAATGTTGTGTGTTGATCTATTTGTTGATCTATTTACAATCTGCGTGATTATCTTTGTGATTGAGATTGTTAAAGGCTAAATTTTAGCCGAATATATTTTGCTATCGTTAGATGCCGAAAATAAATAAAAATTTGATTTTTGAAAATTTAAGTTGAGAATTCATAATAAAATTTAATTTTGGAATTTATTCGATTTAAATAAATAAACGTTATAATTTTTATTATTATAAAAATGATATTTTTGGAAAATAATACTTAAGTATGATTTTGGAGTTATATAAGCTTTAATAACAATTTGTAAATTATTAAAAGGATTGGTTTATTTAAATTGGGATTGTTGAATTATTATAAATGATTTATATAGAATATTTATAAAATTGATATTTACAAATTAAAAATATTGGAATTATAAAATGAATAGATTTTATAAAATAAAAGATTTATAAGTAATTAACTTATAAATTGGATTTTTGCGTGTAAATGGAATATGGATAGAATTTGTTAATAAAGTGATTTTATAAGTTGAAGTGGCCATAAAATATAAATGGAATTTATAAACATTGTTTTATAAATCCGAAAATGACTTATTTTGATAAGTTAATTATTATAGCTTATTAAAGGAAATATATCCACGATTTTGGACAGTGGATAATCCTTTAAATAAAATACGTAGAAATGTTGAATTTGGATAAGGAAATATATTCACGATTTTGGAAAGTGGATAATCCTTTAAATAGAATATGTAGAAATGTTGAGTTTGGATAAGTAAATATATTCACGATTTTGGACAGTGAATAATATATTAAAGAAGTATTTTGGAAAAAGTGATATTTTAAATAGAATTTAAATGATTCAAAAACGTTTTAAAATGTGTTAAGTATCGAAATCATAGATTTCAACATTTATTATTGAAATAGACGTTTTCGAGAAATAGAAGGAAATGGTGTACTACAACACTATTGTTATAGTAAATGATTTCCGAAAGGCAAAGTTTTGTATAGTATTGGGATTTATATATCTATCTTAATTTCGAATCCCTACACGAGTGATTTTGAGTTGTCGTAACGATGTTTTACGTAACATTCTCTTTGACCCAGATAAATGTGTTTAAGAAGATGTTTTCCTGAAAGAATAAAATATATACTTAATTTGAATTCAAGTATATTGAATATTTTCAAAATGTTGAGAATAAATAGATTGGTGAATTACTTATTATTAAATAAGTATGGAAATGTTTTTTCAATATGAAGTGAATGTTTGAGATTTTACTTTTAAAGATAAATTGAAAATGAATATTAAAAATCATATATTCATAGATATTTTGGAATTGTAAATTCACTATGGAATTTATAAAAGAAAGGGAAATTAGTTAAAAATAAACGTTGATTTATTTTTGAAGTGTGGAAATTAATTTACGGATTTGGAACGTAAATTTAATAAATCAGTAAGGATTTATTTAATTGGTTTAAATGAACCATTTTGAAATGAAAGTTGTAAGGGTGTAAATTGATTTAAAATTGGTTTTCAAATGAAGTGTGGGATATATATCTTATAAAGATATTTTTGAAAATAAATAATTTGAGAAAATTATTTATAATCAGGTGATGTTGTGAACACTGATTGATAGTTAAATAACCGACTATCAATATTGACCTTTAAACAGGTATTTGTTGTGAATTGGTTGAAATTGAAATGCTACACTTATTTTTAAATTATTGCGCTCGTTATTCGGATTACCCATTCCGAATAGTGATACGACGTAATGGATAACATTGAAGACCGGTGGTGAAGACCGGGTATTTGTGAGAACGATAGGATGACCTATCGATTGTCTCTGCACCGTTAGCTACGGTATGGAGATTTCCTTTGTGATGGGAAATTCGATCTGGATTGTGAATACCCGGATTGCAAGGACTTCTTTTGAAGTGCCTTCGGTTCTGTTCGAACCCGGAACAGACTTGTATGGTTACGTGTCTGACATTACATTTTGAGATATAAAGCAGATTTCTTTCAAATATATTTCCGTTGGTGGCGGAAAATTTATTCTCTTAGCTTAACACCCTTAGAGGTTATGTAGTTGAAGGTTATCAGCGATATATTCCCAATTTGGTAATGTGGCATGCTGAGTGTTGCTGTGTGATGGTTATTTATTGATCATTTGTTGATCAAAGCGTGGCTTTGTGCCTAGCTTTGTGGACGAGACTTCGTCAGACCTCACTCTCCGAAAATGGTCAAAATAGGAATATGCGGCAAGGTTATTGGGGTCGTGCCCTTTAGGGTATGTCATTTCCTTCTGGAAAGGGTGGTATCATGGTATGGAGCCTAGATACTTACTCATGTTGACACACTATATTTATTACTGTGTGATGTTGGTTATCGAGCGCTCGGATAAAGGTCCAAAGGGACCGGGGGATGGCATATTCGTGTAGTTACCTAGTGACAAAGGTAACCCGGCCTTGTGTTGGCAGAGAGCTGTTTAAGTTCTCGGGACGTCCCGCCAGAGGCGATTCTATGTGGCAGTAGGAAGTTCCTTAGCCTGACCATTTGTTGGAAAATCCAAAGAAACAATACGATCCTTGTACGGTTTCAGTTGTATAACCTGCCATGGAATGTGGCGGTAACCTGCTATTGAACATGGTAGCTATAGTAGGCATAAGTGCGGAATGCCTATGCTGGCTAAGATTTATATCTTTACTTTCGAAATGTTTTCCTACACTATGCACTAATAATAATATCGAATGTTCTTTTAATGCGTATCAAGCATCTTTGACTATCATAAGAAGAATTCTTCTCCAATTCTGCGTTTGCATTGTGTGTGTGGCGGGAGGTCTTATGGTAGTCTCATTTTCCAAAAGCATTGCGAATTGACTTTAAAATTGTCTTTGTTGTTGTTGTTTTTAAAAGATAATAACTGTTTTTAGTTCTCACACCAGTCCCATGACTGACTCGGAGTTTATTGTTTTCCTTCCTAAACTCTAGGCGCCCACCAATTTCCACACGGGCAGTCAAGAGTTAGGTTTATCAGGATATTCTGGAATTCAAGAGTTGCTGGAGGCAAGCTGGATGGCATGGCGTATTCACTAGTATATAGTACTTCTTTTCCGCTATTTGTTGTTGTACACTCTGATGATGTAATGTAATGTAATGTGATGTAATGTAATAACTGATATAGTTCCTGGTTTAAAAATTATTCATTTATCTATTATATGTTGTTCCGCTACGACTGTGAGATTCTGATATTGTTTCTGTTCTGTTTCCTTATTTATTCTATCCTTTTCTTCTACCTCTTCTTCTTTAACCCTAACAATTCGGTTTTCCGGCTTTCGATTATGCGACATTTGATAAAGTGGACGTATTGATGTCGATTTTCGAGCGTCGAAAAATCGCAACGTTACACGATTTGACTGGAAGATAGGGGCCCGGTACTTCATGAGTTGGGGAAGGGGGTCAACGTCTTCGTTTCGGTCGCTAGAAGGGAGCGAAGTATCAAGGCGGGGTTCTCGATCAAGGTAGCTCGAGCGTGGCGACTTAGTTGGAGGCGAGAACTTCCACGCGGCGGAGGCATGATTTTCTGGACTCGCGAAGATTTGTGAGGAGGGAGAGGTTATGTTCTGGAGTGTGGCATTGTGATGGTCAGTGCGTGCGATTGGCGCGAGGCATGGCAGCGCGTTCAATCCAGAGGGTGGTCGCGTGCAATGGCAGCATGGGCCGGAGGCAAGGCTGGGTCGGGATGGTGATTTCGAATTCGAGCTTTAATGTTGTCAGACCATAGGTATATCATCTTCTCCTAGTTGGTTTAATTCCAGCTTGTAGTTAATTTCATTTATAATTATAATGGGGAGGAAATATATATAGAAAACTGGAAATTTTATATAATGTGACGCCCCACCTCTATACCCACGCTAGCCAAGAACACTAGGGTGTAGTGCTGTCAACTAACACGGAGAATAAGGCTGTTGAGGAGCGGCCATCAATAGTTATGCCTTATACTAGTATTGGTTATCTCGATAGGAGTGGTATATAAATATATATTCTTTCATTTTCACAAATCTGATTTATTTTCTCCCATCGAAATTCCCCAATTCCAGTATAAAACGAACTACGATGGTTCATAATAGTTTAGAACAGTAAATATAAAATATTACACAGATAATATAATGCGGAATACAAATAAAAGAGAAAGTCTCATATATACAATAACTGATGTCAGTTACAATACATTTGATACAATACATATGACACAGTACATATGATACAACTACCACGGTCGACTCAGGAAGTTACATATACAAGTACATTAACGTATATAATATACATGAATACATATCTTCCTATACAATTATACAGACTACTACAAATGACGACGACTACTCCAAAAGATATGAAAGAACTTCATAGCTCTAGCAGCAACCCAAAGCAGAATATCTACAACCTGAAATACTCGGTCTGACCCGAGTATTAAATTCAAAAGAAAATAATACTCGGGTCAGTCTAATTCAAACTCAGTTATTAGTGCACAAAAGCAATAATAATTAAATAATGAATAGACGACAGTAATTAAACCAAACCAGAATGCAATTCAGAATATTGAATTGAAATAAACAAAACAGTTCAAACCATTGAAATATCCATTAAAATATTAAGTCGAGTAGGGCTGCAGTACACGCACGCGTGCACTGCCTCGCCACTACAGCATATGGAATATGCATAATATCAATAAATCGAAATAAGATAGAATATTATAAATGCTGTACCGTGTGGCTGCAGTTCATGCTTGCGTGCACTGCCTTGCCACTACAGTGATAATGTACCCAAAAACTCAATTCCGTGTGGCTGCAGTTCACGCTTGCGTGCACTGCCTTGCCACAACAGTAACGATGTACACAACCGGGCACAAGGTCAAACCCAAAATAAAAGGACGGGTTCAACTCAGGTGAAATATATTTAAAATCCCGACACGAGCACAAGGTCAAACCCGAGTTTTTAAAACTGGTTTCAACACAAGGCTACATGAAGAATGCAAAGCTTAGACAAATTCCAAATGCATCAATTCATGAAGACTGAAACAACATGCAAATGCATCAAAAAAATGTCGAAGTTATTCCAACAAAATGACAGTACAAACAAGTGCACATTGGAAGTACAAGATAATAGCAGCAATGTACATGCACAAAAGGCAGTGAAACAGACAGGTACAACCAAGCACATGCATATATGATATGCATAGCCACTAGCACATATAAATATACACAGTATGAACTACAGGGAATAAGAACTCAATGCAATTGAATCATTCAGTTTAAACAAATCAGTTCTATAAGGACATAATGCACGTACACAGTGCATAGAAAAGCAACTCAGAGTTTCAGATGAACAAGTGTGCACTACAACAAGATCAGCCCATAATACGTTGTTTCAGGCGACGGCAAGGTCAAACTGAAACAACACTCAACTGTGCACCAGAAACAAGAATGCAGAGGCACATACAAGTGATGGACATACTACCAACATGTACAGAATGAAGACAACTATAGTCATACCATCACCAAACCAGACACAATGAAGCAAGATGGTGATCGATATGCAATACTGTGAAGTACAAAAATAAGAACACAAGCATGACCACAAGAGTCACAGCAAGGAACACAAATGAAACAAGCAACTGAGAGAACCAGCTTCAAGTCGAAGTGAAACAGAATGTACAAAGTCACTGCAATGCGCATCAGTAAGCACAATGCAAATACAATGAGACAACACATAACTCGAACAGTGGTCAACCATACATGCATACACACATACGAATGTATGTATGCATATATATACAGATAAGTCAACCAAACAATTCGAACTACATCAAGAGCCAAAGCCACAGTGAAACTCAAGTGTTTAATATTTCAACTCGAAATCAATTTTACTTAAATAGAAAATGCGCATGAACGTTGTGGCAACAGTTCACGGCAACAGTAATAACTCGAATGCAAACTATGTCATATATGATACAATGGCAAATTGCACAAACAAGCACAAGTGAGTTACAGAAAATATGCAACATGATAGACATGAAGGCAGTAATTGCTGACTGGAAGCAAACTACAAAGACATCAACGAGTATGACATAAGGCAGTGCAACAAAGGGAACACAATGCAAACTGAATTGCACACAAATGATACTAAACAAAGTGCAGAAAATCAATGCGCTGCATGTCCAACAGGTAGCAGGTTATATGTGCAACAGGTAAGGGACGAAGCACTGTCGAACATTTTTAAAAGCCGTGGTTATCAAAAATTCAAATCAATGCTTCAGGAATGATTACAAAGACGGCCAGCGACGAAGCTCATAGGGGCCATAAAAATCAAAGCCCTAAGGATTGGTGAAGCTAGAAATTCACAAAAATCAAAATACAGTTTAACCAAAAAAGTCAAAACTGTGAGCATCAATTAGTTAACCATAGAAAAGCACGAACTAGAACAAAACAGAAATCAAATGTCACAAAAATGCCAAGGCCGACGTTTAAACAAGTCAGTGCCCAAAATCAAGTGACTGAAGTCACAAAAACTCGAAGCCGTGGGTGAATTGAAACCATCAAAAATTATCGAAATTCAAACAAAACTAATTGTCGAAACACGAGATGAATTAGATGTGAGTGAAGGGGTTCACTCACCTTGTCGACGAATTGAAGCATCACAGAGACGAGCGAAGCCAGAACGAACGAAACCCTAATTTGGGAAGATGGGGTAGGACGAGAGAGACGGCCATTTTTAATTTTCTTCGTTCGATTTTATTTTTAGGGTTAAAAACGAATGGGAAAAATCAAAAGGGGGCGGGTTTAATTATTCTCACGGCATCAAACAATCAAGTGGGCCGAGAATTCAAAGCCCAGAAATCCTTTAAACCATATTTAAAAGAATTTCAACTAAAATTAAAAAACTTCAAATGGAAATTTGCGACAATATAAATCGTTTAAATGTCGATTATTAATTGTTGCGAAGTACCGGGTTGTTACACATAAGCTTCATGAATGCAGCAATTTTAAATTGAATTTAATTGAAAATATATATAAAACTTAGATTCGAAAAACTATATAAATTATTTTATATAGAAAATGTGTTTTTTTAAATAAAATAAATATACATTTACACATTTTTATTTACTAGTTTATCTTAAATAATATTTGGGGGATTAACTTATTAAATTTATTTTTGGTAACTTAAATATTTATTTATCATAGAAAAAAAAATTAGCTTAAATAAAAGTGGGTAAATTAAATTTATCAAAGGGGAAATTAATAGTTTAATTAAATCATTTGCCAATTAAAATTTCTATATGGAAATTGATTATTAAGTTAATTAAATTATTAATAAATTATATGATGTTTATACAAGGTTTTAAATCACGGAAGCAAGCCAGTTTGGAATGGATTGCAAATAGCAAAATAAAAGGTGAGTTAATCTCACTCATCTGGGTTACTTAAATCCAAATAGTTAAATTTAAATAATTGATTGATTGATGGACTTGTTTTGACGTGCAATATTATATATAGTAGTATATAGTATATATTGAAGTGATTAATTTTCCGCATTATATAGCGGATGAGACCCTATGCGCCGCATAATAGCAGATGATATTATATTAATCCCATATACCGTGATATTCCACTTCAAAGTGGAATTGGTATTTTATATTGTGCTAACGTCTGTGGATGCAGGAAAACAGGTTGGAGGGATCCAACTGGATTCCTCAACATTTATTTAGATTATTTAATATTCTCTGTTATGATTATTTGATATTCTGTGGTGAATTATATTGGAATATTGAATGCTATAGTTTGCTTGAACATTTCGGTACACTGAGTTATCAAAATATATAGAATTGGATTTTTGAAAAGAAAATAAAAGAGTGAATTTGTAAGTAAAATAATTATAGAGAATTTGAATAAATTGAAGAATAAAGGTGATTTTAAAATTCTAATAAATAAATTCCGAGTATGGGAAGGGGATTTTGAATAAACATAAAATACTGAATTTTAAAACTTAAGTGATATTGTTTAAAGAAATAAAGAATTATTTAAAATTCAAAATTTAAATTATTTAAAAGGATAAAGAAGGAATTTAGAAAAATCTGAAATTGGTATTTTTCAGTTAAAATATTTTAAATCTAACGAAGAAATAAAATCTAAAGTCAATGGGTTTTGAAATAAATTGAGTAAATAAAGAAATTTATTTCAAAATGGAGTAAATTGGAAATCAATTTGGAAATCGATTCAAGTGTTTGAAAATGGAAATTTAAAGGATAATGTGACTATGGAATTTATAAACTGGGTTTATAAAAGTGAAGTAATATATCAGTAGTTTGAAAGAATAAATTCAAAATGGGAATTTATTAAAGGAATGAGAAAATTGTTTAAAAATAAATAGTGATTTATTTTTAAAGGATGTGAAGAGAAGTATATTTCCCTGGATAACCAAGTACATTTCAAAGTAAATTTTTAACTATAAGTTATGTTGTTTTAAAAAGCATGTTTAGAAAATTTATTATTTATAAATGTTTAAATTCTAAAGTAAATATTTTGCAAATCTATTATTGTAGTAATTATTTAACGGTGACTTGGTATTTTGTTTTAAAAGAGAAAATCTAGTTTTATATTTTATAGAGTAACCTCATTTTTAAATATTCCTAAAGTATATATTTTTAATAAAGTATTGAAGTAGTTTACAATTTAAATGTTAAAGTATATTTTAAAATAAAGTGTTTTAAACTTATTTTAAAATAAAGTGTTTTAAACTTATTTTAAAATCTAAAGCTTTGTACTTGATGTTTTCAGTGGAAATGAATATTTGGGAATTTATTCCTTGAGAAGGGTTGGGTTTGAGAACTATTTTCAGAAGGGTTTTAAAATGGAAATATATCTTGCAAAGATATTTTTGAGGAAAATACATAATATGGAAAATTATTTATTGTGTGATGGATGTTTGTGAATGTTAATTGTTAATTAAATCACCGACTATCAATATTGGCCAATGCGTTGATCGTCTCGAAGAGACCGGGATCGGGATTTATTTCTCGAAAACCACTTCAATCCGGTTTGTGCGTTTTCGTGGGTAAAATGAGTTCGGAGTCGAAGATGGAGCAGTGAAGTGCAAGGGCTAGTCGCTACGAATCCTGAGGATGATTCCAAAATGGATGTAGTAGGAGTAGTGCCTTCGGTTCCGTTCGAACCCGGGACGGACTTGTATGGATTGAATGCTTTCAGAACATCGTCAAGTGGACGATGAGCATTCTAAGAATTGAGTTCTCTAAAGGTAACGCTTAGCCTCAAGCCTCATCAACCGGGAATGACTGAAAATCAGGGGTTATGCAGCAAGGCTAGGTGGGTAGCGCCCATTAGGGTGAGGTCATCCCTGTCTAGATGTCCCTTTTTTTTTGGCTTAGTGGTACGGTTGCTGATCCTAACCGTGGGGTGATCTTACTCGGGATTATCCAATAAGGGGTAGTCCCGGTCTTGTGTTGCAGGGGGTCGGGAGTGATCCTCGGTATGCTGATCTAGACCAGGTACCGTGACAGGTGGTATCCCAGTGCCTAGTCATTAGTTGGAAATCCATTTTCCCTACGTGCCCGTACGGTTTTGATTGTGCCCAACTATTGCTGAAACGTGAGATGCAAGCATTTCAGCTAGATTCCATTTTACTTTCTGTAGACGCTATTATAATATCAGAGAATTTTAATAAAAAGTGTTTTGGCTATCGTAAGGTGAAAACCCGACATGTTTATTTGTGGCATGGCCTTACGAGATGCTTTTGTTTTCAAAAGAATTTTGAAACTTTAATAATTTAATTTAGGTGTGGTTTTCTCACGCTGGTTTTCCAGACTGACTCGGCTGTTATTTAACTATAATGCTCGGGTCAGACCGAGTATTATAGAATATAGGATATGATGTTATGGAGCTCAGGAGACGAGCTGGATGGCGTTACGTACTTCCGTACTTGATTATTATTCCGTTGTGTATTCAGTTTAGAGGACAAGTTTATATTGACTGTCCAGTTGTATGTTATTGATGTTGTTGAACTTTGATGATGTATTCTGTTGATGTATGTATAAAACATATATAGTTTTCTTTTTTTGTAAAGATCTGTTATTATCTATTATATTTTATTCCGCTGCGATGGTTAGATTCTGATGCTGTTTTCTATTTTCTTCTTCTACCTCTTCTGCTTTAACCTAAATGGTTCGTATTTCCGTTCACCTTGAGTTGATGTGTTGGAAAATAATGTTGACTTAAGGGGTACGGATTTGCGGGGTCATTACACTTTTGATATGAGTTTTATACTTTTATTTTGTGCATATATCTTATGGAATTTCATCGCTATCTTATAAGCAAGATTGGTAATGAAGGGAATCCTTGATTTCCTCTACTAAGTTAGAATTTGATATAAAATTGAAAATGTAAAAGGAAATATTTCATTGATCTAAGATTGAATAATTGATACACAGTATAAGCTGAGTAATTATACATGCAGTTTGTAATAAATAATGAATTGGGCTTCAGTCAATTGTGACCTACTTTCTTGAGAGAATGGTGCGGTTTTGTATAATGATGTACCTGTTTTGCTTTGTAGAATATAACCATATTCAATCTCATTTCTCTTGTTACTCCCCCTCAATGTTGTCTAGGGTTTTTCTTTCTTCCTTTCCTTAGCTAAATTTTTTTTGATTCTTCTTCTTTTCACATAAAACCCAAGACGAATTGAAGAAACTTCAGTCTAGCTAAGATATTCTTAGGTAGATTGAGTTACGTTGAGCTTGGGTGAAATCGTTGAGCTAGGGTTTGTTGTATTTTGCTTTTCCTCTCTCGATTTGACTTCTAATCTTAAAGTGTAGCTGATTGCAGTGTTTATTAGCTTCTCTGATATGAATTTTCCAAATAAACTTGAACGGGGTTTGGAGTATTTTGCTTTGCCGCTCTTGATTTGGTGTCAGGTCTTGAGGCATAGCTGCTTGCAGTGTCCTTTATCATCTCTGAGATCTAATTATTGTCTTTGACTTTAAGATTCTCCCTGAATCTATTAAAATTCTTGGCAGACAGAGGTTTCGTTAGCACATCTTCCCTTTAGTAAGTAGCAGGTAAATGATTAATATTGAGCTTTCCATTTATCACTTGTTCTCAAACAAAATATAAGTCTAGTTCCATGTGTTTAGTCTTTGAGTGTAGAATTGGATTCGCTGTTAGTGAAACTGTACTCAAGTTATCGCACTATATAGTTGATGTTCTTATGGTTTTAATCTTTAACTCACTTAATAGAGACTCAATCCACATGATTCCGGCAGTTGCACTTGCCACACTTCTGAATTCTGCTTCTGTACTAGATATAAATATGACTGATTGCTTTTTATAACACCATGATACTGGATTTTCTCCAAGATATATGCAGTAGCCAGCTGTAGATTTTTTATCATCTAAATCAGTTGCCCAATTAGCATCTTCAAAGCCTGTTATGTTGATACTAGCACATGATTAGAGAATTAAACCATGATTGATATAATCTCTAAGATATCTTCGGATTGTTTTTACTACTTTTCAATGTTCATCCAGTGGACTTTACACAAACCGACACACCTTATTCAAACTGAAAGATGTTTTTGGTCTTGTTATTGTAACATATCGTAGAGCTCCCACTATGCTTCTGTATTGCTTTGTATTTGTAATAGGTTCACCATGATGTTTAGATAAGTTGTTGTTGCTGATCATAGGAGTAGGTAGAGAATTAGCTTTGTCCATTCTTGCTTTGAGTAGAATCTCTGCAATGTATTTTCTTTAACATAAGTGAAGCCCAGTACTGTTGATTCTTTTGACCTTTATTCCCAGGAAGTAGTTGAGATCTCCAAGTCTTTGATAGAAAAATGATTGTCAAGACATTGAATTAATTTGTTGATTTCCACCTCACTGCTTCCTATAATAATAAAATCATTAACATAAATTATAACATATGTCACATTATCATTGCAGTAATTTGTAAATAATGATGTGTCAGATTTAGTTTGATGATAATTTAGCTTGATTAGAGTTGACTTGAGTTTGTCAACCAAACTCTTGCAGCCTATTTTAACCCATATATGGCCTTCTTTAGCATGCACACCATTGACATGTTACTTGACTGCTTGAAACCATAAGGCTGTTCCATGTAAACTTCTTCTTGAAGTTCTCCATTTAAAAAAGCATATTTTACATCCAGTTGTCTTATTTTCCAATTATCATGTAGTGCAATAGTTAGAAAACTCTTATTGTTGTTGGCTTCACAACTGGTGAGAAGGTTTCTATGAAGTCAAACCCTTGTTGTTGTGTGTGTCCTTTTGCCACTAGTCTTGCTTTATATTTCTGAACAGTGCCATCAGCATTCTTTTTAAGTCTGAATGTCCATCTACATCTGACTATGTTTTTGTGTTCAGGCATAAGTACAAGTTCCCATGTCTCATTCTTTATCAGTGTATTGTATTCCTCTTATATGGCAGCTTTCCACTTTTCATTCTTTACTGCTTGATCATAAGATTCTGGTTCCTCTATCTCTTACATCTGCTGCATGTATCTTTGATTTGAATATACCACTTTAGCTCTAGTGATCTTGTGATGTTGAGTTGTTGCAGGAGCAGTACTATGTATTGGAACAGGTTGAGGTATGAATTATTATGATCTGGATGAGCTTTTTTCTTCCAGATCTTGATGACTCTCATGAGAGTCACTGTCATCACTATTATTTTCAGGCTAACTATATGGTTCATGACCTAGTCTGAAATCAGACTTAGTGTGTTATGGACTAGAGTTATTCAGAGCATCTTCTGTTCTTTTAACAGTAATTTCACCTTGACAAATAGGTATTGATGGTATAGACAATTTTGGGTTATAAACTTTGCTGGATATTTTTACTTCTGCACTTGAAAAAGGAAACTGATGATCATTAAAAGTAACATGTCTAGACACTATAACTTTTCCATTTCCACTTAAACACTTATATCCTTTCTGTTCTCAGCATAACCAATGAATGTGTAGGGAGATGATATGAAGCTCAATTTATGTGGGTTATATGGTACGAGCTAGGGAAAACGTAAACGACCAAAGGATTTAAGCTTAAGATAATCTGGTTTGGTGTTGAATAGCATTACAATTGGGATTTTTCTCCTTAGAGTTCTGGTTGACAATCTGTTGATTAGATACACAGCTGTACTGAAGGCATCTGGCCAAAACATTAAAGGCAGTGAAGCCTGCGCTAAGAGAGTGAGACCTGTCTCAACTATGTGCCTATGCTTTCTTTCTAGCAACCCATTCTGCTCTGAGGTATGTGGACATGCTATTATGTGCACTATTCCTCTTTTCTTGAAGTATTCACTAAATGGTTTGTATTCAGACCCTGCATTTGATTGGAAGACTTTGACTTGATGGTTTGTTAGCTTTTCAACTTGATTTATGAAATGCACCACAGCTTTTGCAGTTTCCGACTTTAATTTGAGAAAGTATATCCATGTGTACCTAGAGTAAGCATCAACAAAAGATACATAGTTATTGAATCCATAACTAGAGTTAACAGGAGCAGGACCCCACAGATCAGTTGCTATTAGTTTAAATGGTTTATTATATGTAGTTTCTGATGTAGTAAAAGGAAATTTATGACTTTTACCCATTTGACAACATGTACATATATAAGGCAGAGATATATTTTTACAAGAAATTTTATTATCACGTAAGATTTTCTTTACAATACTGGCACTTGGATGCCCCAGTTTATGATGCCAAACATCAAAATCATTACTACACATTTTATTTTGATTCATCTCAGAATAGAAACAACTGTAGCTCTTGTTTGCATGCACTTTTGAATCAACAACATTGAACTTGTAGAGTCCCTTATACATTTCAACCTGCAAAAGAATATCATTGGTAAATCTATCTTTAACAAGAATTTTTTTAGGATGAAATTCAAAATAAACATTATTATCATTGGCAAATCGAGATATACTCATCAGATTTTTCTTGATTTGTGTTACTCACAATAAATTGTTGAGATATAATTGTATGTTTCCTCTTATGCTACCAAAACCTATATGAGTGATCTTAATTGATTCACCATTGCCCATATGTATGGTTTTGTTACCTCTGTACTTCTTTTTCCAAGGTTTAAATTGTCTAGATTATTAGTAACATGATTTGTTTCCCCTGAGTCTGTATACCAAGATTCATCTTTTATGTCTTCAGGCTTAGCGGTATCAGTTTGATAACTTCTGTTATTGCCTAACTTTTCTTTAACTTCAGATTGCATATTTGCCATGTTTGCACTTTAATTGATGTTCCTTTGAGAGTTTTATTATTGGTTGGGTATATATGATGCATCAAACCTGAAATAACATTTGTGTGCTATATGACCATAATTTTCACAGATTTTATATCTTAATCTATTTCCATTATTCCATCTGCCCCCTCTATTTCTTCCTTTTGAATTTGATCCTTCCCTTTGATAATTTTGGGTCTTGTTTCTGCCATAATTGTTGTTTCTTGAAGCAAGATTTATTGATAGATCATTATTAACTAATTTCTTTTGATCTATCCTTCCTTCATATGCAAGAAGAGTTGCCTTAACATATTGCATGTCACTAATTTTCTTTCTTGATGATATTATTGCAACAATTGACTCATAATTCTCATCCAAGCCATTTAGATTAGTGAGTATCCATTTAATGTCAGAGACTCTATGTCCTACTGCATCAAGAAGATCACATAGAGTCTTGATCTTGGTTAGATATTCATTCATACCCATGCTGCCTTTCTTTAAGTTTCACAATTGCCTTTTATAAAACAGTATCTTTACCGATGATTGAGAATTGAAATTTACTCCACTATTATCCATATATCATGAGTTATTTTACAACCAATAAGTTATGGTAGAAAATTAGAACTGACTGATGACAATAACCAAGATGACAGTTGATTGTCTTGCCTTTGATAATTTGTAAAGTCTTTATTACCGATTAATTTTCCATCACTGCTATATATCATTCTTGCTAGGACATCACTTGTTCCCTTGATATAATCATCAAGGCCATACCCTTTATGGATGTTTCAATTTGAAACTTCAATAAAAGGTTGTTATTTTCATCAAGTTGGGTTGTTATTTTCTGACTTTTAGGGTTGATAATCACTATTTCATTGCTTTCATTTGAGTAATATTGAGGACTACTCTACATTTCCCTCAGCCATTGATGCGGATTTAGGTGATCTGTGCAAGTATACATAGAATCAGACGAGAAGAAGAAGAAAGACTTTTGTGACCTTCTTTCTTGATGATGCTAAAGAGAATAAGGGCAGTGCAGCCCGATTTGGAGTGATGACACCAATATGACTAGTTCTTCGCGAGGCACTGGGCTCCTTTAGAGGTAAAAGTGGGTTTCTTGATGAAAAATGGGTTTTCTTGATCAAAAAACTCAGTTTCTCAGGTGATGAGAAATAATCTGATGAGAACTGGGGGTGCAGCCAGAGCTCAGGTGACGATACCGACTCTGATGAGTTTTCTGGCGAGGCATTTGTCGTTAGGCAAATTAATGCTCCGATACCAAGTTAGAATTAGATATAAAATTGAAAATGTAAAAGAAATTTCATTGATCTCAGATTGAATAATTAATACAAGGTATAAGCTGAGTATTTATACATGTAGTTTGTAATAAACAATGAATTGGGCTTCGGTCTAGTGCGGCCTACTTTCTTGAGAGAATGGTGCAGTTTTGTATAATGATGTACCTTCTTTGTTTTGTAGAATATACCCCTATTCAGTTCATGTAATCTCATTTCTCTTGTTATACTGGAAATTCATGATTTCTTCTACAGTTAACAATATTCTCAGGCTCCACTAACAGCTATGGTAACTAAAGTTGTACCATTGTCAATGTTGCTATCATCTTTGGAGTACTTGGAGTATTTTGATTTTGTTTGTTGCTCCACTACATCTTGCGAGACTATAATAAGGTTAATATTTTTCGTGTTTCAATTGAAAATTGTGATAACAGAAAGCAAATGTTATCCCACCTTTTGGTCAAGGCTGGAAACATATTGGCAAGGAATGATGGATATTGGGATCAGAGATCGATTGGAATCAAGGCTGCAATCGATGTCGTCAAAATCTGGTTGAGCTCCGATCGGGCCGGAATCGGTTGGAGATGATGATGAGGACTAGGAAAGGCTATGTTTCAAGTTTCAAATCAATCGGAGGTCGTATGCATAAGATATGGATGGATTAAGGCGCGCAAGGCATAATTCGTATCAATGCATTTCACATCGATCAGAAGGTGGTTCGTATCGATAGTTTCATATCAATTAGCAGAGGATGTTTCGTATCGATACATTTCGTATCGATCGAAAGATGGTGTATCGAATCGATAGTGTTCGTATCGATCATAGGCAGAGCAGGGTGAAGGATTTCGAATCGATACTGCTCGTATCGATCATCAAGGACTCGACTCAATGGGTCCGCATCGATCAGAAGGTGGTTCGACTCGATGGTTTCGTATCGGTTAGGATGGGAAGAGGTGGTATGTTTCGAATCGATACTCTCGTATCGATAGCAGATGGACTTTGGCACTTTCGTATCCATGGGAGGCTATCCAAGTTCGTATCCATCAGGTAAGGTCTCGTTCATATCCATCATAAGGGTAAGCTTTGTATCCAGTTCATCACAACCACTTCGTATCGATAACCCCCGTGGTCGTTTCGTATCGATCAATTGAATGATCGATGCGAAATGTACTCCTGGAATCGATGCAAAGAGAAACACGAATCGATAGGTACGAGCATGCAGTTGCGAAGTTATGGATATGGACGAAGCATAAAACATGGATGCAAGTCCATGTCTCCAGGAAAGAAGCATTCAACACGACGAGGAAGGTGGATCAACCCAATGATTTCGCGACACGTCATCGCGTGCGCACGTGCCTCCATCGAGTCGAAAGTGATGGATTCAAAAAGATGGATTCGAAGACGACAGCCAACAGAAAACCCAAGCTTGAATCGATCATAACTCAAGATCCACGGATCCAAATGCAACGAAATTTTCACAGCAGCTTGCATACAAGGTAAAGAACAATCCTGCCAAGTTTCATCTCAATTGGATCATTTTTTGATGGATATGAAATGGATTCGTATCAATCGCAGATCGAGTCAAAACTTGGTGGGGTCGGTCGCGTGGGCCCACTCACGTGCCAGAAAAAGTCTTCCGAAGTTTGAGCGAGATCTAAGCCTCCAACGCTTATAAATAGAACCCTGAAGCCTACAAAAAGGGGATCTTTTGTCCTGCTCAACGCTCAGACTCTGCCGGATTCATTTCTACATTTCAAAACAACTACTGTACTCAAAATTCATCATTGCTACTGCTGTAATCATCTGTAATCAGCAAGGATAACCAATAAAGGATAAAACTTTAGAGTGGACGTAGGTCGGAGATAGCCGAACCACTATAAATCTTGTGTCTCTGTTCATTACTTTTGGATTATTGCTTGTATTTTGCTGTGATCTGTGAATTGCATTTGGAATATTGCTGATTTATAATCATACACTGGTGCTTTCACGATATTTGGAGTTTGTGACCATTTTTGGCGCAAACACTTTGGTGCTTTCACTGAGAAGGACTAGCACCCGCTACATCGGATTGAAGTTTGAATTTGAGAAGAGTGAAGAGTTTAGATTTGAAAAACAATGACTCGACGAACAAGGCAAAGAGCTGAGAGAAGCCAACAAGGAGGAAGCCAGGAGGCATCCTCTGGAGCAGGAGAAGGACAAGCTTCCGTCTACATCACCAGGGATGAAATGGAAGCTATGGAAAATTCTTTGCAAGAGAGATTATTGAAAAGTCAACAAGAAATGATGCAGACTTTCTTTGAACAGATGAAAGCTGCAGGGACGCAGAACTTAGGAACAGCTACAGCGGCTGTGGATGTGCAATAAGGAGCTAGGGTTATGGAACTCAATGGAGGACAGAATACGGAACCGAAAGGCGATCAACGAGGGCTTCGGGGAAGGCCCGTAGGATCCAACACGGGAGGACCTTTGGAAGGATCTCAGCAGGTTAGAGCGAGTGCTAACATCAGCGAACCGCATGAGGAGTATGTACCAGAGTTCCCTCGAGGACATGGGGGGCAGCCCCTGACAGACAATACTGGATTAGTGGAGATCATTAGAAAAACCAAGCGTGGAGGCTTGACCAATAGAGACATGGAGGGAGTGAACAGGAGTCCATTCGCTCGAGAAATCAGGATAGCTCAGAATCCACCTAAGTTCAAGTTACCTAGCATGGAAGTATATGATGGCGAGGCTGATCCAACTGATCACTTGATGAGATACACCAGACACATGGAAGTGCTGGGGGCATCGGAGGAGGTAATGGCCCGATGTTTCCCTTTGTATTTGACGGACCTAGCTGCAATGTGGTTTAGGCAGCTGGAGGAAGGATCTATCAGGACTTGGAGGGAATTGGTGGATAGGTTTTTGGGGAAGTTTCGGGTTCATATCAAGAGACCAAAGAACGTGATGATGCTAACATCGGTAAAGCAAAGGACGGATGAATCGCTTAGAGCTTTTCTAACTCGATTCAATGCGGCAGTTGCTTCAGTGGATCGGCCGGATCCATCAATGGTTTTAATGGCGGCAGTGTCAGGAGTCAGGGAGGATTCAGATTTCAAGGCATCTTTAACACAATGCCCACCACTAGATCTTGGGGAATTCTTCCACGAAGCTGAGAGGTTCCTCCGACAGGAGGATGCATGTGCGGACTTAAAGATGAAGGAAGTAAATGCGGCTGAGGGTGGAGGACCATCCAACAAAGGCTCGGATAAAGACAAAGGAAAAAGGAAGTTGGACGATGATTCTGGAAAAGCTAGGAAGCGATGGAAGGATCCAAAGTTTTCTACATACACAGGATTGAACGAAATGCTGGAGCGGATATAGCTGGATACTCGAAATCGCCTTCCCTACCGAAGGCCGGCTAGGAGAGAACCATCAGAACGGGAGAGGGCATCAAGAAGGCATTGTCTCTTCATGATTTGGGCGGACATGATACCAACAACTACAGACGTTTAAAGGACATAATTGAGGAACACGTCAAGAATGGACAACTAAGGCAGTATGTTGGAACACGAAATGCAACGGTGGAGCAGGAGCAACCACCGTCTACCTCACTCCTTGACGTTGTGAGGCCCAGGAATGATGGTCGATTGATTATCTATTGACTTGGATAATATGGAATAAGTAACAAACCATTAGCAAACGACCAAGTCATTTACACATGTATGGGGACGGAGATAGCCCCTAGGCATGATCTGAATGATGATAAACCGCAAAGCTACGGTTTGTGAAATTTGTCTTTTGCTTTCGGATTGGACACTGCTTTTTCTGGTTTGGTTTTGGAGTTTGGATTGAACTCCTGGTTTTGTTTGCTTCCTGATTTGAATTTTCCTTTGGATGGTTGTTTTCGGTTTTGGATTTCTGATTTTCTGGTTTTTGACTTGGAATTTGGATTGGATGTTGATTGGATTTTTATCTGCTTTTTGATAAAAGGTCGTCGGGTATGGATTATGCCTGGCAAGGGATGAGCCTCTTTGCCCGAACATGGTAAATTGACTCATTCAGGTCGTCGAGTATGGATTATGCTCGACAAGGGTCCGGAGAGACAGGATTCAGCCTAGGACTTAGGCCCTGTATTATCAATTGTTATTTTCAGGTCGCTGAGTATGGACTATGCTCAGCAAGGGTCCGGAGTGACCAGGATTCGGCCTAGGACTTAGGCCCCATATTATCGATTATTGTTTCAGGTCGTTGAGTATGGACTATGCTCAACAAGGGTCCGAAGAGACTAGGATTCGGCTTAGGACTTAAGCCATGACATTGTGCAATGTCCAGGGACACTGGACCAAGGTCGTCAAGTGTGGGTTACGCTTGGCAAGAACCCGAAGAGGTTAGCTCAACATCCAGGGACACCGGATCACGGTCGTCAGCTGTGGATTGCGCTTGGCAAGAGCTCGGAGAGGTTATGGATTTGGATATCGACCGAGAGAGGTCCTGGATTTGATTATTGGCTATTGGATAAGGATGGATTAGGACTCGGTTGTCGAGTTCGAATGGACATGGAATTGGCTATGGACTTCGGATATGGGATTCAGAACTATTCAAAACACGCCTTTTTGTCACAAGGCATGTTTTAGGGGGCAAATGTTATCCCACCTTTTGGTCAAGGCTGGAATATCAACAAATTGGCAAGGAATGATGGATATTGGGTTCGGAGGTCGATTGGAATCAAGGCTGCGATCGATGTCGTCAAAATCTGGTTGAGCTTCGATCGGGCCGGAACCGGTTGGAGATGATGATGAGGACTAGGAAAGGCTATGTTTCAAGTTTCAGATCAATCGGAGGTAGTATGCATAAGATATGGATGGATTAAGGCGCGCAAGGCACGGTTCGTATCGATGCATTTCGCATCGATCCAAAGGTGGTTCGTATCGATAGCTTCGCATCGATCAGCAGAGGATGTTTCGTATCGACACATTTCGTATCGATTGAAAGATGGTGTTTCGAATCGACAGTGTTCGTATCGATCATAGGCAGAGCAGGGTGAAGGATTTCGAATCGATACTGCTCGTATCGATCATCATGGACTCGACTCAATGGGTCCACATCGATCAGAAGGTGGTTCGACTCGATGGTTTCGTATCGGTCAGGATGGGAAGAGGTGGTATGTTTCGAATGATACTCTCGTATCGATAGCAGATGGACTTTGGCACTTTCGTATCCATGGGAGGTTATCCAAGTTCGTATCCATCAGGTAAGGTCTCGTTCGTATCCATCATAAGGGTAAGCTTCGTATCCAGTTCATCACAACCACTTCGTATCGATAACCCCCGTGGTCGCTTCGTATCGATCAATTGAATGATCGATGCGAAATGTACTCCTGGAATCGATGCAAAGAGAAACACGAATCGATGGGTACGAGCATGCCGTTGTGAAGTTATGGATATGGACGAAGCATAAAACATGGATGCAAGTCCATATCTCCAGGAAAGAAGCATTCAACACGACGAGGAAGGTGGATAAACCCAGGGATTTCGCGAAACGTCATCGCGTGTGCATGTGCCTCCATCGAGTCGAAAGTGATGGATTCGAACAGATGGATTCGAAGACGACAGCCAACAGAAAACCCAAGCTTGAATCGATCATAACTCAAGATCCACGGATCCAAATGCAACGAAATTTTCACAACAGCTTGCATACAAGGTAAAGAACAATCCTGCCAAGTTTCATCTCGATTGGATCATTTTATGATGGATACGAAATGGATTCGTATCGATCGCAGATTGAGTCGAAACTTGGTGGTGTCGGTCGTGTGGGCCCACTCACGTGCCGGAAAAAGTCTTCCGAAGTTTGAGCGAGATCTGAGCCTCCAACTTCTATAAATAGCACCCTGAAGCCTATAGAAAGGGGATCTTTTGGCCTGCTCAACGCCCAGACTCTGCCGGATTCATTTCTACATTTCAAAACAACTATTGTACTCAAAATTCATCATTGCTACTGCTGTAATCATCTATAATTAGAAAGGATAATCAATAAAGGATAAGACTTTGGAGTGGACGTAGGCCGGAGATAGCCGAACCACTATAAATCTTGTGTCTCTGTTCGTTACTTTTGAATTATTGCTTGTAATTTGCTGTGATTTGTGATTTGCATTTGGAATATTGCTGATTTATAATCATACACTGGTGCTTTCACGGTATTTGGGGTTTGTGACCATATTTGGCGCAAACAACAACACTTTTAGTTTCTTCAACCGATAATTATGAATACAAAAAAGCCACCCTCATGCAGGCCCGCCCCATGAGTTGGGTTGCTCGAGACGAATATTATTTTTGTTGCCTTTTATACAAAATAAATTAAATAAGACTAATGTGTATATATATATATTTAGTTCACATAAAGACAAAAAATATTTCTGAAGTACATTGATACATTGTACAAATTTTTTAACATGGTATGATAATAAATCATCATCTACATCAAGCAATCTGGTATGAATCATCAAACTATTTCAATGAAAAAAACTTCTTCTTGCATTTCTTGAAGCGAACTCTTTAATTATATCATCATATTTTAGCATATCTAAACATTCATTTTCAATTGAGATCATTTCTAACCCACTTAATCTTTCTTGTAACATAGTGCACCGAAGATAAGTTTTAATTAACTTCAGTTTAGAAAAGCTTCTTTCTATCGAAGCAACTGTGACGGAATAGTCAATAAAATCTGATATGCAACCGACACGTTGGGAAATCCACTCATATCATGATAAGATCTTAAAAAATCAAGAATATTAATGGATTTTGTTACTTCCAATGGAATATCCTTTTCAATTGTTTAAGCTTAAGAAATAATACTTTTCCACAGATGTCACTCTCTTGGTTGTATTCCAAAAATCTTTCAAATTTCAATCATTGCTCTTTCAATTGTTTATCATCAAAAATCTTAAATTTTGCATTTAATAAAAATCCCAAAATCTCTTTATAAAGTTTAAATTGTTCAAATCGATCAGTAAATTAAGTTAGAGCTTGATCTATTATGTGGAGGAAGTAAGCGACTCTAAATTTATCTTCCAAAGATTGATTTTCATTAACATTAACTTCTTTATCCTCGTCAAATTGCTTCTTTCTACGAACATAGCTTTTTTCCGGAAATTTTGGTTCAATGCCAACTTCTTCCGCAAGTTCTTTAGCTTCATTCATCATTGCATCATATCCAACTTATCTAAAATTCTTAAAAAATGCAATAAGTCCACTTTCTTTATTAATTGCATCCTCGATATCCATTTCCTCCGCCTGAAGTATTTTGCTAACCCGATTAGTATTGTCCAATATAGTGTGACGACCCGGAATTTTCTAGCAATATCAATTTAATAATCTGCATTAAATATTAAATTGATTTGATATATTTTGTTAATTAAATCTGAATTGATACTTTTCTTTTAATAAATATTTAATTGGTAAATGATATCTGTTAAAATTTATTGTTTGTTTTCTATTTTAAATGTATATATTTGTATACATTGCAAATAGATGGGATTCTGTTTTAAAGTTCAGCTAATAAATTATGTTTTAAAATTCTAATATACATTTTAGTGAATTAAAAATTATGTTTTATTTAAAATAAACTTTTCAAAGTTAAATTAATAAATAAATACAGGGTTTTAAATACATAAGATAAATGTTTAAATAGTTTAAAAACTTATTTTAGCTTAAGATTAAAATTTACATTTATTAACAAAAGGGTTTCTTTTCTTTTCTTTTTAGTATAACTTGATTTAAAATATGAATTTAAAAATATATATGAGTTTTAAATGTAATTTTGTCAATCAATACATTAACATACATTAATAATTATGTAGCTTATAATAAAAAGATGATTTAATTTATTTATTATTTCAAATTGATAAATGAGTTACTTTTAAATAATATTAATAAATAAAAATACAAGATTTTAAGTAATAAGTTAAAATAAGAAATAATCATATTGGATAAATTTATATAACATTCACAAACATCTCAATTTTAATAGAAAGACAATAAATAAACTAGAAAACAAATAAGTTTTTAGGTTTGTAAACTATCACAAATGAACTACAGTATATACATATATGTATATGTTTAAAGCATCTAGATAAATATCTGTTATACAAACCAATTTAGATATGTGTGCAGGCTGAAGTAAAGCAATAAGGACAGTAATAAAATACACGTTATACAAACAAGTAAAATTAGATGCAGGCTAATGAACAAATATAAAGTATGCAGCCTGAGATAAAAACAAACTGTATATATATATATATATATATATGAAGCTTGTGTAGGAAGACATTATTAAGTATCTTTAAGCTAACAAACAAAAATCATTAATGTAAAATCTTTTAGTACACTGAGTATTTCGTTTCAGCCTCCAACCTAAAATATCCTGTTTTAAAAATCTGTACAAACAAAAGATAGTATGCAATATTGTTACAGTTTCATGAAACATAATCATATATCTCTGTCTCTTTCTTTTTTCTATAAATAGCTTCACCATGTTTAGTTCGAGCCGAGCTAAAAAAACTAAAATAACTTCATTAAAACCTAAACAAAACATTCAACAATAACTTAGAGAATCAGGGGATTAAACAGAAAAGATTTTCCGTTGCTTCAGGTTTCAAGTGTAAGGATCTGTTTAAATTTGTAGGCTCTGTTCTTTTCTGTTTCAGGTGAGTAACAACAACTTTTTAATAAATTTAAAGTATAAGATTGTTGTTTATGGTAGATGAATACTTATGTTTGTATCTTTATACATATGGATGTTCTGTGAATAATGAATAGCATTTGTGTGCAGGCTGTTAATCACATACGTTCTCTATTCTATGTTCTAAACATAAGATTTTGGTTTAAAGAATCATTTCCAATTGATTTACTCGATGTTTAAATTTAGTATTAAAACAAAAGTTGTCTGTTACTGGGTAAATTAAGTTTTAAAAATTTATTCAAGCCTAAACAGTTTAGCAATATCTCTGGAAATTAAAAAAACTGAACCAAACTACAAATTAGTCAAATTTCGAATTGCTAAATTTACAAATTCAGGTATACAAAGTAAATCAGTGAACCATAACATGATTTTTAAAGGATAAAACATAAATTTTAGTGGCATGTTTTGAGAGCAGTTTGTGTCTTTTTGTTTGGAGCTTTTTAAGTCGCCGTGGGCGATCAACTCGACCTGGTGGTTTGAGATTCGGTCTGGAGGTGGAGGACTGTGCCGTGGAGCTGGGAAAAATAGGGGATGGCGGCGCAAATGGTGGTGGAAGCGTCGGTGGGGGTTTCAAGTTTTTAAACCTAATTTTACTGCACTTTGAGTTTGGGATCACCGCGTCGCGTACTAGCGTGCGAGTGTCGCGTGGCTGTGAGGAGAGGTAGAGGGATGATGGTTGGTGGAGTAGCCGGAGTTTGGTGGCCTCTGGTGGTGGGACCACCGCGTGCGTGACGTTGACAGGCATGGAGGGGTGAGTGGTGTAGTTGTTTTCCAGGTTTTGTTTTTTTTTCTTTTCGCGCGCGCCTGGGAATAAAACTCGAACCAGCTTGTTGGTTATCACGGGGGAACTCGTACGTTTACTCGAAGGAACGCGCAGGGAGTGCTCGGATAGTTGTACAGTTTTAAACTGTAACAGGTTTTTAACAGTTTTTTTTTGAACTTTTGTTTTAAAATTTAAATCAAAGTCAAAACTAGTACTTAATCAAAGTTTTAAAAAGTGAACATAAGTTTGTTTTTGAATATAGTTGGAAACATCAAAATTCCATAATTTAGATTATTTAATAACTTAAAAGTGTTTAAATATGTAAGTGTATTCCAAAAAGAGTTGAATCTCAAAAAAAAAATGAAGTATAAATTGTTAAGAAAGATTCAAACAAGTTACTCCAAAAATTGATAACAAGAACTTAGATTTGAAATTCTAGATTTGGAAATAAAAGAAAGTTTTATAATTTAAATTGATTTAAATAAGCTTAATGCTATTGAATAAGTAAGTTTAAAGGGGTTTTGGGAAAAATTAGTTTTAAAATTTTATTAAGGATAAGTTGGGCTTATTTAGAAAGTAAATTGAAATAAATGTTTTTAAAAACATGTTGAAAGTGAAAATTTAAATCAATAATAGAATAGTACCATAAGTAATGACAACTTAGAATTTATATACATTAACTCTTAAGTTAATTAAGTAAGAATAATTTATGATTGATATTTCGTTTAATTAGTAATTATGAATTTAAATGTATTAATCAAAGTTAATTAATGAATTAATTAACTAATATGTGATTAAGAACCATAGATTAGGTTTTAATTTAAATTAATAAATTTTTAAATGGTTAATAAAACTTATAATTAATGATGATTAATATAAGTTAATTATTTTAGAAGAAAATAATTAAATAAGTGTTAACGAAGATCATTAACTAGATTATTTGTAATTAATTAATGTAATTGATTTTTAATAAATTAATTGGATTAATTAATTCAATAATAATCATTGTAATAGTTTAATTATAAATTATTTATTTGGAAAGTAATTAAGAGATTAATTACTTATTAATTATGTACATTGATTTAATTTGAGTTAATTAATTTAGATTAATTAACTGATATTTTGGAATTGAATTACTTAGAGAAGTAATTGATGGATAATTACTGGAGGTAATTAATTGGATGATGTTGTTAATGGAAATAATTGGAATATAATTACTTGAAATTAATCAGGGGATTAATTAAGAGTGTTATTGGGAAATAATTAATTATGAATGATTAATTACTGTATGTTATTAATCAAGAGGATTAATATTTGTGATTTGAAGATTTGTATTCTTAATATAATTAACAAACGAAAATGTAATTAGAAATCATTAATTAATATAATTAATGATGGAATTAGAAATTGGTTTATTTGAGAATAATAAATCAACAAGATAATTAAATGGTAATAAATGAAATTAATTAATGGGTTTATTCAAGATTAATTTCTGTAAATAAATTAAAGGAAATTACTGGAATGTTGCAAAAGATATTTAAAGCAAAGATGATTAATTTGAATATATAAGTAATGGATAATAAGATTTAAATTAAGTAAATTAATGTTAATTAAATTAAGAAATCATTTGATGGTTTGGTATGCGTAAATTACTTAGTGTAATTAATGGAGTATAATTACTTAGGGAAGTAATTAGATGAGCATTACTTGATGAAATCAATACAAGATGATTTGTAAGTGAAGTAATTTGAGTAATTTCTTTTGTAATTAATCAAGGGATTAATTCATGGGAATAATTAATCATGGAATGATTAATTTGTTAATAATTAACTAAGGGTAGCTAATTACTGGATTGTTATTAATCAAGGGGTGATTAATAATTGTGTTTAAGTAAAGATTAATCACTTAATTAATTTAAATAAGTAATTTAATATAAATTGAAGATCATCAATTAATATAATTAATGATGTAATTAAGAATTGTAAATCAAGAAATAATTAATAGGAAAGTAATTAAATGTTAATCTACTATGAATGATTTAGAATAACTCATTTGAGCAATTAATTAAAGACTAAATTACTTCTTGTAATTAGAGAATGGTTAATTAATTTGATTTAAAATTAATTAATGATTGTGAGAGCAGGATTTATGGAATGAGTAATTAAATTAATTTATTTTAAATTAATTAAGAATGGAAGTAGTTAATTTAATTCAATTTAAATTAACTATAGCTTGTGATTCATAAATCATTGCTGATGGATGATATTGATATTTCATTGTTTGGTTGTGATATCAGAAATGAGATGGATAATATCTATGTGATATGAATGTATGGTTTAAGTATGATAATAGTTAATTATCTGTTTGGATGATGATATTAGTTATCTGTTTATGATGATGATGTGATTATCTATTATGAGATGTGAATTATCTATCTGTGCATATTAATATTGAATTCATTGTTAAGACTAAATAGACAACTTGGCCTTAAAAGATACGTTTTGGATTTCGATGAGACCGGGATCGGTTTTCCTTATTTGGAATATCCGAAAACCACATCGCTTCCCAATTAACGATAGGTCGTGAATCTAAAGTGAAGATGAAGATTCAGAATGCAAGGGTTATCGTCGTTAACTCTGAGGGTGATTCCAAAACGAGTGTAACGAGATGATGCCTTCGGTTTCGTTCGAACCCGGAACGAACTTGTATGGATTGAATGCTTTCAACACATCGTCAGGCGAATGATGAGCATTCTAAGAAATACGTTCTATAAAGGTAATCGTAACCTCAAGCCTCATCAACCGGGAATGGCTAAAACAGGGGAGGTGCAGCAAGGTTAGGTGGGTCATGCCCAAGTAGGGCAAGGATATTCCCCTGTCTAGATGTCCCTTTTTATTCGGCTGTGTGGGCAGTTGGTCTGCAGCCAACTGCGGGGTTTATCTTGTTCGGGACTGTTCAGTAAGGAATGGTTCCGGCCTTGTGTTGCAGGGGGTCGGGAGTGATCCTCGGTACGTTGATCTAGGCCACGTACTGTGACGGGCGGTACCCAGTAGCCCTGCCATTGTATGGAATCCACAATCCAATAAGTGCCAACGGTTTTGATTGTATTACCCACTTTTGTGGCTAGTAGCTGGAATTTAATAGATGTAACAATTTCGGCTATTTTCTATTTACTTGAAAACCCTAGACCTATTATAATATCACTGGATTTCCTATCAAATGTTTTGGTTAGCGTAAGGTAAAAACTTTTCCATGTTTATGTGTGGGAAGTCTTACGTGATACCTTTTGTTTTCAAAAGATTTTAAAAGTTAAGCAACTTTAACCTGTTACTCATACCAGACCCATGTCTGACCCAAAGTTTATCTTTGTTTTTCATAAACTCTCGGGTACCCAATTTTTTACGGGTAGTCAAGGGATTCAGGTTTAGCTTTGACTAATTCCGGAGGAGCAATGGAGCAGGAGGCTTCAGCGTTTTAGATATATATATATATAGTTCTGCTGTGTGGTATCTCTGTGATGTATTGTGTATTGAGTTGTATAACTAGACAGGTGTCTATAACTGTCTAGTATGTGATGTATTATATGTATCTCTCTGATTGATGTTATATATTATGTAAATACTTATGTGATTAATATATTATTCGTTCCGCTGTGAGATTCTGATGTTATTGTTCTTTCTTCTCTATCTTTTCTATTTTCTCACCCTTTTCTTTCTTAAAAACGATGCTTCTTCCTGGGGGTAGGAAGTGGGGTCGTTACAGTGGTATCAGAGCGCTAGGTTGAGTGAACACCTAGGCTCTTGAGTGATTTCTTTCCTGAGAGAGCGTATTTGTAATTTTGATATATATATATATTTCTATCTATTTGTTGGATTACCTGTTCGGGTTTTCCAATATAAGCATAAGGATAGATTGAGTAGTGGTGTGTGTAACATGACTACCTGTGGTTAGAAGTATATTTGACGAGACTGTAGACCTAATACCGTCTCGAGTAAATTTGTGGTGTAAGGATTTCACCTAATCTCTTGAGGAAACTGTTAAGGTTTGGAGTCCATTTTGTTGTACAAGATTGGATGAGTAGAATTTGGATTTTTGTGAGTTGAGCAGAAGCTAGAAATATTATCTTGGTAACTCAAGAAGTAGTGGTTGTGTGTTGAGATGCAGTAGTAATGGATTGTTTCCGAAGAAGTTCTCAAAGATCTTTGGATAAGGAAGCGTGTCTGCATTAGTTTTGAGTTTGAGTTCAGCGGAATGTTGTGTTTGGCGGAATGTTGTGTTTGGCTTGAGGCTCGAGTTTCCGAGGAATTTTTAATTTTTTGAGCATCAGTAGCAGTGTTGCAGCTCAGATTGTTCTGCCGGCACGCGAGAAAGTCATTGTCAGCAGTTCTTTAGAGGAGAATTTCAGAGGCAGTTTTGTGAATCCATTTCTTTAATGAATTGGCTAGATAAGCTTAAGCTCTTCAGATTGGTAAGGAGAGAGCAGTTTTCTTTGGATATTAGCCTGGATTGATCGCAAAAGTGACTTGCGATAGTTAAGTATTCTCTGGGATGGCAGAAATTTTTCTGGATATCTTTGAAGAGGTCAGTGGTTTGCCTTAGCATCTGAGAAGTTGAGTTTGGTATCGACTGATTTCAGAAGCAGTGTCGATGGTTCAGCTTAGTAATAGAATGGTTTCTGGAGAGAGGAATTGGTTAAGCAACTCAAGTTTTGGAGGGACTTCTAAGTTTTATTTTGGATCTGTTGAACCATATTTTTGTATTGTGTTATCCAGTTTGTGCTTATGTGCATCATCAGTATTTTCATCCATCCAGATCAGAGTTGTGCAACGGAAGCAGTTGGGAGTGCATTTGTTTTTCTTTTCTGGAAAAGAGAAGTTGTTTTCTACTAAGGGAAGTAGATGTTGTGTTCTTGATTTTGGTTGGTTTTGAGAAGATTATTCTACTGGATTGTTTTTGGATTCAGATTGTTTTAGGAGTTATCAGCAAAGGTTGAGCTGATCAATAGGTTGAAGGCAGCTCTGAATTGTCAGATGTATTTGGTGGATAAGAGACGAAGGAATTTGGATTTCGGAGTCGGAGATTTGATTTTGGATGAATTTTCTCTGATTCAAAGGAGTTCTATAGATTAGTAGTATAGACTGTTTGGATTCTATAGATCGAGTATTCCGGTATTATACTGGGAAACTCTAGGGAGCTCTACCCAGAATTTTGTCAGGATAGTTAGCTTTGTTGATTGAGTAGATTGGTTGTGATGATTGTTAGCATGTGATTGATATATGCTTATGATTTAAAATTAATTAAAATCTTAAATATATTATTAAATTACCTTTGCTTTTAAATTTCGGGGACGAAATTCTTTTAAGGGGGGAGGAATGTGACGACCCGGAATTTTCTAGCAATATCAATTTAATAATCTGCATTAAATATTAAATTGATTTGATATATTTTTGTTAATTAAATCTGAATTGATACTTTTCTTTTAATAAATATTTAATTGGTAAATGATATCTGTTAAAATTTATTGTTTGTTTTCTATTATAAATGTATATATTTGTATACATCGCAAATAGATGGGATTCTGTTTTAAAGTTCAGCTAATAAATTATGTTTTAAAATTCTAATATACATTTTAATGAATTAAAAATTATGTTTTATTTAAAATAAACTTTTCAAAGTTAAATTAATAAATAAATACAGGGTTTTAAATACATAAGATAAATGTTTAAATAGTTTAAAAACTTATTTTAGCTTAAGATTAAAATTTACATTTATTAACAAAAGGGTTTATTTTCTTTTCTTTTTAGTATAACTTGATTTAAAATATGAATTTAAAAATATATATGAGTTTTAAATGTAATTTTGTCAATCAATACATTAACATACATTAATAAATATGTAGCTTATAATAAAAAGATGATTTAATTTATTTATTATTTCAAATTGATAAATGAGTTACTTTTAAATAATATTAATAAATAAAAATACAAGATTTTAAGTAATAAGTTAAAATAAGAAATAATCATATTGGATAAATTTATATAACATTCACAAACATCTCAATTTTAATAGCAAGACAATAAATAAACTAGAAAACAAATAAGTTTTTAGGTTTGTAAACTATCACAAATGAACTGCAGTATATACATATATGTATATGTTTAAAGCATCTAGAAAAATATATGTTATACAAACCAATTTAGATATGTGTGCAGGCTGAAGTAAAGCAATAAGGACAGTAATAAAATACATGTTATACAAACAAGTAAAATCAGATGCAGGCTAATGAACAAATATAAAGTATGAAGGCTGAGATAAAAACAAACTGTATATATATATGAAGCTTGTGTAGGAAGACATTATTAAGTATATTTAAGATAGCAAACAAAAATCATTAATGTAAAATCTTTTAGTACACCGAGTATTTCATTTCAGCCTCCAACCTAAAATATCCTGTTTTAAAAATCTGTACAAACAAAAGATAGTATGCAATATTGTTACAGTTTCATGAAACATAATCATATATCTCTGTCTCTTTCTTTTTTTCTATAAATCAGCTTCACCATGTTTAGTTCGAGCTGAGCTAAAAAAACTAAAATAACTTCATTAAAACCTAAACAAAACATTCAACAATAACTTAGAGAATCAGGGGATTAAACAGAAAAGATTTTCAGTTGCTTCAGGTTTCAAGTGTAAGGATCTGTTTAAATTTGTAGGCTCTGTTCTTTTCTGTTTCAGGTGAGTAACAACAACTTTTTAATAAATTTAAAGTATAAGATTGTTGTTTATGGTAGATGAATACTTATGTTTGTATCTTTATACATATGGATGTTCTGTGAATAATGAATAGCATTTAAATGCAGGCTGTTAATCACATATGTTCTCTGTTCTGTGTTCTAAACATAAGATTTTGGTTTAAAGAATCATTTCCAATTGATTTACTCGATGTTTAAATTTAGTATTAAAACAAAAGTTGTCTGTTACTGGGTAAATTAAGTTTTAAAAATTTATTCAAGCCTAAACAGTTTAGCAATATCTCTGGAAATTAAAAAAACTGAACCAAACTACAAATTAGTCAAATTTCGAATTGCTAAATTTACAAATTCAGGTATACAAAGTAAATCAGTGAACCATAACATGATTTTTAAAGGATAAAACATAAATTTTAGTGGCATGTTTTGAGAGCAGTTTGTGTCTTTTTGTTTGGAGCTTTTTAAGTCGCCGTGGGCGATCAACTCGACCTGGTGGTTTGAGATTCGGTCTGGAGGTGGAGGACTGTGCCGTGGAGCTGGGAAAAATAGGGGATGGCGGCGCAAATGGTGGTGGAAGCGTCGGTGGGGGTTTCAAGTTTTTAAACCTAATTTTACTGCACTTTGAGTTTGGGATCACCGCGTCGCGTACTAGCGTGCGAGTGTCGCGTGGCTGTGAGGAGAGGTAGAGGGATGATGGTTGGTGGAGTAGCCGGAGTTTGGTGGCCTCTGGTGGTGGGACCACCGCGTGCGTGGCGTTGACAGGCATGGAGGGGTGAGTGGTGTAGTTGTTTTCCAGGTTTTGTTTTTTTTTTCTTTTCGCGCGCGCCTGGGAATAAAACTCGAACCAGCTTGTTGGTTATCACGGGGGAACTCGTACGTTTACTCGAAGCAACGCGTAGGGGGTGCTCGGGTAGTTGTACAGTTTTAAACTGTAACAGGTTTTTAACAGTTTTTTTTGAACTTTTGTTTTAAAATTTAAATCAAAGTCAAAACTAGTACTTAATCAAAGTTTTAAAAAGTGAACTTAAGTTTGTTTTTGAATATAGTTGGAAATATCAAAATTCCATAATTTAGATTATTTAATAACTTAAAAGTGTTCAAATATGTAAGTGTATTCCAAAAAGAGTTGAATCTCAAAAAAAAAAAAAGTATAAATTGTTAAGAAAGATTCAAACAAGTTACTCCAAAAATTGATAACAAGAACTTAGATTTGAAATTCTAGATTTGGAAATAAAAGAAAGTTTTATAATTTAAATTGATTTAAATAAGCTTAATGCTATTGAATAAGTAAGTTTAAAGGGGTTTTGGGAAAAAATTAGTTTTAAAACTTTATTAAGGATAAGTTGGGTTTATTTAGAAAGTAAATTGAAATAAATGTTTTTAAAAACATGTTGAAAGTGAAAATTTAAATCAATAATAGAATAGTACCTTAAGTAATGACAACTTAGAATTTATATACATTAACTCTTAAATTAATCAAGTAAGAATAATTTATGGTTGATATTTCTTTTAATTAGTAATTATGAATTTAAATATATTAATCAAAGTTAATTAATGAATTAATTAACTAATATGTGATTAAGAACCATAGATTAGGTTTTGATTTAAATTAATAAATTTTTAAATAGTTAATAAAACTTATAATTAATGATGATTAATATAAGTTAATTATTTTAGAAGAAAATAATTAAATAAGTGTTAATGAAGATCATTAACTAGATTATTTGTAATTAATTAATGTAATTGATTTTTAATAAATTAATTGGATTAATTAATTCAATAATAATCATTGTAATAGTTTAATTATAAATTATTTATTTGGAAAATAATTAAGAGATTAATTACTTATTAATTGTGTACATTGATTTAATTTGAGTTAATTAATTTAGATTAATTAACTGATATTTTGGAATTGAATTACTTAGAGAAGTAATTGATGGATAATTACTGGAGGTAATTAATTGGATGATGTTGTTAATGGAAATAATTGGAATATAATTACTTGAAATTAATCAGGGGATTAATTAAGAGTGTTATTGGGAAGTAATTAATTATGAATGATTAATTACTATATGTTATTAATCAAGAGGATTACTATTTGTGATTTGAAGATTTGTATTCTTAATATAATTAACAAATGAAAATGTAATTAGAAATCATTAACTAATATAATTAATGATGGAATTAGAAATTGGTTTATTTGAGAATAATAAATCAACAATATAATTAAATGGTAATAAATGAAATTAATTAATGGGTTTATTCAAGATTAATTTCTGTAAATAAATTGAAGGAAATTACTGGAATGTTGCAAAAGATATTTAAAGAAAAGATGATTAATTTGAATATATAAGTAATGAATAATAAGATTTAAATTAAGTAAATTAATGTTAATTAAATTAAGAAATCATTTGATGATTTGGTATGCGTAAATTACTTAGTGTAATTAATGGAGTATAATTACTTAGGGAAGTAATTAGATGAGCATTACTTGATGAAATCAATACAAGATGATTTGTAAGTGAAGTAATTTGAGTAATTTCTTTTGTAATTAATCAAGGGATTAATTCATGGGAATAATTAATCATGGAATGATTAATTTGTTAATAAGTAATTAAGGGTAGTTAATTACTGGATTGTTATTAATCAAGGGGTGATTAATAATTGTGTTTAAGTAAAGATTAATCACTTAATTAATTTAAATAAGTAATTTAATATAAATTGAAGATCATCAATTAATATAATTAATGATGTAATTAAGAATTGTAAATCAAGGAATAATTTATAGGAAAGTAACTAAATGTTAATATACTATGAATGATTTAGAATAACTCATTTGAGCAATTAATTAAAGACTAAATTACTTCTTGTAATTAGAGAATGGTTAATTAATTTGATTTATAATTAATTAATGATTGTGAGAGCAGGATTTATGGAATGAGTAATTAAATTAATTTATTTTAAATTAATTAAGAATGGAAGTAGTTAATTTAATTCAATTTAAATTAAATATAGCTTGTGATTCATAAATCATTGCTGATGGATGATATTGATATTTCATTGTTTGGTTGTGATCTCAGAAATGAGATGGATAATATCTATGTGATATGAATGTATGGTTTAAGTATGAAAATAGTTAATTATCTGTTTGGATGATGATATTAGTTATCTGTTTATGATGATGATGTGATTATCTATTATGAGATGTGAACTATCTATCTGTGCATATTAATATTGAATTCATTGTTAAGACTAAATAGGCAACTTGGCCTTAAAAGATACGTTTTGGATTTCGATGAGACCGGGATCGGTTTTCCTTATTTGGAATATCCGAAAACCACATCATTTCCAAATTAACGATAGGTCGTGAATCTGAAGTGAAGATGAAGATTCAGAATGCAAGGGTTATCGTCGTTAACTCTAAGGGTGATTCCAAAACGAGTGTAACGAGATGATGCCTTCGGTTTCGTTCGAACCCGGAACGAACTTGTATAGATTGAATGCTTTCAACACATCGTCAGGCGGACGATGGGCATTCTAAGAAATATGTTCTATAAAGGTAATCGTAACCTCAAGCCTCATCAACCGGGAATGGCTAAAACAGGGGAGGTGCAGCAAGGTTAGGTGGGTCATGCCCAAGCAAGACAAGGATATTCCCCTGTCTAGATGTCCCTTTTTATTCGGCTGTGTGGGCAGTTGGTCTGCAGCCAACTGCGGGGTTTATCTTGTTCGGGACTGTTCAGTAAGGAATGGTTCCGGCCTTGTGTTGCAGGGGGTCGGGAGTGATCCTTGGTACGTTGATCTAGGCCACGTACTGTGACGGGCAGTACCCCAGTAGCCCTGCCATTGTATGGAATCCACAATCCAATAAGTGCCAACGGTTTTGATTGTATTACCCACTTTTGTGGCTAGTAGCTGGAATTTAATAGATGTAACAATTTCGGCTATTTTCTATTTACTTGAAAACCCTAGACCTATTATAATATCACTGGATTTCCTATCAAATGTTTTGGTTAGCGTAAGGTAAAAACTTTTCCATGTTTATGTGTGGGAAGTCTTACGTGATACCTTTTGTTTTCAAAAGATTTTCAAAGTTAAGCAACTTTAACCTGTTACTCATACCAGACCCATGTCTGACCCAAAGTTTATCTTTGTTTTTCATAAACTCTCGGGTACCCAAATTTTTACGGGTAGTCAAGGGATTCAGGTTTAGCTTTGACTAATTCTGGAGGAGCAATGGAGCAGGAGGCTTCAGCGTTTTAGATATATATATAGTTCCGCTGTGTGGTATCTCTGTGATATATTGTGTATTGAGTTGTATAACTAGACAGGTGTCTATAACTGTCTAGTATGTGATGTATTATATGTATCTCTCTGATTGATGTTATATATTATGTAAATACTTATGTGATTAATATATTTAATTCGTTCCGCTGTGAGATTCTGATGTTGTTGTTCTTTCTTCTTTATCTTTTCTATTTTCTCACCCTTTTCTTTCTTAGAAACGATGCTTCTTCCTGGGGGTAGGAAGTGGGGTCGTTACATATAGTATACCAAATACATAAACTACTCAAGAATTCAAAATCCTCTAAAGCATTTTGACATAAAGATTTAGCATCTACCCTCGCAATATCATCATTGGAATTATTAGCAATATCTATTAAAGCATCTCTTAACTCCAATGGTTGAGTTCTTATTGCCTTAACACTTTCAATATGACTTTCCCGACGAGTAGCAGACAATGTCTTGGGAGTCAATCCCTTTACATATTTTATAAGGATTTCCCATCGATGTGTTGATATGGAAAATAAGTATATATTTTTTTCACATAAGAAAAAAAATTCTAACTTTAATACATGATTTGACCATATCACATAAAGCAAGATTCAAGCTATGGCATCCACATGAGATATAAAATGCTCTAGGATTTATGTCAAGAAGCCTCTTTTGTACACCTTGATGTTTACCCATATAAATATCAAGTACCATTCATAAATATGTCGAAATAACAAATGATAATATATAGTTATTTATCTATTTTGAAAAAGAACATACCTTTCATATTGGATCCATTATCATAACATTGTCCTCTTACATCATCAATATTTAGTTTAAGATCGACTAAAATATCCTCAAACTTTTTGAAAAGGCCAAGTCCCGATATGTCATCAACCTCAATGAATCCAAGAAAGAACTCCTCCACCGTAATGTTGCTTGCATGTTCAACATCTACACATCTTATAACAATTGACATTTGTTCTTTATGGCTTAAATACGGCGTACAATCAAGAATGACCAAAAAGAATTTTGCTTTTGACATTTTCATACGCAATATTTCTTTAATCTTTTTGGCCAATAGAAGTATTAGTTCATTTTGTATTTTATGGCTCAGATAATGATTGTTTATTTCATTATTTACCACGCGTCTAAGGTGATCCTCCATAATTGGATCAAATTCGGCAACAAATTTTACAAGTTGGCAAAAAAGCTCAATGTTCTTCTCATAGATTTTTTCATTAGATCCGTGAAATGGTAAATTATGTTGGGAGAGAGTTTTAACAACTCCAATTGCAACAAACCGATATTTTCAGCCATTCACATCCACATATGCCAGACTTGAATTGCTCAAAATACCACACTGTAAATAAATTTGGAGCAAATGAAATGCAATCACAGAATCACAGACATAGAAATATCAGAATAACTCACGGCGGAAATTAAAATACTATAGTAGTTCATGAAGCTACTATAACAACTCTCAAAACAAATACGTAACATCAGTTTAAAAAAAACATATACAATAGAAATCTTAAATACATAGAAGTTTATAAATACCAGAGCTGAAATAGATCAACTCAAACTGAAAGAGAATAGATAACTAGACAAGCAGAATCTCCAGCGATTCCTAGCTCCAGAAAAAAAATATCCAAAGCTAAGCTGTAAATACTCAGGCTGACCCGAGCGCAAAGTAAAACACTCGAGTCAGGACATACATACTTACGTAATGTAAACCAACTCAAGTGAACTGTTGTAGTAATACACAATAACTTAAAAGATGCTTGGGATCGCCCATCCTTTAAGGATAAATTAAACTATAAATTAGATACATCCTGTGGTTAAAATTCAAAAATGGTATTTTATACTTCAAAAATAAAAAATCATTTCAAAATTCAATATCATTTCAAATCCATTTCAAGATATCAAAATATCATATTTTTCCAAAACCAAATTCATTTTATTTAATTTAAATACCGTTTCAAATCACATTTCAAAATATTTCAATTTAAAATATTCCATTTAAATCATTTAAAAAATGAAGTTATATATTTAATAATCAAATATTAAATTCTCAAATTTTACCATTTTCAGAATCCATTTATTCACTTAAATTTATTAAAACAGTGAAAATTCAACTTTCGCAGCACTTAGAAAATGCCACGGAAAGTTATGTTAAAAAAACAATTCAATTAGCATAAGATAGCATTTAAAATGCTGTAATAGATTTTAGATTTCAAGTAAAACCTTAGTTAAATTCAGCAACTACAGCACTTACAAAGTGCTGTAATAGCCCTTAGTTCATTCTAGCCATTCAGTTCATTTATATCAATTACAGCATTTACAAAATGCTGTAATATCTTTAACTTTAGAAATGATAGCATTTCAGGAATGCTGTCAATTTAATTTCCAAACTTTCACTAAAATTTCATAAACAATTAAAATTTATTTAAATCCATTTTAACTTATAAAAGTCATATTTTCTCACTTTAAAAACAATCATTTAAATACCCCTTAATTTATGATTTTACAAGGTGAAATTTTCACAAATAATTATCAAATCTTTAATAATTCAAAAATAAATGCAAAATTTTATATCATTTCATTTACTTTACATTTTAAATTTATTTTACCATTTCATAAATTAAATTTAAATTCCCTTTTATTTTTCTTAACTTAACTTTATTTTAAAACACATTTCACATTTTCCAAGTTAAGTTATATTTTCAAATTTCAATTTTAAACATTTATCCATTTAACTATTTTTAATTTATATAAAAATCATTAACACTTTATAAATCATTTAAATTTATATTTAAATCAAATTATCATATTTTCTTACTTAACTTAAACTCCATTTATAAACAAAATCATAAATTCCAAATTAACTTATATTTCAAATTCTACTCTACCATTTATTTATTTCACTTATTTAACTTGTAGAAAATCACTAATACTTTATAAGATCATTTTTAATTAAATTTAAATCAAAATTTTATAATATTTACATTTTTGTAATATTTTAAAATTTTCAGAAAAATATATTTTAACCATAGTCTTTCTAAAATTTTCTAACCTAAGTCCAATGATATGGATAATATATCATTTCAATCTGTAATTTATAAAGGAAAAATCAGGGTTCTATCATTTCAAACCCGCAATCTCAAGTGAATGCAAATAAATAAAAATCGCTCAGGCCTATCATTTCAGCCCATAACGATTTTTCCCTATTCTAAAGTCCGTTCGGGTATGTATCATTTCAACCCATAGTGATTCTAATCTACATGGAACTTGCAGTGTGATAAACTGATATAAATAAACAGAATAGAAATATATAACAGTAACAGATGATATAATAGGTGTATAAGCATGGGTGAACATCAAATGATCGTAGCATATCAGATATATCATGGTGATATGTTTACAGATTCAATTGCGATAAGTTTACTAGTCATATAAGTATAAATTTGTCTAGTGAGAATTGCTCACTTGTACATGCTGGAGATGACAACCAAATACACAAAACAAAGATCTTCAAAGGCATGAAAGCATGACTACGATTAGTCTGTGGGGGAGCCAAAACTAATTGCCTTGTCACATAGCAAACAAAACAAAGTACAACATAAATTAAACCAAAATATTATTAAACAATGCTAGAAATATATGCACAACACAGCCAAAATTTTTGCACTCGCATTCAACAACTCTAAGCTCAGCCACAGGTTGGAAATGCACTGCTAAGGTATGGTTTTGGATCAGGTTTTGGGTTAAAAAGGTCATCCATACATGAATATGAAGGAGTAGAAGGATATATGCATGTACAACACACATACAAGGCAACTAAATGGATTCCTATGCAATCAATGGTTCGGCCAAGGCATGGATGAGCACGGGTCTGGTAGTGGACTGGAAGTGATGTGGCAGGGGTCTCAGGTTCAGGTTTGGCTGGTGGTGATGATGCAAGTGTCGGCCAAGGTGGTGTGTGAGGTGGTGGAGCAACATGGTGAGCTCGGCTATGATGTTTTCAAGGAGTTTGCTTTTTTTTTTATGATTCTTCAATCAAGAGGGCTACGGCCATGGAAGGGCAGTGGAATAGAGGGTATGGTGGCTGGTTATGGTGGTGGTGGAAGCGGCCATGGTGAAGGAGGAGGAAGGGCCGAACATAATAGGTTGTACCAAGCGCAAATCAATACAAAAACAAGTAGAAATGTGAAAAAAAAAGATGAAATGTTTACCAAAATTTTTCTCTCAGGTGATGGACGAATAATTTTAGGGTTTGAGAATTTTTTTTACGTGCGAAAAATAAATTGGAGTCGACTGAAAGAAAGGAAATATGAAATCAATTGAATGGATATGATGTTTGGTGTGAAAAGGTGAAGTTGAATACGAAAAGGCATGCATATAAAAGGTCAAAAACTTTTCAAATTTCTAAATTCATTTTGCAATTTTAAATACATGAAAAATGTAATAAATAAGATAAAAACAAAACAAAATAATGAATGAATAAAAATAAAATAATTTTTTTAAATAAGTATAAATAAATTAAGAAAATAGCTTAAAAATAGAAACTAGGTTATAAAATTGAAAATAAATTCAATATACTTTGGAAATTTTTTATCATCACTTTAAAAATATATAAAAGATAAAATATATACATAACATAACATATTACACATATATATACAATTTAGAATAAGATATGACAAATAAAAATACTATTTATATAAATTAAAACAAACAATATTGTTAAATAAATCAATTTATACACAATATTGTAAAAAGCATAACTTTCTCAATATAAATCAGATTTCAACGAAACGAAAAGCAGTATTCTTGAAATTTAATCTAATTTTGTAATAAAAGATAAAATTCAAAAATTAAATATTTAAATTTTAAATTTAAAAGTCAAAGTTTGACCAGATTGACCAAAAATCCACTTTTTTGGAAAATATTCTTTATATTCTGGTTTCGAATTATAATTCACACAAAAATCAAAATTTATAATTAAATTAACAAAATTTATCCAATTTAATAAATATAATAAAATTTTTAGATCAGGAGTTTCAATTTAAATAATTAAAATAAACAGTTAAAATAATCACAAAATGCTAGGGTTGTTACACCAATAATGCGAACTAATACTTTTTTCATCGTTCTCTCTCTTGGTCAAATGGAGACTCCATTTTTTGTCAATTATTTATTTTAATCGAAGGCCTCTATACAAATCTACCGATTTGATAAGACTTGCGTATGTTCCGAATTACATTCATGCTCTCAAAGTTTTGCTATAATATTATGCCAATCATTAAATCCTTCTTCTCCTAATTTGAATGGCTTTTGTGGATTTTTGAATAACTTGTAACAAAAGCAAAAAGCTCTATTCACCTCATTTGAGTAGACAAGCCACTTCCGTTCATGCTCCTCTCCACATGGATAATTACCAATATAATATTTAGAAGAAAAATATCTTCCGGCACTTTCATGTTTAGGAAACTTATCATTCTCTTTTAGAATTTTAATTGGCCCTTTTTGAACTAACATCTCTCTTTTACTATATGTAAGTTTTTCCTATAATCCTGGATCATAGTTGACATCAATATCTTTCTCAAGGTTAAGCTCAATAGTAGCATGAACAACAACTTCATCAATATTATTAACTTCTCCATTGTCATTACTTTATTCAATACTATTTTCATTAATAATATCTTTATTTTTTTCACTTATCAATGCTTCATAAGTCTCAACATTCTCATTGATGACATCGTCTTTATCACCAACTTGTACCACCATACATGAAGTTGAAAGTTGAGATTTTTGAATTTTTGCTTTATATAAGTTGGAAATTGAGCCAACAAGTGATTTTGTTAGTTCATCTCTTTTTCGCTTAACTTTCCTATTGTAAGCTCCTGAATTTTGTTTACGAAACCGAATTCGATTTTTATTGTCATCATTTTCCGCCACATTTCCTACACTTTAAAAAATGATATAAATAATACATTGATTTTTGTAGTGAAACAAAACAATCAATTCACTTTACAAATATTATCAACCAACTGTTTCATATTGTTACCCAATTTCTAAATTAATATTCACTAATAAAAGTGAAATATTTACTCATAAATGCTGACGGATATAAAACTATCTAATCAGCAAATTGCAATACTATCATATCTGCAAACTGGAGATTTTGAATTAGCAACTGAAATTATATAAAGCTAAAGAAGAAGCTTGAAAATTATATACGTATATTACCTAAGGATGAGAGTATTTTGTAGCTTTAGAGGGGAAGACGAGACACGGATGGATGATGAAGCAAGTCTAGGGTTTCAGGCTTCTTTTCATATCGTGCGTGGGAGTAGGATAAAAAGAAAAAAACACGTTTTTTTCCTATTAATTAAGGTGAGAAACTGAAATTTTGTTTCCCCTTGTTGGGGGGTTGCCCAATTCCTTTGCCTGATGAGCCTTGACTAATGGTCGGGACTGCCCTTATGATGTACCATTCTTTGTTATCGACTCCAAACATAGCACTCTCAACTACCTGCATTAAACATATATTTCCATGGAAAAGGACAACGCGAGATGGTTCTGCTCCTGCCATACATGTAATATTTTCAAAATGTGGTATAATTATAATTTCATATATTTAAAAAATCAACGCATAACTTTTTATGTTAAGTAGTAATCATTAATATCTTTATACACACCCCCATCCCTTTATAGATGTATCACAAATGTTACGTCTTTTTTGTTAAATCTTGAACTTGAAACTTGTTCTCATATTTGTAAAAAGACCACGAGTATACCTTTTTAAGTTAAAACTTAGCTAATCTCATCTTTGTATAACTACAATATAAATGATATAGTTTTATTTTAATTTTATAAATGTAAGGTAAATGCCGTATTTTCCAGGAAACTCCTAACAATAAAAGATTTTATAACAAAAGAATAAAAGATAAGCCGAAAGACAAATGATAAACTAGTTTACAAAATTGCATTTGTATATGTAATATTATTAAACGAAAAACAATAAAAGATGTAAGTTAAGGTAAATGATGGTCTAAAAGATAAAATGATACAAGTTAAGAAGTAAAATGATTAAAGATAAATTAAAAGATAGGGACAAATTATTTTGCAACTTACATTTATATATGTGATACCTTTATATTTCAAAGAATAAAAGGCAAAAGCAAAAAGTTAATATTTTTTATGCAATTACATAAATTCTACTAATTTTAAATTTCTTTTATTTGTAACTATATTTAAAATTTGTGAAATTGCATTTAGTTACTTCATTTTATGATAAAATAAAATATTATATCGAAAGTTATACTATAATATAATGGTAAAGATTAAAGATAAATTACAACAACATTATTTTTATCATTGATCTTTTGTCTTTTACCTTTTATGTTTAGACCAAATGATAATATCCAAAATATAAAAAGAATCAAAAAGTAAAATAAAAAGATAAAAGAAAACATTATAAATGGTACAAATAAAAAAATGAAAGATAAACTGAAAGACAAGAGACATATTAAAAGATAGAAGAATAATTGAATTACAAGGTTTATATATATATATATATATATATATATATGATAATGTAGTATTTAAAATAATAAAAGACAAAAGGTAAAAATAGAAACTGAATGATAAATAATTTTGTTATTGACAAGCATTAAAAAAGTATCGTTATGTTTACTACTTTACGATATTAAATGAAAAAAGATGAGCAATTTTTTTTCCATTTTTCTAATACTAATATTTTTTCAAATATTATAATATAATATCTACAATTTCATCCTAAATATATTATTTTTAAATTTAAATGATAAAAGGTAAAATTAAATCATATGGGCCCGTCCAAGTGCAAGAATGGTTCTTCCAGGATCTGAGGGAGACACTTGCAGCCTACGCTTATAAATAACGTCCCAGAACCTACGGAAAAGGGACCTTTTTGGCTCTTTGACGTCCAGACTTTGCCGAAATCATGGTTGTACTCGAAATTCACTATTGTAATCTACTGTAACCAGTTGTAATCAGCAAACAAATATTAATAAAATCGCTAATTTCATAGTGGATGTAGGCCATACGTCGAACCACTCTAAATCTCTGTGTTTCTGCGTGTTTTTCTTATCTGTTTTTGAAGTGTTTGTCACATAATCCTCGTTTTCCATTTACTTTCTTCATTTTATCTCTTTAAATACTTCCAAAGAGTCTTGTGCCCAATTTTGGTACAAACATAAAACCAGAAAGAAAATTAACTTTGCAATTTTACAAGTATATACATAATTTTTTTATTTAAAATGATAAAAGATAAATTTAGAAACCAAAATTAAAGATAAATTGTCATGCAATGTTTGAACTTTGAATTATATTTATGATATTTTATTTTTAAAGTAATAAAGGATTAAAGATAAAAGTAGAAACTAAAATATAAAAGATAAATAATTTATCATTTTCAAAACATTAGAAACGATAGAAGTAAATGAAAAAAAAGATAAAACAAAGCTGTTGGAAAAAAATTCCTATATATAAAATAATTAGTGATAATGATACAAAAATTTATCATTATTTCTAATCTTTTTGCATATTAAATTTTACAATTCGTCTGTTAACAGTGAACTGTTGAGTATGCAATTATACGGTTTTCATTTGATGATAATAAATATATATATTCGTGTTACTGTATTTGTTAATGTAATATTTTATTTTTCATAGACAGAATAAATATTTGCTGAATAAAAATAAATAACACAGAATTTGAATTCAAACAGAATTTTTTTTCAAACAAATATTTATTACAATCTTTGAATAGTACAAAGTTCGAGCTCTCACTATACATACACAATTTTGATTACAATATAAATTCAATTACATCACAATCTTTCATTTACAAATGTCCTCACTACATATCGCTCATTCACTCATAATTTATCTTCAACTTCATTCCAATATGAATCCATCATCTGAGCAATCTGCAAAAATAAATATTGACGCAGTAAAATTGAAAAGGAAATATTTTTGCAATATAAAACAAAATGTGAATTTTAAAAATAATATTTGCCTCAGTCATTTGGGTTGTTCGTCATCATTTAATTTTCAATTCATCATACACGAAAAGCTTATGACATACACAATGTATCACTGTATATGCCACAAGGCCGTGCACACCGATATATACACTTGATAAATTTACAGGGACAAGTGAGCACAGGTCAAACCAAAATACCAGATTCAACTCAAGTGTAATTCGAAAAACAAATCCAAATGCATATCAGACAATGTCACGAGACTCAGCATGTACATGATGGCAGCTGAAACATCAAGACAACAATACAAAGAATTCAAACAAGGTCAAGTCTAGACAGTACCATCTAACCAAAATACAAAGATGCAAGCATGTACAAGTGTCATCAGTGAAACCCAAAGCTAACAGCAACTACAAACTGCAACTACAACACAAAATGCAACAACCAAAACAATAGAGCATCACTGACCATATCAAAACAAGCTCAACTGGACAGTACATATGCAATCATGCACATCAACTAGTAGAGCAGGCTCGAATGACCAAGTGCACCAAAGATATGGCATGACCAAGTTGAGTCAGTACACACTCAATCAATTTCAAAGGGCCATGAGCGAATCAGATGTCCAGATACGACCAAAGGCTACGACCTCAAGACTAGATACAACATGCACCAGCGAAACAATAATGAAGCATATATATGTATGTATATAAATGATGCTCGACAAATTACAAATTGCACATAAAACAGCAGCTCGAATAAACAATGCAAGCTCAAATCGAAGCATGTACAAGTTGCAGCAAAATGCATATGGCCAAGCTATTATTCAACACAGTGTAGCATGTGCACAATGACAACCAAGCAGTGCACAGTGAAACCCAAATGTGCAAGTTTAAAACATTGAAGGATATGAATGCAAGCAAAACAAGTTAATGCAATTAACACCAGATTATACATAAACAAAGTGTTTCAGTGACGCACAGGAACCAGGACAACTACAACACAAATGGCTCTACCAATATATGCTACAGGATGATCAAACTTAATGCCACAAGACCACCAAGCAAAACAAGTCGATACAACATGTTCAAACTCAATTCACAACCAAAGACAGTAAATGCCGAAGTCATAGAACTGCAGCCAATACACAAAGATTTCAAAGTCAGGAAAAGTTAAGCCAGAAATAGGAAATGTTGGTGATGAAAAATTTGACTCTACAATTAGGAAGAATTCAAAAGACGATAATAGAAATGACTGGGTAGAAGTAGAAAATGCATTGCATTTTGATACTACGTGCACAACATCAAGCAAAATCAATTTGAAGCCGTGAACAACTGACTGTACTCAAGATGAACAAGTCAAAATCGTGGTGGCTAAGAAAATTGACCGAGTCATGAATCAAAACCGTGAGGGTCAAGTATCAATTTATAAGAAATTGAAAAAGTCAGTGAAATCATCAACATCCAAATGAAACCGAATGGCCGAAGCTAAATATTGAAAATACCAGACGAACGAAAATCTAGGGATTCAAATCATATATAAACCAATTCATCATCGGCAACGAAAATCATCGAGTTCAAGTACGAAAAACATTAAAGCACAAAAGCATAAATTACATACCGAAGCAAGCATCGAACTCGATCAAATAGAAGCAGCAGTGAGCAACTCAAAGAGATAGTCGATCGACAAAGCAAGGACCTAATTCATCATTCGATCGAGCATATATTATCGACAGCTTCTAATTCAAAGCCCTAATTTTTGATCAGGAGGAACGAACGAAGAAAGCCGCCATTATCTCAAAAAGGAACGGGCCGAACTCATAAAAATAAAAGAGAGCGTGTTTTTGGGCCGACTTGATTATTATTTAAGGCTTTGGTTAAATTAGGTTTATTTGTTTTTTAAATTGTTTTAAATTTGTATTTCAATTTTAAACCAATGTCATTTCTAGTCGTGTGACTAGGGGACAAATTACGTGGCGTAGTTTGAGAATTCGCAACTCAGTGGCTGAGTTGTGCCAGGGTTTTGAGCGTAGAGTTAGGTTAGTCAGTACCGGGTGTCGTGAGTTTACGTGTGTAAGTGTGTGACTACTTAATTTCTAGTATAAACCTTGGGGGCAACACGTAGGCAGGGTTTTGCCGAAGCTGGGTAAATTCTATGTCGTTCTATTTCTGCATTTATTATTCTGCTATTATCTGTGCTGCTATTATTCTGTGATCTATGTTGAAATAATTTTATAAGCTTCTGCATTTAATTTTTATAATTAATAGCGTCACCCTATTCACCCTCTCCCTAGGGTGAAATCGATCCTACAAGTGGTATCGGAGTTAGGAATAGAAGTCAACTTTTGTTTTAAAAAATTCATTTTTCAAGAACCAATTTTTGTTTTAAAATTTGAATTTTTAAAATGGCTTCTTTCAATAATGCTTTTGCTGAGGGTCAGTCTATAGTTGGACCACCAGTGTTCAATGGTGAATAAGCTTACTGGAAAAATAGGATAGAAATTTTTTTGAAAGCCATTGACGCTTGGAATATTGTTGAGACAGGTTATAGAGCACCGACTATAACTGTAGATAATTAGGAAATAGGTAAACCAAAGGAACAATGGACAGAACTAGAAAATAAATAACAAAATACTAATGCTGAAGCTTTGAATTCTATTATCTGTTCATTGGATCAATTTGAATTTAATTGTGTCTCACATTGTCTAACTGCGCAGGAAATATGGCACACACTAGAAGTGACTCACGAAGGAACATCTCAAGTCAAAGAATCTCGCCTTGCCATGCTAAGCAGCGAATACGAGAACTTCACAATGGCGAAGGAAGAAAATGTCAAAGAGATGTATGGACGACTTTCCAATATCCTATATAAATCAAAAGCTCTTGGAAAATCATACACAGAGTTGGAGATAGTCCGAAAAATCCTCATAGTCTTCCACGAAAATTTGAAGCATGCCTTTCAAGAATCGAAAGATTTAAAACAAATGAAAGTTGAAGAACTCATCAGAAATCTAACCACTTATGAGCTAGAAATGAAATTCAAGGAAGAGCGTGAAGGAGGCGACACTCGAAAGAAATCAATTGCGCTCAAAGGAAGAACCGAAAGTGATGATGATAACGATGATGATGATGGAGCAGCAGAATTGGAGCTGTTAATAAAGAAATTCAAAAGGTGGAATTAAAAATATAGAAATCCAGCTCAAATACAAAAATTGAAAAGCAGAATATCCAAAACATTAGACCACTCAGAAGAATGGAAGATCATCTGTCATAAGTGCAACCAACTCGGACACATCAAGCCCAATTGTCCTTAAAATTGACGCAACTTTTAAAAGAAATCAAAAAGGAAAAGTTTTGCAGCCACATGGAATACCAGTGATGAAGATAATCAAAGTTCTAGCAGTGAGAGTGAGAAAGCAGATATGTGCCTTCAAGGAAATATAACTGATAGCGACGATGACGAGCCAAGTGAGGTATCAAAACTCACTCACTCAGAATTACTTATATATTTCCACGAAGTAAATGGCTGTTTTGTACGACTTAGGGAGAAGTATGCCAAACTTGAATCACAAAAGGATACTTTGATAGAATTAAATGAGCAACTTGAACAATTAGTTAAAAACTATCGAAGTAGGATCCATGAGTGTGATAAGTGTCCAACATTCGAAGAAGAAATTAAAAAATCAGAAATTAATATAAAATCACTTGAAAATGAAATTCTGATTTTGAAAGAGAATGAAAATACTAGGAGAGAGAATTCTATTAAAAAGTGCACACAATTGTTAAAAGAAAATGAATCTCTCAAAACACAAGTCCAACAATTGTCAACGACTTTAGAAAATTTTTCAAAAAGTTAAAAATCGTTGAATATGATCTTAGGGAAACAAACGGTTAATACAGTTCGACAAGGACTTGGATATAATCAATCTGAAAATGTTAAAAGCACTATTAGTCAAGTTAATTCTATTTGCACAATTCATAGAAAATATGGACACAATCACAATAATTGTTGGTATAGACCCAAACATGTGAAAACTATACCGATTTGGGTTCCAAAAGGCACAATATAAAATCTCTCAAAGTTAAATAAATTTGGGTGCCGAAGGGAACAATTATAAATAGTTTTGGGTCTTCAAAAAATTATTTTTATAAATATTCTGCCACTAACAACCATAGACCTATAAAAACAAATAGGTCACAAAAATCTTTTCCCGTGTAGGTGTGGTGGCAGGCTAAGGAACAACAATAGTGCCACTTGGATTCTGGCTGTTCCAAGGGCACAGTGAGCGACAAAGCAAAGTTCCTTAGCCTAGTATAAAGGTGACAGAATCACAGTGGACAACAACGAAAAATATCGTAAAGGTAAAACGGGTAATGGTATATTTATTTGAATGATATATTAAATGTGATAATCTGCACCGTAATCTAAGTTAAATCAGCCAATAATAAGATGATGAAATAATGATGATTTTGATTCTGACTTATTCAAAATTGTTGGCCAGTTATATTCTTATGCCAAGAACACTATAAAAATCTCTAGAGTCTTTGAATTACTTCATATATATTAGTTTGGATTAAAAATAGCGTTTTGTTGGATGATAATACATTTGGTTATAATATGGCTAACTCTATATTCACGGTTTTTGATTATTTGCACGGTTTCAATTCAAATTCAAGAAAATGTCATTTAAAAAGCAGTTAAAATTGATTTTGAGATATTTTGTTGCATACTTCATGGTCTGGTCTATCAAATTCAATTAATGATAATTTTGAGTGAAAGAAAAATTCAGATGCAGATTACACTGGTAGTCTAGTTGATAGAAAAATTACTAGTTGAACGTGATTTTTGTTGAGACATTTAGTAACCGCACTGTTTTTCAAAGAAAATATCTGAATATTTTTCATTTCAAATAATTTTCAAATAGCAGAAATTTTTCTTATAAAACCCCTTCGAGAAATCATTTTTGACCATATTTTCAGATCAATCATTTTTGAAAAATTAATCTTATAATTATTTTTGAATTTGATTTTAAATGACTATTATGACTAATCTGACTCCCTAATAATTATAAAAAAGATAAATAGTGATTGAAAAACTGATGAGTGTTGATATTTATCATATATTATGACTCGAGACGGTATAATTAGTAAATTTCTTTAGAAATTTAAACAAGAGTTATAAAACTTTTTGTTGGTAAAAATTCCATGAGCATCTCTATTTCTAACGACTATCACTCATCAGAATTATATATAGTTTGTCGATATGTGGTACTTTAAACAGGAATCATTTGTTTTTCATTTTATATTTCCTTTAAAAAAATAATAACAAATAATAATAATAAAATAAATAAATAAATACCAATGTATTCACTCTCATTTAAAAGTCCTCACGGTTATGCATGGGTGAATTACTTGGAATTTGTTATGTGCTTCCATGCTCATTTAAAAGTCCTCACGGTTATGCATGTATGGAACGCATATCAAAAATTGATTTTTAAAATAAAAAAGTTGATTCTAATCCCATTTAAAAGTCCTCACGGTTATGTATGGTTAGAAGATACTTGAATTCATTTTAAAAAAATAAACTTGGAATACTACTAGTCTCATTTGAAGTCCTAATGGTTATGTATGGTTAGTAGATATTCAAATTCCTGATATAAATATACCACAAATAGACACAACTGTATGTTTTTATATGATGACATTATTCCCACCATTCTAAAAGTGGAATATGCGCCTAACAAAGTATTTATGATTTTTGTTTGATTTTTTTATTGAAATTTAATATTTATATTCAATTGAGTTTTAATGTTGGATTAATATCGATCACTTTATCTCTATTTTCTCTAATACTATTACTCTTTTGCTGATAACAAAAGGGGGAGAGAAAAGTTAAGATTTTGTCAAATAAAATCAAGCAAAAGGTCAATTATTTTCCATTTGCATCTAGGATCATCTAGGCTCATTTGCATATTTTTAATTGTATGCATATTTGTCGGGAGAGCTTTGTGTAGAGAGGAAGCATTTAAATAATGGAAGCAATTAGAGCACATCAATGATCAAATACATTTAACATATTCAAAATCTTAAATATATGTTTGTTATCATCAAAAGGGGGAGATTGTTGAATATGCGATTATATGATTTTTTTTTATGGTAATAAACATATATATATATATATTCGTGTAAATGTATTTGTTAATGTACTATTTTATTTTTCATAGACTAAATAAATATTTGCTGAATAAAAATAAATAACACAGAATTTGAATTCAAACAGAATTTTTATTCAAACAAATATTTATTACAATCTTTGAATAGTACAAAGTTCGAGCTCTCACTATACATACACAATTTTGATTACAATATAAATTCAATTACATAACAATCTTTCATTTACAAATGTCCTCACTACATATCGCTCATTCACTCATAATTTATCTTCAACTTCATTCCAATATGAATCCAGCATCTGAGCAATCTGCAAAAATAAATATTGTCGTAGTAAAATTGAAAAGGAAATATTTTTGCAGTATAAAACAAAATGTGAATTTTGAAAATTATATTTGCCTCGGTTATTTGGGTTGTTCGTCATCATTTAATTTTCAATTCATCATACACGAATAACTTGTGACATACACAGTGTATCACTGTATATGCCACAAGGCCGTGCACACCGATATATACACTTGATAAATTTACAAGGATAGGTGAGCACAGGGCAAACCCAAAACACCGGATTCAACTCAAGTGTAATTCGAAAAACAAATCCAAATGCATATCAGACAATGTCACGAGACTCGGCATGTACATGATGGCAGCTGAAACATCAAGACAGCAATACAAAGAATTTAAATAAGGTCAGGTCTGGACAGTACCATCTAACCAAAATTCAAAGATGCAAGCATGTACATGTGTGATCAGTGAAGCCCAAAGATAACAGAAACTACAAACTGCAACTACAACACAAAATGCAACAACCAAGACAATAGTGCATCACTGACCATACCAAAACAAGCTCAACTGGACAGTACATATGCAATCATGCACATCAACTAGTAGAGCAGGCTCGAATGACCAAGTGCACCAAGGATATGGCATGACCAAGTTGAGTCAGTACACACTCGATCAATTTCAAAAAGCCGTAAGCAAATCAGATATCCAGATACGATCAAAGGCTACGACTTCAAGACCAGATACAACATGCACCAGTGAAACAATAATGAAGCATATATATGTATGTATATAAACGACGCTCGACAAATTACAAATTGCACATAAAACAGCAGCTCGAATAAACAATGCAAGCTCAAATCGAAGCATGTACAAGTTGCAGCAATATGCATATAGTCAAGCTATTATTCAACACAGTGTAGCATGTACACAATGACAACCAAGTAGTGCACAGTGAAACCCAAATGTGCAAGTTTAAAACATTGAAGGATATGAATGCAAGTAAAACAAGTCAATGTAATTAATAGAAGATTATACATAAACAAAGTGTTTCAGTGATGCACAGGAACCAAGACAGCTACAACACAAATGGCTCTATCAATATATGCTACAGGATGATCAAACTTAATGCCACAAGACCACCAAGCAAAACGAGTCGATACAACATGATCAAACTCAATTTACAACCAAAGACAGTAAATGCTGAAGTCATAGAACTGCAGCCAATACACAAAGATGTCGAAGTCAGTAAAAGTTAAGCCAGAAACAGGAAATGTTGGTGATGAAAAATTTGACTCTACAGTTAGGAAGAATTCAAAAGACGATAATAGAAATGATTGGGTAGAAGTAGAAAATACATTGCATTTTGATACTACGTGCACAACGTCAAGCAAAATCAATTTGAAGCCGTGAACAACTGACTGTACTCAAGATGAACAAGTCGAAATCGTGGTGGCTAAGAAAATTGACCGAGTCATGAATCAAAACCGTGAGGGTCAAGTATCAATTTATAAGAAATTGAATAAGTCAGTGAAATCATCGACATCCAAATGAAACCGAATGACCGAAGCTAAATATTGAAAATACCAGACGAACGAAAATCTAGGGATTCAAATCATATATAAACCAATTCATCATCGGCAACGAAAATCATCGAGTTCAAGTACGAATAACATTAAAGCACAAAAGCATAAATTACATACCGAAGCAAACATCGAACTCGATCAAATAGAAGCAGCAGTGAGCAACTCAAAGAGATAGCCGATCGACAAAGCGAGGACCTAATTCATCATTCGATCGAGCATCTATTATCGGCGGATTCTAATTTAAAGACCTAATTTTTAATCAGGAGGATGAACGAAGAATGATGCCATTACCTCAAAAAGGAACGGGCCAAACTCATAAAAATAAAAGAGAGTGAGTTTTTGGTCCGGCTTGATTATTATTTAAGGCTTTGGTTAAATTAGGGTTTATTTGTTTTTTAAATTGTTTTAAATTTGTATTTCAATTTTAAACCGCTGTAATTTCTAGTCGTGTGACTAGGGGACAAACTATGTGGCGTAGTTTGAGAATTCGCAACTCAGTGGCTGAGTTGTGGCAGGGTTTTGAGCGTAGAGTTATGTTAGTCAGTAGCGGGTGTCGCGAGTTTACGTGTGTAAGCGCGTGACTACTTGATTTCTAGTAGAAACCTTGGGAGCAGCACGTAGGTAGGGTTTTGCCAAAGCTGGGTATATTTTGTGTCATTCTATTTCTGCATTTATTATTCTACTATTATCTGTGCTGCTATTATTCTGTGATCTGTGTTGAAATAATTTTATAAGATTCCGCAATTAATTTTTATAATTAATAGCATCACCCTATTCACCCCCCCTCTAGGGTGAAATCGATCCTACATGAACACCATGTTATACCCATTTTTTCTTGGCCTGATTTTGGCCATATTTGCAACAGGAAACCTAAAGAAATGAAGATGGAAGGTTGCCATTTGGAGTTCTTGAAGGTTGAAGATAAGAGTGTATTTTGTGTGGTTGCAGTAATGTATATTAGCAATAATTGAGAGAATGTATGTGAAAGGTGAATAATGCTTATAAGAAAAATGTAACATATTTAATGAAATTGAAATGATAAATTCTAATTAATTCTTCAGAACATGTTCTTGCAAATGGATTACTTCTACTGTTGATATACACCCATAACCCTAACCACTAATCATTACTTGACTCATTCAAACTTTGAATTGATTAAACAACTGGCTCAAAGTCATAAATTCAACTCGGCCTTTGGTCACTCATGTATTCACGTGCACATATGCACGTGCACGTGCAAACTAACAACTTCTGGACTCAACTAAAGGGTCACTTATCTTCCTAGAGTCGAGAAGGTTTCCTTGGCAACTTGAATTGGTCGGCATAGGTGGTTGTGGAAGCAATATGCGCCAAAGTGTTTGATAAAATGCTTCTTTCTTCCCTTGTATCCAAAGTGTTTGAAAATTTGTCTCCACCTTCTTACCGTTCACTAGGCAACTGAGTTAGATGAATCTGAGGCCTAACATTTCCTTCCCTTTTAAAATTTGACCTTGTCTTAAGATCAAAAGTAGGAAATCTCTTCACCATATCCCAATAACCTTCCCAAGTCGATTCCTCTTGAGTTCTTTGTCTCCACTTTACCAACACTTGAGTGATAGCCTCGTTATTCTTTGGAAATGTTTCCCTATCTAGAATAGCCTCTTGCTCGTCAATGATCTCCTCCATTAATGTGGGGTTATCATATTGAATGATAATTCCACTGCCTATCCTTATTTTTAGCTGTGAAATATGGAAAACTGGGTGGATTCGAGCTCCAGAGTTTAACTCCAATTTATAAGCCACTTCCCCAATCTTTTGTATGATATATGGTCCATAATACTACGGGGATAATTTAGTGGTCTTCAAATTACTCATGGTGATCTGTCTATATATGGCTGTAGCTTGAGGTATACCCAATCTCCTTCATTGTATTGCCTTTCTATTCTTCCTGCATCACTATGTTTCTTCATCCTTTCTTGTTTTGATGCCAATTATCTTTAGCAATTGTGATACAATGTCTCTAGAATATAATTCTTGCTCCACTTGAGGCACCACAACAGTTTTTGGCACATAAGATATTAGGATAGGAGATGGTAACCCATAGACTGCTTGGTATAGGTTGTGTTTATAGAGCTTTGCTAACTGGTATTATACAAGTATTCAGCCATGGTGAGCCAGTTTGACCACTCTTGTGGCTTATGACACAAAAATGAACATAAGTATCCTTTCAATGTCTTGTTAACAGCCTCAGTTTTTCCATCTGATTGTGGGTGGTAGGATGAACTCATTTTAGGGTACACCCTTGTAGCCTTATAAGTTCTTACCTAAAGTTGCTGGTGAAAATAGTGTCTCTATCACCTGTCATACTATGTGACATGCCATGTTATTTAAACACTCCATCAAAAAATATTTTAGCAATATCCTTGACAGTAAAAGGGTGCTTTAGGGGAAAAAGTGTGAGTACTTAGATAGCCGGTCTACTATTATATATATTGCCGTAAATTTGTGACTTTTAGGTAGCCTTATTATAAAATACATTAATATATCACACCGTACCTTGTCTGGTATGGGTAGTGATTGGAGCAGACTAGGAATCAATATATTTTCGAGCTTGTTTCTCTGACAAACATCACACTCCCTTATATACTACTCTATATCTTACCTCATGCCCTTCCAATAAAAAGTTTGCTTAAGATTATGCATTTTTTCATTCCAACATGCCTACGTAACGGTGATGAATGATACTCGTGAAGTATAATTTTTGCACTATTTCTCTACAATCCGAGTCCAGCATTATTCTCGTTTGTAATACAACAAGTCATCTACCAACGTATATTTTGAGGTATAAAGCTTGCCACCTTCCAGTTTTTTTTTCTTTTATATATGTCGATCGTTCCATGTACCCTTTAAGCTCTTGTATCCAACTATCTTCTAATGCGGTCACTGTTTGACAATGTATTATGTAGTCACCGTGTTCCTTTGGCAATCTTGAAAGCGCATCAGCTACGGTATTGTCCTTCCTCTTGCTATACTCAACCTTGTAATCAAAACCATGCAATTATGCTAATCATTTTCCTTGTATTCCAGTTGTGAGACTTTGAGATAACAAGTGTCTAAGACTTTGATGGTAGGTTTTTATAATAAATCTTCTTCCTATGAGGTACTGGGTCCATTTTTTTGCAGTAAGAAGTAGTGCTAACAGCTCTTTCTCATATGTGGACGTCAACAGAGCTTTCTCATTCGAAGCTTGACTAAGGTAAGTAATGGGTCTCCCATCTTGAGTAATATAGCTCCATAGGCCTTTGCAAATCCTCTGATGTAAACCTTATCAACAATTCCTTTTTAAAAATCAGCCACTGGTCATAGTTCTAGACCTTTGTGAACAACCAACCATACCAAAGTTGTGATTCCCCCTTAAGATGAAATGAACAAGTGGGTACCCATTAATTTTTAGATGTGTTGTGATAAGTAAAAAGCTGCTCCACTTGGCCGAGCCTATCACTCCACTATCTCCTTCATAAGTTGGGAATTCTGATTTAATAACTATGTATTGCAAAACTTTAGGAGTAGGAAATCTTATACTTATTTCATTTTGGTGGCTATATCCATTTCTTGGGGAAGAAGTTAAGGTTGGAGAAGGTATTTCTTATAGGGATGCTTCTTAATGTAGTCTCTGGTAGTGCCTTTGAGGTGGTGGAATATATATGCGTATTGCAGTGTTTTGAACTCAAGACTGAGATTGATGGCTAGCCTCTCTATTTTTGTTTCCAAATTCCCATTGATTTTTGAGATCCCTTAATTCTCCGGATATAGCAGTGAGGGCCTCATTGATGCTATCAATATAAATGTTAAGGGTTTGAGTGGCTTCTTGAAGATCTAGATTAGATTCTTGCGATTCTCTAATAGCCAAAGCATTCTTTAAACGGATTTGCTCTTGCCTAGTCTTTTCAATATTTTCCTCATGGGCCTTATCTACTTCATCAGTTGAGTTCTCCTCATTAGTTGCTTCTGGTTGATCATTTGATTTCTCTGGCTCTGATACCAAAATGTTATGCCCATCTTTCCTTGGTTGGGTTTTGGCCATGTTTGCAGCAGGGAAAACTTGAAGAAATAAAGTGAGAGGTGAAGAATGCTTGTAAAGAAGATGTAACAGATTTATCAAAACTGAAATGATAAATTATTATTAAATCTTCACAATGTGTTCTTACAAATGGATTGCTCTACTATTTGTATACGCCTATAAATCCAACCGCTAACCATTACATGACTCATTCAAACTCCGACTTGATCCAACAATTGACTCAAACTCACAAATTCAACTCGGCCTTTGGTCACACTTGTATTCACGTGCACATGTGCATATGCACATGCAAACTAACAACTTCTAGACTCAATTGAAGGGTTACTTGTCTTCTTGGACTCAAGCATGTTTCCTTGGTAACATGAATTGATCAGCACCTCCTCTGGATCACCGTCAGTGGTTGTGGAAGAAATTTGCACCAAATTGTTTGATAAAATGCCTCTTTCTTCCCTTATATCCAAAGTGTTTACAAATTTGTCTCCTTCTTCTTGCCGATCACTAGGTAACTAACTTAGATGAACTTGAGGCCTAACACATCATGCTCTGATCTATAGTTTTGTTTACCATCATTGAATTTGCCGCATTATATCTAAATTTTGGTATAGAATAATTAGAGTTCAAATCAATAATAGTTCTTTTAGGTTTTAACTATATGAAATTTTACTATCAATTCACAACTGCATTTTCAAATCAAATTAAAATAATATCTTTTATATTGTAAATCCAAACATCATAAAAATTGATTAATATGACTTCAAATGTAATTATTGATTAAATTAATTATTGCAACATAAAAAATAATTATGGTTTTTTACATTAAATCAATCAGATAAAGCTACTAATTGGAATTAGTGAACAATGCGCAAGCCGATTTTATTTAGTTTGATTGGATCTGAGCCATTTTTGTTGATACTGCGTAACGACCCGGACTTTCAACCTTCGAAAATCGGCATCCAATACATCACCCATATTCAAATGCTGGAGATTTAAACATCGAAGTCCGTATCGCTGGGGCTATAACACATTAGCTGATAACAACACAACGGAAACAAAATGACTTGATCGATACACCACAAGGATTACAACATTTTACAACAATTGTTCAACATCATCAGAGCCACATATATATACAACAGCGGAATAATACATCAACATGGGAAAGATAACCTAATAGCGGAACATCAATCTTGCTTCCAAAAGAGATCAACATACAACATCATCACTTCCAAAGCTCCAAGCCAAAAAGCTCAAAACCAAAAGCTTACAAACCGAAGACTTTCGAATCCACATTGACTTAGCTCCAAGCTACTGATAACCTGATTCTAGGCTACTCGTGTGGAAAATTAAGGACACCCAGAGTCTAGAAAAGGGAACAATAAAGTCCGAGTCAGTCATTGGACTGGTGTGAGAAACTAAAAACAATTATTTGCACAAAGAAAAGGGAAAAAAATCCGTTCATGCTTTTGAAAAATGAAACTACCATAAGATCTCCCGACACGCACTCAATGCAATCACACACATGAGGAATGATTCTCCTTATAGTAGTCAAACATGCTTGATGCGTGAAAATCCTTTCGATATTATTATTAGTGCATAGTGTGGAAAACATTTCGAAAGTACAATATTAATCTTAGCCAGCATACGCAACATTATAATATGCCTACTATAGCTACTATGTTAGATGGCAGGTTCTAGAACTAAAACCGTAGAGGGCTCGTATTGATTGTTTGGATTTCCAACAAATGGCCAAGGTTAAGGAACTTCCTTTGTCCGATTGGGTATACCTCTAGTGGGACATCCCGAGAACCTAACCGGATCTCTACCAACACAAGGCCGTGTTACCTTTGTAACTAGGTAACTAACTGTCACGAGTATTCCATCTCCCGGTCGTAATCAACCTTTAACGAGGTACCTCTATCACCAACAACCATATAAGTAAAATATTTAGGCTCTATACCAGAATACTGCTTTTACCCAGAAGGAAATGCACATACCCTAAGGGTCGCAAACCCTATAACCTTGCTGCATCCTTTCTCTTTCGACCATTTCCCAGGGTGTGAGGTTTGATGAAGTCTCGTCCCACAAAGCTACGCTTTACACAAAAGCCATGCTTCGATCAACTAATGATCAACACTTAGCATGCCACATTACCAAACTGGGAATACATCACTAATAAATATCAACTACATAACTTCTGAGCTCGTACGTCTTAGAGAAGGGTGCTAAACTAAGAGAATAAATTCTCTGACACCAACAGAAATGTATTTGATAGAAACTAGCTTTATATCTCAAAGTGTAATGTCAGACATACATCCATACAAGTCCATCCTAGGTCTGAATGGAACTGAACGCCCTTCGTCCAATTAAGAAAAGAAGTCCTTGCAAATTCGGATATCCCTAATCACGTCCGGACTCTCCATCATATAGGGTAATCTCTATGCCGGAGCAACTCGGTGCAGAGACAATTAATAGGTAATCCTTTCATTTTCAAAAATACCCGGTCTTCAACCACCGTCTTCAAATGCAATTCCATTCCGTCATATCATTATTCGGAATGGGTTTTATGATCTAATGTCCTCCCCCGGCTTTTTTGAATAATGAGCGCTTATTTAAAACACGTGGATACAAATTTCCATTTTTAATATTTTAAACAAAAGATCAACTTTAAGATCTGATGTGTTTTTTTGATAACCGTTAAGAATCCGATTCTCGATCTCATCGAAATTCAAATGCCGTCTTAAAGGCCAAGTGGTTTAAGTAAACAATTTCAATTCAATGTACATTCAGAGTAACATATTCACACAGCAAATCAATCACAGATAGATAACTTACATTATCACAGTTCAATCCAGACATTTCATATCACAGAACATCACACATCAGGGATATCAAACAATTCAAGACATTCAATATAATCCAATCATCCATAAGCAAGATCAATTAATTGTTCAATTCTAAATTAATTTAATTTAATCTCCAAATAAATTAAATTAATTATTTTAATTACTTTTAGACCCTGCTTAATTAACATTAATTAATTATAAACCATTTATTATTATTACTTTAATTAATTAATGAAATTAATTAATCAATCCTTTACTTAATTACATTAGTTAATTACATTGATTAATTTAGATTTTATTAATTACATTAAGTAATTATCCTTTAATTACTAATTAATTAATTAATTATTCTTTAATTATTCCCGTTAATTAATCTTTAATTACTCAAGACCTTAATTAATTTAAAGATAAACCATTTATCTTAATTAATTACTTAATTATCATTAAAAATATTTATTTAATAAACCTTGGAAATAATTTATCATTAACACATAAATTAACTTAAGATCCCTAAGTTAATTAATGATTAAAAACAATTCACTTTTTTAATTAACTACTTTAATTACATCATTTAATTTAAGTTTAAATAAACTTAAGAATTAACTTAATTAATTTAAGTTAAATAAATTATACAATTTTTCTCTAACCAAATATTTGAAAACATTTATTATATAAAAGAAAATTGATTTAAGAAAATAGTTTTAAACTTGATTTATTTTAATTTTAAAAACTTTCTTTATTTAAAATTTTAAAATTGTAACAACAATACCCGAGTCAAAACCCGAGCCAGCTTATCATTCTCTTGAGACCAAACCTGAGCCTTCTTCCCAACTTTTTTTTCTGTTACGTTTTAAATTTTAAAAATTGTGAACATGTTAAAACCCAACCCGTAAGCCTACTCGAGCAAATCCCTCTCTTCCCCGAGTTAAATCCCGAGACCACCTTCTCCTCTAATCCATCAGCAACAACCTAAATCCCCTGACACATGTGCACATGCACACGCCAACGCCGTTGCACCGACCATCGTCTCTACCACCCACAAGTCATCGTCGACCTACTCGACCCAAGCAACCACCCAAAACCCATGACTATCACCAGAATCGAAATCGATAAAAATGAAACCCACTGGGACGAACATGATCATCAAAGAATCGCCTCATATTTCCACTTTTGGTCACCAAAGATCACGCGATCACGTCCAAAGCTTCATCGACGACCCATACTTTGATTCCCCTACCTACGATCAAGATCGATGTGTCGATGACGACGCAACAACCCAAAATCTGTCATCGGCCAAAACTTGGGTTTAAACCCTACTTCGACGACGTGCCGCCGCCACGGTCATCGAGAAATTTGTTGATCATTTTTCCCGAGTTCGTCAACCTCTCAGCTACCTCCAGCTATGATCACGAGAGCCATCTCTTCACCAATCACCAGAAAATGCCCAAAGTTCCTTTCTTGTTCAACCATGAATCCCTCACTCAAAAATAAGTTAAAAATCATGATTTCAGTTTTAAAAATCATGGTTTTCGAAATCGAATTAGGTTATGTAGGTAAATCAAGAAATCAAGAAGGTCGAATTTTCCACATGCATTGACTTTCATTATGTTTTCTTCTTCCTAGTAAATTCATTTTTTATTTATACTTGAAAATATATTTAAAATTAAGATCTAGTAAATTCAGACATGTTTCCTTTCTACATCTTAACTTAAAAGAGAATGGAAGAAGTGATTTTGATTTTTGATCTTGTTTTTAGTTTGTAAAACAAAAACAGGGATATCTATATATGTACAGACATGCACACTCAAATATTTGCATATTTATATACATGCAAGCATTTCTCACAACATTATATCTATCATTTATCACATGCATCAAGATTTAAACCAGATTCAAGTTTTTAAAAAGTAGCTTACTCACTTGATTGGGGAACAGAGGAGCCCGGAGTTTGTTTTGAATTTGAAAACTGAAAATTTGTTCTTGCTTTAATCTGCTTGTTTGAGATGATTAAACTAAGTTGAACTTGATTTTGATCTGCTCTTTGCTTTGATCTTGAAAACTTTGATTGCTTAGTTGAGTTGAATCTAGATCTTTAGGTTTGAAGTTTGAAAAAGATCTGTTTTACTGGTTTAACCTTCTCAGGTTTGTGTTTGATAAATTTTGAATAGATCAAAGAAAATGAGAAGAGAAGGGTATAGATGTTTATAGCCTTGTTTTCTTTTTATTTATAATTTTAGAAAATAAAAGAAATAAATGACACTTGTTAATTGCATGATATAATTGTTACGCTTGTTAAACTTCATGTTATAATACTTACATTTGTAAATTTGCATGTTAATAATATTTTTATATAATTTTAAATTATATTTTCTATTTTTATAAATACATATCCTTTGTTTATATTCTTAAAAGAAAATGATTTATAACTAAATCATACACTAACAAAAATCTTATATATACTATTTTTAAATCCAAATTATTTTTAAAATATTTATATTTTGAATTTCAAATTCAAATTCTATTTACACTCTACTTATATATATATATATATGTATGTATATATATAAAAATACAAACACAAATTTTATTTGTTTTTGGAAAAATTCAAATTATTTCACAAATTAATTCTAAAAATTATATCAATTACTAAATTAAATTTGGCTTGAAAAGGGGATCGTTACATACTGAGTGAATGTAGAGAGGTTAAAGTAGTCAAGGCTAGATATTTGAGATTTTTTTGGAAATAATAATGTAGGTTTCCTGGAAACTATTGGAGTTGGGTTTTGGGAACTGATTGTGAAGCGGTAGCAGGCCCATCGTTTTAATTTACCCCTAAAAAGGCTATGTAAACTAGTATTAATTACACATTAATGTTTACATTCAATTGCTCCTTAATAAGAGCTTGTTATTTCATTTTTCATTCCTTTTGGTTTTAAGCTAATATTCTTTAGTATTAATCACATGTTATTGTTTACATTCAGTTGCCCCTTTAATAAGTGTTTGCCCTTTCATTTTCATTTGTTCTCCATTTTAGGCTAATACATGATTAATTTTATAATGTGATTTTTGGCATGTGTAAGTTAATAATTCCGTTACGGTGTAAATTCCAGTAGCTACACACGGACATATTTAACCATGCGCATATTATTATATTTCACGTGCATGTACATATGTGTATATGATACATGTATTCAAATTATAAAAAAAAATATAAAGAAAAACTTTACTTATGAAGTTAAATAAAATTTAAAAAATTTCTAAATGGATTAGAGTTCGTAGTCCTAAAAAGATCCAATAAGGAATATATTTTTGAAAATTATCCATTTCTTCTGGTGGGCCCTGGCCAAGTACTATTTTTATACACACACCTATAAAAGAGCATTCAAAGACACTTCTATTTTACAACACTCCACTAGTCTCTTATTTCCACCATGCATTCCGATTTAAATAATGATTGATTCTCTCTATCACACTTCATGCTTTTATTGAAATCAAAATATGTGGTGGAAATCAAGGGCAATGGCTGCGACGATCTTCAATTTTTTAATGTTTCGAATGTCAATATTTAATTTATTTGAATATTCGAATTTGATTCGAATTTAATAAATAATAATAAAATCAAATTTTAATAGAACAACTTAATTTTAATGACGTATTTTATATGAATTTATAGGATTCTTCCCCAATTTTTAATTTGGAAATTATTTAAACTATCATTTGACGTAATTTACAGCATATATTGATATTTTTGAAATTTCATAGATTGAGCTAACCAATGTGTTTTATTGTTGTTTTGGGATCATGTCGTATTTTTATGCATGATTGTATTTTTATTTCTATCGTTCGCAGTTCATACGTGAACGGGATATTGTGTAGTGAAGCACTGGAAATTTTAAAATAAAAAATCCTACCCTTATACTTTCTTCATTCTTCTTTTTTCCCTTTTACTTTTCACTATTACTTATCTTCAATAAATGAAAAACCTACATCCACTTTCAAAAATCAAAATCGTGAGATGTAGACCACTAACTGGATCTATTGAGTTTGTAGTGGCTAGGGATTCAAATCCATATAAGACTTGGTGGGTGCGGTTGTGCTTAGGCATGTTCGATGTAGTCAACGAGGGCTAGGGTTTTGGTTTATCATCGATTGAGGAGGAGATAGGAAAGGCTGAGTACGGATTTGGGTTTTTATTGAAAGGCGAACATGTTGGAGTAATTTGGGGTGGAGCTGCGCTGAAATGGGAAGTGCGACATATGCTTTGTCATTTTTGAGTCAAGGAGTCGCAATTTACTTCGGTTGACCAAGCTCTACGTGATGAGGGGGATGTAGAGCTCTTAAGTGAAGGATTCATTAGTGGAAGCGGTGGTCGATTTTGTCAAGCGTCGAGGGAGAACGGAGGAGAGAGGAGGAGCTGGTGTATGCTTGTGTGTCTCTACGCATTCATCTATAGGTACTTGATTATGGAAAAGGGGGAAGAAGGATTTGGAGAGGGTAATTAAGTTATTGAAGTGATTAAGTGTATTAACTAATTTAATTTAATCTCAAAACATATAAATTCATAACTTCTTCATATGAGGTTCAATCAAGATGCATTCTTTTACATTACGCTTAAAGGAGTATTAAGAATGCATTGGAGTCAATTTCGCCAAGTTTGAAGCAAGTAGAATTTTAGGCTAAAATCGAAGGCTATTCGATTTTTGATCAAGCAGGAACACGTAAGTGTCAGCTGGAAATTTGGTGAGTTAACTTGTCTTTAGATGAACAATATATGATATATATATAGTAGATATTATTTATTGTTTGCATGCTTGAATGACTTATAGTTTGGTTGAATTTTCATTTTGAAAAACAGATGACATATAAAAGGAAATGTAGGAAACTCATGAGAATTTTGTAAAGGAATCCGAATTCCTCGCCATTGTGTTTTTAAATTCCAGTTATATACTTGTATAAATTATTGAATACAAAAGTATTGGATATGACATGATATATGTTAAAAGTTGAATCTATTTAGTGATAAAGGTAGTAGTAGCATTGGTTAAATGCTATGTTAGTTATGATCTCGTTATAGTATTTTTGGAGATACTATTATTTACTGTTTGGATTTGAAATTGGTTTCGATTTGGAGAATGATTTATAAATGTGACTTTTGGAATTTTCGATGGTATTTTATGTAGAAATGGGTTTTGAACTTCTCTATTTTACTTCAACCTTTTTCTTTGTTTTTGTAACAAATATGGAAATGTTTTAAAAGTATTTTAGAAAGTATTTATTTTACAGAAAAGTTAATATAGTGTTTATTATGAAAAAAGGGGAATTATCTTTTATAGTAAACTGATTCTTCTTTTAAAGAATATAGAGACATTTTCGAATATATATCGGCGAAGCGCTTTATATAAAATGTTGTATAGAAAGATAGATTTATAAATGGTATTTAATAAATAAAAGAATAAATTTATAAATGGTATTGTGTAGATGATATTTCACAGATGATATTTTTTATATGGTATTTTATAAAAAGGGAAATGATAGCATTTTGATGAATTGGAATAATAAATCACACTTGTGAATTTATACTGATATATGAAATAATCATTTTATAGAAAGTATGTAGTCTAGTCTTGAAATCAAAGATTTATGATAAGTTGAGATCTAAAATCAAGAGTTTTATAAAAAAAGTTTTATAAATAGAGAAAAGATTTATAAACAGAGTTTTATAAATAGATAAAAAATTATGAAAGAAGTATTATAAGTAGAAAAAGATTTATAAAAGGAGTTTTATAAAAGTAAAAGAGATTTATAAAAGAAGTTTTGTAAATATAAAAGAGATTTATAAAAAGGGATTGTATAAAGGAATGAGATTTGATTTCCATAAATGATCAATTTAAATTATAATGGCATGGAAAAAAATTCTTTCCATGTTTAACACAATATTCCAAGGTAGGGAAACTCATTCCTATCCTAAGCATTAAGAATGTATGTCAAGGCAATGATAGTATGCTAACTTGTCTGACTATGTTGTTAATCGATGGATAGCACAAGTTTGAAATCGGAAAGTGGTAGTAAGTATATTTGATCCAATTTACATGCGATCCATTTAGTTACATCAAAAGGAAAGTGTTCTTGATTTATTGTTATTAAATTTCAAATTAAATTTGTTGAAACCCACATAAGTATGCTCTGGAAGTGAAATCTTTCATAACTTTTTGTGAATATACTTATATTGTTGAGATAAGTATATGGTTATATTTTCTAAGTATTGAAAGTATAATATTTTGTCTATATACTTATACCGATGAGATAAGTATACAGATATTTTTCAAAGCAGGAAAAGAGTAAATGAATAGTGATTGAATAGTATACATATGTATATCTTTTGTAAAAGGTATTTTAATATAGTTTACAAAGTGGTTTTATTTAATGAAAGGATTAATTAAAGAGGCTTATTTGGTTGCTTATGCGCTCAGTTATGGTTGGTTTCCATATGGAATTAAATCTCTGATTTGATTGTTCGCTTATATTTAATAGTTAAATAATTTACTACCAAATGTCGGACGTTTTTTAAACTATCGATTGTTGGTTCGAAAAGACCGGAATCGGTTAGGCATGAGTTATCTGAAAGCTACATTGAACCAGAATAAGCGTTCGAATTAGGATATCTTGAAAATGATGGAATCAAAGGCAGATTATTTTGAAGTTCAATGGTTACTTGCTACTAATCCTAATGGTGATTTCAAAAAGGATTTAGTAGAAGTAGTGCCTTTAGTTTGTTTATATCCCTAACAACTTATATGGATGAATGCTGACATTGCATTGTTGCCTTAAGGAAAGTGTTAGCATTCAAAGTGGGAAATGCTTATAAGGTAAATTGTAGCTTCAAGCCTCATATCTGGGAATAACTAAAACATGGGATATGTCACAAGGCTATGTGGTTTGCTACCATTAGAATACGATGATTACTTGTATCTAGACCGGTATTTATTGACAAATTATGTATTCTACATGGCATCAGAAATAATTTATCAAGTTGGCAACCAAGTAATGATCATATTCGGTACTATTCAGGAAGGGATATGTCAGTCTTATCTTGTAAGGGGCCCATGCATGGCCCTCGATATTTTTTATCTAGAGATGTACTATGGTAGGTGGTACCCGAATGACTTGTCATTGTATGAAATCCATTCTCCAATAGATGACGGACTTTGTTGCATACTAAAATTGTTGTTGAATGTAACTAATATAACCCTGGTTATGGTTCAATATTTATTTTAAACTCTGGACATCATTGTAATATCACTAGATTTTCTAATGAAATGGTTTGGTTGTCGTAAGGTAAAAACCAACATGTGTTTATGCGCAGCGTGGTCTTACGAGATACTATTATTTTTTAAATGTCTTATAACATTTTAAATCCATATGATTTGTATTTTTGTTTACATTGCAATCTCATTCTACCACTTTTAATTTTCACATAATTATCCATGGCATATTGTTGCAATAACCGTCCACTACATAAAAAAGAGAAGAATCTTCACGTTGAATCTAAAGTCTTAGTTGATTATAATTTGCAAATGGAATATATATATATATATATATATCTGTGTGTGTGTGTGTGTAAAGAATTACTTTATTTTTTTGTACATATTCATTTTTGTTAAGACAGTCTACTGGAACATAAATAAAAACACTTTGTGACTAGGGATCTCAATTGCTAGATCTTTATGTCTATTTTATTTACGTTTGACTTCTAGTGTGAAGCCAAAGAACAAAATCCATTGTGCCATCAATTGTGTTTAAATTTATGCCCAATGATTAATTGGTTTTTATTATATGATGATGTTAGCTATAAGTTTGTATTTTTGTGAATGTAAAGCAATTTGTACCTGCAAAATATAAGCATAGTACCCATGGAATGTAACAAGAGTCCATTTATATTGTGGCTGTTAAGGTCCCAACCATAACTTCATATGGACGGTACAGTAGACAGTCATACAACCATGTGTTTTTGAAGTTCCCATAAGGTGACCTGTCAGCGTATATAGAAAAATATCCCTATCATTTATAAGACTTGTCTCATCTTGACCAACTATTATTGTGAAAACCAGTGAAGATGAAAGCAGTTTAGATTTTCATTGCAATAATTGGTCTAAAATTATAAATTTATGATTTTTAATCCTGGTCCATTGTATGTAAAATTTTAAGATATTAAGAAAATATTTATTAGAGAGATCCCTTTTATAATTATTTTTTCAATTAATCTCACAGTTGAAAAACATGGACTATATTGCATAATTTGTAACCATAATGCAGTCTAATGCTTTTTCAATCATAAGTTAACAAAACAAACTAAGTAATAAACTTTATATATAGGTGTCACCTAGCATGTACTTATTTTAAATTTTTAACATCTAAAAACTGATACAATGCAGAAAACATAACGGTGCAGTAGGCACAACTCTTTAAATATTAGTTATAAATAGAGCTCTATTAACTGTAGTTTCTCAACTGCATTTACCAGCAAAATAAATTTAAAGGAAAATAATAGTTAATAAGTTCATGTGCCTTTGATGATACATTTTTCAGAAAAAATTTCTATTATTTTTCTTTTTTAAAATTTTTTTATGAGCTTGGATATATAGGACATTTGAAAAGTTCAAGGTCAGACCGAAAAAATTGTGTTTATATTCTAACTACTAATTAAGTTATTCCAACTATTAATAATGATTATTCTGAGTGTGTGTAACATATCTTGATACGGACTAAGCCTAGTTCATAACCCTTAAAATCCCATGTTATGCTATGACTCATTCAATTGTTCCAAGTTAGAAAATATAGAAGAACCCAATCATTCTCTCTCCATCAGAAATCAGATATCAAGTGGCAATTAATATGTGGCAATAAAACAGTAGGCAGCAGTTAGAGGTATTTCTTTGCTTCTTCGATTTCGTATTTTGGAGGAAATGTTCACACTCATATGTAATAAGCAATACATTAATTCGAACCGAACAAATAATCGCATGATTTTCAAGCATCTAATTTTTTTCTTTTTAAATTGATATTTATCTATAAAAAACTAAATTAAAATATATATTGCATGTGGATGATCAGATAAATATATTTTTATATAAGCGATCATTTCTGGTTTTGTCTAGTAAATTAAAATTGAGAGTGCAAATATATATTAGATTATTTCTAGTTTTGTCTAGTAAATTGAAATTGACACTGTAAATATATATTAAATATTTTGCAAACAAAAATTTTGAATTTTGGGTTTCATTTTGTTTCAATAAGCTAAAGTAAGGAACATTGAATAGGAAAATAGTTTGAATTCATATTTAGTTATGAAAATAGATTATTATTTTAGAATAATACATATCAATTATATCAAAACAAAAATACTTTTATATATACAAGAAATATAGATTATGATACGCAGAGCCCAAAATTACTCCTTGAACGAAAGTAACATTATTGTGTTCAATGTAATTATACACTCGTATAATTGCTAGAGTTACTGTGGAAAGCGATCTGTATTCTTTTTCCATTATTTGGATACTAAATAAAAAATGTAACTATTATAAAAATATTACGAACTATGAACTTTTCGTTGTCTATCAAAATATTTAAATTTTATTATAAAATAATTTTACATTTTAAGTGATTATTTGAGAAAAAGTTAATCATTTTTGTAAACTTTTTATACTAATCTTGTTTTATTTTCATCAATAAAATTAAAGGAAAATTTTGAATTTTTTTTTGAATTTGTAGAAGTTTAGTTATTTTTTTCATGATTTCGAACTTTTTCTTAAAAAAATCTTTAAAGGAAATAGAACTTTATATTATATTAAATTCCAAACATTTTTAAAAAATTCAACTTTATTAAATGATATATTTGATAATTTATAGTTTTTGGGATTTTCGGTCTAGACTTTTTCCAAGATGTTTTTGTTTTAAACCATACTGAGTTCTCTTAACACCAAGTCAAACCATGTGGCTCAAAATTACTTGCATGCAAAATAAAAATAAATTTACTACCCAAACCATATGGCTCGTAACTAGGTTACATTACTATCCTTTTTGTCACACTATACATAAAGAATAAAATTAGCATTTTCTTTCTACCTAATCTTATTTTGTCCAACTTGTTAGTTTATGGGACTTATTGAATTACTTTTAGTATTTTATATCAATATATATATATATATATATTTGTGTGTATATATGTATGTATCTATGTATATTTGTATATATATGTATGTATGTATGTTTGTATTATTCGTTTGTTTTCGGGCAACTCGGATCCTCTTCCCTACATTATATGTCATGCATCTGTTTTAGATTGACACTAGCAAAAACTAAAATAGAAAAGAAATTAGCATAAAAGATATATTAATAAAGTTAGGAACATTAAATAAAGAAATAACGGGTTGTTAGGATGTCAAAAACATAAAAATACTAAGTTGGTCTTTGGCTTAAAAACAAGTTTATATTTTCAATATATGCACTAAATAGGGAATGGGTGAATAACGAGTTTGAAAAATTATAGTAATTCCAACAAAGAGGAGAGGAGAAGGGGAAAATATCTTTTGATTTTTTTTCAAAAATGCAGAAAACAAGGAAAAAATTCTTCAATTTTATACCTTAAAACTATTTTCTAAGTCGACCACTTTTCAATTCACTCTCCTCTTTAGTGCACTATAATGCACACGTTAAATTTGCAAGACTTGTTTTAAAACCAAAAGCCACATAATGTTCTTTTATATAGAATATAAACTTTGTAATAAAAAATGGAGAGATATTAAAGCTTTTTTCAAGGCTAGTAATTATTTCGGTTGGTTCAGACTTAGACTTGGGTCGGTTGGTTTCGATTGTATACCGATTGGGTTTTGTTTGTTGCGAACTACATGGTTTGAACCGAGATCTACTACAAGAAACGAGACATTTCCAACGACTCAAAACCATCGGCGGCCGTTAGAAAAAGCTATAGCAAAAAAATTCATCGTTGAACATGATTTTCGACGATTTCCGACAAAACCCGTCGACGTATTTCTGATGGCTACCAACGGCCAACCGACGGCTCTAAACGACCGTCGAAAGACAAGTGGACGATCACAGAGGGTGCCAAAAATCATCGCCTCCCGTCCGAAGCCGTCGTTATTCGTTCATTGGTTGCCATCGGAAGCCGTCGAAAATTTTAGATCTACAGGCCGTCGGGAGCCTTGGGATTCTAGGACCTATTTTTCTTTTTTTTTGATGCATTTTTGCCTTCCATTCACAATCCAGATATTTTCTAAATACGTTGCATTTTTAACATAATTTGCTAAATAAATAACATAAATGGTAATGAGATAGATGATGTAAATGATGTAATGACATAAATGATGCAAAATAAATCTCATCAATTACATAAATTGCACAGTATATGAGAATTCGACATGATATTTATATCAATCCCCATTGTCTTCTAATTCAGATTCAGTCTCATATTCTGCATTAATTTCCTCCCTACTTTTGAATGCTTCTACCAAAACGTTTAATTCATCGTTCAGTGGTCCAAAATCAGTACGATCGCCTATTATTACAATTTCATTGCTTTGCTCAAGATCTTCCTGATAAGCTTGTTCGTTTGAAATATTCTTCGCATCAAACATATGCCTTTGTTTTCAAAACTACCGACCAAACTACTTTATCTCTATTTAGGGACGGATAAGGAGCGTAATAAACTTGCAATGCTTGTTTGGCAAGTTCAAAAGGATCGTACTTATGATAATGCGATGAGTGCTTTATTTCAATAAGATTATAATCCTTATGCACATTAATTCCAGAACCTGGAACATTTCTCAACCAATTGTAAAATTTGAGTTAAAATGCCATAAAAATCATTTATGTGATTTTCTGGATCATCACTACCTTCAGCAAATACACATGTATTATTAGTTAATTCTCTGCACCGTATTCTTTGGTGTTAAATTTATATCCATTGATGAAATATATTGGATATGTCTTGACATTTCTTTTTGGTCTCAATGCAAGATGTTTCAACCCTTCGTCGACCACATAATTTCTCGGTTCATAAACGTACTTTAAAAACCAATCAAAAAATTCTTTACTGGGATCCCCATGTGGATGTTCGCTTTCATAAATACAACGGATATGAATAATTTATTACATTAAATTCTAGATGCGTATGCATTATGGAAATGAATAAATCATAAATTATTATTTCATATTGCCTAACAAATGGTGCAATTTAAGCACAATTAAGAAGAATATAAGTGTGTGCTACATAAAGATCTCTATCGTCTAACCATACTTCTACACATTTTTCAGAAGATCGACCATGCTGTCTAAAAATAGATAACATTGTTTGAGAGGACTCTTGTTCGTTGCCTTCATTATTACACTTTCAAATGATTGTTCACATGGTCACTGAAATAGTGAGAGAAAAAAACGAAGCTTCTTTTTCGATGTAAGATTTACATATCAAATCTTCAACTCGTGCTTTTTGCCTCACTTTTTTCTTCAAATGTTTCGAGTATCTATGCAAAATTAATTTACATTAACTTTAACTTTCGAATGTAACTAAATTAATAGGTAACATATTTCATACCTCTCAAATGGATACAATCATTCATATTGCATTAGACCTCGAAGTCGCGCTTCAGATAGGAGATAAATAGGTAAATACTCCATTACATTAAAAAAACCTAGCGGAAATATTTTCTCCAATTTACAGAGTACTATAGGAATATCTTCTTCAAGTTTACGTAAACGTTGCACTTTTAAAGTAGTCGACGTAAAACAGACTAAGCTTCATTATTACCATCTAAACATTTAAGGGCAATAGTTCTTTGAATAGATTGGGTAATAAATTTTCCATCATCATGTGACAGTCATGACTTTTCATTCCGCTCAGTCTACCATTTTTAAAGTCAACACATCTACGAAGGTTTGATGAAATTCCATCAGGATATTTTAATCCTTCCACCCATCTTAACAGAACTTTAACTTGATTTGATAAACATAACACGTTTAGGGTTTTTTACTGTCATTTGGTTTCATATAAAGCTCAGGATGTTTGCATAATTCATGTATATCGCGTCTTGATTTCAAAACATCCTTAGTCTTCCCTTTGACATTCAAAATTGTGTTAAAAACATTATCAAATACAATTTTATCATTGTGCATAATATCAATATTATGATGAAGCAAAAGATCTTTCCAATAAGGCAACTTCTAAAATATACTTTGTTTGCACTAATTATGAATAGTCGATTTTCCTGAAATTTCTGTTTGCATTCTAGTTTCGTATATCTTTAGATAGTCCCTTACAAATTCGTATATGACTTCGCTTGACCAAATCATTGGTAGTTGTCTGGTTTCTACTCTATTAGCTAAAAAGATTTTCCTATCTCGGAGGGACGATTGACATGGAGAAAACATCGATGATAGTCAAACCATGAAATTTTCTTACCATTCGGTAAAGAAAATGCCGATGTTTCTTCCATATAATAAGGACAAGCTAATTGATCGGTTGTACTCCATCCTGAAAGCATTGCATGGGCTAAAAAATCACTTAAAGTCCACAACAAAGAAGCAAATATACGAAGAAAATAATTTCTCTGAAACGTCGTATGTTTCTACTCCTTCGTTCCACAATGTTTTTAACTCTTTAATCAACGGTTGTAAATAAACATCAATTCCTTGTGTCGGATCGTCGGGGCCAGGAATAACAATAGTAAGAAACATATATTGTGTTTTCATACACTTCCATGGAGGTAAATTATAAAGTGTGATGATAATGTGCCAAGATGAATATTTAGCACCAAATTGAGAAAATAGTGAAAAACCCTCTGTACATAATCCAAGTCTAACATTACGAATCTCCGCTGCAAAATTGGGATAAGTTTTATCGAAATGCTTCCATGCTTCTCCATCAGCTGGATGTGTCAACATACATTCTTCCTCTGTTCTCACACTATGCCATCTCATATAAGGTGCAGTTACAGAAGATGCATATAATCTTTAAACCTAGGAGTGATGGACAAATAATGCATACATTTGTATGGAACTTCATTTCCCTTCTTTTTTCTTGGTTTATACCTTTCCTTGTTACATATTCTACACTTTCGAAGAGTGATGTCCTCTTTCCAAAACAACATGCAGCCATTTAACACTACGAGAAAAATGGTCTTTTATAGCGGCGTATAGCCGGTATTAAACACAACTATAGCGGTTTGATAAACGCTGTATATCGACATGGTATAAAAAAGAATTGCATATTTGTAATACAAATGAAACCGCTTAAAAGAGCATGATTTCATAGCGTAAAGTAGCCGCTATAAAATAGTTATTCTATAGCGCCTACTTCGTGCTATATATCAACATGTTTATAGTATATTCTACATCCATTTATAGCATATATACCGCTATAATGTGTAGATACAATAACCCATATTTGCTGCTATCCTTTGGCAGTAATCTTATATATTGCATTAACTTTTTATAGCACTTATGTCATATGGTTAAAACGCTTTTTTGGAGCTATGCTTTATTTTACTATATATTTGATGCACCCCACTATTACATTCTAATAATAACAACCAAAATGAATCTTCTCCAAATAGATAACAAGTTGTACAATGTATGAATGAAAAAAACATAATAATAATCAAATGTAACGCGCATTCATGATAACAAAATAAAGTATCAACTAACAAAAAATAAGTTCAATACATAAGTTGCCAAATTCAATACATATTCGTGATAACAAAATACAAGATAGTTCAAAGTTAACGTCTACAAGTACCAATTGCATCACTAAGAACTTGAATTGCTCAAAGCCATTCTTCATGCATGTCTTCGATCGTTGGTAGTACTTCCTGAAAATTCAGAACAATTTGAAAATAATTATATAAAACAATGATGAAAATTACAGGTTATTGGTAGTCCATTTTATTATTAGATGATTGAAGATTTACATAACTTTTTTAAACATCAATTTTTTCTTAGTTGGATGAAGATAATGTCTTGTTGCATGTTGCATTACAACAACCTACGTTTGCTTTTTCTTAATAATACAACTACACATACACACATGCACCAAACCGCGCACACACCTAAACTTGCATAAGCACACACAACATCGCACTTGCACAAACATTCCAATTGTAGTTAAGACATTGGGTATCAACAAAATCAAATAATAAAACATTTACACCAATACAAAAATTTTGGCAGTGAATACCCATAATAACATCAAATTGAGGTTCAAGAATCATAAAGATTTGCACAATATGTGCATGAATAAATAAAGAAGATTTGTTAAAGAGATGAACTCTATAATTTTCAAGTTGAGTGTATTAAAAAAATCTTTGCGTGACGATGCTTTTTCTGGAATCTCTCTCTTTGATATCCTAATGTGGGTTTATAAAATCGACAAGATCTGACACAGTGATAAACAATAAATTACCAATGTCAAGATATTTTTTAAAAAGAAAAAAGGAAAAAAATCATGGCATTTTCTCGTACATAATAATATGGGAACCATTATTTTATCAGTAGTCACTTGGCTTGCAATAGAGGCATCAAGTTTTGGGATAACTTTACATGCAACTTCTTGCTGCTCAAGAGCTTTTGACTCAAAACAATCAAGCCATGCAGCAACATCTTGCATGTAAGAGTTAAGAACAAAGAGTTAAGAGAAACTTATGATCATTAATAGCTTGAATAAAATTCATAATCATGTGCTTTGGTCCCTCGGCCACAGATATACTATATATTACAGCTAAAAAGCATGCAAGAAGCATTGAAATCTCATAAGTAACCATAATTCATTATGCACAAGGTAATTTTACCAAATGCTACCTGATTGAAGTCACCAGTATGGTATAAAACTATTATAAGAAGACTATAGACATTAATGGTCATTCGATGATACAGACCACAAACTGCTATCATCTTGACACTGCCTGTAGAATAATTGTAACGTCTCGTCTTTTCGCACACTTTGAATCGACATACGTGCCAATTCAAACCATACGGAAGGGTGGATTGTTATGGGGTAAATAAGAAAAACAGAGAATAAATAAAATAAAACAGAATCTCACAGCGGAAGGATAAAATATAATAATCAATATACGGTTCATAAAACTGTTTATACATAATTGATTCTTCTTTATACAATAAACATCAGAGTTACACATACCAATAACATTGCAGCGGAACAGTATGAGTGTAGTGCGATAGAATAAATAATAATAATACGAATCTTCGTCTTCGTCCTCCAAAGCTAAATCTTCAAATCCTGAAACGCTCGGACTGACCCGAGCGAATTGAAAGGACAAAACACTCGAGTCTGAACTAAAAAATCTTATGTAAATTATTTAACAGAAATAAATATGAGTGCAGTAACTCAAAAGATGCTCGGGATTCACATCTCTTAAGGATCCGTTAAACTATTTACTATGTAGTATATTTCGCTATTATAATAGTGTCTAATTGTAAAATAAACTTACTTTTTAATAGCGTTAAGGGGTCACCCATATAGCCCTTAACACAAATAATGCCAATAGTCTATACGGTACCGTAATACCTCCTGATCGGATGGCTACCAGAGGATACTCCATAGGTACGACACAAATAGAAACTCGTACAAGGCGCGATGGGGTAGGTGACACGGCACAACTAGGCAATGCCAGGGTAGATATACCAATTACGCTTCCGGGTCGGTGGTAACGCGTAGCGCGCAGCTACCGCCCACCTCGAGCCACACCCCGAAATAAAATCAAAAGTGGCCACCGAATCAATCCAAAGTCAAAGTATAATATCGAAGGGATGTGCCCGATCAAAGGTGCTACCTTATTAACCCGTCGATCGCTCCTGTTTTAGCCACCTTATGCCAACTCACGGGAGTCGGGTCCACGTATTTACCTTAAAGGAAACGCCACCACCATCCTACTTCATTCTGGAATCTCCACCGCGAACACGGTTGTTAAAGTGGTTTTCGGAGTTGGCAGAGAGTATGACAACTTCCGATCCCGGTCTCTTCAACAACCAAACGTTATTATAACACCGCGGTCTCTTAAAAAAAATTTATACTTTAAAACCAGAAAAAAAATTCCTTTTCAAAACCCATAAATACGATATCATTCCCTTTTAAAAACCCAAATAAATATGATATCATTTTATTTCATATATATTTCTTTTTCAAAATCATGCCCCTTTTAAAATTTATAATACCTCGAAACCAAATATTTAAATTTTTAACTTTCAACATAATACTTCGAAATCCATAGTTTTAAAACCATAACTTTCAAAACTTAAATGGATTGGATATTCAACAATATATAAAATAAACAGTTGAATTTTATTTTTCTTTAAAAATAAATTCCACTCCTTCACAATTTTTATTCACTTTAATTCCAGTCTAAACCCATAACTTTTAGATTCACTTTCAGTTTAAATAAAACACTTCGATTTCAATATTTTCAAACTTTGAGTATTTAATGAATTTCAAAACTAAGGTTGGGAATTTCAAATCAACAATTCATTTTCCTATTATTTAGTTTGAAAGGTTTACATGGTAAATCCATAACCATTAAAAATAAACTATATTTATTAACACTAAAATTTTCTTCCATTTTATTTATACTAGAATTATTCATTAAATCCAGTTATAAATATCATACCTTTAAAATTTCCAATTTTAATAAGTTAACATCAACTTATGGAGTTAAATTTTCAAATAAGCTCAATTCCAATTAAATTTCCAATTTATCTTTCAATTTTAATTGATTTGAATCATTTATAACTCTATATATATATACAAGATCTTAAACCTGTACTTAATCATATACTATAAATTATCAAATGCCATTTTTCAGCTTATTCATTTTCATTTAACAGATTTATGCATAATTTAAATTCAACAATTTAACTATGTATGTATATATAAAATATATTTATATCATATCCAAATTTAATATTTATTAAACCGTAGCATATCCAAACCATAAAAAAATCATTTCAAAATAATTTTATATATATACCGCGGTGCCTGTATATAATTTTCTATCCTATGGTCAAGTGATACAGATATTTATCATTTCAATCCGCAATTTAAAAATAAAAATGCGGTTGTATATCATTTCAAACCGCAATCCCGAATGAAATGAAAATGCATGATAACTTGCAGTTTATATAAGATAGAACACATCATCCATTCACCCAATATCAATCATCAACCAATTTATTTAAATCATCAATATTTTATTTCAATCATCGTCAATTTAAACAAACATCAATATATATCATATGCAATATAACAGGAAATAAATGACAGTTATTTACAACAGTTTATATTGAAAATAAATTTAATAACTGTTTAACTAGCAGTTTTATGCAAATAAATGAATTTTAACTGTCAAATTTATATGCAGTAATAAAATTAATTAACAGTTAAATTAAATAAATGCGACTTAACAGAGATAATGAATAAAACATGCCAAACAGTCATAAATAAATTTCTACTCATATCTAAAATCAATTTAACAAACATAAGAAATTTTAGAAGTTGTGAGTGGGTTAAAACACTCACCTTTTGAATTTAAATTGAAATTAATTTCAATTTAAACCTAAAAATTTTACCGTCTCAGAATTCCTCCAAACCAGCATCATCAACTCCGAAATTTTAATATGATCCTTACAAAAGAAACCGCGCGTGAAACAGAGTTCGTATGCGAGAGTTACAGCAAAAATTGCGATTGAATTTACATAAAAAATAAACAAAGGAATGGAACACATTTTCTTACTAGCCACGTCATCACCGTTGCTCACGCACGCAAGCTCCTGGCTACATAACCCCACCCACGCACGCAAAGAACCCTCTTCATCCGACCGTTGACCAAGCTTTCGACGCGCTTTCGACCTCCGTTTGATACGCCGTAGCCACCGTTGGAACCTCCACACCCCCCCCCCTCTACCGACCAGCATAGGTGCGGCACCCCCAGTCAACGCCGCCGCCGCCTCCAACCGGAACCCTAATTCATGAAATTCGAGAGCCAAGGTTCGAATTGGAAGACACGACTACTGTCGATAGCTTCCTGACGCTCCCCTCGACAAAACCCAGAAAGCGATTTCACCAATTCACGCCGAAATAAAAACCCCCCAAATTGGCCTTAGGATTTTGAAATTTCAAGGTTTGACCGTGATTTCTCCGATCACTGTCTTGAAAAACGAACAGTAAACACAGGTTCGTATCGGTGAGATCTTCGATATATATTTTTTCAGAATTTTTCCGAGGAGTTTGAATTTTGAAGTTGATTTTGATTTTGTTTAGATCTAGAATTGTTTGTTGCCATTGAAGAAGATGAGTGTTGAGGAAAAATGAATGCACAAACAAATGAAGATGGACGGAGGCTAGGGTTCAAAACAACCTATTTATAGGCGAGGTTGAAACGAACAGATAGATTCGATAAACAAACGTGTTAACGCTAACGTGGCCCAAAAAGCCCGTTCTGACTCCGGAACGAAATTGGGCAAACCCATATATCAAAATAGGTGTTTTAAAATATTCTGAATGCGATGGAAAAAGTTTCTCATCCAAATTCGGTCGTATGAAGAAGTTATGTTGAAATTAATATTTTCAAATTGATTTAAAAAAAAATCGATTTCAAGGCGTTTCGCGTTCATACGATCAAACGACAAGTCCGATCGCTACGAAAATTGAAACCCTACAATAATTCACTGTTACGGATCCGATGAAACTGGTTTCGTCGAAATCCGAGTCCGTGACCAAAATGGCTATTTTTATATTAATTAAATAAATTAAAAATTAATAAATAAATCCAAATTTTATATTTAGATTCTAAAATTGACTCAATTTATCACTTTTAAAAATTCTTAATCATTTACAAAATTCCAACAAGTTTAGATGTCAAATTTAAAGAAGGTAAATTATAAATTTCAATATAAATCCTTAATTTCATTAAATTCCCAAATTATAAATAATATCCTAAAATTCCGTTTAGTTAAATAAATTAATTCGTATTCCATTCATTCCTGTCTAACAGATGGATTAAATATCGGATTCCAAATTACCACACAAATTTCTCACATTATCTTTATCTCAAAAAATGAATTATTTAACTATATTCAATCTCATTTAATTGCAATTAAATTCAATTATTAGACTTTAAGTTTCCATATAAATAAATAAATCCTGATTCCCATTCTTAAATCTACTATTTATCATATTACCATCCTCAGTGCCATTTATTTTAATATATATATATATATATCCAGATACTTTAACATTTTCCAATTGTTTATCTCTATTGCATAACATTAAATTTATAAAGCTTTACCTCCATTCTTTATATACACTAACCATCATTTAATGAAGGATTTATTTACGTTATTCCCCATTTATTACCTTAATTTATTTATCGTAACATTTAATTGATAATTATTGCAATGATATCCGATTTAATTGAAGGAACTAAGTATATAACTCATAATAGTTGTGGTAAAACTCTTAATCCCCCATTTATAAGTTTGTTATTTCCACTCACATATTATAGATATTTACAGGTATAGGATTTTTATTGAATAATTATTTATTATATATAAATTAGATAAATTCACTATTTAAGTCCGTTATAAATTTATTACTAAATATCCATTTATCTTTCCCATCAAATTTGAATTCCATCAAATTAATATAACCAATCAAAATTTTGTTCACCCTTTATTATAAACCTAAAATTTGCAATTCATTATCTTGTAGTAATGTCATCCAATTTCTACTTATTATTATAACTTTACAATCTATACACATTCAATTACTATTCAATGCATATTTATTCATCAATCAATTCGATATTTACTTTTCTTTCCTTCTATTTGATAAATAACCTAGAATGCATTTACATTCATTCATTTCATTGCATTCATTTATGGGTATTGCATTAAAATTTTATTTATTAGCAAATACCAACATTATTACCATTCATTACAATTAGATTCCAAATTTTTATTCAATACCCTGAATGAATAACATATACATTAACCAAATCCTTACATTTGTTTTCTTCATATTTAAAATCAAATCATAACATTTAAATGATTTAATTGAATTGGAATTTCATCCGAGTCATAAATTATTAACTTGCATTAACATGATTGCTTAGTTTATTCCAATTACCTTTTACACTCTTTTATTGCATTAAATCAATTTAATATTTTCATTAATTTCTCATATTAAATTTTATATCCAGGTAAGAATCCTTTTTCTACTTAATTCATTTGGATTTTATTCCAATTTCTATAAATAGGTGTTAAGTCACCATTTACATAATTCAATTTAGCGTTTATTTCAATATTTGTTTATAATTTAAAGTTTCTACTAAATTAAATTACAAAACTTATAAATTTTAACCAATTTTAATCCACTAAATTTATGGGTCGTTACACTCTCCCCCGCTCAAAACTTTTTATCCCCGAAAACGAAAAGAAGGGAAAAGAAGAATTAAATAACACTACATCTTATTCAAAATATTTAACTTATAACCAATAATTTACTAAATTTATTTCCTTAAATAAAATATACCCGTTTTATAATCATTATATCTTTTTACACTTAAATTACTAAAGTTTGGTAAACATTTCAAAATATTCTAAGTCCAAATTTTACGGAAAATTTTGGCAGAGTCTCCTTTGTACGGAGAGGCTCGAGAGAAAATATAATATCAAAATATAACAATATACACAAATATTTCCCAAAATAATATATATCTCTACACGGGAAAATATATAAAATAGTGCTATAAACCGTAATCCGAAAACGTACCTATTTGTCGGACAATTTACGCTAAATTTATGGAACCAAAAGTAGTAGCAATTGCTTCCATAACCTGCATTTCACTTATTAAATCTAAAGGGTTAACAATTTATGTAAAGTGAAATATTTAAGTGGATTTCAATCACTAACAACAAATCAATACAACAACCATCAACTTTAACAACAGCATACACAACAAATTCAACGCAACCATTCAACCAACGAACAAATAGTTGTTCGGGCTCAAAACTTTTAAATTGTACGGAATGAAGAATAAACTACTAGCACACCATTTACTCAACAGTCTTAGATAAAACTAAATAGATTATTCATTCACCCAAACCAATTTTTAAAGTATCTTACCCAAACAATCATAATCCAAAACAACAACAATCCAAACAACAATTAACTTTACTTATTAAAAATTTCATTTAATACCGTTGTTTAATTTCTCTTTTTATTCATACCACATAAATTTTCCTTTTTATAATTTACATTTATTACTAACAAACCTTTAATTTCATTTACTCACCTTTAATTATATTCACTTATAGCAAAATTTCAATTATAACCTAAGTTTATAACATTAAATTCTTATTTATAATAGCAAATTCATTGAATACTTCATTTCCTACTTTTACTTGTAGGATTTCCATTACATTTCTTATTAAACATTTCAACTTTTTATATCTGGTAAGTTATATATGTTTTTAAAGATGTACTTGAAAGTTATACAAGTTTTCTCATTACCTATGATTAATATAAAGATAATATTATTTATAGGTTATAATTTCAAATTCCACTTAATACCATTTATAACCTATCATTAAATCTCTTATTTCCTTTAGAGGTTTTAATTTATTAATTACCTACGTTTCAATTCACTACAATAATTGAAACAATTAATTAATGGAAATCTAAGAATTTAGTACCTGGTTAAATTTCAATTAATTTTAAATAATAGATAAATATATTCTTACAACTTATATATCTCTAATTATATTTAAAACAATTCAAATTTATATTTTTTTCAAAAATGAATCTGCAGTAAAACTACTACGGTGGCCTTTCCCTTCGAAACTCGAAAATGAAAGTCGTGATGCGGCCGCCATCACCGAAATTATTTTCCAGCGACAAAGAGGAAAGTACAAAACTTATTTTCTCCAAAAATCTTCTTTAAAACAATTCTTCCGAATTATGTTAAAATATTTATATCAGAAAATACTTATACACAATATTATTATATTCCAAAATTTATTCGAAAGAAATTTCAAAACCCCGGAACTTAAGGCCTAAATTTCCAGATTTCATTTATTTTACTTTCAACTTAGTTTCAACTATTATTTATATTTTCATTACCTAACACCCAATCTATAGCAACCAAATATATGTCATTATAAAATATTTTTATATATAGAAAATATAGTAGGCAAAGTTATTTCATTCACCTATATTAAAATCAAATATTATGTTTGTCTGTCCTATTAAGTGTTTAGAAATCCCTAATGATGTCACAACGTCCCATGCACCAACTAGAATTTATAAATACAAAACGGAACAGATTAACACAATATTAAAATCTTTTTATAACACTAACAAATACGCTCTCTCATATATATACACCTAGCGACTCCCATAGGGTATTATTACCCTATTAGTAAAGAGTCAAACCCCACAAAGCTAAGGTTTATCGCTAAACCAAAGCTCTGATACCAGATGCAATGTCCCGCCTTTTCGCACGCTTTAAATCGACACACGTGCCAATTCAAACCATACGGAAGGGCGGATTGTTATGGGGTAAATAGGAAAAACAGAGAAGAAATAAAATAAAACAGAACTCACAGCGGAAGGATAAAATATAATAATCAATATACAGTTCATAAAACTGTTTACACATAATTGATTCTTCTTTATACAATAAACATCAGAGTTACACATACCAATAATAATTTAGCGGAACAGTATGAGTGTAGTGCAATAGAATAAATAATAATAATACGAATCTTCGTCTTCATCCTCCAAAGCTAAATCTTCAAATCCTGAAACGCTCGGACTGACCCGAGCGAATTGAAAGGACAAAACACTCGAGTCAGAACTAAAAGATCTTATGTAAATTAAATTAACAGAAATAAATATGAGTGCAGTAACTCAAAAGATGCTCGGGATTCACATCTCTTAAGGATCCGTTAAACTATTTACTATGTAGTATATTTCGCTATTATAATAGTGTCTAATTGTAAAATAAACTTACTTTTTTAATAGCGTTAAAGGATTACCCATATAGCCCTTAACACAAATAATGCCAATAGTCTATACAGTACCGTAATACCTCTTGATCGGGAGGCTACCAGAGGATACTCCATAGGTATGACACAAATAGAAACTCGTACAAGGCGTGATAGGTTAGGTGACACGGCACAACTAGGCAATGCCAGGGTAGATATACCAATTACGCTTCCGGGTCGGTGGTAACGCGTAGCGCGCACCTACCGCCCACCTCGAGCCACACCCCCAAATAAAATCAAAAGTGGCCACCGAATCAATCCAAAGTCAAAGTATAATATCGAAGGGATGTGTCCGATCAAAGGTGCTACCTTATTAACCTATCGATCACTCCTGTTTTAGCCACCTTATGCCAACTCACGGGAGTCGGGTCCACGTATTTACCTTAAAGAAAACGCAACCACCATCCTACTTCATTCTGGAATCTCCACCGCGAACACGGTTGTTAAAGTGGTTTTCGGAGTTAGCAGAGAGTATGACAACTTCCGATCCCGGTCTCTTCAACAACCAAACGTTATTATAACACCGCGGCCTTTTAAAAAAGTTTATACTTTAAAACCAGAAAAAAATTCCTTTTCAAAACCCATAAATATGATATCATTTTATTTCATATATATTTCTTTTCGAAAATCATGCCCCCTTTAAAATTTATAATACCTCGAAACCAAATATTTAAATTTTTAACTTTCAACATAATACTTCGAAATCCATAGTTTTAAAACCATAACTTTCAAAATTTAAATGGTTTGGATATTCAACAATATATAAAATAAACAGTTGAATTTTATTTTTCTTTAAAAATAAATAAATTCCACTCCTTCACAATTTTCATTCACTTTAATTCTAGTCTAAACCCATAACTTTTAGATTCACTTTCAGTTTAAATAAAACACTTCGATTTCAATATTTTCAGAATTTGAGTATTTAATGAATTTCAAAACTAAGGTTGGGAATTTCAAATCAACAATTCATTTTCCTATTATTTAGTTTGAAAGGTTTACATGGTCAATCCATAACCATTAAAAATAAACTATATTTATTAACACTAAAATTTTCTTCCATTTTATTTATACTAGAATTATTCATTAAATCCAGTTATAAATATCATACCTTGAAAATTTCCAATTTTAATAAGTTAACATCAACTTATGGAGTTAAATTTTCAAATAAGCTCAATTCCAATTAAATTTCCAATTTATCTTTCAATCTTAATTGATTTGAATCATTTATAACTCTATATATATACAAGATCTTAAACCTGTACTTAATCATATACTATAAATTATCAAATGCCATTTTTCAACTTGTTCATTTTCATTTAACAGATTTATTAATAGTTTAAATTCAACAATTTAACTATGTATGTATATATAAATATATTTATATCATATCCAAATTTAATATTTATTAAACCGTATCACATCCAAACCATAAAAAAATCATTTCAAAATAATTTTATATATATACCGTGGTGCCTGTATATAATTTTCTATCCTATGGTCAAGTGATACGGATATTTATCATTTCAATCCGTAATTTAAAAATAAAAATGCGGTTGTATATCATTTCAAACCGCAATCCCGAATGAAATGAAAATGCATGATAACTTGCAGTTTATATAAGATAGAACACATCATCCATTCACCCAATATCAATCATCAACCAATTTATTTAAATCATCAATATTTTATTTCAATCATCGTCAATTTAAACAAACATCAGTATATATCATATGCAATATAACAGGAAATAAATGACAGTTATTTACAACAGTTTATATTGAAAATAAATTTAATAACTGTTTAACTAGCATTTTTATGCAAATAAATGAATTTTAACTGTCAAATTTATATGCAGTAATAAAATTAATTAACAATTAAATTAAATAAATGCGATTTAACAGAGATAATGAATAAAACATGCTAAACAGTCATAAATAAATTTCTACTCATATCTAAAATCAATTTAACAAACATAAGAAATTTTAGAAGTTGTGAGTGGGTTAAAACACTCACCTTTTGAATTTAAATTGAAATTAATTTCAATTTAAACCCAAAAATTTGACCGTCTTAGAATTCCTCCAAACCAGCGTCATCAAGTCCAGAATTTTAATACGATCCTAACAGAAGAAACCGCGCGTGAAATGGAGTTCGTATGCGAGAGTTACAACAAAAATTACGACTGAATTTACATAAAAAAATAAACAAAGGAATGGAACACATTTTCTTACTAGCCACATCATCACCGTTGCTCACGCACGCAAGCTCCTGGCTACAGAACCCCACCGACGCACGTAAATAACCCACTTCAGCCGACCGTTGACCAAGCTTTCGACGCGCTTCCGACCTACGTTTGATACGCCGTAGCCACCGTTGGATCCTCCATCTCCCCCTCTACCGACCAGCATAGGTGCGGCACTCCCAGTCAACGCCGCCGCCGCCTCCAATCGGAACACTAATTCACGAAATTCGAGAGCCTCGGTTCGAATTGGAAGATGCGACTACTGCCGATAGCTTCCTGACGCTTCCCTCGACAAAACCCAGAAAGCGATTTCACTAATTCACGCTGAAATTAGAACCCCCAAATTGGCCTTAGGATTTCGAAATTTCAAGGTTTGACCGCAATTTCTGATCAATCCGGTCACTGTCTTAAAAAACGAACAGTAAACGCAGGTTCGTATCGGTGAGATCTTCGATATATATTTTTTCAGAATTTTTCCCAGGAGTTTGAATTTTGAAGTTGATTTTGATTCTGTTTAGATCTAGAATTGTTTGTTGCCATTGAAGAAGAGGAGTGTTGAGAAAAAAATGAACGCACAAACAAATGAAGATGGACGGAGGCTAGAGTTAAAACAACCTATTTATAGGTGAGGTTGAAACGAACAGATAGATCCGATAAACAAACGTGTTAACGCTAACGTGGCCCAAAAAGCCCGTTCTGACTCCGGAACGAAATTGGGCAAACCCATATATCAAAATAGGTGTTTTAAAATATTCTGAATGCGATGAAAAAAGTTTCTTGTCCAAATTCCGTCGTATGAAGAAGTTATGCTGAAATTAATATTTTCAAATTGATTTAAAAAAAATCGATTTCAAGGCGTTTCGCGTTCGTACGATCAAACGACAAGTCCGATCGCTACGAAAATTGAAACGCTACAATAATTCACTGTTACGGATCCGATGAAACTGGTTTCGTCGAAATCCGAGTCCGTGACCAAAATGGCTATTTTTATATTAATTAAATAAATTAAGAATTAGTAAATAAATCCAAATTTTATATTTAGATTCTAAAATTGACTCATTTTATCACTTTTAAAAATTCTTAATCATTTACAAAATTCCAACAAGTTTAGATGTCAAATTTAAAGAAGGTAAATTATAAATTTCAATATAAATCCTTAATTTCATTAAATTCCCAAATTATAAATAATATCCTAAAATTCCGTTTAGTTAAATAAATTAATTCGTATTCCATTTATTCCTGTCTAACAGATGGATTAAATATCGGATTCCAAATTACCACACAAATTTCTCACATTATCTTTATCTCAAAAAATGAATTATTTAACTATATTCAATCTCATTTAATTGCAATTAAATTCAATTATTAGACTTTAAGTTTCCATATAAATAAATAAATCCTGATTCCCATTCTTAAATCTACTATTTATCGTATTACCATCCTCGGTACCATTTATTTTAATATATATATATATATCCAGATACTTTAAATTTTCCAATTGTTTATCTCTATTGCATAACATTAAATTTATAAAGCTTTACCTCCATTCTTTATATACACTAACCATCATTTAATGAAGGATTTATTTACGTTACTCCCCATTTATTACCTTAATTTATTTATTGTAACATTTAATTGATAATTATTGCAATGATTTCCGATTTAATTGAAGGAACTAAGTATATAACTCATAATAGTTGTGGTAAAACTCTTAACCCTCCATTTATAAGTTTGTTATTTCCACTCACATATTATAGATATTTACAGGTATAGGGTTTTTATCCAATAATTATTTATTATATATAAATTAGATAAATTCACTATTTAAGTCCGTTATAAATTTATTACTAAATATCCATTTACCTTTCCCATCAAATTTGAATTCCATCAAATTAATATAACCAATCAAATTTTTATTCACACTTTATTATAAACCTAAAATTTGCAATTCATTATCTTGTAGTAATGTCATCCAATTTCTACTTATTATTATAACTTTACAATCTATACACATTCAATTACTATTCAATGCATATTTATTCATCAATCAATTCGATATTTACTTTTCTTTCCTTCTATTTGATAAATAACCTAGAATGCATTTACATTCATTCATTTCATTGCATTCATTTATGGGTATTGCATTAAAATTTTATTTATTAGCAAATACCAACATTATTACCATTCATTACAATTAGATTCCAAATTTTTATTCAATACCCTGAATGAATAACATATACATTAACCAAATCCTTACATTTGTTTTCTTCATATTTAAAATCAAATCATAACATTTAAATGATTTAATTGAATTGGAATTTCATCCAAGTCATAAATTATTATCTTGCATTAACATGATTGCTTAGTTTATTCCAATTACCTTTTACACTCTTTTATTGCATTAAATCAATTAATATTTTCATTAATTTCTCATATTAAATTTTATATCCAGGTAAGAATCCTTTTTCTACTTAATTCATTTGGATTTTATTCCAATTTCTATAAATAGGTGTTAAGTCACCATTTACATAATTCAATTTAGCGTTTATTTCAATATTTGTTAATAATTTAAAGTTTCTACAAAATTGAATTACAAAACTTATAAATTTTAACCAATTTTAATCCACTAAATTTACGGGTCGTTACAATAATAATTCAAAAAATGTTTGTCAATCTCATGAATTATGATAAAACTACTAACACACAAGGTATAATGTTTCTTTTATACACGATTAATCACATAAATGCACCAAGAAAATAAGTCCTAATTTTACCTCTGTACATATATGACTACATCTTCCAACTTCCCTTTATCTATTGCTGTTTTTGATGACTCCAATAAATTCCAACCATCTGCCGATGTGCAGATCACATGCTACATTGGAAGAACATAAGGTCATATCAAAATAGGTTGATTTATTTACTGGCCGTTTGGGTATGTCAAGGTAGATCCTATAAATAATATTTACTTATATAACCTCATTTATTTATTTCCCTTTTCATGTCAGGTCATTGGATTCATTAAGTTATATCGTGTGGTTATTGATATGCTTATATACCTTTTCCACTAACAAGGGTAAAATTGTCAATTTTCATTAAGTTGCTGCACTTGGATGGCCTCTCTAATATAGTATGGAATTTAGTTTAAATATATGTACACATTTGAGGATATTACAATAGAATTAAAACAATAAACGTCAATATCCATATAAGCTAGATGCATAAACAAGATAATTGAATATCATACTTTGCGTACAGGATCTAGGTTAATAATGTCAGATTTATCAAGTGGGTTTAGGATTTCCATGTTCTTATCTCTAGGAACTATCTTCAGCCCAACCTCAAATTTAGAAATTCACCATATGCACAATTCGATCAAATGAAAATCTAAAGATATCATAAATTTGCAGCATACTCTGTATATATAAGCAAAATAATGTTTATATTTTACAAGATACTTATAATGAAGTCATCAGTGTGTTGTGTGTACACTACATGTTAATGACAAGCATCATTGTCCAAGTGGTTAATTGAATCGGCTTGGTGCAGGATGTCACGAGTTCGAAACTTACTTTCGAACATTTATTTGACATGGGATATGTTGTTCCATTGATTTGTTGTATATAAAATACCAGTTCAAAAAAAAAGCCAACAGGGTTGGCGCAGTTGGTTGATGGTCCGGACTGCGTGATCAAAGGTCACGAGTTCGAGCCCCGAAACTGACAACCCTGTAACAAGTACCCGAAGTATGTGTTTGGCAGGCATATACTTCCCTAGAGTTTACAAGCGAAGCTTGGTTCTCTAGGTAATTCAAAAAAAAAAAGGGTCACTGAAGAGGAATTGTTTGTACTACCAATAGAACTTTTATTTATTTATGAACAAATCTTTCCACCAAACTTATTCTTTAAATCTTATATAATAAGATAATTGCACTATATTAGTCTTATTTTTTAAACCTTATATAAAAGATTATTGCACTATACCTTCAGGTATAAGGCTAGAAACCATCAAACCTGTCCTCACCATGCTAACTTTACAATGAGCAAGCACCACATTTTCAATACCTTCTTTCAACCATGTTAGGCACTTTGACAAAATAGTGGTATAGGTCAAACTGGAAGACAATTATGTTCATCAAATGGGAAACTAACAACCTGACCAAATGAGTATAAGTTGTGTGAATTAATAGACAACACACTTGTAAAATAAGTTATTCTTCACTACAACTATTGAATTAATACATTTGTGCATGCATATTTACTATATCTATCAAAGTTCTAAATCTCCTTCTTCTCGCTGAAGATTTCCCTCGATGTCACCTTTTTGCACTTGGATAAAATTGCACATTATTTCTAACTTGTCTGACGCTCATCTCAATGACATGTTAAGATTTCAACATAAGATAAAGATCGAGATGTTAGTTTAAGATTTTTGACTTCTTTGTACTTCACCTAATTGAACATACTAGAGTAGTAGTAATTTGTCACATTATCTCATTATATAGGCTAAAGCGGACTGGATTATTTTTAAACGTCTTGTAAAGTAAAATCCTTCATCAAGAACTGCTAATGAAGGTTGTTGGGTTCAACATGCAGATTTAAACTTCAAAGCACTCTAAAAAAATATGGCGAAGAGGTATCTCGTGAACACATGTAATTTCTCATCTATTGAAAGCTTATTTATCAATAATGTTCATCAATAATCATTGTTATTAGAAAATTTTTACAAGTCATGCCTACATGCTTAAAAAGAAAGAAAAAAGAGTAAATTTGTCAAACCATGAGAGAGGTGATTATTTGAGTGACTGAATCATAAAATTAATGCACTGTGATATTTCTAGAATAGCAGTGATGGTGTTTTTTATAATCTCCAAAAGTTTGTGACCATGCAAATGAGTGAGTGGCATTCTCCTTTCTAAATTTTAAGATCTACACTCCGGTTTTATTGCAAATATATTTATAAATTAAAAGTTTGCTGGTATATTGGAATGAGAATGCTGTTATCACTCCTATTAATCAAAGACTACCACAGTACAATTGTTAGTAGTTTTATTATTAATATAAACTTATTTAATTTTTATAAAACGAATAATTAATTTATATTTATTATTATTACACACTTCGTTGATTTATATAAAAATTATAGATATTATTATAAACTTAGTTAATTTTTATAAAACCGTTAACTTGATTATATTTCATAACTTATTACTAATATTATTTCGAACTCAGTTGATTATTATGAAACTTAGTTTATTTTTAAACTAAGTTAATTTATTATTATTATTATTATTATTATTATTATTATATAAACTTAGTCATTATTATTATAAAAAATAAGCTAACTAGTTAGTATTTTATATTTTATTATTATAAAAACTTAGTTAATTTTTATCAAATCAATAATTAATTTGTCATTATTATTATTATACACTTCATTAATTTATATAAAAAATATAGATATTATTATTGTAAATTTAGTTAATTTTTATAAAACTTGGTTGACTTGATTAATATTTTATAACTTATTACCAATATTATTCTAAACTTAGTCAATTATTACAAAACTTAGTTAATTTTTAAACTTAGTTAATTTATTATTATTATTTTATAAACTTAGTTATTATTACTCTATACAATCAATTTTAGACCAGTATGTTTAAAGGTAAAAGGACTACAGCGTGTTAATGAGAATTTCAAAAATATTTACAGTGATTCATTTTAAGTTTATATCTCAGGAATTTAGAAAGAACATTGGGAAATTTAAAACATGTAATTTTCAACCATCACAATTTCTTGATTTATTTATATAACTTGAATCCTTACTGTAAGACAAGATTTTTAAAACAAAATTTGGGATTTATAGTTATGTATGCTATGAGCAGTTTGGAGATGAGCGTGTGAGGCATTTCGATCGAATCCTGGTGATCAAGTGGACTGAGGAGGTCGGGTTTCTGTCTGGAGGTGGAGGAGTCTACCATGGGTCAGGAAAAAATGAAGCGGCGATGGTCAGACCACGGCGGCGGTGCGCGTTTAACATTTCTAAACCTAGTTTTGTAAGGTCGAAGCTTTTTGGTTCGTTCATCCTATAGAAAGCATCGAGTTGCACGTCATTGGAGGGAGAAGAAGCTAGGTGGGTGGCGGAGTGGTGATCGGAGTTTGGAGCCAACGACCATGTGCACGTGCACGGTGCAGCAGTGTGGGTTCTGGAATTTTATAACCAGGTTTTCAAAATAAATGTTAAGTCCCAAAGTAAAGTAACCAAGTTCAAGATAAAAGTATTTATTATTTCAGTATGAATATGAAGTCATGGGTTTGAAATTTAGTTTGTTTTGATTTGAAGAATTTGTCTCTGTTGATTCAAAATCAAAGGGTGGAAATTGGTAAGGATTAAGATGAGGGTACTTTAAACCGTAATTAATAAAAAGGTCTTAAGTGTTTTGAATAAGTTAACTACCTTCTTTCCATTTAAATGATAAGTAAAGAAGTTTACTTAAGAGTCAATTGATTATCTTATAATTAATTAATTTAATAATAATCTTTGTAATAGTTTAAATGAAATTACTTAATGGGAAGTAATTAAGGAATTAATGACTTATTGTAATTAATTGAGTAATTTGATTAATTGGAATTAATTTAGTTTAATTAATTTGGATTTAATCACTTGATATTTGAAAGTATAATTGCCTGGAGAAGTAATTGATGGATAATTATTGGAGGAAATTAATTGGATGATGTTTGTTAATAAAAGTATTTGGAGTATAATTACTTGAAATTAATCGAGAGGCAACTAAGGATTTTTAATTAAATATAAATTAATGTTTAAAAGTTGATTACTCAAGTTGTTGAGCAATAATTAATTCAAGAATAATGTGATAAATCAATTAAGGTAATAAATTTGAGATTTATTTATATAGTTAAAGGTTAGTTAACGAAAGAAAATGATTAAAGATAAATTAATTAGTCAAAAGGAGATAAATTAAAGATTAATTAATAAATATGATAAATTAAGTATAATTTAATTAATTAAGGTAATTGATCAATTAATTTATATTAAATGAATTTGAAAATTAATTCATCGGGATTGGATAACCAATTCATAAGCAATCAATTTACTAGGAAATAAATTGAATTGATTATCCTATCTGATTTGTGATATTTTGTTCTGTAGATTGAGAAGTGTATATTTATTTGCATTTGTATATTATCTGTGAATCTGTGAATGGACGATGAGCGTTATAGTTTATATCGCTTATCAACTATATTTCTGTGTTTTAATCTGTGATGATTGATGATGTGGCACTTTTATTGTGTTAAACCCCTGGACCACACCATACACACACAAATATGAATTTCACGAGGAAATCGATTAAGTCACAGATTTTTGAAAATAGTTTTGAATTTGAATTTTTAAATTCAAATGGTTTGAAAATGGGATTTGGTTCAAATGTGAAAAGCTTTTGAAAATGAAATTTCAAAGATGAAATTTATTTTGAATAACTTGATAAAGTTTGAAATTTAAATAATTTGATTTAAATTTAAATTCAAAATTTGAAATTGAATTCTATGATTTAAAACTAGGGATTAAAAATGTTATACCAGTTATATATGGGTTAAACTATTTTAAAAGTATTGATTTGGGGATGTGAATAGAATTCAAGGGCTTTAACTCGTGTAAATATAATTCGATTTTTCTGAAACGAAAACTGTTGTTTTCAAAAAAAAAAGCTTTCACATAAGAAATGAATGTCCAATTTGGGTTAAAAAGAATTTCAAGTTTGATAATGAAGATAATTTCCGAGTTATGAAAATGATTTTTGAAAGCTATAAGTTGAATCTTTGATTTAAAGATTCAACAAGTTAATTGAATTTTGAAAGTTATAGGTTAAATCTTTGATTTAAAAGATTTAATGAGTTAATCCAATTGGAATGGAAACTGTTTTGAAATCTACGAATTGATCTTTGTGAAATAAATCCTTTTGTAATATAAAGATTTGAAATGGTAATTGGTTTAAACCATTTGAAGAAAAGTTTTGGGTTTTAAGTTGTGACTTAATTGAAATCCCAATATCCATATGTTTTTGAAATACTGCGCTCACTGTTCGGTTTAGCCGGGAGAGGACCTTTGTGTCATATATCCCATTCCGAATATGTGATATGTCGTTATGGATAGCATTTGAAGACCGGTGTTGAAGACCAGATATTTTTGAAAACGTAAGGACAACTCGTCGAATGTCTTTGCATCGACTGGTCCCCGGTATAGAGACTCCATATGTGATGGGAAGTCTGAACGTGATTAGTGAATATCCGGATTGCAAGGACTTCTTTGTAAGTGCCTTCGGTTCTGTTCGAGCCCGGAACAGACTTGTATGGATAGTATGTCTGACATTACAAATTGAGATATAAAGCAGATTTCTTTCAAATATATTTCTGTTGGTGGCGGAGAATTTATTCTCTTAGCTTAACACCCTTCTCTGAGACGTACGAGCTCAGAGGTTATGTAGTTGAAGGTTATCAGCGATATATTCCCAATTTGGTAATGTGACATGCTGAGTGTTGCTGTGAAATGATCATTGTGTTGATCATTTGTGATAAGATCATTTGTTTGATCGTTTATCTTTGTGATCATTTCTATGATCATTTGTTGACCCAAAGCACGGCTTTTGTATAAAGTGTGTCTTTGTGGACGTGACTTCGTCGAGCCTCACACCCCGGAATGGTCAAAACAGGGAAGATGCGGCAAGGTTATGAGGGGTAGCTCCCTTTAGGGTATGTGCATTTCCTTCTGGAAAAGGGTGGTATCATGGTATGGAGCCCAGATACTTACTCATGTTGAAACACTTTATTTATGATTGTGTGATGTTGATTACGAGCTCTCGGTAATAGGTCCCAAAGGACCGGGGGATGGCATACTCGTGTCAGTAGTTACCCAGTTAGAGGTAACCCGGCCTTGTGTTGGCAGAGATCCGGTTAGGTTCTCGGGACGTCCTTCCATAGGCGTTTCCATGTGGCAATGGGAAGTTTCTTGGCCTGACCATTCGTTGGAAATCCAAAGAAACAATACGATCTTGTACGGTTTTAGTTGTAGAACCTGCTTCCTCAGGAGGTAGCTATAGCAGGCATAATATAATGGTACCTATGCTGGCTAAGATTTATATTCTACTTTAGAAATGATTTGTTCTACACTATGCATTGGTAATAATATCAAATGTTTCTTTTTAATGCGTATCAAGCATCTTTGACTAACATAAGAAGAAATCTCCGCCAAGTCTGCGTTTGCATTGTGTGTGTGGCGGGAGGTCTTATGGTAGTCTCATTTTAAAAAGCATTGCGAATTGACTTTGAAAATATTTTGTTGAATGTTTTGAAAGATAAACTGTTTTTGTTGCTCACACCAGTCCCACGACTGATCCGGAGTTTATTGTTTTTTTCCTAAACTCTGGATGCTCATTATTTTCTACACGAGCAGTCTAGAGTTGGGTTTTTCAGATAGTCAGGTATAGTAGATTATCTAGAGTTAGTTCGGTCTTTGGATCACACCAGTCTTGCTTAGCTTGGTGCATCGCTATTGGAAGTTCGAGCTATTGATGGATTGGTTCTTGGAGATGGAGTTGCAGTTCTCGGAGTTCTCTTTTGAAGACTATCTTAGAGTTATATTGTTCCGTTGCTAGATGTCATCTATTTTCTTTTCCGCCGCTATTTATTGTGTCATATCTCTGATGTATATTGATATCTATTGGATCATCTGTTGTATCAGATATTGTATCAAAGCTGTATATCAATGTATTATTCTTTTATTCCGCCGTGTTGTTTACTTAATGTTGTTATAAGCTCCGGCGAATCGAATTTGAACGGTCGAATCTACGGCATTCGAGTACGATGTAAAGTATGGATGTCGATTTACGAGCGGGCAAAATTCGTCTCGTCACATTTGGTATCAGAGCTAAGGTTGAACTTTAGCTTAGGAGTATAACACATTAAGTAACTCATTAGAGATAGGGTGAAGTATCCTTAGAATGAGTCTATCCCTAAGATATCTGGTTGAATGCCTCGGTAAATTCTCTTGCTATCCACTGATAGTGAGTATGAGTGCAAGAAGAGAACGCGATAGGGGACAGGGGAGTATCACTATAAATGGTCGATGCTCTGTAACAACAGTGGAAACAATCTTTCTCTATCAAATTTTCTTTGATTCGTTTCTAAATTCTTTTGATTTCTTTGTGACAGCTCTAGAAAGAAGTTTCGGTGTGAGGATGCCCTACGAATCATTGTAGAAATTCTTTCTTCGTGTTTCATCAGTTTCTTTTTTTGATTTAAACTTTAATGAATATGAATTCGAAAATTTGAAATTAGGAATTTTGAATAAATTGGAAATTTTAAATTGAGTTAAAAATTGATTAATAAAAGATGAAGCTAAATCGAATTGTATCGATAAAATGATTTCGTTTAAAACCGAATTTGAAATTCTGTTGTAATTTCTTGGGTAGATCGAAGTCCGAAGAGGGACAAATTGGTATATATTTTGAGATATTCCGATTTGAGTTTGGAATTCATATCTTAAGTTTGAGGAATTATAGGAGATCCTGTGTTGTTTTCGTGCCTGCGAATTTCGAGGACGAAATTCTTTTAAGGGGGAAAGTTTGTAACGACCCAGGATTTTTATGAATTTAAATTTATAATTTAAATGAATTTTTGAATTTAAAAGTTGTAAAACTGATTATAAATGGCAGCGAGTTTCCCCGATTCAAATAGAAATTATATTAAGTCGTATGGATTTGACAATTTGTATATATGTGAATATATATTTAAATTGGATTTGAAATAAAATCTTAAATAAATGGTTTTAAAAATAAATATAGAGATATATATGTATATACATTAGATATGAATTGTAAATGAATGGTTAATAATAATTTGAATTTATAAATTTAATATAAAACAATAAATATTAAAGTAAAGTAAACAATTTAAGTTAAAATAAAAGAGGAATAAAAATAAGACAATGGAACAAAAGAAATGACAAAACAAAGTTTAAATATAAAGTGATAAAACAAAGCCATAAGATGAGAAATAAGCATATACTAAATTCATAAGTTAAAATTTTATAACATAACTAAAACTACTTTATATCTATATCTATATGCATGCAAGTATCTTTAGCCACTAAAGCTAGATCATAGCAGCCATCAAAATGTAAACCATCAGCCACCAGAGGAAGATCTGCATAGTTGGTAAAGCAAGAAAGAAAAATACATAAGTCTAAGCTAGCAAATAAGATAAGCATGTACACAACAACAATTAATGCAACATGCCTCCAATACAATTCAGCCATGCTTATTAAATAAACAAAGAAAACAAAGTATCATCAGCCACAAAACCAAAACTGCATAGTCAACAAGTATGAGCAAAATATTATTAAAGTGCAAACAAATATAAGTATGAAGACATGTAGTACATTAGCATTTAATGCCATTATCTTGGTAACAACATTGTGTCAATTCAAATTGTTTTAAAAAATCATCTCAGCCGAAGTACATACAACAACTTCAACCATGCCTAGAGTACAAAACAATATTTTAACCTGTAAGCTTTCTTTATATTTATCAAACTACTTCATTTCCTATATCAAACATCTTTCATCATTTCGTTCCTTCAAGCTAAGGAAATCTGAAGACAATACCATCTTAAAACTCAAACATAAATAAAACATCAATTTAAGATATCAAAACCATACAAAAAAAATCAGAGAAATCAAGAAGATTTCAACTTGCCAGTGTCAAAATCTGTTTCAACATAGCTGCTCTGTCATTTCTGGAAACAACATGCTCTGTTTTTTTCTTCTTTGTTCTTCAGGAGACAGGTGAGCAGACCCTTCGACCCTGTTTTAATCTCTTGATATCTGAAATTTTACGTGAAGAAAGAGTTGAATATGCTTGTATTTAACTACTTGCATGTGTTTAGATAGGTAGAAAAAAAATGGTGTGCATGTTTACATATATATACATAAGTATGTCTCTGTCATATACAGGCTTAAGCACAACCAAAATTTAATTCAATTCTCTATACAATCAATTTTAGACCAGTATGTTTAAAGGTAAAAGGACTACAGCGTGTTAATGAGAATTTCAAAAATATTTACAGTGATTCATTTTAAGTTTATATCTCAGGAATTTAGAAAGAACATTGGGAAATTTAAAACATGTAATTTTCAACCATCACAATTTCTTGATTTATTTATATAACTTGAATCCTTACTGTAAGACAAGATTTTTAAAACAAAATTTGGGATTTTTAGTTATGAATTCTATGAGCAGTTTGGAGATGAGCGTGTGAGGCATTTCGATCGAATCCTGGTGATCAAGTGGACTGGAGAGGTCGGGTTTCTGTCTGGAGGTGGAGGAGTCTACCATGGGTCAGGAAAAAATGAAGCGGCGATGGTCAGACCACGGCGGCGGCGGCGGTGAGCGTTTAACATTTCTGAACCTAGTTTTGTAAGGTCGAAGCTTTTTGGTTCGTTCATCCTATAGAAAGCATCGAGTTGCACGTCATTGGAGGGAGAAGAAGCTAGGTGGGTGGCGGAGTGGTGACCGGAGTATGGAGCCGCCTAGTGATCGGAACGCCGAGAACTTGGCGTTGATAGGTTCGAAGGGGGGGTAGCTGTGTAAGTTTCCAGGTTTTGACTTTTTGCTCGATTCGCATTCGGGGCTGAGGGTGATGGTTCGAACGATGGAAGTGGGTTCAGGGAGGGGTTGCCGACCTGTTCGACATCGTGGCGGCGATCGAAGCCGGCCAACGACCATGTGCACGTGCACGGTGCAGCAGTGTGGGTTCTGGAATTTTATAACCAGGTTTTCAAAATAAATGTTAAGTCCCAAAGTAAAGTAACCAAGTTCAAGATAAAAGTATTTATTATTTCAATATGAATATGAAGTCATGGGTTTGAAATTTAGTTTGTTTTGATTTGAAGAATTTGTCTCTGTTGATTCAAAATCAAGGGGTGGAAATTGGTAAGGATTAAGATGAGGGTACTTTAAACCGTAATTAATAAAAAGGTCTTAAGTGTTTTGAATAAGTTAACTACCTTCTTTCCATTTAAATGATAATTAAAGAAGTTTACTTAAGAGTCAATTGATTATCTTATAATTAATTAATTTAATAATAATCTTTGTAATAGTTTAAATGAAATTACTTAATGGGAAGTAATTAAGGAATTAATGACTTATTGTAATTAATTGAGTAATTTGATTAATTGGAATTAATTTAGTTTAATTAATTTGGATTTAATCACTTGATATTTGGAAGTATAATTGCCTGGAGAAGTAATTGATGGATAATTATTGGAGGAAATTAATTGGATGATGTTTGTTAATAAAAGTAATTGGAGTATAATTACTTGAAATTAATCGAGAGGCAACTAAGGATTTTTAATTAAATATAAATTAATGTTTAAAAGTTGATTAATCAAGTGGTTGAGCAACAATTAATTCAAGAATAATGTGATAAATCAATTAAGGTAATAAATTTGAGATTTATTTATATAGTTAAAGGTTAGTTAACTAAAGAAAATGATTAAAGATAAATTAATTAGTCAAAAGGAGATAAATTAAAGATTAATTAATGAATATGATAAATTAAGTATAATTTAATTAATTAAGGTAATTGATCAATTAATTTATATTAAATGAATTTGAAAATTAATTCATCAGGATTGGATAACCAATTCATAAGTAATCAATTTACTAGGAAATAAATTGAATTGATTGTCCTACCTGATTTGTGATATTTTGTTCTATAGATTGAGAAGTGTATATTTATTTGCACTTGTATATTATCTGTGAATGGACGATGAGCGTTATAGTTTATATCGCTTATCAACTATATTTCTATGTTTTAATCTATGATGATTGATGATGTGGCACTTTTATTGTGTTAAACCCCTGGACCACACCATACACACACAAATATGAATTTCACGAGGAAATCGATTAAGTCACAGATTTTTGAAAATAGTTTTGAATTTGAATTTTTAAATTCAAATGGTTTGAAAATGGGATTTGGTTTAAATGTGAAAAGCTTTTGAAAATGAAATTTCAAAGATGAAATTTATTTTGAATAACTTGATAAAGTTTGAAATTTAAATAATTTGATTTAAATTTAAATTCAAAATTTGAAATTGAATTCTATGATTTAAAACTAGGGATTAAAAATGTTATACCAGTTATATATGGGTTAAACTATTTTAAAAGTATTGATTTGGGGGTGTGAATAGAATTCAAGGGCTTTAACTCGTGTAAATATAATTGGATTTTTCTGAAACGAAAACTGTTGTTTTCAAAAAAAAAAAAAGATTTCACATAAGAAATGAATGTCCAATTTGGGTTAAAAAGAATTTCAAGTTTGAGAATGAAGATAATTTCCAAGTTATGAAAATGATTTTTAAAAGCTATAAGTTGAATCTTTGATTTGAAGATTCAACAGGTTAATTGAATTTTGAAAGTTATAGGTTAAATCTTTGATTTAAAAGATTTAATGAGCTAATCCAATTGGAATGGAAACTGTTTTGAAATCTACGAATTGATCTTTGTGAAATAAATCCTTTTGTAATATAAAGATTTGAAATGGTAATTGGTTTAAACCATTTGAAGAAAAGTTTTGGGTTTTAAGTTGTGACTTAATTGAAATCCCAATATCCATATGTTTTTGAAATACTGCGCTCACTGTTCGGTTTAGCCGGGAGAGGAACTTTGTGTCATATATCCCATTCCGAATATGTGATATGTCGTTATGGATAGCATTTGAAGACCGGTGCTGAAGACCGGATACTTTTGAAAACGTAAGGACAACTCGTCGAATGTCTTTGCATCGACTGGTCCCCGGTATAGAGACTTCATATGTGATGGGAAGTCCGAACGTGATTAGTGAATATCCGGATTGCAAGGACTTCTTTGTAAGTGCCTTCGGTTCTATTCGAGCCCGGAACAGACTTGTATGGATAGTATGTCTGACATTACAAATTGAGATATAAAGCAGATTTCTTTCAAATATATTTCTGTTGGTGGCGGAGAATTTATTCTCTTAGCTTAACACCCTTCTCTGAGACGTACGAGCTCAGAGGTTATGTAGTTGAAGGTTATCAGCGATATATTTCCAATTTGGTAATGTGACATGCTGAGTGTTGCTGTGAAATGATCATTGTGTTGATCATTTGTGATAAGATCATTTGTTTGATCGTTTATCTTTGTGATCATTTCTGTGATCATTTGTTGACCCAAAGCACGGCTTTTGTATAAAGTGTGTCTTTGTGGACGTGACTTCGTCGAGCCTCACACCCCGGAATGGTCAAAACAGGAAAGATGCAGCAAGGTTATGAGGGGTAGCTCCCTTTAGGGTATGTTCATTTCCTTCTGGAAAAGGGTGGTATCATGGTATGGAGCCCAGATACTTACTCATGTTGAAACACTTTATTTATGATTGTGTGATGTTGATTACGAGCGCTCGGTAAAAGGTCCCGAAGGACCGGGGGATGGCATACTCGTGTCAATAGTTACCCAGTTAGGGGTAACCCGGCCTTGTGTTGGCAGAGATCCGGTTAGGTTCTCGGGACGTCCTTCCAGAGGCGTTTCCATGTGGCAATGGGAAGTTCCTTGGCTTGACCATTCGTTGGAAATCCAAAGAAACAATACGTTCTTGTACGGTTTTAGTTGTAGAACCTGCTTCCTCAGGAGGTAGCTATAGCAGGCATAATATAATGGTACCTATGCTGGCTAAGATTTATATTCTACTTTAGAAATGATTTGTTCTACACTATGCATTAGTAATAATATCAAATGTTTCTTTTTTAATGCGTATCAAGCATCTTTGACTAACATAAGAAGAAATCTCCTCCAAGTCTGCGTTTACATTGTGTGTGTGGCGGGAGGTCTTATGGTAGTCTCATTTTAAAAAGCATTGCGAATTGACTTTGAAAATCTTTTGTTGAATGTTTTGAAAGATAAACTGTTTTTGTTGCTCACACCAGTCCCACGACTGATCCGGAGTTTATTGTTTTTTTTCCTAAACTCTGGGTGCTCATTATTTTCTACATGAGCAATCTAGAGTTGGGTTTTTCAGATAGTCAGGTATAGTAGATTATCTAGAGTTAGTTCAGTCTTTGGATCACACCAGTCTTGCTTAGCTTGGTGCATCGTTATTGGGAGTTCGAGCTATTGATGGATTGGTTCTTGGAGATGGAGTTGCAGTTCTCGGAGTTCTCTTTTGAAGACTATCTTAGAGTTATATTGTTCCGCTGTTAGATGTCAACTATTTTCTTTTCCGCTACTATTTATTGTATCATATCTCTGATGTATATTGATATCTATTGGATCATCTGTTGTATCAGATATTGTATCAAAGTTGTATATCAATGTATTATTCTTTTATTCCGCTGTGTTGTTTACTTAATGTTGTTATAAGCTCCGGCGAATCGGATTTGAACGGTTGAATCTACGACATTCGAGTACGATGTAAAGTATGGATGTCGATTTTCGAGTGGGCAAAAATTGTCTCGTCACAACATCTGTGGATGCAGGGAAACAGGTTGGAGGGATCCAACAGGATTCCTCAAAAGTATTTATTTCTCATTATATATGTTGTGATGTGACTGGATGGATGAATTGATATGGATTGGTATGTGAATTGAATTATTAAGAGTAAAATAACATTGAAGTTGAAGTTTGAAATTTATAAATGAAATAAATTAATTTAACGAAGATAAATAAAACTCAATAGAAAATAATTATTGAAATAATGAATCTACTTCAAATGGAGAATGAAGAAAAAGAAATAAAGGTACCTTATAAACTGAAATTAGTTAAAGTTGAGTTTTTGGAAAGATTTAAATATATTGACACCTGAAGAATTATTGTAATCAATAAGTGAAACTTTATTTAGAATCAAAAAGAAGATGTTATTAAGAAGTACAATTAAGAATTCTATTAAGAAGTAAAGGAAATTTTATTATGGAGTAAAAAGGAAAATTTTATTAAATAATGAATGGAATTTATTTAAAGAGCAATATGGAGATTTATATAAATAAATAAATAAACTATAAGATGAAATTCTTAAATAGAACTATTTTATAAAAAAAAGGGAACTCGGGGAGATTTTATAAATTTATAAATGGAGTTTATAGATGAGATAGGAAAATATCAGTATATATAGGAAAAGATAAGTCAAATTGAACTTATATTGAGATATGAAATTTGTTGGAAGGAAATAGTTGAATATTTCCGAAAGTGATAAGTGTGAATTTGGACAAGAGAAATTTTTATGTGGATATTGGATTTTCTAAAAATGATAAACTTATTTTAAAGGGATATTTTTAAATTATTACTATATAATTTTATGAACTATAATTATGTTAAATTAGTTATTCGAAAGCTTAGTAATTTATTATACACTCAAATTTTCTAAAATCGGCTTTGAGTCTTATTAATAATTTGATATAAATTGTAATATTTATATTTAATATTTCCATCAAACCATAATTTAAAATAAGATTATTATTGTATTATATAACTTTAGATGTTTTCAAATATTTCTTTTTAAAAATCCAATCATAAAGTCTCTTGAGATGATAAAAAAATTTAGTAAATGAATAAGATTTAGAAGGAAATCTTCTAAGTGGAGTTAAAGAAACTTAAATAAATTTACAAGTATAAAATAAGAGTTTTCTGGAATAAAGATTCACGAAGTAAAATGGGCAATCGGGTTTGAGAATTTATAAGCAAAAGTGTGAATTGATTTTGAGAAAAAAATCAGAAAATAAAGAATATTTTCAAAGGGTAAATCGAAATGTAATTAAAGTGTGAGAAGTCATCAAAATGATTTCATGAGAAAATTAAAAAGGAGTTGAAAATTGATTTAAATGGGTTGAATAGAAATAAATATCTGGGTGGATATTTGAAATAAATAATTTGGGAAAAATTATTTAATGGTTTCTTGTGAATGATTATTTGATAGTTAAATAACCGACTATCAATATTGGACAATGCGTTGATCGTTTCGAAAAATCCGAGACCTGATTTAATTATCCGAAAACCACTTCGATCCGGTTTGAACGATAACAAATGAAGACTGTGAAGATGATGAAGACGGTGATTCGGTTTGTCCAGACCCAGGGCAACTTGTATGGACGAATGCTTTCAGAACATCGTCAGGGGGATGATGAGCATTCTAAGTGGGACTCGTTCTTGAAAGGTAACGCTTAGCCTCAAGCCTCATCAACCGGGAATGGCTAAAATAGGGTAGGTGCAGCAAGGCTTCGTGGGTAGCCCCCACTTGAGAGTAAGGTTTCCCCTGTCTAGATGTCCCTTTTTATTTCGGCTTAGTTGGTGGTTGGTCGCGCCAACCACGGGGTGATCTTTCTCGGGACTATCTAGTAAGGGATGGTTCCGGTCTCGTGTTTCAGGGAAGTTAGGGTGGCTGCTCGGAACTCTGATCTAGACCAGGTACTGTGACGGGCGGTACCCCGGTAGCCCTGCATTGTATGGAATCCACTCTCCAATAAGCGCCTGTACGGTTTTGATTGTGCCCAATTATTGCTGAAACGTGAGATGCAAGTATTTCAGCTAGATTCTATTTTACTTTCTATAGACACTATTATAATATCAGACGAATTTGATATAAAATGTTTTAGCTATCGTAAGGTAAAAACCCGGCATGTTTATTTGTGGCATGGTCTTACGAGATGCCTTTGTTTTCCAAAGGATTTTTAAAAATATAACAACCCAATTGAGTGTGATTTCTCATGCTGGTTTTCCAGACTGACTCGGGTGTTGTTTTATATGATGCTCGGGTCAGACCGAGTTAAGCAGGATCAGGTTAAAAGGTAAGGAGTTCAGGAGACGAGCTGACGATAGAGCGCACTTCTGTATTTGACAATTATTTCTGCTGTGTATGGACAAGTTTTAAGTTGTCTCTGTATAGATGTTGTTGTACTCTGATGATGGTATGTATATGTATAACAGTATAGATTTCTTTGTATTTAAAAGATGTTATTATATATTATATTTAGTTCCGCTGCGATTGTGAGACTCTGATGTTGTTTTTTTTATTTCTTCTTCTTCTACCTCTTTCTTCTTTTACCCAAAGACTCGTACTTTTGTGCCACTTTAGACCGAATTTTTGTGGAATTTTTTTCAGTTCGAAGGGGTACGGATTTGCGGGCCTTTACAGTTGGGATCAGTGCTTAAAGGTTAAGCGAGAACCTTGGCTTTGGTGGGATTACTCATTAAAGATAGAGTCATTAGTACTCTAGAATGAGTTGAGCGTATTAATAGATATGAGAGCGTATTTGTTAGTGAATATAAAATGGTTTTATATCGTGTTGATTGATTTATTGAGTGGCATATGAACTTTCGTCAGCACAGTCTGTACAACTGAGCTGAAGGGGTTTTTAAACACTTGAATAGAACAATTCGACACAATATTGTTTTTGAAAATGGGTAAATGAAATATTTTTACCCAAAATATATTTTTGGATATAAAAAGAAATAATTTTCTACAAATTATTATATATAATTAAAGTGTCTGGATGATAGTATTATAGACAAATAAGATTATAAGGATTTAAAATGGCTTATATAATCAAGGAAAGTATAAGATTGAATTTTGGAGTTAAAAATTGAAAATGAAGTAAAAAATAAGGATTTAACTTGGATTAAGTATTTAACTTTTGAAATTTAACTAATGATGGAAAATAATAATAATATAAGTAAATTGGTGAGGTAAATAAAATTTAAAATGTAGATGAATCGGATTGGGAAAAATTAATAGAAATAAATTAGTAAAATTTTGAATGTGGTTGAAATGGGAAGATAGAAACTAAATGTGAATTGGAAGACAAAATCAAATTGGATTGAAATTAATTTAAGCTAGGTAAATGGAAGTAAGTTGAATTAATCTGGAATAAAATTCAGTTGTATTTGAATTAAGTTAAGATCGAATTGAAAGGAAATGAATTGAGATATGGATAATATTAAATGAAATTATGTTCTTACTTAATTAAGTCCAAATAAATTGGTGGATTAAAGAGTATAGTATGATGCTAGATTTAACCGAAGTTAAATAAAATTGAATTGAAATAAAATTCAGTTGAGTTGTAAAAAATATTGAGTGGAATTAAAATTCTTACTTTAACTAGTGAAAGTAAGTTGAATAAGAAATTGTATTGGAATGAATGAATTTAAAATAGCCCATAAAGGTTAAAAAGCATTGAAATAAAGATATATACTTGACTAAGTAAAATATATAATTTCGAATTAAAAGTAGAAGGTGAATGGGATTGATTGTTAATGGATGGAAATGTGAATATAAATAAATGTGTGACTTATAAATCTAAAGGAGTGAAATTCTAACCTAAATAGAATAAATGAAAGTAAGTTAGAAAGAAATATGAATATATACAAGCTTAAAATGGGTAGAAACGTGAGAAAATATAGTTGTGTGACTTATAAGTAAAAAGAAATAAATGGAGAATTTAAACAGTAAGCCAAAATAAAATTGTTTTGTATTTGGGGAATGAAATAAAAATCCAAACTTGAATTATAAAATAAAATTGAACTCAAATAAAATAATGAGATGATTTTTGAAGATAAAAATCCAATATGGAATTGGAAGTGAACTAAATTGGATAATTAATTATTTAATGAATATGGAAATGGTACCTAAGTTGGATTATGAGATAATAATGGGGTTGGGAATGAACTCAAGTTACAAATAAAATTCAACTGGGATTGGTGGTGAATTAAATATAAGTGGAAGTGTTGTGGAATTGGATTGAAATAAAAATGGTTTGAATTTACAAATAAAATCCAATTCGGATATAAATGAGTAAAACATGACTTTGTTATAAATAAAATAAATTCAGATGAATTAGGTATGAAATTTGAAATTTAAATAGATTATGAGAATGGCTAATTGAATTTAATGGAATTTGATTAAATGAGAATCAAATTAAAGTGGAACTGAACTTAAGTATGAAGTTGGAATAAGTAAATTTACTTAAGTTAAAAATAATAGAAGCTTGGCTTCGAGCAAGGGTGAAAGCCCATTAAATGAAAACCTGGGTGAATTTAATTTGGGAAATGATTATTAATTTATAAGCATGGAATATCGAGCTTAATAAAATGGTTTATAAGGAACCAATGCGAGGATAGAATAAAATGCTAATGTATGGTGTGTAAATAAATTAAAATGGAATGGACTCTAAAATGATAAGTAAATTGAATTAAATAGAACTTGAATAATTAATATTCAACGTATATTGATAGTACACTAAATTGGAGTATGGTCAAATGAAACAAGAATGGATTGAATTACAAATAATATTCAAGAGAGTTGAAATAAAATTGGAAATGGCCTTATAATTAAATAAATTGATTCGAAAGTGAACTGTGAATGTGAATTAAAATTTAAAATGAACAAGTGGATAAATAAATTGAATTATAGGTGAAATGGATTTGAAATAATTATAATAATTATCAAATCAAGGATTTAAAATGGAAATTGTTCACAAGTAAAATAAACTTGGGTTATGGAATTGAAATAAGTTGAAGAAAATAAATAACTTAAGCAAATAATTGAATAGAAGCTCGGCTTAAGTAAATATGTAAATGGTTATTTAATGGGGTGTTTCCAAGCTGAATAAAGTAGTTTCGAAAGAAACCTATGCAAACATATTAAATAAAATACAGTGTATGGTTATGAATAAGTTAAAATGAAAATGAGACTGATATAAATTGAGTTAGAATCAATTTAAAATGGTTATGAGCTCAGGTAATAGTTTATTTGCATAAATCTCTTCAAATTGCATAAAAATTTATTGTCGTTTGTTGTAAGCAAGATTAAATAAAAATCCGATGGATTAATAGAAATAAATAAAGTGGATTTTGAAATCAATTGAAATGAATATGAGTTGTTTGGATATAAAAATGAATTGAAGTTAAGCAAATGAGTTATAAATCACTTAAGTTGAATGCAAATAGCATATGAATCAGTTAAAAAGGAATTGAACTAGTTTGGAAACCATACAAATTGCTTATGGAAGTTATTTAGAATGCATTACTTTTAGTATGGATGTGTTGTAGTTGCTTATGTGAGTAAAATGTTCTAAATTTCATAGATATGTTGCTCATATGTTTAAATTAAGTAAGTGCAGGTAACAGGAGACCGTCTAGCGGGATTATGGTTGCGCTAACTGCTAAATTATTAGGCCGATTGCTTAAAAATGCTAAATAAAGGTACGCCTACGCAATAAAAGTTGGGAAATATGAACTGTTGCTTGTTTTTTTGTTTTCCGACCGTGTGGGTCGATGTATACATATATATCTATCTTGTAAAATTGCAAAAGCTCCTCCGTACAAGGGAGAATCTGCCAAAGTTTTTCAGAAATTTTGGGAGTTAGAAAATTTTTGAAAATTTTTGGAAATTATTTTTACTAACGACAAAACGATTTAAAATTGGAATTGGAATAAAGGATTTTGGAAATGGAGTTGAGGATAAATTGTTTTGGTCGAAACTAATTGTTTAGTTGTAACTAAAGATAGAAAAGTGAATATGAAATTTTCACCAAGGGGGTTTGAAAAAGTTAATGGGTTTGGGGCATTCTTCCGTGTTAGTAATTTCGGGGATGAAATTCTTTTAAGGGGGGAGGAATGTAACGACTATGATTTTTATAACGATTAATTTGAGATATTTAAAAATGAATTTAAATATTTAATTTGAACTATGAATTGATTTTTTTAATATAAAAGTTTGGTTTTATTTAATAAAAAGGATTTAGAATTTAAATATAGCAATTTGTTGAAATAATTAATTATTTAAGCATTAATAGGATATTGGGTAAAATAGAAAATCCGGAGCTATAAGCTTGTTAAAAATACTTTAAAGACTTGTAAAATCTATATTGATAATAATAAAGGTAATAAAAGTGTTAGAATTGAATTTGGCAATGATTTGTTCAATCTTTAAAAATATATCGTTTAAATTAATATTTAAAAATAGCTATATGAGGCACAGTCTTGGAATTCGACGAAACCAGTTACATTGGATCCGTAATATTGAATTATTATTGGATTTCAAATTTCATAGCGTTCGGAGCTATCGTGTGATCGTACGAAATATAAACGCCTAGACAATAATTAATCGGTCTAATTTAAATATATAAATTTATACCCTAGTCTACAGCCGAATTTCTTTCCGACAACTGCCTTTCTTTCCCATCAGCCTTCATCTCAGCCGACCTACTCCTATCACTTCATCACGTCCCCTCTGTCTTCCCTCGGAAGCTAAAATTCCTTTGTTCATCTTTAAATCGCGTATCCTTTTTTTTCCATTCATGAGATCTCGAATAAATTGATAATTGGCAGCCATATTCAGTTTATGTCCCGAGCCTTCTTCGTTCCTCCTTTTCTCCTTCAAAGCCGAATTCAACAGCATACTAAATAAAAAACCTAAATTGAATCGCGTTCGAGCTGCACGCAAGGGCAATTGATGGCCGCGATGGTGAGATGGGGTGGGGCTGCGCGATTGTGTTCGACGTTGGTTAGGGGGTGTTCGCGTCTCAAGGCGCGCCGCTGGTGATGGCTTAGCTCGATTCATGGCGGCGGGGCATGTTGAGGAGGGCGACAGTGAAGATGAGGCGGCGGTGGCTCGTCGGTGCTGTGTAGGGTGTAGGGTTTGCGGTTGCTCGATTTGGAGGCGACGTGGTTGTTCGCGTTGACGTGTGGCTCGAGCAGTGGAGGCCGAAGTTGAAGGGCATCAATGAAGCTTTGACCGTTTGAGGTGGTCACTCGGTGGTCGCGTAGTGGTTTTTGGGGTAGAGTCGAAGTTGCTGTCGCGTATCAGAGGGCGTGGCTAGCGATTCTCGAGCATTGAGGTATGATTATATGAATTGATATAGTTAGTTAATTAAAGTTTTAAATTTGAGGATTAGTTGATTATACAGAAAATTTAAAATTTACATTAGGTTAGGGTCTTGATTTTGGAAATTTTTTTTACTGTTAAATTGTTTTAGATCTTAAAATTTATCCTAGTTAATTTAAATATATGTGTATACAAAGAAGAAACTAAAATAAATATATCTCTACAATTTAAATATTGCTAATTCATTTTAAAATAATTTAATTAGGATGTTTAATTTATTTAATTTACTTGTTTAATTATTTTAGCTACTAAGAGATTTTTAAAAGGAGAATTAGTTCAAAATTTAATTATTTGTTGAAATAAATCATTAGTTAAAATTTAACTATTAGAGTTAAAAAATAAATTTATTTAAACGGAAATAAATTGTCCGATTTGTTCGAATATTGATAAAATCATATAATTGTTTATACAAGGTCTAAAGTCAAGAAATCGGGTTGCGATTGGAAAGGAATGCAACTTAAAAGCAAAGGTGAGATTTTCTCACTCATTTGGATGCCATAGATTAAATTTAAACGTTAAATTTAAATCATTGGATGTATTTGGATGATTTATAATAATTTATATACCGTAATATTCCACCTTAAAAGTGAAATTGGTATTTATTTGTGCTAACACCTGTGGATGTAGGGAAACAGGTTGGAGGGATCCAACAGGATTCCTCAAAAGTATTTATTTCTCATTATATATGTTGTGATATGACTGGATGGATGAATTGATATGGATTGGTATGCGAATTGAATTATTAAGAGTAAAATAATATTGAAGTTGAAGTTTGAAATTTATAAATGAAATAAATTAATTTAACGAAGATAAATAAAACTCAATAGAAAATAATTATTGAAATAATGAATCTACTTCAAATAGAGAATGAAGAAAAAGAAATAAAGGTATCTTATAAACTGAAATTAGTTAAAGTTGAGTTTTTAGAAAGATTTAAATATATTGACACCTGAAGAAGTATTGTAATCAATAAGTGAAATTTTATTAAGAATTAAAAAGAAGATGTTATTAAGAAGTACAATTAAGAATTCTATTAAGAAGTAAAGGAAATTTTATTATGGAATAAAAAGGAAAATTGTATTAAGTAATGAATGGAATTTATTTAAACAACAATATGGAGATTTATATAAATAAATAATTAAATTATAATATGGAATTCTTAAATAAAACTATTTTATAAAATAAAAGGAACTCAGGGAGATTTTATAAATTTATAAATGGAGTTTATAGATGAGATAGGGAAATATCAATGTATATTGGAAAAGATAAGTCAAACTGAACTTATATTGAGATATGAAATTTGTTGGAAGGAAATAGTTCAATATTTCCAAAGGTGATAAGTGTGAATTTGGACAAGAGACATTTTTATGTGGATATTGGTTTTCTAAAAATGATAAACTTATTTTAAAGGGATATTTTTAAATTATTACTATATAATTTTATGAACTATAATTATGTTAAATTAGTTATTCGAAAGCTTAGTAATTTATTATACACTCAAATTTTCTAAAACCGTCTTTGAGTCTTATTAATAATTTGATATAATTTGTAATATTTATATTTAATATTTCCTTCAAACCATAATTTAAAATAAAATTATTATTCTATTATATAACTTTAGATGTTTTAAAATATTTCTTTTGAAAAATCCAATCATAAAGTCTCTTGAGATGATAAATAAATATAGTAAATGAATAAGATTTATAAGGAAATCTTCTAAGTGGAGTTAAAGAAACTTAAATAAATTTACAAGTATAAAATAAGAGTTTTCTGGAAACGGAATAAAGATTCACAAAGTAAAGTGGGCAATCGGGTTTGAGAATTTATAAGCAAAAGTGTGACTTGATTTTGAGGAAAAAAAAGAAAATAAAGAATATTTTCAAAGGGTAAATCGAAATGTAATTAAAGTGTGAGAAATCATATAAATGATTTCACGAGAAAATTAAAAAGGAGTTGAAAATTGATTTAAATGGGTTGAATAGAAGTAAATATCTGGGTGGATATTTGAAATAAATAATTTGGGAAAAATTATTTAATGGTAGCTTGTGAATGATTATTTGTTAGTTAAATAACCGACTATCAATATTGGACAATGCGCTGATTGTTTCGAAGAGTCCGGGATCAGATTTAATTATCCAAAAACCACTTCGATTCGGTTTGAACGATAACAAATGAAGGCAGTGAAGATGATGAAGACGGTGATTCGGTTTGTCCAGACCCAGGGCAACTTGTATGGACGAATGCTTTCAGAACATCATCAGGGGGACGATGAGCATTCTAAATGGGACTCATTCTTGAAAGGTAACCCTTAGCCTCAAGCCTCATCAACTGGGAATGGCTAAAACAGGGGAGGTGCAGCAAGGCTTCGTAGGTAGCCCCTACTTGAGAGTAAGGTTTCCCCTGTCTAGATGTCCCTTTTTATTTCGGCTTAGTAGGTGGTTGGCCGCGCTAACTACGGGGTGATCTTACTTGGGACTATCCAGTAAGGGATGGTTCCGGTCTTATGTTGCAGGGAAGTTAGGGTGGCTCCTCGGTACTCTGATCTAGACCAGGTACTATGATGGGCGGTACCCCGGTAGCCCTACCATTATATGGAATCCAATCTCCAATAAGCGCATGTATGGTTTTGATTGTGCCCAACTATTGCTGAAACATGAGATGCAAGCATTTCAGCTAGAATCTATTTTACTTTCTATAGACAATATTATAATATCAGACGAATTTGATATAAAATGTTTTAGCTATCGTAAGATAAAAACCCGACATGTTTATTTGTGGCGTGGTCTTACGAGATGCCTTGTTTTTTTCAAAGGATTTTTCAAAATATAATAATCCAATTGAGTGTGATTTCTCACGCTGTTTTTCCAGACTGACTCGGGTGTTGTTTTATATGATGCTCGGGTCAGACCGAGTTAAGCAGGATCAGGTTAAAAGCTATGGAGTTCAGGAGATGAGCTGTTGACAGAGCGTACTTCCGTATTTGACAACTATTTCCGCTGTGTATAGACAAGTTTTAAGTTGTCTCTGTATGGATGTTGTTATATTCTGATGATGGTATGTATATGTATAACAGTATAGATTTCTTTGTATTTAAAAGCTGTTATTATATATTATATTTAGTTCCGCTGCAATTGTGAGACTCTGATGTTGTTTTTTTATTTCTTCTTCTTCTACCTCTTTCTTCTTTTACCCAAAGACTCGTACTTTTGTGCCACTTTGGACCGAATTGTTGTGGGATTTTTGTCAGTTCAAAGGGGTACGGATTTGCGGGCCTTTACAGAAATCATTGATGGGTGGCTCTTATACCACTTGTTAGGATTTCAATATGCTTTAAGACTGACTAACCATGAAACCCAAGATCTGAATGGGTGACGTATATTGATTTAGTTGAAAAGAAATAGAGGAAAGTAAACGGGTTAGCGGAAGCCATACCGAAATTCATAGTTTCTGTTGGAAAAGTAAATTCGGTTTGGCTTTCCATATTGGCACAAACCCTAGACCTTATATTAGATCTGAATTCATAGTTGCTGCTTTTATAAACTGATTAAGAGAAAAACATATATCTAAAGGATAAGAGTTGGATCAGATCTTCCAAATTGACATAAACCCTAGATCTGAATTATTTCCATGGAAGAGATTAGGAAAATAACTAAAGCTTATGTAATTTGGGGACCATAACTCTTTATTTATAATATTGGCATTTTCTAATTTGGCTCGTCAACAAAATAGAATTGCCTCATTATCTACATATTAATACCATGACAATTATACATGTAAGCTTTTTAATTTTAATTCATAATCTGATCACTTTAATTAAGCTTTACACCAAAATAGCATGACACATTTATTTACATATGTGGCCCACATATTGAAATTTTCCAATAGTTGGTTCACATGTTAATGAAATTTTGGGTACGATTTCAAATTATATTTATACAATTTACAAATAATCCATTCTTATTGTGGGGATTTAATTATGTTAGCTTTTAATCCTGTTACGATTCTCAGTGAAAAAGTTAATACTAATTGGAAAATAACTTTTGCTAAAAAAAATTAATGTCACGTGTCTTATCAGTTCAGCCACTGAATTTGTAACTCAGTAGCTCAACCCTGAGTTCCTACCGCCGAATGCAATCTACAGTATATTTAGAATGTAGTTCTTCCATGATTTTCCTACATTCTCTTGTAGTCGTCACCTCTGGGCTTATGGTAACCTGCCAAAACTTGATAAATTACATTAATCATCTAAGGAACACACTGTTAAATTTAGTAAATTAATATGGAAAAATACATTTTCATTATTGAACAGATTTTCAGTAGAATTTTTCTACATTATTCTTTTAGGATGTTTTTGTAATTTTGCAACTAGAACTACTAAGAACTCTTAGTTTAGAAAGCTTATAAAATACCTAAATAATAAATAAAGAATTGAAAGTGTAATAATGGCTAATAAAGAATTACTGCATATGCAATAAATTTGTTAGTGATATATCCACCTCATTGCACAATACAAATATTGTTATATCGCAACAAACATCCTAATTACAATTTACATGTTATATTCTAGCATATGCAATAGAATCAGAAACCATATGCAATAAATTACAAGTCAACAGTGAACATTTTGTTTAGATAAGCTAAGAGAAATGCAACAACAAATAAAAATACAAATACAATAAATCACAGGTCACTAGATATGCAAACACCTAATTATAGCATCAGTGACCTTGTTATATTGGTAGTGTTCTTAACCCGACAAAATTACTCACAACAGTTATAATCCAATTAGCAAATGCATTATGTTGCTAGTAAAATGAATTCTTGCAATAAAAAAGAAATATTTTATATCCTTGTTTATAAGCAATCAAAATACTTGGAGATAGCTATTAACATATAGACTGAAATTTATGTGGGATAATCTCAAATATTATTACTATTTTGATATTATTTATAGTCTACATCGGATCTAATACAGAAAGGTTTATGATATATTATTGTTTCATTAACAGAATGGTTTCTTTTCCATAACTTAAAACCCCAAGACTACATAAAATTAGCATAAATCACTACATCGGATCCAATACAGAGAAATCCAATGCGCTATAATAGTTACAAAACTATTGGTCAATGGGAAAAGTGTTGCACTTTTAACGGTATTTTGAAGAGGGCAAAAGCAGGGAAAGTTCATTTATCAAGCAATCTTTCATTCCAGTATTAGAAAAAACTCTTGAAAAATAGCTATTATTTCTAAGATGGATTTGTTCAAAACTAATGATTGAGGCAGGATAATTATTCAAAGGAAAATTAAAAGAGAAATCTAGACAATAAGGAGTAGCTACAACACCATTTCTTTTAGATTGTATATGAGGTATGTTGTTGATTAATGAACGATCTCATTTTGACCTGCTGGAAAGGGTTTGGTGTTTGCTTCGGCTTGCTTCTAATTTCTAACTGAATTTGACCTATAAACTTATCTATCTCAAATTGGTAAAACAAATATAGTGAAGTGTTTACGGATTGTTTTTAGCTTTTCTAGCATGTTACTGACTTTTTCTTTTCTTGGATTGAAATCTCAAACTTTTCCAGCATGTTTACCGGTTGGAATAAATCAAATGAAACATATCAAATTTAATGGTATACACTCGGTACAACAGTTTTAGCTACTTTCTCTTCTGATAAATTGAAAGACCTTTCTAATGAATAAAGGAGTGGTTATCAAATTTAATATTTGCTTTTATTTAACAAATTAATTTTGCATTATTTCTTTCCCTCTCTCAGTTTCTTAATCAATGTATTCTTTACCATGCATTGCTGTTAAGAATACATGTTAGCAAGTGTTTTCTTCATGTTAGCAAGTGTTTTATTTAAGAACAAAACTAAAATATGAAGTGTAAGTGGTAGCATAAAGGATAGATATATTGATGGATAGACAAGACTATAGTAATATGGAACACATGCTTTTTAAATTTATAGCCGAAACATGAATGGCATCAGCCAGGGCATAAAATCAAATTATTTAAGTGCAGGCCTTGGTGTACCATATTGTTATAGTAATTTTGCCAACCTAAATTTGCTTCCTTCTTTCTGTGTAATTCTAGTTTGAGCTTTTCATGTCCAGAATGTGCATTTGGCAATTTAGAGCTCTGATGTAGATATTATACTAATTCACATGACCATCAAAAAATTAATATCATGATTAAGCTAAACCCTCTTTTTTTTGGGACATATAATTTAATTAAGTGCATGGGCTATTTTGGAAGCCTAGTGGTAACTTGGACCTACAACCCAGAATAATTTATTGATGTTATTTTGTATAGAATATTAGGGGCTAACCATACTGTTTTATTTAATAATATGGATGTTTTACTGGGAAGTATTGGTCCATGTGTTTATGCAAAACCCATTATTTTGCATGTGGAAGACCAAGATTACATGGGTCGGATCAAAAAGCTTAAAGAATACCTTGATAATGTACTCTTTTTTTAGCATTCAAATATTTTACTTTTCTTTCAAAGTGATATGTAGCTTAAAAAATCCACATGATGCCATTAAAATTTGGTAACTAGCTTGAAGCTCAAGTTGGTTAGGAAACTATAATTACTATTTGATAGCAATAAATTTAGCTTTTGCGCCATTCTAAGATGATAATTTTCAATGATGTGTTTGAATCTTTAAACTCATGTTATCCCTTTCTGCTTACTTGCTTTTGAAATAGTTTGACAAAATATGTAAGTGGCAACCCCAGATATAATTTTAATCCTACTTAGAATCCAAGTAAAAGATAATGAATGAATGATACATCATGATGACATGGACTGATGTGTTTATACATGTATGTATGTAGTTAAGATGTAATTCTTATGTATTGAAGGAGCCTTTGTCTATTGTAACTCTAATCGTTTGGCAGAAAAATGCATTATTGGTGGGTTGTATTTGTTTGTACCAAAAATGGACACAACACCCTTCGGAAGTTTTTGAAGAGATAAAAGTGAAGAATGTAAATTATAAGGTGGCTTATCTAACAAAAAATTCAAAAAACAACAAGTAAATGCACAGAGACAGTCGATTTAGAGTGGTTTGGCGTGTTGCCTACGTCCACTATGAAGTTTTTATGATTTTATTGCTTCTCTTTTTACGATTACAACTGGTTACAGCAAACAACAATGGAATACAATTCTGAAACTCGAATTTGACTGTGGAAGTAGGTTATAAAGTTCAATCCGACAGAGTCTGGGTGCTTGAGAATCAAAAGATCCCTCTTATGTAGGCTCTGGGGCTCTATTTATAGGCGTAGGAGGCTGATATTTGGCTCAAACTTCGGGAGACTCCTTTTGGCACATGAGTGGGCCCACGCGATCGATCCCGGAAAGTTTCGACTCTATTTATGACCTATACGAACTCAATTTGTATCGATCAACATGATGTCCTATGGAGTCGAAACTTGGTGGGAACATTCTTTAGCTTGTACGTAATCTCTTGTGAAAATTTCGTAGCATTTAGACTTGTAGATCTTGAGTTATGATCGATACGAGATGGAGTGCTTCGGTTGGCTGTTTGCTTCGAGTCGATCACTTCGAATTGATCCCTTCGAATCGATCTTCTCACGTGACTTCGTGACGACGTGTCACACGCTTTTCGTATCGATCCACTTCTTGCGTTGAGTCGATCGAGTCGCGTCTTGAACTTTGCCTCGTTCCTATCGAGGGACGTTACATAGCTCTAATCGATCAATAACGTGCACTTCGTATCGATATACAGTTTTCTCATTTCGAATCGAAGGAAATAGCTTAGCTCATATCGATGGAAGTAGTGGAGTTCGTATCGATGGAAGTTGCCTTCACTCGATGGATACGAAGAGTGACATTTGTGGTGGATACGAACTAAGGCCACCCGATGGATACGAACTAAGGCTATTTGATGGATTCGAACAAGACCCTCCTCTATGGTTATGAACTAGACATCGATTGATCGATATGAAGCGCATTACCTGCTGATGGATGCAGAGTTAATCGATATGAACTAATGCTTGAGGATGGATACGACACTGATCGATACGAACGGTGATGCGAAGATGGATACGAATCTGATTGATTCGAAACACAGCTTATTGATGGACACGAAAATGAGGCTATTCCCTTCAACTTGCATCGATCATAACTTGAGCATATGTACTCGGATTGACTTGAAATTTGGAAGGCTGGCTTCTATGACTTTACTTGTCATGACTTGTCAATTGTAGCCTGATCTAGACTCGGACAAAATTCAACGACATCCATAGAGAACTTATGCATACCTGATACCCAAGACGAGCGATCCTTGGTTTTAAGCTAGTTCCTTGGTATCTCGACCTTGCCAAGAGGCGGGATAACATTTGCCCCCCAAAGTATGTCTTGTGAAAACATGACATGCTTTGAAAAGCTGCAGTCGTCATTCTGAACAGTTATTGCTTTTCTGTTGAAGGTTGTAGCCTTGCGTTGCTGCAAATGATTGCTGCTGTAACTGTTATAAGATGAATATTCAATTCCTGTGAATGCTGGAAATTGAATATTAGTTTGACATACACGCATATATGTTAACCTGACTCTCGTTTACGTTGTACGTTCACGAGTTGTTGTCATTTTTTTTGTGTCGAGTTGTAACAACGCTTGACGGTTTTTTTTGGATGCTCCTTCGTATTGATCATCTCCTGAATCGATATAGAAGTTCGAATGGTTGCTCTCGCATTGATGGACTTTTAATTGATGGATGCGACATGGATGCTTCGCATCGATGTGCATGAGCTTTGATGGATACGAAATTAGCACTCGTATCGATGGTTACGAGTATTTGGGGGTCGTGCACCGATGGATTCGAACAGAATAGTTCACAACGATGGACTCTATCGACCATTTCGAATCGTTAGGAGCTTGGGCTGATGGATTCGAACTGACTGTTCGACTCAATGCAATGTTTGACCTGCAGTGACCGGTCGCTTTTGATTGGGAGGCGAATCGCCCCTTGCCTTCACACTTGCGCCCATATAAATACTCTAGACTTCGGCATTTTTTCACTTTTTATTTTTCACTGTTACCCCCTTTTCTTCTCACTTTCGCATCGATCCTTGTAAAAGAAGATATGCACTTTGCCTTTGAATCGATCAAATTCCTCAATCTATTGAACAATTCACCACAAATAGGTAATGTTGCGAAATCTGACATCTAAACAACGAGACTCGAATACCTTGCTGTCTCATTTTCTCTTGCGATTGATTTCGATGAAATCAAGGCCAAGGACGAGCCAGAGTGAGGTCGAGGATGGAGCTTGGCCATGGAGATAAGGCTGTTTGGGGAAGAAGAAGTGTGGAGGAAAACGGTTTAATTCTTATTTCGTATCGATCTGGAGCGTCTGTGTTCGAATCGATTTAGATGATAAGGTTTTGTTTTGGAGTTTGTATTGATCCCAGAAATTTTAAGTGAAACGATGTGGTTTGTACCGATCTAGGATGGTGGGGAATCGTATCGATCCGTAATAACCAATGCGCAAACTAAGCCAGCGATCAATGCGAAGTCCTTGGCTTTAGATCGATTCGAAATATACATTTATGATCGATATGTAATGTATCGACTCGAATGTGATCGATGCGAAGCTGAGGCTTCCCTGATCGATACGAACCTAAACACCGATGATCGATTCGAAGCAAGTTCCTGGTGATTGATACGAACTTAGACCTTGATGGATACGAATAAGTTCATCGTAATCGATTCGAACTCATCCCGTGATTGATACGAAATTTTGAACAATCGATAGCATGATTCCAACGAGCTTCATTCTTGCATATCTGGATTTAACTGTTAAACTGCATACTTGACTACCCTTCGAAGCTCGTCGATGGAACTGTAACTTAACAACATGACAACGGACTTTTACTTGGATTGATTGCTAACATCTAGATGGTATGGTGGTGACAGTCAGCAATGACGGTCACTCCAGCTGGATTTCAAAGTCTTATTATTTGCATACTTCCTTTAACTCTGTGGAATCTTTTTAAGTAACGCACAGCACAACACTGCACAACACACACTTCACACGGGGGAACGCATGGGCTCTTTATCGTTTAATGATGATTTTTCATGAGTTAGTTAGTTATGGAAACTCTAAGCTCGCAGCCATAAGAAATTAAGAGTTTAACTCCTTCAGCAATCGATATACCGGTCATTGAGGCCGAAATCATTGGCCCTGCCCCGGACGAAGCTCTTAATGCATCTCTCATCAATAGTCCACCAATCTCTATTCCGTCCAATATTTCTGAAGACATGCCAGGGAGAATATGCTTAAGACATGGTCTATCAATGGATGACGTACTATTGCCAGGACCAAACGACAGACGTCACAATCCACCGGAGGGGTATACCGCGTTCAATCGCCATGCGTGCGCAGCTGGGATGCTCCCTCATTCCATCAATATATAAGAGAAGTGCTATCTTTCATTAGAATCGCTCCATCTCAACTGCATCCAAATGGATATGCATTGCTGAATAGTATGTTCATAGTATTCATCGAGCATTTTTATCGTCCACCAAACCCGACCGAAATTAGATACCTGTTCAACTTCAAGAGTCGAAGAGATAGCCCATCTTTCACATTCCTGGAGGCAGTAAGGAACTATCAAGTGGTCACGGGATCTTGGACCAGACTGAGCTACTTCAAGACGGAGTGGTTTTACGTTCAGTGCCTCCAGGATTTGCCAGTCGATGGCTATTTAGACGTGAGTATTGCTATCTTCTAGAATACTTGACAGGACGGTTAAGGTTGAAGTCAAAATTATATTTCTTTCTCTTTATAGCGATAATTCGACGACCCGAAGGCACTCGTTATAAGGAGATAGTCCGGGTTCTCCAAGAAGTCCTAAGTGAAGAAAGGAATATTGACTTGGTTTTGATGGATAGCAACATTAGAATTCTCGGGTTGATCGAGCGAAGACAAAGTATAAGACTCGAGGGTACACTAAGGACTATCTCGAGGGAACGAGTCAAGCGCAAGAAACCCAGAGTTGTCATAGTTGAGGAAGTTGATTCGTAATAACCTATACGGATGATGAACCTTTGGTTGGGCCTATTGATGTAATCCAGGACACTGATGAAAAGAGAAAAGGAAAGGCCGACGCTTTTAAACAATCAAATTCGAGAGATGGAAGTCCGTGGTCATGTCTCGGCCTGGTTTTGGAGTTAGAATTTTGGAGGCTTCTCCCCCACGAGTGGAAAATCTCTTCGAAGGGCTTGCCGATCTCCCAATTCCGAACTATGTATCCTTCCAACATGAAGCCGGATTGGATGAACTTCAAACGCTTTAGATTTAAGCGAATCTCTTCCCATTAACGTGCTCGACACTTTCGGTTGATCGGGGGGTTGCACATATACACACACCTCACGACACTACACAATTTCTAGCCGTAAGCTTTTCATTATTGGAAGATTATTAACTCTACTCTTACTTTACTTTGCAGAGACGATGTTTGGCCATCGCTCTATGCTGGGCAGTCTGCGGAATGTTCATCAGTCCTCGTCATATTATGAGCAATGAAGGAGAGAAGGGGATATGGATTATGATCAGGGATATTCCAGCCAAGAATGGTCCGACAGAGATACGGGGTATATACACCAATCTCGATCTCGCTCTCCCCTCCTAGTTTACCTGCACCACCTCCAGTCCATGTTTCGAGACCTCCCGAAACTTCATGGCACAAGCCGTCCTCTCACACTCCATGGTCCGACTCTCATCGCCGAACTAAAATAGTGGCCCCCTCAGCTACTGAACAGGTCCTTGCCGAGCCTACGGTGGAGGGAGTGATTAAGCTCGCTCAGTTGAAAAAGGATTTCCCCGATATCTGTTTTGATGGTTACATCTTTCCCCCGCATCTGAAAAGAGTTCCAACGAGTGTCGAACACACAGTGCATGATTATGTCACGGATATCTTCTTCCACTACAAGGAATGGTCGAAGGGTGTGAAAAAGGTATCGAAGGTGGCGTTTGAGTGGGCTGCCACCATCCAGAGGCTACAGAAAGAGCTACACATAAAGACCGGATTATTCAGGTGCTCAATAATGAGGCCGAGTCTTCTTGCAAATCCGAGATGGAAGCTCTTAAGAAAGCGGATGACGCCCACGCAGCCATTGATAGAATGAGGCAGGAACATTACACCATGGTGGAGGATATGGGCCACTGGAACACCATCGTTACTACTGAGCGGGACACAGCCGTAAAAGAGCTCAATGAATTCAAGTCTAAGTTCCCCGAAATTTTAAAAGAAAAGGATGCTGCCAATATTTCCATGCAAGAAGCATGTGATCAGGCGGTGGTGCTTCAAAGGGAAAGAGACGCGGCTGTGGAAAAGGTCCGCGAGGTAGAGGCCGAAGTTGATGAGAAAGTTTGACTGGCGGAAACCAAGCTTGAGGCTGATATAGAGGAGCTTCTTGTCACTTACAATACCAATGTGCCGAGACATAAATATCTGGCATGGCTTGACGATTACTTAACTCATCTCTATAACGCTTGGAATCTGCTGGTTGAGGAGGAGAAAGCGGTGCAGTTGGGTAGAGCTTTTGACGAGTTTGAGCTGGAGAACCATATACTGAATAAGGATGAAAAGAAGGTTCTTCACGACTCTATGATTTCTCACGCAAGAGAAAGACTCGACATCCAGCACCAGGAAATTGGTTAAGGCTCTGGATTTGAGCATCATGCTACAAGTTCCGAGATTGTTACTTCATCTCGATCCGAGCCCACTCTAGTGGTTTAGCCCCAGCCCGTCCTAGCTTACGACCCAGAACAGCCATGCCTATCCCCTATTAGGAAGCATTCATCCGAAGCCGTTCAGCCAACTGCAAGCCGAACTGAGGAAGTACTCTGAACAAATTTCATGTGTATTTAAAGTAATGTTCCTATTCCGAGGCGTTCGTTAACAACTTCTCTTCTTTCTTTGTTCAGTGACCGGAGTTACTTTGACAGCGCCCCCACAACGTAGGAATCACATCAAGTGTAGGAGGCCATTATCACCGAAGTGACCACCACGACAACGACTGTGCCCATTGAAGTGACGTAGGGGCGCTCACTTTCTTTTGATGAGCAGATGATGAACGAGCTCTTGGGCCGACAGAGTGACCCCTTCGTGGACTTGCCGTTTGTCATTAGTGGACTCGCGCCGGCTTCCAGTTGCTCAATGCAGACCATCGCTGCCCCAGCGAAGCCCGATCTATTCGCAAGGAAGAAATATTTGCTGAAATTAACGCCAAGTTGGAGGCAGTGGCACATGACAGTGGTTCTAGGAGTGGAACGACGGTGGTTGGCCTAACTCCACTTAGGGTGATATCTCCTGGAGGCACACTCATCGATACTAGCATGCCCATTCCGCCCCCGGTTGTAGACCCAACTCCTCCGACTCCTCCCGTAGAGAGTATTCCTTTAGATTCAAGTTCGTAGGAGGACGTCGATATCATGCCTTCGTCAGGAGATGATCTGCCAAAGGGTAAAGGCTCAAAGCGAAAAACCGTTAACCGTTCCGCTGGTTCCATGCCGAAGAAAAAGCCGAAGAAGAAAAAGTGGATAAGCCCCTTTGGTGCATTTTTGGTAGTTAGGAATTTGCTTTTATCTTCCTTTCATAGGCCGTGTATAGATGCAGGCTCGGTCCCCTGCTAGTAGAAACTTTTGGAAGAACTTGTATATGAATCTTCACATATAATTAGTTGAAATGAAATTTTGTTTCTTGGCTTCAACTTCCATTTCTTTTGTGCTTAAGTGTGGCATTGTTTTGAATTTCAGTTCAGTGCACTTGTGGAGCTTCTACTCTTGAGTTGAGTTTGTTTTATTCTCCAAGTCTGAAAATCGTGAACACAAGTCATAACTGGGGATCGAGTTGGACTTAGACATTGTACTACTTCGGTCAACGATTAACACTTGAGCTTTGCCCCAGTCTAGGGGATGAATTATAAAGATTGGCTAGCGATCGCAAATCGTTTCTACGCCTTCGGGTTTAGCGTCGTCGGACCGATGCTAAAATAAGTGAGAGTAGAGCGGTCGAATCGAGCTTGTTTATTTATAAATAATCACATCCACACTCAAGGGATCAGCACTTGTATTTCGGCGATCAATCGCGCATATTGAAGTTTTTAAGAACATGTCCATACTCCGAGGACTTAAGTTGACTTACGAGAGGCCGTTCGCACTCCAGTTATACTTATACTCTAACCGCACTCTGGGGACTCAGAGTTATTTATAATCGATAATCTGGCTCGCACGTTGATAATCCGTAGACTATCAATGTTTGTAGCATAGTTCGTGCTCCGGGAACTTGGACTTAGCGTTTATACTCCGACTCACACTCTGGGAATGCGGAGTTAGAGTTCATGCTCCGGTTCGCACTCCGGGAACCTGGATTTGACATTTATACTTCAATTCTCGCTCTAGGAACTGGGAGTTGGTGTTTATACTTCGGTTTGTGCTCCGGGAACCTAGAGTTGATGTTTATACTCCAATTCATGCTCTAGGAATATGGATTTGGCCGATAGATGGTCAATCACATCTGTTTAGGCTTTTTAGGAGGTCGTTCACACTCTGGGAACGATGAATTTATCGAGATCATGGATGGTCGGATCACATCCACCCCGAGTTAACAAGCGAGGTCGTTGGATGGACGGGTCCATCCTCCTCCAACTTGGTTAGGATACGGCCGAAGTCGTTAGGCGGACGGGTCCACCCTCTTCGGAACTGCATTTATATGTTTGTACTCCAACTCGCACTTTGGGAGTTTTAGAGTTGGCTGACAAACGGTCAGTCACGTTTGTTTGGGCGTTTGGATCGTGTTCGCACACTGGGAACAATGGAATTATCAGGATCGTGGACGGTCAATTCATATCCACCCTGAGTAGACAATCGAGGTCGTTAGATGGACGGATCCATCCTCCTCGAACTTGTTTTGAATACAGTCGAAGTTGTTAGGTGGACGGATCCATCCTCTTCGAAGCTGCATTTATATGCTTGTACTCCAGTTCGCACTCTTAGAACTCGGAGTTAGTCAGAGGACTGTCATGTATCGGTTGTTATCCCACTTTTTGGTCAAAGCTGGAATATCAACAAATTGGCAAGGAATGATGGATATTGGGATTGGAGATCGATTGAAAGCAAGGCTGCGATCGATGTCGTCAAAATTTGGTTAAGCTCTGATCGGGACGAAATTAATTAGAGATGGTGATAAGGACTAGGAAAGGATATGTTTCAAATTTCAGATCAATCCGAGTTCGTATGCTCAAGTTACCATCAATGCAAATCGGAGGGAATAACCCTAAGCTCGAATCCATAGGCGAAAGTACTGTTCGAATCCATCAGTGCAACCTCTGTTCGAATCCAGTTGTTCGACTCCATCAGATTGCTTCGCCTCCATTTGCGTTCGCATCGATCAGAAGCGAGTCGGTCTCGCGCCTTCCCTGTTCGAATCCAACATGATGAAATCCTTCGAATCCACGATTCACCCTGCTTCGTATCCATCCAGTGTCCTTGCTTCGAATCCATGGAAGAGGGTGTATTCGAATCCATCCACTAATGCACATCACGATCGATTTGAATATACCTCCATTCGAATCCCTTTGTGAACGAAGCCTTCGAATCCCTTTGTGAACGACGGCTAAAAATACGGAGTCGACCCAGTCAACTCGGAGTGAGAAGCGGATCGATACGAGGAGCGCACGCCATGTCAACATCCTCACGCGCAAACCATCGATTCGACCCTATCGATTCAAAGGGAGTCGATTCGAACTCAGCACATCAACCGGAAATGCAATCTTGAATCGATCATAACTCGAGATCTACAAGTCCAAATGACATGAAATTTTCACAGGAGCTTACGTACATGCTGAAGAATGTCCACACAAAATTTCATCTCGATTGGATGATTTCTTGATCGATTCGAAGGGAGTTCGAATCGATCCCAAAGTGGGCCCAAATTTCCTGAGGCCGAGCATGTGGGCCCCTTCACGTGCCAGAAGTGGTCTCCCTAACTTTGGGCGAAATATCAGCCTCCTACACCTATAAATAGAGCCCCTGGTCATTCAAAAAAGGGGATCTGGATTCTGAAGCGCCGAGACTCTACCAGACTCTACTTTGCACTTCACCACTACCGTTATACTCGAATTTCAGAGCTATAATCCATTGTAGTCCGCTGTAATCAACTGTAATCAGTGAAGAACATCAATAAAAGAAAAACCTTTCAAGTGGACGTAGGCCGGAGATAGCCGAACCACTATAAATTGTGTGTTATTGTTTATTATTTCTGAATTACTACTTGTCGCTTGCATAGATCTGTGATTTGTGTTTGAGTATTGCCGATTTATATTCATACATTGGTGCTTTCACGATACTTGGGGTTTGTGACCAATTTTGGCGCAAACACTTTGGTGCTTTCACTGAGACGGACTAGCACCCGCTACGTCGGATTCAAAGTTCAAATTTGAAAAGTTTGAAAAGTTTGGACTTGAAGACAATGACTAGGCAAAATAGTAGAAGACAAAGGGCTGAGAGAAGCCAACAGGAAGGAAGTCAACAACCATCCTCCGGAGCTGGAGAAGGACAGGCTTCCGTCTACATCACCAGGGATGAAATGGAAGCTATGGCAAATTCTTTGCATGAGAGATTATTGAAGAGCCAACAGGAAATGATGCAGACTTTCTTTGAGCAAATAAGAGCTGCAGGGGTGCAAAACTTAGGAACAACTACAACCACGGTGGATGCAGGACAAGGAACTAGGGTTGTGGAACCCAATGGAGGATGGGATGCAGAACCAGAAGGCAATCAACAAGGGCTTGGGGGCAGGCCCATAGGATACAACACATGAGGACCTTTGGAAGGAATTCAACAGGCCGGGGCTAACATTGCTGCTAGTGAGCCACACGAAGAGTATGTGCCGGAGTTCCCTCGGGGGCATGGGGGGCAACCCCTAACAGACAATACTGGATTAGTGGAGATCATTAGAAAAACTGTGCGAGGTGGTTTGACCAACAGAGACTTGGAGGGAGTGAACAGGAGTCCGTTCGTTCGGGAAATAAGGATGGCCCAGAATCCGCCTAAATTCAAGCTACCTAGCGTGGATGTGTATGATGGTAAGGCATACCCAACTGATCACCTGATGAGGTACACCAGGCACATGGAGGTGCTGGGGGCATCGCAGGAAGTAATGGCACGATGCTTTCCTTTGTACTTGACGGACTTAGCTTCAATGTGGTTTAGGCAGCTGGGTGAAGGATCTATCAGGACTTGGAAGGAATTGGTGGAAAAGTTTTTAGGACAGTTTCGGGTTCACGTCAAGAGGCCGAAGAATGTGATGACATTGACATCGGTAAAGCAAAGGATGGATGAATCGCTTAGAGCTTTTCTAACTCGATTCAGTGCGGCGGTAGCTTCGGTAGATCGGCCTGATCCATCAATGGTTTTAATGACGGCAGTATCAGGAGTCAGGGAGGATTCGGATTTCAAGGTATCTCCGGTACGAGATCCCCCACAGGATCTCGAGGAATTCTTTCACGAGGCAGAGAGGTTCCTTCGGCAAGAAGACACGAGTATGGATTTAAAGGTGAAAAAGGTTAATGCAACTGCGGGTGGAGGACCATCCAGCAAAGGTTTGGATAAAGACAAAGGGAAAAGGAAGTTGGACGATGATTCTGGAAACGCTAGGAAGCGATGGAAGGATCCAAAGTTTTCCACATACACAGGATTGAACAAGACGCTGGAGCGGATATACCTGGATACTCGGAATCGCCTTCCCTACCGGAGGCCGGCTAGGAGAGAACCATCAGAACGGGAGAGGACATCAGGAAGGCACTGCCTCTTCCATGATTTAGATGGACATGACACCAACAGCTGCAGGCACTTAAAGGATATAATAGAGGAGCATGTAAGGAATGGACAATTACGGCAATACATTGGAACTCGGAATGCAATGGTGGAGCAGGAGCAACCACCAACTACCTCACAACGTGATGATGTGAGGCCCAGGGATGACGGTCGATTGATTATCCATTGACCTGGATAATATGAAATAAGTAACAAACCATTGGCGAGCAACCAAGTCATTTACACATGTATGAGGACGGAGATAGCCCCTAGGCATGCTCTGAATGATGATAAATTGCAATGCTATGGTTTGTGAAATTTATCTTTTGCCTTTGGATTGAACACTGCTTTTCTTTTTAAATTTGGTTTTGAAGTTTGGATTGAGCTCCTGGTTTTGCATGCTTTTTTGATTTGGATTTTCCTTTGGATGATCGTTTTCGGTTTTGGATTTTGGATTTTGGATTTGGATTGGATTTTGATTGGATTTTTATCTGGCTTTTGATAAACGGTCGTCGGGTATGGATTATGCCTGGCAAGGGGTGAGTCACTTTGCCTGAACGTGGTAAATTGACTCATTCAGGTCGTCGAGTATGGACTATGCTCGGCAAGGGTCCGGAGTGACCAGGATTCGGCCTAGGACTTAGGCCCCATATTACCGATTATTGTTTCAGGTCGCTGAGCATGGACTACGCTCAATAAGGGTCCGGAGAGACCAGGATTCGGCTTAGGACTTAATCCATGGCTTAGCACAACATCCAGGAACACTGGACCACGGTCGTCAGGTGTAGATTGCGCTTGGTAAGAACCCGAAGAGGTTAGCTCAACGTCTAGGGACACTGGACCAAGGTCATCAAGTGTGGATTACGCTTGGCAAGAGCCTAGAGAGGTTATGGATTCAGATATTGACCCGGAGAGGTCCTGGACTCAGTTATTGGCTATTGGATAAGGATGGATAAGGACTCGGTTGTTGAGTTCGGATGGATATGGAATTGGCTAAGGCTTTGGTTATTGGATATGGAATTGGGCATCGGCTCAGAGCAGTCAAGGATGGCATACTCTGGCAATATGGCTATGGACTTTGGATATTGGAATCGGAACTATTCAAAACACGCCTTCTTATCAAAAGGCATGTTTTGGGGGGCAAAGTGTTATCCCACTTTTTGGTCAAAGATGGAATATCAACAAATTGGCAAGGAATGATGGATATTGGGATTGAAGACCGATTGAAAGCAAGGCTGCGATCGATGTCGTCAAAATTTGGTTAAGCTTCGATCGGGACGAAATTGATTAGAGATGATGATAAGGACTAGGAAAGGCTATGTTTCAAATTTCAGGTTAATCCGAGTTCGTATGCTCAAGTTATCATCAATGCAAATCGGAGGGAATAACCCTAAGTTCGAATCCATAGGCGAAAGTACTGTTCGAATCCATCAGTGCAACCTCTGTTCGAATCCAGTTGTTCGACTCCATCAGATTGCTTCGCCTCCATTTGCATTCGCATCGATCAGAAGCGAGTCGGTCTCGCGCCTGCCCTCCAACGTGATGAAATCCTTCGAATCCACGATTTCACCCTGCTTCGTATCCATCCAGTGTCCTCGCTTCGAATCCATGGAAGAGGGTGTGTTCGAATCCATCCACTAATGCACAACACGATCGATTCGAACATACCTCCGTTCAAATCCCTTTGTGAACGAAGCCTTCGAATCCACTAGGTCAAGGCGGCTAAGAACATCGAGTCGACCCAGTCAACTCGAAGTGAGAAGCGGATCGATACGAGGAGCGTGCGCCATGTCAACATCCTCACGCGCAAACCATCGATTCAACCCTATCGATTCGAAGGGAATCGATTCGAACTCAGAACATCAACCGGAAATGCAATCTTGAATCGATAATAACTCGAGATCTACAAGTCCAAATGACATGAAATTTTCACAGGAGCTTACGTACATGCTGAAGAATGTCCATATGAAATTTCATCTCGATTGGATGATTTCTTGATCGATTCGAAGGGAGTTCGTATCGATCCCAACGTAGGCCCAAATTTCCTAAGGCCGAGCATGTGGGCCCCCTCACGTGCCAGAAGTGGTCTCCCTAACTTTGGGCGAAATATCAGCCTCCCACACCTATAAATAGAGCCCCAGGTCATTCAAAAAAGGGGATATGGATTCTGAAGCGCCGAGACTCTACCAGACTCTACTTTGCACTTCACCACTACCGTTATACTCGAATTTCAGAGCTATAATCCATTGTAGTCCGCTGTAATCAGTGAAGAACATTAATAAAAGAAAAACCTTTGAAGTGGACCTAGGCCGGAGTTAGCCGAACCACTATAAATTGTGTGTTCTTGTTTATTATTTCTGAATTGCTACTTGTTGCTTGCATAGATCTGTGATTTGTGTTTGAGTATTGCTGATTTATATTATTACACTGGTGCTTTCACGATACTTGGGGTTTGTGACCAATTTTGGCGCAAACATCGGTCAAATTTAGTCTTTAGTGTGATGGCTTGCTCCCGAGCTCGGGTTTCACCTAGTGAGTGGCCTGTTGTATCACAATCACTCGCTATTTGAATAAATTCCACCATATGATGGAACTTAGCTCTTCGTGCATTGTGATGGTTGAATATCACATTCGATGAATCACAGCTTTAGCTCAAAGAGATGGCAATTTATTGCTGAAATGCAAAAATATGGCAAAGTCAGTGCCTTATTACAAATTTGAATTTCAAAATGCAGAAACAAATTGCAAGGAATTTATAGACTAAATAGACAAAGCCTGTCATGTGTAGCAGTGAAGAAGATCCTCGTCGTTCCAGGCTCTTGACAAAGTGGGACCGCCACTGACAGCATTCATTACTAATCTCCCGCCGGTACGGGCGGGTTCCTCTTGTCTCGCCCAATCGGGCGTATTATTCTAATTTGATGGGCCCGCATAGCCCATACAAATTGTTCCCGCTTCCTCTCTCTAATCAATTTCTCCACGATATCTTGCAAATGACGGCATTCATTTGTATTGCGGTCGTAGCTTTCGTGAAACCTACAAAAATTTCCCATCTGGATTTGTCTCTCTGGCGACGGTGTTAGTGCAGGTTTTTTATACCGAATGGTATTACAGGTTTGTAAATACACATTCTCCAATGATGTATTCAAAGGAGTGTAGTTACAAAACATAGGATTTTTGCGCGTGGGTCATGATTTTGATCTCGCTTTCTACTTTGATTCACGTTCTCCCTTCGTTGACTTTGCTTGTTTTGAATATTTAGCTGAACTTTTTCGGAGCTCTCACCGGACTGTTTGACCGCATCATTGCCTTTGATCCCTTCCATGCTCGGTCCTACATCATCTTGTTTCCTAGTCTGTTTCGCATATTCCCTTCTTAGGAATTAAGCCACCTTGGCATAGAAATGGTCCAATGATGCAGGTGGTTTTCCGGCCAACCAGTTGCCGAATTCAAAATCGGGTCAATCCTCTTAGTCAAAGCCATAAGAATGGAGTTGTCGTTCGGGTTGTTGATCTCAGCACAAGCATCATGGAATCTTTCTAGATAATGTCGGGATGTCTCTCCAGGAGCTTGAGTGACATTAGACAGGGCGTTACGTCCTTCGGCCTCGTGATATGCATGCGGAATTGCTCAACAAATTTAGTGGCCAACAGGTCAAAGGAAGAGATGGATCGAGGCGGCAATCGGGTGAACCACATAGTAGCGATGACCCTAAGGAAATCGGGAAGCTTCGGCATTTTACTGCACCATCAGCTCTAGCAGCACTCATTGACCATTCATATTTTAGAATATGTTGATTAGGGTCAGAATTCCCTTTATACACTGGTAGAGTCTGCATTCTGAATCGTCGAGGGGGTTCAGCATATAATATTTCATCCGTAAAGGAATCGTGACTTTGAGAGATTCCCCAGTCGTCATTCGTGAGATCCTGGCTCCGCGGATCATCTGACGTATCATGGTCGGAAGATCCGGCATTTGGACATTCTTCGTGCGTTGAGCTAAAGCTTTGTTGGGTTCCACATTACGAGGTGGGACCGGACGCTGATGGCAGTCCACGTCCCGTCTTCATGGCCCAAAGTCTTCTGAGACGTATGGTTCATGGATACGTCCGTGCTGATGATGGTCCAATTCTGGCTGGTTCCGAGCATCAACCCTCGGTTCTATAGCGACGGTCATAACACGGTTGTCCATGGCGTAGTGAGGAACGGTGCCCCTCGGGAGGAGGGCCCGGTCTGGAACAGGCCGATGGACTTATTCTCAACTGTCCAACGGTCAATGCGGGTTGATGTTCAGTGGCTTGTGCATGACTACCGCCCAGTCAAGGTCATGGAGATCGATGATGATAGTCAGAAGAGGCAGGACATTCTGTGGAGGAACGAGAAGCATAATCTCTCTATGTCTTCTACGCTTTCGGCGATTCAGCTGGCAAGCCAGCTCAGCGTTGGCACGCAGCTGTTCTGTTAGCTGTTAACGACTCTGTGTCAACTCTTGTAGCAACATATGGAGTTCTTGTCTGCTAAGCGGGCCCGACGACTCTGAGGGTCCGGTATTGTTTTGGTTGGATGGAGGTGGTTGCGCGGGATTCTGTCGATCCCGGCCCTCTTGATCGATAGCATTGGAGGTGGTCCTTGTGCTTACCATCTTGAGGGATGAATTCCTTTCCTAGATTTTATGCAAATCTGAATAGGATGGAAGGAATCTAGATTAGAGATCTGGATCTTCCTCTTAGATTTATGCAATCCGACATCGATTGATAGATTCAAAGAGCAGGAGAATATCTAGGTTGAATTCTCAGTGAAAGCACCAAAGTGTTTGTACCAAAAATGGGAACAACACCCTTTGGAAGTTTTTGAAGAGATAAAAGTGAAGAATGTAAATCATAAGGTGGCTTATCTAACAAAAACTTCAAAAAACAAGTAAATGCACAGAGACAGTCGATTTAGATTGGTTCGGCGTGTATTGCTTTTATTTTTTCGATTACAACTAGTTACAGCAGACAACAATGAAATACAACTCTAAAACTCGAATTCGACGGTGGGAGTAGGTTGCAAAGTTCAATCCGGCAGAGTCTGAGCGCTTGAGAATCAAAAAATCCCTCTTCTATAGGCTCCGGGACTCTATTTATAGGCGTATGAGGCTGATATTTCACTCAAACTTCGGGAGACTCCTTCTGGCATGTGACTGGGCCCACGCGATCAATCCCGGGAAGTTTCGACTCGATCTGTTATTGATACGGACTCAATTCGTATCGATCAAGATGATGTCCAATGGAGTTGAAACTTAGTGCAAACATTTTTTGGCTTGTACGTAATCTCTTGTGAAAATTTCATAGCATTTGGACTTGTGTATCTTGAGTTATGATCGATACGAGATGGAGTGCTTGGTTGGCTGTTCGCTTTGATTCGATCACTTCGAATCGATCTTCTCACGTGACTTCGTGACGACGTGTCGCACGCTTTTCGTACCGCTCCACTTCTTGCGCCGAGTTGACCGAGTCACACCTTGAACTTCGCCTCATTCGTATCGAGGGTCGTTACATAGCTCTAATCGATCAACAACGTACACTTCGTATCAATTTACAGTTTTCGCATTTCGAATCGAAGGAAATGGCTTAGCTCATATCGATGGAAGTAGTGGAGTTCGTATAGATGGAAGTTGCTTTCACTCGATGGATACGAATGAGTGACATTAGTGGTGGATACGAACTAAGGCCACCCGATGGATACGAACTAAGGCTATTTGATGGATTCGAACAAGACCCTCCTCTATGGATACAGAGTAGACATCGCTCGATCGGTATGAACATTACCTGCTGATGGATGCGAAGTTGATCGATACGAAACTAATGCTTGAGGATGGATACGACACTGATCGATACGAAAGGTGACACGAAGATGGATACGAATCTGATCAATTCGAAACACGACTTATTGATGGATACGAAATTGAGGCTATTCCCTTCAACTTGCATCGATCATAGCTTGAGCATACGTACTCGGATTGACTTGAAATTTGGAAGGCTGGCTTCTATGGCTTTGCTAGTCGTGACTTGTTAATTGTAGCCTAATCCAAACTCGGACAAAATCCAATGACATCCATAGCAAACTTATGCATACCCGATACCAGGACGAGCGATCCTTGGTTTTCAACCAGTTCCTTGGTATCTCGACCTTCCCAAAAGGAGGGATAACAGTATTCTTTTGCATTGCAGTTACTTGCAATATCAGGTACCGATATTTAATTATTTTTTTTATGGTTTAAAATACATTATTGATTTAAGGTAGTTCCAAAGAGTGAAAATCCCAAGAACAGAGGTCGAAACCTTTATTGGTCAGGGTTGTCGGATATTTCAGCTCCGATGAGGCGAAACCAAGATGTTGATTGACTTTGACATGTAGACGTATATTATATTTATGTAAGCATAGCCTGTTAATTAATCATGCACACTAAATTCAAAATTCTGAATAATGAACAGAATAATACCCTTAATTTTACATTAGGAATGAATATTTTGACTAATTAGGTGCTAATTATTTTCTTTTTTTGTTTTTCTGTTCTTTAAAAAATAATATAGAAAACAATAAAGCCTTTAATTAAGAGCCTTGTTGCAAGATTTCAGCACCATAAGTAAATTAAGATTCTTGATGATCAAGATCACAATGTCTAAATAAAAATTTACATGGTAATTAAGTGTTCTTAACTTATTTTAAAAACAAATCATAGTTCTAGTGATTGACATCTTATTATCAGAATATGTAACATGCAAGGATGCTTCTAAATCTCAGTACACAATACATGTAATCAGCTCTATATAACTTATGAACAGGTGTGTGCATCAACTTATATGAATGACATTACCATGATTCTAGTAAGAAACACAATGACATTGTTTTCCAATGTTATGCAGCGCTTTCTAATACCACTGCAACAAAGATATTGAAGGGAAACTAATGTGATTTAAAAGACATAAGAGCTGAGTCGGTGGAAAAAAACAACCTACTCTTTTTGCAATAATGGAAGATATGCTATTGGTGGACTTAAGGGTGGTGAAGATAAGGTCTCATTTTGGCTTGTTGTAGCCTAGTGCACTACTGCACTGCTAGAGGATAAGTCACACTATTTGATGGTAATATTTTATCTATATTTGTATTTAGTTATTTGGTTAGCTTTTGTTATACACCAAGGTTTTCAAAATGATATTTAAACTGTAATTCGTAAAGTTCAAATTTTAAATCGAAATGGGATTCAAATCATAAATTGTAGATTTAAAGGATCCATATTTTAAGGTTTGTACACACATTTGAAATTGAGTTTGATGTTTAAACTTGTACAACCAAACTTAAAACTCAAGTTTCTCTCTTATTTCTTTTTTTACTTTGTGTTGAAAACATTATAATTGAATTTCTGATCCAAATAAGTATGTTAAATATGTTAGTTCGGGCTGAATGTTTTTTTAGTTGTGGTTTTAACTAAGTTTGAAGTGAAGTATAAATCAAATCGTAAGGGATAAATCTGATATGGATCGGGATTTAAATCGTAAGATTTTAATATTTTTGACAACAATGTTATGCACTACCATCTTACTTATTATGACTTGCGCTATCTGATTTTGTATTTGGAATAGTTTTTGAAGAGATCACGGTTCAAAATTTCTAAGATTTTAGGGAGGTTGGTTCAAAATTCATTCAACTATTTATATAAATATTAAAATATTTTATAACTATACTTTTAATTTTAACTCTTTATAAGCCATTCAACCATTTAAATATTTTATTTAACTTAATAACTGAAATTATAATCCATTCAACTATTTATAAATATTTTAATATTTTATTAACTATTTATAGTGTTGTGTGAATTTCCACCACCGAACCAACATACTCGTCACCGTACCACTTCCCTGCCAAACCAACGCTTCTCCAATACCTACCGAACCATGCCACCTCTCCTTCATCACCGGACCAAACCTCTCCACTTCACTGCCGAACCAAAGCTCCTCCAACACCTACCGAACCAAAGTCCTCTCTCCTCCATCACCCAACACATCCCTAATATACCACCGGACCGGCATACTACCGAATTAGAGTAAAGAGGGTGATACCGGACCAACATGCAATCAAACCAGACCCATCGCCGGACCAAGGGATACCGAACCAACTTTGCCAGGCCAGATTGCATCAGCCCAGGCCCACCAGCAGCTATATACATCCAAGACCCCTACCCCCAGCCTCACTCTATGAATAGAGGGGCAAGGGTACAACAATGGCGGACGAGTTTGAGAGCTCAAGCACGGATAGAACTTTCAAACAATTTTCAGATACTTGTAATCAAAGCTTTGTACTTGTAATTTGAAGAGAAAAGGAGAATAACATATAAAGTGGACGTAGGCACATTCTGGCCGAACCACTATAAATCTGTGTGTCTTTTGCAGTTTAGTCCATCTATTTTATATATTTGCATAAATCATCCAAATCACTAAGAACAACACATAGTCAACTAAATCATACGACTTGGAGGTGTTTGCCCATTTTTTGTGCAAACATTTTTGGTGCTTTCACTGAGAACTGAACTCAAGATCTCCCGCTTAACCCTTTTCCTATCAGCATCGTTCATTACTTGGAGAACATGCCTCTCGGACGGAAGAAAGATACTAACAAAGGAAAGAACATCGCAACTGGCAGTATCCCAGATCCAGTGATCAGAGGTCAAGACAATCGTCCGGTTCCAACAGCAAATGGAAATCAGGCAAATCCGACAGCCCTTGCTATGGAACAACCAATTACAAGGGCGGATATGGACAGGGTTGTGGCTGAAGTAACTAACCGCTTCGCATCTCAACAAGAAGCCTTGGTGGATCAACTCATGTCACGCTTAAGGGATGTTGAAGAATCCAACCGCAACACTGAATCATGGGGTGAGTCCCGGTCTGAAGGATCTGGGAGACAAAAAAAGTCTTTCTTCTTCGAAGAGGCTAACAATAGAAACAGCTATGGTAGGAGCCGAACCCGGACTCAGCCCGAATTCCAACCCGAGGAAACACTTGGAACTGAAACCAACAGGGGAGGTACCAGGCAGGGGTCGGATGTAGCTGAGCCTGCCATGCTACCTAACCATGGAAACACCAATGGACGGGGCCGAGATGGAGTCCCGCCCGAAGTTGGACCCGAGAAAGTACAGAGGACCGAATCCAGCAGGGGAAGATCAAGGCAAGGGCCAACAGTGGCTGACCCCAGCATGCCCCCGGTAAACCAGAGGCAGCCATTGGAGAATGTTAGGAGTGATAGACGATACCATCCCTACAGGTCGTCTGGACGGAATCAATCCCGCAGGGAAGAACCAAACCCATCTCTATCTGCTCCAAGTTATGATGAAAGGATGGCGCGATTGTTCAGAGAGTGCGTCCAACGGGACCAAAGGGATCGGGGGATAGGCGCTAGGGTAACCAACCCCTTCATCCGCAATATCGAAACTGCCATCACCCCCCGAGAATGGAATGGAAGATGCCAACAATGCAACCTTACAAGGGAACCTCTGACCCCGTTGTACACTTGCAGAGATACACACAGCATATGCTCATGAGCGGAGCAACAGAGGGAGTGTTGTGTAAATGCTTCCCACTATTCCTGGCAAATCTAGCTACCTCCTGGTTCTGCCATCTACCCTAAGGGTCCATCAGCTCATGGGAAATGTTGAAAGAAAAGTTCATCAGCCAGTTTCGCATCCATGTGGAACAACCCAAGGACGCTTATTCCCTATCTAATATCAAAAAGAAACCCGGAGAGACAGTGCAACAATATCTAACCCGATTCAACGCCGCAGCGACCGCAGTCCAAGATGCCGACGAGAAACTTATCCTAATGGCCCTCTGCAGTGGTGTGCACCTGGATACTAAATTTCTAGGAGATTAACGAAAAAAAAGCCAGCCACCTTACCGATTTCTTCCATGAAGCCGGGAAATATATGAGACTTGAAGACGCTGCCATTGAAAGGCAGACAGGGCAACAAACCAAGGCAGCTCATGGCAACACACCCGCGGTAGCAAAGGACGTTCGAAGAAATGACTCCAGAGATAGTGCTGGGGGCAAGAAGGGGGAAAAGCGCTTATATAGGCCAGGACTGAGATTTGACTCTTACACTCCTTTAAATGAAACAATCAAAAACATATTCTTGGCCACCTAAGACGAAGTTAAATACAAGCGCCCCCCGCACAAGAAGGAATCAGATAATGCAATTAAGTCTGGAAAGTTCTGCCGCTTCCACGAATCTCATGGGCATGACACCAATGAATGCCATCATCTCCGGGACTTGATTGAAGAACACATCAGAAGGAAGAGGCTCGAGCGCTATGTGAAAGGTCAGAACAGGACTTCAACTCCTGCCAATAGAACGCAGGGCTAACCCTAGGCGGAGGAACTCGCAACACCAGCGGCTCCAGTCAAGAGAAGATAGTGGTCCTTACCATATCAGGAGGACCACACATCGCCGACGGAAGCTGGGCAGAGATGGAAAGATGCGGTAAGTCACTTAGAAACAATGAAGGCTACGTTAATTCTGTTACAGAAGAACGCCACCTGAAACGGGAAGAGAATGATGAGATCACATTCAGTAGGCGTGATCTAGAGGGAAGGAAGTACCCTCACATGGATCATATGGTCATCTCTGCCTGGTTCGGTCCAGCCAAGGTTTTTCGAATTCTAGTAGACACTGGAAGCTCAGTAAATATCCTATTCAAGCATGCTTTCGACAAAATAAAGCTGTCAATGAAGGATGTGTCTCCCTGCAGCAAACCGCTACATGGTTTCACTGGAGATGCGAAGATGCCCCTCGGGCAACTGGACCTCTTTGTCGAAATAGGAAGCCTTCTCCGCTCCATTGTGCGAAAACAAACATTTGTGCTAATAGAGAACCACTCGGCCTACAATGCCTTTTTGGGAAGGCCAGCCTTGTCTGACTTCCAAATTGTCCTAGCCCCGTGGTGCCTGAAGATGAAATTTCCAACGGATAACGGAATAGGAGAGATAGAGGGAGATCAAGACGCCGCTCGAGATTGCTATGTGACTGAACTTCGCAATAACCGCAAGAAGGATAATGGGAAGGATGCAGAGACTTCTCTCTGCAAGAAAAACTTGGAAGCATAGCAATTAAAGAAAGCCCCTCCTCTTCGATATACCAACGATCCTCTCAACGAATTAGACCCCAGGGACAAGGAGGAGGAGGCCACCACCGAGCCTGCAGAGGCTATGGAATTTGTATCTGTAGACAAACACGACCCAAGTAGACTGCTGAGAGTCGGGTCTCAGTTAAGAGCGGAATTGAAGGATCAACTCATCGATTTCCTTCGCCACAACATGGATGTATTTGCATGGACGCACGCTGACATGACTGGAATCTCCCCAGACGTAGCATGCCACGTACTGAACATCGATCCCACCAAGGTGCCTGTAAAGCAGAAAAAGAGAAGCATGTGGGCAGAACGATCAGCAGCCCTCGAGGAAGAAGTAAAGAACCTACTCGCCAATAACTTCATACGAGAAGCCATCTACCCAGAATGGATCGCCAACCCGGTACTGGTAAAGAAGGCTAATGGGAAGTGGCGAACATGCATCGACTTCTCCAACTTAAATGACGCTTGCCCGAAGGACTGCTTCCCACTCCCCCGAATCGATCAACTCGTGGGCATCACAGCCGGACACGAACTCTTATCCTTTATGGACGCATACTCAGGATATAACCAGATCCCTATTCACGCCCCGATCAAGACCACACTAGTTTCATCACTGACCGGGGATTGTACTGCTACAGAGTAATGCCTTTTGAACTTAAAAACGTCGAAGCTACTTATCAGCGCCTCGTCAACAAGATGTTTGTGGAATTAATAGGACGAACTATGGAATTTTATGTGGATGACATGCTGGTAAAATCGAGGAAAGCCAACGATCATATATTCCACCTGGACGAGATGTTTCAAGTACTTCGCCAATATGGAATGAAGCTGAATCCTCTAAAGTGCTCCTTCGAAGTATCGTCGGGAAAGTTCTTGGGATTCATCGTCCATGCCAGGGGGATTGAAGCAAACTCCGAACAAGTCCGGGCTTTGCAAGATAACAAGATTCCATCCACTCGAAGAGAGATGCAAAGCCTAAACGGGAAAGTGGCCGCCCTAAGCTGGTTCATCTCTAAAGCAACCGACAAATGCATCCCTTTCTTCGAAGCTCTAAAGAGAGACAAAGAAAATTTCGAATGGACTGACGAATGCTCGACAGCCTTCCTTAACCTAATCGAACACCTTCAGAGACCACCAGTACTCTCAACTGCAAATGAAGGTGAAGAACTATACCTATACCTTGCTGTATCGTCCTATGCTTTAAGCGCCACTTTGGTGAGAGAGAACAACCGCGCGCAGCGTCCCATATACTTTGTAAGCAAGAGATTTACAGGGGCATAAGCCAGATACCCTAAACTTGAAAAGCTAGTATACCGTTTGCTAATCACGTCACGGAAACTGCGACACTATTTCCAATCTCATTACATCAGAGTTTTAACCGATCAACCGCTAAGGCATGTACTCCATCGCCCCGACACTTCTGGGCGACTACTTAAATGGTGCATTGAACTGAGTCAATATGATATCACTTACCACCCTCGCACCGCCATCAAGGGACAAGCCATGTCCGATTTCATTGCCGAATTCACTACCAACGAAGGTAAAGATCGATCTGAAATAACAAAAGATATCAAGTGGAATTTCTTTGTAGATGGAGCATCAAACGAATAAGGCTCGGGGGCAGGTATTGTGATAAGCACCCCCAGGGGAAGGAAGCTGCGCTATGCCCTAAAGTTGGAATTCGTTGCCACCAACAATGATGCAGAATATGAAGCAGTGATAGCCGGATTAGAACTTGCCCTAGAGATTGGAGTCGGTTCTTTATGTCTCCATAGTGATTCTCAACTTATTGTAAATCAAATACCGGGAGAATTCCAGACTCGAGGAGAACAACTCACAGTATATCTAAAGAAGACCAAGCTGCTGCTCAATCAATTGGATCACTATTTAATCAAACACATTCCTCGAGGAGAGAATCAGGAGGCCGACGAACTGGCAAAGCAAGCTGGCATGAAGGACGACACCACTTCCGGAACAATAACCGTCTCAAAGCAACTAGCCCCGAGTTTCGAGCAAGTGAATCTGATAGCTGCAATCGAAGAGGAAACTTGGATGACTCCCATCTGGAAGTACTTACAAAGTGGCACACTGCCCGACGGGCGTAGCGAAGTTACGAAAATCTTGAGGAAAGCTTCCCGCTACACAATACAAGAAGGCATCCTCTATCGGTGCGGCTTCACTAACCCCTTATTAAGGTGTGTCGCTGGAAGGGAAGCCAAAGAGGTCCTGTCCAACATCCATCAAGGAAGTTGCGGAGATCACACTGGAGGGCAGACTCTAGCAAAGAAAATACTCCGATATGGGTATTACTGGCCTACTTTTTACAAAGACGCCTTAAACTTCGTCAAAAGATGTGATAGATGCCATAAATTTGCTAAGATTCCTCGACTACCAACAAATGAGATTACTCAAATGTCCAGTCCTTTGCCCTTTGCGGTATGGGGAATTGACCTGATTGGCAAACTGCCGATGGGCCGAGGCGGAGCCAAATATGCTATAGTGGCAGTCGACTATTTCACCAAATGGGTGGAAGCGGAACCTTTAAATAAAATATCTTCGGCAAAAGTTATTAACTTCTTGATCAAAAATGTTCTATGCAGGTACGGGGTTCCGCTCAAAATCATATCGGACAATGGACTTCAGTTTGACAACGAGGAGTTCACCGACTGGTGCCGAGAGCACGGAATTCACAAAAGCTTCTCATCTATGGCTTATCCCTAGGCAAATGGACAAGTCGAAGCTGTCAACAAAATTCTCAAAACTCTGATCAAGAAGAAGCTTGAAAAGTCAAAAGGCGCTTGGGTGGATGAACTTCCTACGGCACTTTGGGCCTACCGCACGTCTTTCAGAACATCAACATGGCATACTCCCTTCTCTTTGGCATACGGATCGAAGGCCATGCTTCCAGTTGAAACTGTAGTGCCCTCCCACCGTAGGATCTACTACAACCCAGAAGAGAATGAAGAACTCCTACACATGTCTTTGGACCTAATTGAAGAAAGAAGAAATGATGCAGCACTTAAAGCGACAGCTCACAAGCAAAAAGTGGCAGCACGATACAACTCCAAAGTCAAGCACCGCAGCTTACGAGAAGGAGATTTTGTTCTCAAACGGATCTTCCCGCGCCCCGGAGCGCTAGGTCCACTTTGGGGCGGACCCTATGTAATTCATAAAGATCTCCACAACGGAGCTTATAGACGGAGAGGTGTTCTAGAGGGCATGGAACATCCAACACCTTCGTCGATACTTTTCTTAACTTGTACTGCCCATATGAAGTGAATTAACGAAGAGAATCAGTGGACGTAGGCTTTTTCGTGCCGAACCACTTTAAAAATCTTGTCTCTTTTTAACTTGTTTCTTTATATCTTGGCTGCTTGTTAAGCTTTATCCTTTTCTTTTGAACAAAATCCTGTATAACGGCATTCCCATTCTGGACACATCATGGCACAACCTCACATGGACAAGACCTAACATGTACTATACGAATTTATGCCCTCGTCAATGAGACACTTTTGCTCCTGCATCCCTCTGCTGCGGGTTAACTCATTGCTTGCGACGACCCTCAAAGCCAACTGTAATGAGCCGATCATAAGCCACCGAGAAGGCCGACTATAGCCGAGGCAGCTCATTACGGCGTTCGGCTCGCCGGCGACTGTGAACCGATTATAAGCCCCAACATAAGGTGTGGCTAGCCAGGGGCAGTTCACAGTTGACGATCGACACCCACGCTAGCCGGCCACGGGAAATCGAATAATACCCATGATTACGGGCCATAATGGCCCGGGTAGTTACTGTACGCGATCTCGGCTCCGATGTGCCTTAAGTACGCTTGTGGTAAAAAAGAAAACTCCACGCGGAGGCGTAAGATGGGTGACGAATGTCTCCAAGACCCACAGCTAGGGAAAGAGACTACAAAACCCGTTTGCCACGAACTTAAGCACATCGAAGGCCTTCCGTGATTGGAAGTTTTACTATTCCTTATATTTCCATTTTATTTATAAAAACTTTCCTCCTATCCTCTATAACAACCCTTAAAGTACAAGGCACCAAATAGGATGCACTCGCTAATGGGAATGAGAACTCTCGGCTGGATGACGGGTCACTCAACCCGTATTCGATCACACAAGGCATTCAAAGCTACCATCTATAACTAAAAATCAAAAGGGCGGTACTTTCTTCTCTTGTATACAAATAAGTAACTCTGATATATTCACACATCACATTAACATTGCAAGACATGAAATTGTACTTTAAGCAAGAACTTGACATCAAACACAGTTGAATCACTAGCACAGGCACAACTATATTTCTTATGCAACACATCAAAATAATGATAGCATCCAAATATGACAGAATCAGCTTATGTTATAAAATTACATGTAAAAAATAAAGTCGTTCGTTGCAATGACATAATTACAACCTGAAAGTACATTAATGTTTTGGAACTAGTATATACAGGAATGTCAAGTAAAACCAAAAGTATCCAGATCAAGCCAAAATAGTCGACAGCATCAGAACTTCATCTCTATCCTTCCGACCCCCCAAGATCTACTTGACCGCAGGATCAGAGCTCCCAGCATGCTGACCAGAGGTCCCACCTGTCCAATTCAGGAGAAGAATCTATTAGATAAATGATAAGCAACCAAGCTATGAAAAGGCTAAAAGGGAAGACTTACCGACATTCGTTCCTTGATCGTCATCTCCCAACTGCACGCCTACCTCCTCGGCAGCAAGCAGCTGCATGCCCTCCTTCACCGCCACTTTCTCTTCCTTAGTAAACTAGGCCGTAACCACATCCATCCTGAAGGCCACACCACCCTCCTTATCTGCATCAGCCTTGGCCTCTTCTAGAGCCCGAAGATAAATCCTGGCCATGATCCGGGGATAGTCATCCATCCAGGATAAGTTGCCCTGGTTCCAAGTACAGAAATACATATCCTGGAGCATCTCGTCCATCATCCCCTCGTTTTCCTCGAACTCCCTCATCCGGACTTCAGAAGCCAACAGCTTTGCAACGGCAGCATCCCTCTCCGATCGGTATCGCGAGCAGTCAGCCTGAAGGGATTTCCTCATCGCCTCCATCTCCTCCTTCAGCTTGGCTTGAGCAAGCTCCGCAGCTTCAAGCTTCTCGGATAACTCTACCCACTTGAGGTCCGCCTTCCGAACATCGTCTACAATTGCAATGGCTATATCGATCCGTTCCTTGCAGATGGCCTCCATTTTTCACAGCTTGGCTCTGCTAGCCTATTCCATAGTTTTCTTTAGCCGTCTGGAGGCAGCCTCGTGCTGAGAGATCTGGATGGCCTGATCGGCAAGTTGCTTAGCCTGGTCGGCGATCACTAGCCGCAATCTTATGTTGGCACTCCCAATTTCCTCCCCGGCCTTGACCAGTCAGGCATGATGCCCCATTATCTTCCTGGTCTCCTCAGCCACCCGATCGATGTTTGTCTTGGCCTCCTCCCCCATAGTCACAATCTGAGTGGTCAACAAGTCGAGATCCAAAGACTTAGCCTCATCAAGCAACCTTACCATAGGATTGCGGGGTAGGAGGTGCTCACCGATAACCTTATCGAAGGAAGTATCATGAGAACTCGGGTCTAGATCTGGATGACCCGCAAATGGGTTACGAGCCAAGCCGGGACAATCAACATGAGTAACGGTAGGATTCTCTGATGGATGCGGAGATGGTATGGACTCAGTATCCTCCCCCATGATATCATGAATAGGCTGGGTTGGGGGCTGAGGTCCAAGTGAAGGTTCGAACATGGAGCGCCTCCTCTTTCTCTTTTGAATATCCTCTTCAATAACTCCGAGAAGAGGACGGTAGCCGACTACGTCCACGGAACGGCTGGTCGAAGGCTTTGGTTTAGCAGAAGCTTTGAGGAGTTTGAATTGCTCGAGGCAGTGCCGAATGTCTGATGTCTTAGCCGCCTTACCCGTTCCTGGAATAAAAACTAAGTGTCACAAGCATGCATGAGACTATAATCTAAGAAACATGTGAAGTTAAAAGAGGAGCCAAAAATTCACCTTGAACCGTCGGAGATGCCCTAGCTGAAATGCTCTCCGAAGATGGACTGGCACCAGTCCCGGCCTTATCAGTTTTCTTCGGTTTCTCCACCAAGGACGTCCCTTCCTCCAACCCCTAAAAAGCTTGGCAGAAAGCATCATTCGTCCACTCTTGAATCTCACCTGCTTGCCCCGAGGTCAAGGCACCAACGCCACTACCACTTCGTCCTTCACCACCATTACCACCATCACCTTCTCCATCACCTCCACTCTCCTCCTCGCCTCTTTCCTCCTCTCCACTTTCCTCCTCCGGAACATCTGGGCAAGTGCTGGGAGAGGGTCCATCAGTTTTCTTGAGCTTCTTCCCCCCGATGACTGGAGGTATCGAGAAGGGTTTCCTCTTGCTGCTCTTTGTCGTGGTCCCTCCTTTGGATTTAACAGCCCTTTCCTCAGTCGTATCCCTCTGCTTGACCACAGACTGATGTGGTAGAATCAAGTTGTGTCCCAGGAGAGTGGCATTCCTGATTAGGTAAGAAGCTGACCTATTTCTTTCCGAAATGGCTTCTATCTCCGCGGCCATCTGAACCAGGTGATCGTTCTCCACGACCACAAAGCCACCTGTCGCCAGTAGGAAATAAAAACACATGAGAAGAAGCATTTCAGTCAGAACAGAGATTATAAATAAGCTTCAACTCACAGCCAGAGGTGAAGCGGTGGATAGAAACGGAGTCATCCTGGACGAAGAACCATTCCTTCTTAAACATGGTGAACTTTGAATACAAGTCCAGGACCGGCTTGAAGGGCACGGCCGATTCCAAGCTGATGTATGGAGACCCCTACTTATAACCTCTCAAGTTATATAGGTACCGAATCTCCCGGTTGGAAGGGGCGCCCTTACTTTCTCTGGAAAATCACGAATAGGCACACCAAAATAGCGTAGGAGTTGGGCTGGAGCTGGAAAGGGGCCACCTTTAAATAGGCGACGAAGCTAACTATCCAAGCATTGATTGGAGGAATGGCCCCACACATGCATTGGTACCTACTATAAGTGAAGTATCCTTTAGGGGGATTATATGGCATGACCCCCTTCCCTGGCAACAGCATGTTTGCTCTATCAATCCCAAAGGAGTGGGAGATAACATCAAGCTGCTCTTCTTTGAGAGAGCTAGGAAAGCAGTTAGGAGGAGAATTCAGAAGCTCTCGAGGACCATAGCCATCTACTAGCGATCTCGGGGTGGGTCCATGACGTTCCGGTCCTGGCTGAGCTGGGGGCACTACGGTGGACTCTCCTTCATCCTTGGATTTCTTCTTATCTGATCGAGTTTTCACTTTACGAGACATTTATCTGCACCACGAGAAAGTACATCGTTAGAACAGAGGATATAAGCAAACAAGTGTACATAGTCTGAAATTTCCATAATTCAAAACACTCAAACTCCTGATGTCATTCGGTAAAGCAAATACAAAAGTTCATTCGGTATTCGGAGTCTCAGGCTTCATCCGGTGATTCAAGTATAAGTTCATTCGGCACTTTCCATTCTCATTCAGGTGGTTCGGGCGCAAGTTTCATTCGGCAACTCAAATATGAAAGTGACATTCGGTACTTAAAACCCCTAGGGTTCATTCGAAAGTTCAACCTTAAAAATTGTTCGGGAGAAGAAAGTTTACCTGGTCCGACAATTAAGATTCGGCAGTCAGAACTGGTTCGGCACTAATCGGTTCGGCAGTTAGAAATTTGATTCAGCTATTTCGCTTGGTGGGAATAACGAAGGCCTAACACCCCTATTTATAGACGAACGCAGGATGACCGGACCGGGTGGTTCGGCACATATGACCGGATGGAAACACCCAAGTTAAAACAAAGCATGCCATGTGCAGGCACATGCCCTACTTTGGGGGGCAAGTGTTGTGTGAATTTCCACCACCGAACCAACATACTCGTCACCGGACCACTTCCCTGCCGAACCAACGCTTCTCCTATACCTACCGAACCATGCCATCTCTCCTCCATGACCAGACCAAACCTCTCCACTTCACTGCCGAACCAAAGCTCCTCCAACACCTACCGAACCAAAGTCCTCTCTCCTCCATCACCCAACACATCCCCAATATACCACCGGACCAGCATACTACCGAATCAGAGTAAAGAGGGTGATGCCGGATCAACATGCAATCAAACCAGACCCATCGCCGGACCAAGGGATACCCAACCAACTTTGCCAGGCCAGATTGCATCAGCCCAGGCCCACCAACAGCTATATACATCCAAGACCCCTACCCCCAGCCTCATTCTATAAATAGAGGGGCAGGGGTACAACAATGGCAGACGAGTTTGAGAGCTCAAGCACGGATAGAATTTTCAAACAATTTTCAGATACTTGTATTCAAAGCTTTGTACTTGTAATCTGAAGAGAAAAGGAGAATAACATATAAAGTGGACGTAGGCACATTCTGGCCGAACCACTATAAATCTGTGTGTCTTTTGCAGTTTAGTCCATCTATTTTATATATTTGCATAAATCATCCAAATCACTAAGAACAACACATAGTCAACTAAATCATACGACTTGGAGGAGTTTGCCCATTTTTTGTGCAAACATATAATTCATTCAACAACTTAAATATTTTATTAAACTATTTTATCATTTAAATTTTAAATCATATTTTATAATTTATATAATTATTTAAAATTTTTATTTAAACACTTTATTTAGTAAAACTTAAATTTAACTATTTTAATCAACTAAAAAGTTTAAAATTCATAATTTAACTATTTAATTAACTAAAATTAAAATTTTAAACCATATTTATGATCAATCACATGACTAACATGTTAATATAATCATGATACATACATAAAATCTTGCTAACATAGATAATGATTATCTTTGAGAGTAGCTGTTAACATTTAAACGGGAAATATATAAATATCAAAATAAAGGATTACAGAAGTAAAAGCATGTTAAGTAATATCATACTGAGTATGTGAAATAATTTATTTAACATGACAACTTCATCTCATAAGGTTTGCGTTGCAATCCCCTCCCAATTAGAGTGTCTTTGTTAACAACAATCTACATTTTCTTAGAACCTTCAACTGTAACATTCCCGTTTTTAAATCAAATTTAAATTGATAATAAAAATAAAATTTTCGATTAAATTGTAAATTAATTTTAATATTTTCAAAAATAAATAAGATAAGTATTTATTTATATATATAAATGGATTTTAATTTGGAATTTGATTTGAAATTCAAATATCTGTATATTTTATAAATATATTGTATTTTAAAACACTACATTCTAAATTAATAACAATTTGTTATAGTGTACATATGAAATATGGTTCGAAAGTTATAAATAAAACGTGATATAAATAATTTCCAAAGTTGCTTAAAACTAAATTCTATATTTTGTAATATACATATGTGTGTTTATTTATTAAAGTATGATTTGTTTTAAAAATTCACTTTTCTTAAGGTTTTATAAAAGAATATGCATTTATTTAATTATAGAAATTGTATATATAAAAATATTTGTTTTAACAAGTGTAAAATAAATATAATACATATGTTAAGTTATAAAACATAAGTACTTAAGGGTTGAAAGCATAATTTATAAATTAATTAAAACAAAGGCGCTAAACATGAATTTACTTGTTTTAAACAAGTGTAAGATAATTAATTCATGAAAGTAACAAATGTAGCTTGGTAATCACATGCAAATACAGGTGTCTCATTTTTAATTTCTTTCATTTAAAATTCGTGAATAAAGAGAAAGGCAAGTTATGCGTATATATCTCCCTACCTCTACACTTCACTTTGTTTGATATATTAAAATACTTAAAATCTAAAGATAAAAAGCCTGTAAAACATAAACAAACCTGAGAAATAAAAACAAACAATGACAAACTCAAACTAAAAGCAAGATCCACTTCCAGATTTCATAAATCAAAGTAAAGATCTAAGTTCTTCAACCTGGATCGGCTTAAACTAAATTAAGTAACATATCAAACAAAGCTTAAACCAAATCAAATATCAAGCTCTAGATCAAAGTCTATTTCCAGATATTCATAGATGACTTCACAGTTTAAAAAAAATCAATTCAATATAATCAAAGCAAGAATTTTAATTTGGAATCAAACGACAACTCTTTCATTCTCAACCCTGAGCAAAGATTTACAATATATCAGTTTCAAAGTTCAAATTCAAAGTCCCAAATCAAATCTCAAGTTAAACTAAAATTTCCAGGTTTTCAAAGCTTCTCTATTCTTCTCTGTCAACATGTCAGGTGAGCAAACTACCATTTTAAAGTTGAATTTGCTGGGAATCTCTGATGATATATACTTGAAGTTATTATAAGATATACGATGCCTGCATGTCTATGTGTATATATCGATATAATGTTGAATGCATGCCTATATATATGTATAGATTTGTTTCTTTTTAGTAACAGAATAACAAGGATTCAAGAAAAAGAATTATATCTCAAATTCTAAAAAGATTTAGCCAATGATGTTTAAACAAAATATAGTTGTATTTAACTGATTCAAAATTTAAAATCATTTGGAAGCATCAAATGCAAATAACATTACTGGTAGTTTGGAAATACAGTAAAAACTCAGAACATCCAAAAATTCGATTATCGTGTTTCCTCGATTTGATTATATAATTCGAATCATATTCGAAAATGCTGAATTTTTATAATGAAATCAAAAATTTTAGGTTGATATAGAATGTGAAATTTGTAAATGAACGAGAAACGTATCTTCATCAATTTCTGAGGATCGACGCTATGATTGCCATCGAGCTTGGGCCTGGAGGTAGGGTGAACAGTGGGAATCAATGGAAAAATGGTGATGGAATTTTAACGTTGTCGTGGCGTTGTCACGCGTCGAACTAGGGTCCGACGAGTTTTTTTATCGACTGAGTTTGTGTAGTCACTACGACGTCATCGAGGATTTTGGGTCGATCGCACCCGAGGGAAAAGAAGTGTGGCGTCATGGCGAAGTGATGGACGAGGTGGCGACAACTTAGATGGATTGAGCTAGCATGGCAGTTTTTGGTGACTGGGTTGTTTCCAGGTTGGTGATTGGTAGCTCAGTTATGAACTATGGCAAACTGATGGTTTCTGGGTGGTTATAGTGATCGAGGAGGTCATCGAGGATACATCGGAGGCCACGATGATGGTCAGAGGTCACTCAGGTGATCGTGCACGTGCATGTGGTATTGGTTGTGTCTGTTGATTTCGAAGGTTTGAGGAAGAAGCATAGTCCTCAGGTACGAATCGAAGTAACTAGCGCGATGACTCGGGGAAAAGAAGGTGGGGGAAGACTCGAAGCAAAGTTTGGGTAAAACAAGTGTTTGTCTCGAGTAGTAATTATGCAGGTCTAAAATTTTAAATTAAACAAGATTTTGAAAGTTAAATAATCTCTTACTTAAATTCTTTTATATGATGAAAGTCTATTTTAGTTTGGGATGTATTAAAGGTTTAAAAATAAATTATTTAATGTTTAAAATGTTTTTAAATTTTATATATAACCTTTTATTTTAAATAAACTTGATATTTTAATTAGTACGTGAAGTGTCTTTAGTCCTTAATTTAACTTAAAGGTCTTAAGTTAATGTGTTAATAATGATTTATTTCCAAAGGTTATTAAATACGATCTTAAATGATTTTGTATGAAGATAATTTCAAGTATTTATCTTAATTTAATAAAATTTAAAGGATGTAATTAAGTGATTAAGTAAGTATAATTACTTTATGTAATTAAATTAAAGTTAATTACTTTATGTAATTTAATTAAAGCTATTTACCTATTGTAACTAATTTAAGGCTAATTAATTTTTGTGATTAAAATTAAAGAATAATTAATTAATTTCTTAATTAATGCTTAAGGGACAATTAATTACCTAAGGATAATTACTTAATAAGAATAATTAATGATAATTAATTAACGATCAGGGATTGATTTATCAAGTGATTAAAGAGTAATTAATTAAGGATAATTAATGAAATGGTAATTAATTAAGGAAAATTAAGTAGTTAAAGGTTAATTGATTTATTAATTAAGGTTGATTAATTAATAATTAAAGGATTAATTGATTTATTAATTAAGGCTAATTAATGAATGATTAAAGGATAATTAAATAATTTAAGGTTGTCTATTTAATGATTAAAGGTTAATTGATTTTAATTAATTAAAAATTAAAGAATAATTAATTAAAATAATTTGTAATTTTAATTAAAAGAACTTTCAACTCAACAACCAGCCAACCACATCCAAATTACCCTCTGCCAACTCATCACCATATAAAACACAGATAAAGAAAACGAAAAACAAGAAAAATTATAAAAACAAAATAACCAAAGACATCGATGAAGTCGAGGATAATGGCGATAGGAATACATACCAAATTGAAGATATGCAGAGTAACAACACGAGTTCGGATGATAATGAAACACAAACTAAACAGACAAATCTTATAGGGCAAAGGAAATCAGGTAGGAAGAAGAAACGCAATGTCTCATATGCTTGACAACATAGGTGCATGGAATTTAAGGGGAGCACACCTTCCTTTAAAGTAACAGGAAGCAAAAGAACTGATCAAAAACCACAATCTGCATATGATTGGAATTTTGGAAACAAAACTAAATGAGGCCTCAAACTCTGAATATGTGTACTTATATCAACCCACAACGGAAATTCACTCACAATTTAGATCATGCTGAATATGGCCGTGTGATGGTATTACGGAACCCTCTTACATACAACACCGTCACCACTTCAGCTTCAGATCAATATATCCACCTTCTTGTTACCCACATACCAACATCCATCAGTTTCAATATCACCTTTATATATGCTTCATGTAGCAAAGATGCCAGAACTCTTTTACATAACTTAATACAATCCCAGAATAATATCAATAACCCATGGATTCTAAGTGCGACTTCAACTGCATGTATGCATCGTCTCAAAAATATGGAGGAAATCCTCTTTCCATTCACGACATTAGGCCGTTGTCCCAAACTATTCAGCGCGCGGCTCTGCACAAGATTCCATCCATCGGCCCCATGTATACATGGAATAACCATCGTAGAGGCAGACATACTTTTTGCACTTTAGACCGTTCTCTCTTCAATATCCAAGCCCTTACTACCTGGCCTAACCTCATATCCACTATCCTCCACCCGGGATTCTCAGACCATACCAATGAAATACCAAGCCTCATTTAATTTTTTTTTAGTTTTTGGACTAAACATGCACAATTCTATGATATTTTTTTGCAGGGATGGAACACTCGTACATATGGCAACCTTATGTATTTCTACAGTCAAAGCTAAAGAATTTGAAACAATGTTTGAAATTATAGGCTAAATCCACTTTTGCAAATCTGATCTGCTACGCATCAAACTCAATAAGGCTCAACAGGAAATGCTAGCTTCTCCGGGAAATTTTTTACTATCTGAAAAGGAGAACTACATACATAAACAACTTTTGGAAGCTTTTAATAATGAACTCGATATGAATAAAGAAATTCTTGGTAAAGACTATTTTTTCTATGGTGATAAAAACTCCTCCTTTTTCCATCAAGCACTCAGCATCAAAAGATCAACACAAAAAATCACATCTATTGAAGACATGGACGGAAATCTACAAAATGACAATATACATGTTGATGAGGCATTCATAAATTACTTTTATGCTTGTTTTACTGAAACTGAAAAAATCTTAGCCTTGTAGATATTACAAATATCAAAATTCCGAAGATAACAAAGGATGATGCTATTTGCCTTATCAGATCGATGATATATGATGACATCAAGATGGCCTTATTCGATCTCAATCCTAGCAGTGTAGGCGGACCTGCTGGTTTCAATACAAATTTTTTTATAAGTACGTGGTCTACCATCGATGTCATATTCGTCAAGGCAATACAATACTTTTTCTCCACAAATATTTTTCTCGGGGTGTAAATGCCACAAATATTGCTTTAATTCCCAAAATCGATACGCCGCTATCTGTCACACACTTTAGGCCGATATCGTGTTGTAATGTGATATATAGATGCATCACTAAAAATCCTTGCTAACAGATTGAAGTCGATTTCGAATAAAATTATATCACCAAACAGAACCACCTTTTTTCACAATAGAAATATGACCGACAATATACTACTGACGCATGAGTTACTTAGAGGATACAACCGAAAGAATATATTCCCGAGATGTATGATGAAACTCGATATACAAAAGGCATTCGAATCTATCGAATGGATTTCTATTGTTGCTACAATGTCTTGAATGGGATTCCCGGAATCGTACATTTCTTGGATTTACACTTGCATATCCACCGCATCGTACACTGTTAAGATCAGTGGCCATTCGGCTAGATATTTCAAATCGTCTAGGGGGTTAGACAGAGAGACCCAATCTCCCTATATTTGCTTATCATGGTGATGGAGCTACTTAATTATATCTTCACTAATCATGCATTAACTAACGCTATAAAGACTCATCCAAAGTGTGAGAATCAACTAATTACCTCACTCATGTTAGCAGACGATATTGTCATTTTTGTTAAGCCTGATTCTGATACCATATTTACCATCAATGCTGAGCTTATACAATTTCACGACACGACTGGGCTACACATAAATAAGAATAAATTTCATATTCTTATAGCTGGGCTTAATGAGAGTGACAATAGTCGTATCACTAGTCTATCTGGTCTTCATGCCATGCCAAATAATGCAATTTACTTGGGTCTCCCAATCACAAAATCTAGGATTAATACTACCTTACGTACCCCTATGTACGAGAAGATTATTGCTAAACTTCGAAGTTGGCCTACACACCTCCCCTCGCAGGCAGGTATAATTTCTATTATTAAAACAATGATATTTAGCATGACATCATACTGGTCTCGCATTTTTATTTTACCAAAGAAATTAATATCCATGATAAATGCGACAATGAACCATTTCTTATAGCATGGCGATTGCCATTCTCGCAAGCCTATTCTGATTGCCTTCTCTAAGATATGCAGACCAAGGAAAAAAAGGGATTGGGTATAATAAATTTAAGATACTAGAATACTACTGCGGCCTCTAAACACATCAACGGTATCCTTTTCAACAAACATACTCTGTGGATTTGCTGGATTAGAAAGAATTACCTATTTGGTAAGCAATTCTGGAATATGATTCCCACTGCCACTTCTAGCTGTTTCTGGAGGAACATACTTAGCCTTAGAGATATCATTTGCCTCATATTAAGTATAATATATTATACGATAATCCCATCTCATTTTGGCACTCCCTTTGGTCATCCTCTGGTATCATTCTAAATGATGTGCTTAATAATATGGAAAAGACATCCACTGGCATTCCAGACAGAGCAAATATTAAACATTTCATCAACCATGGTGAGATAAATCTACCTACAGCTACATCTAGTGTGGTTCAGGAACTCTGGATGAAGGTAACACAGTAACACTACGCACTTTATCTAATGGACTGATAAATACACTTCACACACCATTGCAACTATATACAAAGCTATTCTTCTTGATAATAATTCCTGTAATAATCCTTGGTATCAACGTATTTGGAATAGACTTGGTTCTGAAGAAAAAAAATTTCATTCTCTGGAAAACTATACACAACTCGCTCCTGACTAGAGATAAATTAGTGGAGAGGGGATTCATAGATACAAATAACTGTGTATTCTACAATAATCACCCCAAGAGCAAAGACCACATTTTTTTCCAGTGCATTGTGACATATCGATTATGGAAGGCTATTATACTTGCTGCTGATATATATTACAGTAACACACATTGCGAGCAATAATGGTTCGAGATATATAAACGATGGAGATGGCACAATAAGAGGGGTAATTGAATGCTTGTGGTTCTTAGGTGATTCATCTCTGCTATTTGGCGTGAGAGGAACAAAAGCATATTTGAGCAAAAGAGTAAAACCAAGCGGGAGTTATTGGCAGAGATGAAGAGTACTATTATTAAATGTATGAGATGGCTGCAATCTGTTAGTCTTGTTACATTCTCTTTGCATTAATTATGATGGTATTTGGGCTCTGATGGGTATAAATCCTATTTTAATCACTACATCTATGCTATTTAATCTGCTTGTACATGTATAGGTCCTCGTTCTGAACTTTATTTTTGTAATTTTTAATATTTTATTCAGATATGATAGAAGCCAGTATAAAACCTCGTTTACCCTTAAATTTTTTTGTAATTAATTAATATTAATTAACCAGGATTAGTGATAAATTTGGTTTAAATTAATCAATGATTATTTGATCTTACTTATGGATGTTTGAATTGCATGGAATGCTTTGAATTGTTTGATATCCCTGATGTGTGATGCCTTATGATATGAATTATTTTGATTTGAGCTGTGATGAATGTAATTTATTTATCTGTGCTGAAATTATATTATTTATCTGTGAATCTGTGAATGGAGATAACCGTTATAGGATTATACCGCTTATCGATATTGCTATGTTTGGATTGTGATGATTGATGATATGCACTATTGTGTAAAGCCCCTGGACTACACCATGCACACACAAATATGGATTGCACGAGGGAATCAGTTAAGTCATAGATATTTGAATTTAATATTATTCAAAATGGTTTTGAAAATTGAATTTTGAATCTAAAAATGGTATGGAAATTGGAATTGGGTTTAATATGAAAAGTTTTTGAAAGAAGTTTAAAGATGAAAATTATTTTTAATAACTTGATTAAGTTTTAAAATTTAAATAGTTTGATTTGAATTCAAGGTTTTGAAGTTGCATACATATATGTGTATGTTTATTTGGAAATTATGGTTTAAAATGGTTGTACAAGTTATATAATGTATATATAGATTTTAAACCATTTTGAAGTGTATTAAATAAATTGTTTTGGGGGAATTTTGATTTAATTCAAATAGAACATGCCGATGATACGGCAGTTCGCTGATTTTCTGGTTTATACTTTAAAGGCTATAACTTGTGCATATTTGATTGGATTTTTCTGAAACGAAAAGTACTTTTTTTTCAAATAATAATAGCTTTCATATAAAGAGATAACTTCTAGTTTTTGATTGAAAGAGTTTAAAATTTGAAATGGAATTGTTTTGAAAGCTATTAATGAATCTTTGTTAAAGATTAGTGAATTTTGTTTCCAAAATAAAAGGATCTTAAAGGTGTATCTTTTTTATAAAAGATTTGAATTGTAAATAATTTTGGAAGCTATGAATAAATCTTTGTGAAAGATTGGTGAACTTTGTAAAGTGAATCTTTTTGTTTAAAGATTTGAAAATGGTAATTTGTTTAAACCATTTGAAGAATGGTTTTGGACTTTAAGTGGTGACTTAACTAAGATCCCATATACATATCAAAATGTTTTTAAATATTGCGCTCATTATTCGGTTTAATCGGGAGAGGACTTTGTGTCATATAACCCATTCCGAATAATGATACGATGTAAATGGATAGCATTTGAAGAGCGGTGGTGAAGATCGGGTATTTTCGATAAAAAAAGGATTACCCGTCGAATGTCTCTGCACTGAGTCGCGTCGGTATAGAGATCTCCATATGTGATGGGCGGTCCGATCGGGATTGGGAATACCCCGATTGCAAGGTCTTCTTCGGAAGTGCTTTCGGTTCTATTCGAACCCGGAACAGATTTGTATAGATATATGTCTGACATTACACTTTGAGATGTAAAGCTGGTTTCTACCAAATACATTTCTGTTTGATGGCGGAGATTCTCTTATCTTAACACCCTTCTCTGAGACGTACGAGCTCAAAGATTATATAGCTGATGTTTACTAGTGATACATTCCCAATTTGGTAAGGTGGCATACAAAATGCTGTTGATCATATGTTGATCAAACATTGGCTTTTTTGTAATGCGTAGCTTTACGGACGAGACTGCATCAGAACCTCACAACCCGGAATGGTCAAAACAGGAAAGATGCGGCAAGGTTATTTGGGGGTAGCGCCCCCTGAGGGTATGTCCATTTCCTTCCGGATAGAAGTGGTATCATAGTATGGATCCCAGATACTTAACTTATGTTGTTGCTGCAAACTTATTACTTTGTGGTTGTTGGTGTCGAGGCCTCCGATAAAGGTCGATTATGACTGGGATGGCATACTCGTGTTAGTTGTTACCTAGTTACAGAGGTCACTTGCCTTGTGTTGGCAGAGATCCGGTTAGGTTCTCGGGGTGTCCCTCCAAAGGCGTACCCATGTGGCCTAGGAAGTTCCTTAGCCTGATCATTGTTGGAAATCCGATCACCAATACGCGCCCTTTACGATTGCAGTTGTATAACCTTCCATTCTTAAATGGTAACTATAGTAGGCATAGTATAATGGTACCTATGCTGGCTAAGATTAACATTATACTTTCGAAATGTTTTCCACTATGCACTAATAATAATGTCAAAAGAATTTTCGTGTATCAAGCATGTTTGACTATCATAAGGAGAAATCTCCTCCAATTGTGCGCTTGAATTGAGTGTGTGCGGGGAGGCCTTATGGTAGTTTCATTTTCCAAAAAGCATTGCGAATTTCTTTTAAATTCTTTTTATTGTTTTATTTCAAGATAAACTGTTTTTGTTTGCTCATACCAGTCCCATGACTGACCTTGCTTAATACAACGTGATAGGGGGTTCTCGCTCCGCGTTGGGTCGCGAAAGGGAGACTCTTACCCCTACATGTCCCTGGAGAGGGGTTAGTTAACCGGTTAGGTGAAGAAGTCGAAAGACTGGCCGTAAGAGCAAGTTCAGGGTACCATTGTATGCCACGGCAGAGAGTGGCCGCTGTTGATAATTGTAAAGTCTAGGCCATGACACTGGTATCAGAGCTGAAGCTTGAACTTTAGCTCAAGAGTATAACACATTAGGTAACTCATTAGAGATAGGGTTGTAGATGCCCTAGAATGAGTATATCCCTAAGATATCCGTCCAAATGCCTCAGTAAATTCTCTTACTATTCACTGATAGTGAGTACGAGTGCAAGAAGAGGATGAGGTGGGGGACATGGAAAGTACCACTACAAATGGTCAATACCTATAACATCGGAAACAACTTTCTCTATCAATCTCCTTTTATCATCATCCGATATCAATTCTTTGATGGCTTAATGACAGCTACAAGAAGAAGCTTTGGTGTGATGATGACCCTATGGATCATTATAGATAAGTTCCTATTTCGTATTCTAATCATCAGTTTCTTATGTGTTTTTCCGTTTTAACTTAAATAAATTTAAAATTTAAAATTGAAATTAATTCATTAACAAAATAGGAACCCAAATTAAATTATCCGTTTGTCTATTCTTTGGGATCCAGAAATATTTTATGAATGGTTAGTTATCCTTTCGAATTACCCAATACCCCAGTATATTTCGTATACCACATGACCAAAGTACTTCGTGAAATATTGAATGAGTTTGTTCTCATAATTATTGGTGATATTCTGATTTGGTGAGCTAAATGCAGAATGGATATTCAGTTTGATCAAGAAAACTGTTTCTCTATCTTTGTGTGTCCATCTTTTCTTTGTTGTCTCCTTGTCTGGTGAATTTCGAGGACGAAATTTTCTTAAGGGGAATTTGTAACATTCCTATTTTTAAATTAAATTTAAATTGATAATTAAAATAAATTTTGGATTAAATTGTAGATTAATTTGAATATTTGCCAAAATAAATAAGATAAGTATTTGTTTATATATGTATATATAAATGGATTGTAATTTGGATTTGATTTGAAATTCAAATATCAATATATTTTATAAATATATTTGATTTTATAACACTATATTTTAAATTAATAAAAATTAGTTATAGTGTACATATGTAATATAGTTTGAAAGTTATAAATAAAATGTGATATAAATAATTTCCGAAAGTTTCTTAAAACTAAATTCTATATTTTGTAATATACATATGTATGTTTATTTATTAAAGTATAATTTGTTTTAAAAATTCATTTTCTTAAGGTTTTATAAAATAAAATGCATTTGTTTAATAATAGAAATGGTATATATAAAAACTTTTGTTTTAACAAGGGTAAACAAAATATAATACATATGTTGTTATAAAAAATAAGTACTTAAGGATTGAAAGCATAATTTATAAATTAATTAAAACAAAGGGGCTAAACATTAATTTACTTGTTTTAAACAAGTGTAAGATAATTAATTCACGAAAGTAACAAGTGTAGCTTGATAATCACATGCAAATACAAGTGTCTTATTTTTAATTTCTTTCATTTAAAATTTATGAATAAAGAGAAAGGCAAGTTATGTGTATATATATATATCTCCCTACCTCTACACTTCACTTTCTTTGATATATTTCAATACTCAAAATCTAAAAATACAAAGCCAGTAAAACAAAAACAAACCTGAGAAATAAAAACAAACAATAACAAACTCAAATCAAAAGCAAGATCCACTTCCAGATTTCATAAATCAATGTAAAGGTCTAAGTTCTTCAACCTGGGTCAGCTCAAACTAAGTTAAGTAGCAGATCAAAGAAAGTTTAAACCAAATCAAATATCAGGCTCCATATCAAAGTATATTTCCAGATATTCAAAGATCACTTTCCAGTTAAAAAAAATTCAATTCAACATAATCAAAGCAAGAATTTTAATTTGGAATTAGACGACAACTCTTTCAATCTCAACCCTGGGCAGAGAATTACAACATATCAGTTTCAAAGTTCAAATTCAAAGTCCCAGATCAAAGCTCAAGTTTAAAATAATATTTCTAGGTTTTCAAAGCTTCTCTGTTCTTCTCTATCAACATGTCAGGTGAGCAAATTACCACTTAAAGTTGAATCTACTATGAACCTCTGATGATATATACTTGAAGTTATTATGAGATATAAGATGCATGCATGTCTGTGTGTGTATATCTATATAATGTTGAATGCATGCCTGTATATATGCATAGATTTGTTTATGTTTAGTAACAGGCTAACAAGGATACAAGAAAAAAATTTATATCTCAAATTCTAAAAATATTTAGCCAATGATTTTCAAACAAAATATAGTTGTATTTACCTGATTCAAAATTTAAAATCATTTGGAAGCATCAAATGCAAGTAACATTACTAGAAATCTGGAAATACAGTAAAAACTCAGAACCAAAAATTCGATTATCATATTTCCTCGATTTGATTGTATAATTTGAATCATATTTGAAAATGATGAATTTTGATAATGGAATAAAAAAAATTAGGTTGATATTGAATGTGAAATTTGTAATTGAACGAGAAACGTATCTTCGTCATTTCTAATGATCGACGCTATGATTGCCGTCGAGCTTGGGCCTGGAGGTAGGGTGAACAGTGGGAATCAATGGAAAAATGGTGATTGAATTTTAACGTCGCCGTGGCATTGCCACGTAGTCGAACTAGGGTTCGACGAGTTCTTTTTGTCAACTGAGTTTGTATGGTCATTATGACGTCATCGAGGGATTTTGGTCGATCGCACCCATGGGAAAAGAAGTATGGCATCGTGCTAAAGTGATGAACGAGGTGGCGACGACTCAGACGGTCGGAGTTGGCATGGCGGGGCAGTTTTTGGTGACTGGGTTGTTTCCAAGTTGGTAATTAGTAGCTCAACTTTGAACTATGGTGAACTGATGGTTTATGGGTGGTTATAGTGATCGGGGAGGTCATCGGGGATACATCAGAGGCCACGGTGATGGTCGAAGGTCGCTCAGGTGATCGTGCACGTGCACGTGGTATTGGTTGTGTCTGTTTATTCCAAAGTTTGGGGAAGAAGCGTAGTCCTCGGGTACGACTCGAAGTAACTAGCGTGATGACTCAGGGAAAAGAAGGTGGGGGAAGACTCGAAGCAAAGTTCGGGTAAAACAAGTGTTTGTCTTGGGTAGTAATTATGCAGGTTTAAAATTTTAAATTAAACAAGTTTTTGAAAGTTAAATAATCTCTTACTTAAATTATTTTATATAATGAAATTCTATTTTAGTTTGGGATGTATTAAAGGTTTAAAAATAAATTATTTAAGGTTCAAAATGTTTTTAAATTTAATATATAACCTTTTATTTTAAATAAACTTGATATTGTAATTAGGTAGACAAAGTGTCTTTAATCCTTAATTTAACTTAAACGTCTTAAGTGAATGTGTTAATAATGATTTATTTCAAAAGGTTATTAAATACGATCTTAAATGATTTTATATCAAGATAATTTCAAGTATTTATCTTAATTTAATAAAATTTAAAGGATGCAATTAAGTGATTAATTACTTTATGTAATTAAATTAAAGTTAATTACTTTTTGTAATTTAACTAAATCTATTTACCTTGTGTAAATAATTTAAGGCTAATTAATTTTTGTGATTAAAATTAAAGAATAATTAATTAATTTCTTAGTTAATGCTTAAGGGATAATTAATTACTTAAGGATAATTACTTAATAAGAATAATTAATGATAATTAATTAACGATTAGGGATTAATTTATCAAGTGATTAAAGAGTAATTAATTAAGGATAATTAATTAAATGGTAATTAATTAAGGAAAATAAAATAATTAAAGGTTAATTAATTTATTAATTAAGGTTGATTAATTTATAATTAAAGGATTAATTGATTTATTAATTAAGGCTAATTAATGAATGATTAAATGATAATTAAATAATTTAAGGTTAATTAATTAATGATTAAAGGTTAATTGATTTTACTTAATTAAAAAAAATTGTAATTAATTAATATTAATTAACCAGGATTAGTGATAAATCTGACTTAAATTAATCAGATGATTAATTGATCTTACTTATGGATGTTTGCATTGCATGGAATGTTTTGAATTGTTTGATATCCCTGATGTGTGATGCTTTGTGATATGAATTATTTTGATTTGAGCTGTGATGAATGTAATTTGTTTATTTGTGATTAAATTATATTATTTATCTATGAATCTGTGAATGAAGATAAGTGTTATGGGATTATATCGCTTATCGATATTGCTGTATTTGGATGTGATGATTGATGATGTGCACTATTATGCAAAACCCCTGGACTACACCATACACACACAAATATGGATTGCACGAGGGAATCGGTTAAGTCATAAATATTTGAATTTAATGTTATTCAAAATGGTTTTGAAAATTGAATTTTGAATCCAAAAATGGTTTGGAAATTGGAATTGGGTTAAATATGAAAAGTTTTTGGAAGGAGTTTGAAGATGAAAATTATTTTGAATAATTTGATAAAGTTTTAAAATTTAAATAGTTTGATTTGAATTCAAGGTTTTGAAGTCGTATACATATATATGTATGTTTATTTGGAAATTATGGTTTAAAATGGTTATACAAGTTATATAATGTATATATAGATTTTAAACCATTTTGAAGTGTATTAAATAATTTTTTTTGGGGGAATTTGGATTTAATTCAAATGTAACATGCCACTGATACGGCAGTTCGTTGATTTTCTAGTTTATACTTTCAAGGCTATATAAGCTAAAAGGTTATGTAGTTGATGGTTACTAGTGATATATTCCCAATTTGGTAATATGGCATAAGAAGTGCTGCTGATCAAGGCATGGCTTTTGTGTAAGGCATAACTTTATGGACGAGACTGCATCAGAACCTCACAACCCGGAATGGTCGAAATAGGAAAGATGCGGCAAGATTATTTAGGGGTAGCGCCCCCTGAGGGTATGTCCATTTCCTTCTGGATGGAAGTGGTATCATGATATGGAGCCCAGATACTTAACTTATGTGGTTTCTGCAATCTTATTGCTTTGTGGTTGTTGGTGTCGAGGCCTCGGATTAAGTTCAGTTACGACCATGGGGTGGCATACTCGTGTCAGTAATTACCTAGTTACAGAGGTAATCCGGCCTTGTGTTGGCAGAGATCCGGTTAGGTTCTCGGGGAGTCCCTCCAGAGGCGTACCCATGTGGCCCAGGAAGTTCCTTAGCCTGACCATTGTTGGAAATCCAATCACCAATACGCGCCCTATACGACTGCAGTTGTATAACCTACCATTCTTAAATGGTATTTATAGTAGGCATAGTATAATGGTACTTATGCTGGCTAAGATTAATATTATACTTTCGAAATGTTTTCCACTATGCACAAAAGGATTTTCGCGTATCAAGCATGTTTGACTATCATAAGGAGAAATCTCCTCCAATTGTGCGCTTGCATTGTGTGTGTGCGGGGAAGCCTTGTAGTAGTTTCATTTTCCAAAAAGCATTGCGAATTTCTTTTGAATTCTTTTTATTGTTTTATTTCAAGATAAACTGTTTTTGTTTGCTCACACCAGTCCCATGACTGACCTGGAGTTTATTGTTCCCTTTGTAAACTCTGGATGCCAACAATTTTCCATACGTGTAGCTTAGGATTAGATTTTCAGATAATCAGTAGTAGATGTAGATTCGGTAATCTTCAGTCTTTGCAATCTTCTTTAGCCTTTGTATTTGGCAATCGCAATTATTTCACTTCAACATAGTTACCTAGTTTGCTTCATTACAATGTGATGGTGGTTCGAGTTTTCGATTTGGAGGTTGGAGTCTTTGGAGCTTTGGCATTAGAGACGGAGTTGTTGGGATTTCTATCCTTTTCCCTTTTGAAGGCATATGTTAGTGTTCCTCTTTTGGAGTTGTATCTTTCCGCTGCTGTGTTTTCCGCTATTATGTATCTCTGATACTGATAGTCATTTGTGTTAAATATTGTATCGAATGTTGTATATCAATGATATATTGTTTTTCTTCCGCTGTGTTGTTGTACTTAATGTGTTATGAGCTCTGGCAATTCGGATTTCGATGTTCGAATCTGCGGCGTTCGAATCTGCGGCATTCGAATACAAGTGATGTATGGGTGCTGATTTTCGAGCGCTAAAATTGGATCGTCGCATCAACCATCAAATAATAGTAACATAAAAGGCCAAAAAAAATTATTTGCAAGAATCAACCAAGAAAATATACCTTAATTATATGCAAGAGTTTAGGCTTAATTAATTTGCTCTAATGGATCATTATTTCCGTACTAGACTGAAACTTAGCACACACCGCTTTCATACTGCTCAAAAAAGCTATATATATATATATATATATGATACAACATTGAATGATTTGGCTACACTTATTTACTCAGAAATCATATAACTTAAAATACTGGTACATCAAATGATAACAGCAGAACAAAATGTGTAATTTGGTGGGAAATATAGAATTTTAGTGCAAGATTAATTGAGTAGAGGGTCAAAACATCTAGGGGAAATGGAATAATGATTCAGCTGTAGCAACACTTTGAAAAATATAGTTATGAACATTTAGTCGAAGATAAAATTAAATGAAATTGTTTGCAATTATTTTACATTTTTATTGGCATCTCTATAGTTTATATTATGTTGGATATGATGGCTGTTTGAAAATGATTAGATGTGTCAACTATTTGAGTGTACTTTTGTTAACTATTTAGCATGCAATAGACAATACTATTTTTTCTTTTCCACATAATGTATGAATGAGGGTTATATGTATGCCTGTACTTATTTTTGTTATTCTCATACATAGCTAGTATAGTGAATGATAGGAATAAAATTTCAAGACAGAACATTCTAAAACTTTTCATGCATGGCCACTATTTATGTTTTACATGTTCACCTTACCATATTGACCAAGGAAAATATAATTTCTATATTCTATTCTCAGCTTGAAATTAGGTATGGTTATAATTATTTTTCTGGTCTAAATGTATACTTGAGTGAAGGTTCATACTGAAGTATTGAATTTGATATTATTTTTCTTTTACTTACTGGAACAATTATATGTTAATATCTGACAGCCTAGGAGTATCCAAAATCTTTTAGACTTTATGGCATTAACAAACTTTCCTTGGAATTTTTGGTATGGCTTTTTGACTCTTGGGTGCATCTCGTCGTTCATTATAAATCATATTTGCCATGATGTGTTGTGATATGTTTTCACCTAAAACTTATGATGTTTTGTATGGAGATAGAAAAGTTTCAAATTCTTTCTTTCACATGTTTGTTTTATAAAGCTTTAAATAACTTGAGAACGGGCTACTTAATGTACCGCTGTAAGAAAAGCATACATTTTATTTCCCTGAAATTGAAATTAAGACTGTGACATTTTAATTTTTATCTTTAAGGTCACGTCATTTTGCCAAGCCTTGAAAATTTTAAATACGTTTATCTTAGAAGAGTATAGCATTATACATGCCATTTTGATTTTGTTAGGCCATGAGAAGAAAATAACATCGATTGCTATTTCAGAAATGCATAGTTTTAATTTTTTTTCTCTGTTGTTTGCTTTAGATTAAGTTAGATACTACTGTTCCTTTCAATTTCCAACTGATGGAGATGGTACTCTTTTGATTTCATTTAAAGAATTTAAAGGATCAAGAGTGTGGATTTTGAACGAAACATAGAGATTTCATTTTTTTCCTTTTCAAAATGCGAAATTATGATTTGAAGAACAAAGAAAATTCACAATTACCGCAAATAATGGTTAGAAATACATCTATATACTAGATACTAGCACGAAGTCTAAGAATCTAAAATCACATTAATGGTACAAATGATAACTGATAATACAATGCACATTGAATTATATACTGATCAAACACAAATGGTACAAGTTTATAGCGTAACTGACCTTGCGATTAATAATAGCGAAAAAAGAGTTTAAAGAAAAGTTTCAAGTTCATTCTTTCACATGTTTGTTTTATAAAGCTTAAAATAACTTGAGAACTAGCTACTTAATGTTTTCATCTTTTAATCCTAATAAAGTATGCAATATAAAGAACTTTTCCTTTGCAGGTGGATAGATATATTTGATGGAAAAAAATAGCAACCTACCGCAGCAAGTTATGGATTCGAAGTTACTTTTGATGCCATAACTACATTTTGGTTTGTATGCTTGTATGTATTACTACTTTTGGTCACTTGTTGTTGCTTGTTCTACATTGAAATATTATGAACTTATTATCTATTTTGATGTAAGAATATTGCGTATGTTTATTACAAAATGTTTCATGTTAATTGTAAGATGTGTGATTAATATAATATGTCAATTATAAAATGCGTGATTAATATAATATGTTTGTTATGAAATATATGTGTTTATGTAAGCTGTGTTATACATAAATTGTGGCTACATATAGAATTGGAACTTGCTATATATTGGTTAGGAACTGAAAAAAATGCGAAGCATTTATAAAATGCTATGAAAATATTTAACACCATTTATAAATTGCTAAGAAAAAGGTTAAACGGCATTTTCAAAATGCTATAGAAAGTTTTAACAACATTTTCAAAACGCTATAAAAACGCTATAAAATAGAATGCTGGCGTTCTAGAACACAATGTATAAACATCATAGCAACAAAAGAAACGCTGTAAAAAGATATCACAGCAATGCCGCTATTGAATATATTTCTATGCGAAGACGAATGTAGAAAAAAGAAAATTTTCTCATCAATGAAAATGCTATAAAACATATTAAAAACACCAAAAAAAGGCTATAGATACATGGATTCTTCAACGTTTTCTGCCTTACTATTGTATATGTCTGACCTATAATGGCATGTTAATATACAACATAGTTAAAAACGCTATTAAAGGTTTTTATTACGGTTTTGAAAATGCTTTGATGGGCACATTTTGTTGTAGTGATTGTGAGTATGTTCAAATGTCTTCGATCATAGTAAATATTTGAATTTTTTTCTAAAAGATTGTGCTTGCTACTCATTATACCTGGGGTTTTGTAGTAATATATGGAAGGAAGAAAGGGATGTCAAATTTATTGTAAGATTGTTTATCACGTAAGGTTAAAGGGCTATTTTTAATTAGAAATTTTTTTCTTTCTTTAGTAATGTTTTCTATTCAAAAATTCAAAAAAGATACTTTTTAATCTATTTTACGTTGCCATTTAGTGACGAGCTCAACTAGTAAGCCTTTATCAATCAAACTTCTTATTCCCAACAAATGCAACTTTAATGAATTTTCATCCACTTTCATATTTGATGAACCATTTTAGCGCTATACTGTATTAAAGAAGATTGTGAGTAGATTCTCCTCGTTGTGTACATACAGTAGTATCAAATGTTTATTAGGTTTATGTAGATATTGAATATATCTTTAATTAATTTTTTAAATGTTGTTATAAGATATCGATTATATAAATATATTTAAACATACATACATTCCTATATACACATAAATATATGTAACAATACATTTTAAGCATTCTATATAGAGGAATATATTTCGCTCAAATATAAATTTAAAATCTACAATTAAAGTAATTCCCAAATGAACATATCTTTAAACAAACAACATTTATAGAAATGGAGCATTTTTGCTCCCTTTCCAATATTACATTAGTCTTAAATCTCTGCCACAAAAACAATATTTGTTAGGTCCATCAATTTTTTATTCATCTAATTGTAATTGAAAATGAATTTAATTTTGATTTTATGAATTTCTACGTTCATTTTCAAGCTTTTAATGTATAAGTTTGAAAATACTGCATTTGCAATGCAACTAATTATAGTGAAAAACAATTATATTATAATTATTCATAGTTGTGATGCAATTATTTGATGTTGTAGTGAAATTATTTACATCACCTATAAATTTTGTTCTACAACAACATATAATTGAGGAAATATGTATATAAGACATGGATAACAAATATATATTGTTGCTTTTAATTGCAACCATCTGAAATGTAAAAACTGGTGCATTATGTTTTTTGAATTAGAGCTGTTTGTTATTTAAAATTTGCATTACAAAATATTTGTGTTGTAAGTAATTGCAATCTCACCTTAGCTCCATCACTGTATGCACTTCACTATAATTACCGCCCAGTCACTACTCCTTTATACAATAGACTAACTTTGCAATAAATAAGAAACCATAAATATCAACATCACATCTTTCAATCACTTCTACTATATCGTTGATTGAACTTGTATTTTGATCACTAACGGTGAGCTTTTAGGCAAAATTTGACACTAGTCGACATCTATCACCAAATCGGGCCCATCAAATTTAAAAGTGACATCTCAGTTATCATTTTTGATTCTTCGATTTTTATAGTTATAATGGCTTGTAAGTAGAAATTGACGAGATGTTAAAATTTTCTTTCGTATAAACAAGGATGTCTAGCTTATTTCCATTGAAGAATCCTGATCAACGATGATTTAGTAAAACATTAATATGTACTTCAAACATGTTTGAATGTAGAAGGAAAATAGTAACAATGCTTCACTCAATTTGTCAAATAAGCTTATATGTAATAGATATTAAAGAGTTGTGATGTTATAACCATAGCATGAGCCTAAAAGACTCGAATTAAAAACCATTTTTTATTTACGAAATTAGAAAAAACAGCTTAGGTGTCTCCTTAAAAGTAAAAGATAAAAGTAAACATGTACAAAATAATAATTTCTTCTTCCTTTTAAAATCCTTAGGGAGCCAAGTTTTATTTGTAAGCTTTATGTTTGTATATTCTTATTAATATCGAGAAAATAAACAAATTTCGATTTCTCCATACATGAAAACAAATATTAGGTACAATTATGGATGAAATGGTGATTATTCATAACGAGTTCAAGAATTAGGAGTAGATTCGGTTTGGTTTCAAAAATTTATATTCAAAAACATTTCCATACTGACCTACAAAGTAAAAGAAAAATCATTCCATTACCAACCAGAGAAATTGGAAAACCACTTCTATTTTTGGTAGTACTGGTTGGTAGAAGTTAGTAACAAGCTTTTACCGTTCATATCAGTTTGTTTTATAGTATTTCATATTATAAGAGTAAATATTAGAAGTTGTTATTTTTCATTGTACAATTATTTATTAACTCATTTATGTGTAATCAAGCACATAAGAGAACATTGTAGAAGAAACTAAAATAGTGTATAGAAGCATATTTTTTTCAAATACATGACAAGAATTTCATTCAATCAATATCATAATAAAATTTTGTTGTATTTTCCATTAAACAATTATACATGAGATTGTAGATGCTACATAATAATTATTTTAGTGAAATATAAGAATATATATTGGTTGCTATATGTGGTATGTGTAGTAGTTATTATTATTAGCAGTTTATTACCATTACAGTATTACATATTTTTATGTTGTTCAACAAAACATATAATCAAAATCGGTTATCATTTTTTTGGCACCATGTTACTTGGTAGCACGGTTTGTAATGATTGATAAGTAGTAATATTGTAAAACCTCTATATGTAAAAATAACACATGATGCACATTGATTGCTATGAATATTCAACAAATATAGGTTTGCTAAATGTGTAAACGCAACAATAAGTGGTACAAATAACACAAAATCCATGCATGAACTCTTAGATGGAAGTAGAAATGTTATAAATTGGAGATCAAACATTCAAATCCACTTGTTGAAAATTAACACAACTTCAACAATTACAGTGGAATGTTACAGATAGATACGTATTTACGTATGTGTGCATAAATCATTATGTAGATTTAAATAATTACCTTCTAACTTTGCATACTGTATTGATTATGTCTAGTCCGATTGAAAATCATCATACAAATTATATGTGTTGTTACAAACAATTTTGACAATAATCTAGTCTAAAAAAAATTCAAAAGTAAAATTTGCAGGTTTATTTCTTTGAAAAATTTCATTTTATCTATAGAAATCGTAGGATAATAATTACTAAACATAGATAATTGAATTAAGACTTAAAAGATCCTTTTATAAAATTCACTTTTTGTTATTTAAATGTACTCTAAGATAAATTGTATAAAAGTAAACTTTAACTTCTACATTCGTAAATTTGAAAAAGTATAAAAATATCTTGAACATATTTATTGGCACAAAGTAAAAATCATTTTAATACGAGTTAGCATTAATTATTTTTCTAAAATTATGGTATAATAATTATGATATTTGAGGTAGATTCAAATACTTTCAAGTTTATTGTTACAAAATTTTGGCAACCAAATGAAATATATTAAATTTAGTCTATAAATGATGTATAAATGTACCAAATAATTTTAAATTTTTATTTTCAAAAATAAAACTTAGGTCACATAATATTAAAATTATATTTCAAAAAAAATCTATGACGATCAACCAAAAAAAAGTATTTTTCACAAGAACTAATATATTCATGAACTTATATAGTGAAATAAGTTGAGTATTAAGGATGTTTTTGTAAAACTAAACTGTAAAAATTAAGATAGAAAAAGGTTTTTTACTGATATTATAATTATATAGAAACTTATTGAAAGTACATAAAAAAATTATGTCACAATTGGGATTCAAACTCATAAACTTATAAAACTAAAAGGTTACTTTTATTAAGACAAAATCTAAGTGCATGATCTCATAAAACAATAGAGATACTTATTTAAATCAAGATTCGAATTCCTAACCTCGTATATATAAGCGTTAGGGTAGAGTATCTATGTGATTTGAAATTGACATCAAATGTATTATGGAAAGGTTTATTAAACGTTGAAATATATTGCATAAAAGTTACAACTATTATTGAAGATTTATTAATAATATGACCTATTTTTTGATATATTTATATAGGGATAGTTGATAAGGGTATACTTAAAAAAAGACGATGGAAAGTAAAAGAGATCCACTATAGAATTCATGAGTGCAGACCAACTTCTACAACATATTCAACAAACTTTGAGACATATTGATTAAGAAGTGAGTGCTTCGTATCAATCTATGCAAGATATGTAGCGAATAATATCTGTAATGGATGGAGAGCAAGACTCAAAAAAATTAGAGTTAGAAGAGAAACCTTTAAAAAGATTAAAGAAGGCAATGTTTGAAGATATATAATTAGCAGAATTGTGTTCTATTTGCATGGAGGATTTCAAGGCATGTGTGCAGAATTAGTTATAACTACATATTCTCATAAGTTTCATGATTCATGTTTAATTAAGTGGTTACCTTTAAAGAGAATGTGTCCTAATTGTTGGTCTCAAATTTAATTAGTTATCCATTATTCAGTGAATTAAATTTAGTTTGGTGTGCCTAATTATTTTTGAGCTTGGATAACAAAATAAATATATGTTTTCTCTTATTACTGTATAGTAATATTTTATCGAATTGTGGATTAAATAATTTTTTTGATAAAAAAATTTCTTTTTGAATTTTATATAAATTTGGAAAAAAAATTGTTCATATCAAATCCAAAATGAAACTAGAATGAAATACATGAATGGAGAAACTTTTCTGCTCTTGAAGGATTACAGTCCTTCTAAAACATGTTTGTATGTTCAATGTTTGAAGGATGATGAAACTTTATATGTTTTTTATTCTTAGCAACTTATAGTGTTTTCACAAAAGTATAAATTGCCTATATATTTTAGAATTATAAAAGTTATATTTAAATTTTAAACATGTGTATAATGTTTTCACAATACTCCATTTTGATATTGGTAAAAAAACATCTTCTTCTTCTTCCACAACTAAAGGCAGTACTTTATTTTTGGATTTGTGCCATGTAACTCTATTACTCTTTTCACAAGCTAATCCAGTTAGAGTAATTCTTAAAATTTGCATTCTGAACCGACGTTGTCATCATATTTACAAAATATTCTCCATATGGGCAGTTGTTTTGTTTGCTTCTTTGGTTATGTGCAAGAACCATTCACCTACATGAATGCATTCTTTGAAACAATTTTGAAAATATGGTGCAAACAACCTACATATACTGCCAATTTTATATGCATGCAAATTTTCAAAAACCAAATCCCTGTCTTAGCACAACAATTTCGACATTTTCAAATAGAAGTATAGTTCAATTAATTTTCATCCAATCTCTACCATCCAATACTTAACACATTGTTTTTTGCATCCAAAATTTTGAAATCTAGTTTTCCTAAATCAATACGCCTGTCGAAAAATGAATTTAGATGGATAATTTTATATTCCCACTCTTTTTTCGTGTAGCAATTCTACTGTATGCTTGAACTTTCTCTTTTTTTCCTCAAATCTTTTCCATCTTTTCCAAGTACAATGCGCGCAAGGGGGTTTATTTTTAAATTTTAAACAGAATTAATTTTAAAAAGTGGGTTTGCTTGTTGTCGATAAAGTATGGAAACAGAAATTTCAAAGCAAAACAGCTTTTCTCCTTGTCCCTATCTATATTCTTTATACTATCATACTTACTTAATAGTAAAGTTCATATTTATTAACACAACGGTCTTCCCTACAGTAAGAATATGGCATTTTAAAATCTTTTCTCATTTTCCATTCCAAATCTTTTTTATTTTCAATTATATTTGTAAAATAGTTTGCATTTATTTTACATGATTTTTCCAAAGCATTTGTCTTTACACCTTTAAAACAAATTAAGCGACATCTATATGTAATTGGAATTCAGTCGATGAGTTAACACATATGATTGGCCATATCAAATTAAACATTGAAAATCTTTTCTTTTAGTCCAAAAAAATAATTAACACATAAGCATTTTTTTTTATTTTATAGACTTCCAGCCTTTTTATTTTATAAACTTCCAGCCTTACTTTACATTTATCGTTAGTTAAGTATTCTTATGAGATTTCCTTGTTTGAACTATTTTCCAATATACACATGTGTGTGTGTGTGTATAAATAACGGTCAATGCTCATCCAAAATATCAACACAGTAATGAAATAGGAACATATCTTATATTGCATCTTACACTATTTTTAATACTCATGAGCAAACATATTAGTTACAATCCAAATAACCTAAAAGAAACAATTGCTGGAAGCTTCCCTTCAACATCAACCGGTAGTGATATTATGGCCCTATCATTTCTTACTCAACTAAAATAGACACTTTTGGCATGTCATTTAACTATATCCCATGTTTCCTAACTTGCCTTTTTGGCTTCTAATAAACAATGTTCATCTATTACTTTAATTATTATAACAATTATATTGCTATATTTCTTTAATCAAAATCTCTTGATAATATTCTCAAATTTTGATATTTATTTTCTTTATCTTTTATCTTTCATGTGAGTATACTCTATAACTCACAAATGTGTACTTTGATATCATTCTTTATTCCTTTGCCAATTCTTCTTATGACTTTCACACGTGTCAAATAAAACATCCCTACTTCATGCCAATATTCATTATATTCAATGAGGATTCGTTGTTGCTACTCTATGAGCAATTGTAACTATTCTTTTCATTACTGTAACTTTTACCTCGTCCTACCAAGACAGTCGTACTTATCAACTCTATGTTGAATATGCGCTTATATGATTTTTTGTTTGATGATAATAAACATATATACATTCGTTTAAATGTATTTGATAATATACTATTTATTTTCACAGATTAAATAAATATTTGCTGAATAAAATAAATAACACAGAATTTGAATTCAAACGAATATTTTATTCAAATAAATATTTATTACAATTTTGAATAGTATACAAATTCAAGCTCTCACTATTCACTATACAACTTTGATACAATTTCAATTACATCACTATTTTACATCAGCACCTCACTACATATCACTCACACTCGTATTTATCTTCAACTGCATTCAAGTTTGAATCCAGCATCTGAGCAATCTGCAAAAATATACACTAACGCAGTAAAATTGAAAAAGAAATATTTTTGCAATTCAAAAATAAAAGATGATTTTGAAAATATTATTTGCCTCAGTTATTTGGGTTGTTCGTCATAATTTAAATTTGAATTCATCATACACGAACAACTTGTGACATACACAGTATATTACTGTATATGCCACAAGGCCGTGCACACCGATATATACACTTGATTGATTTACAGGGACAGGTGAGCACAGGTCAAACCCAAATAAAAAGCCGGGTTCAACTCACGTGCAATAATATAAATGTCACAATTCTCAGCACAAGGTCAAACCCGAGTTGTGAAACTGGATTCAACACAGGTGCAAACTCAAAAATCAATTTACAATGGCCAGACCAACCAGCAAAGGTGCAATCCAAATATGCAGTGCATACAAGTAACCCAAGTAATACAAGAACAGTGCATAGAACAATGTGCACAGATACAAGTTCAAGTGCTCAGTGCACACCAGGTTACAACATGGCGAAGACTACAATGCAATGCAAACAGAAGTGCACTAGAACAATGCACATGCAAAGACACAAAGACCAGCTGCAAAATGAATACATATGCAACAGCAAGTCTGAAATGCAACAGTGAAGAATATGGAGCTACAGGAAGGGAATCATCAAGTCAGGCATGAAGAAAACACAGTGAAGAGACCAAGTGCATGACTAAATTAACAAATGCAAACTCAGTAAACATATATGCACATGAACAACATGACATGAACAATGCAAAACAACGACACAGTGGCAACATGCTCGAAGACTACACAAATGACCAAGTACAGGTGAAGTAAATCATGTCAAAGAAAATGCATGAAAGCTACAAACTGCAACATGCTTGAAGATGGTTACCAACACAAGACTGCAACCAAAAGGTCAGAGATACACAAGTTTACATGTGTGCCAATACCAAATGCATGTAACCAAGACAGTACAACATTACAAGAGAACCAAGCAACAATATGCACAGGTGAATCAAGTGAATCATAATGAAGCAGTGCAACATCTTCCATCAACACACTCAAGTGACTCAACAATGCAACAAGGTGATATGCAAACAACATAACAGTATGCAAGCTCGAGCACAAGAACATGACAGCAAACAGAAGTGCATAGCAACAGTAAGGCAATGCACAAATACAGGTGAATCAAGTGACCAACATACTACAGTGACATCAAAACATGGCAGTAGGGATGTAATTGCTGTGAACAACAAGAGGGATACAAGCATCAAGCTGCAGTTTTCAAAACGTGTAACCAAGTCAAAGCAAGTGATAACCAAACATCTCAAATTCAAGGCATCGAGTCAGGTCAGAGAAATTCACGGAGCCAGGATTGAACATAAATTCAAAGCCGTCAATTTTAAACCAAGTCAACCAAGAAATAATAAGAATAATTCGCATATGAATTAGTCAAGGTAAATCGCAATCATCCAAGCGTAAACGATCGGCAGAGATAAAATCAAATATATTTTGTGCGAACGAAAATCTAGGGTTACAAACCCTATATAAGAAAATCACCATCGGCAATCTTCGGTATCGAGTTCAAGAATCAACCAGCAAAGCAAAAAGAAGAAAATACATACCGAAGCAATCGAAGCAATCGAACTCGATCAAGCAAGGAGGAGAAGCCGCAAACAAATTGAAGCAAATCAGAATCAGTAATTGCAAACAACCAACAAAGGCAGCAACTTAAAACCCTAATTTAAGAGCACGGCATCAAGAACGAAAGCCCCAATTTTGCAAAGGAACGGTCGCCATTATACTCGAGCAAAGAAAAAGAACCGGGCCGATAAAATAAAAGGGAGACATATTAGTGGGCCGTTTAGGCTTTGTTTTTAATAGGGTTATTTGCTTTTTATGTTTTGTGTTTCTTTTAATTTTTAAAATTCTCTTTTAAACCGTTGTAATTTTCTAGTCGTGTGACTAGGGTACAAACTACGGTGTGTAGTTTGGGAATTCGCAACTCGGTAGTTGAGTTGTGGTCAGGGTTTTGAGCGTAGAGTTAGATTAGTCAATAGCGGGTATAGCGAGTTTACGTGTGTAAGCGAGGGACTATCTAATTTCTAGTAGAAACCTTGGGGGCAGCACGTAGGCAGGGTTTTGCCGAAGCTGGGTAAATTCTGTGTTGTTCTGTTCTGTTATTTATATTCTGCTATATCTGTGCTGCTATTCTGTGATCTGAATTGAAATTAATTTATAAGCTTCCGCGAATTAATTTTTATAATTTACACTATCACCCTATTCACCCCCCCCCTCTAGGGTGAAATCGATCCTACACTCTATACCAAAGTTGGTTTGGTTTTTCTTGTTATAAAATCATTAAACTTCATAGTTATAAATTACTTAACTCAAAATTTTCATCTTTGAAAATATGAATTTGGAAATGTTTTATTCGAAAACTGCTTGGTATCTAAGAGTAGCCACAAAAAACTCCTCATTTTAACTTACTTTAACTGTAGGCGTCATAACTTGTAAAACTATATTTTAGAATTTATGAATTAGGTTTATTTATTGGGTTGAAAAGTCAAATTAGGAATATAATTTTAAAAAATACTTTCCTTTAAACAACACATTCTTTCCTTTTTCTAAATAGTACGAGTCAAGTTTTTTTTGCATAAATAGTCATCAAATAAATTTTCCCTTTAAGGTCTTTTTACAATAAAGATTTACTTCACAAAAAGTTTGAATTTTAACTCAAATCATTTATTACGTTTTACAATCAAAAACTTAATTGTTACATCCAACCATTTTCAAAAACATCTTTTATAACTTGTAAACAATGAAGACTGGAGTAGATAAGGACAACTTTCATTCTTGAATTTTCCAATTACTCGTGCTATTTCAACTTTCAAATTAGCGAAGACTTTAATAGCATATGGGGGGATCTTTAAAAAGATATTTGCAATTGCTGCACATATTTATGGAAACTATCCACTTTTTCCTTGCTTTGCATTTAATTTCATATATTGTTTCTAATTAGATTACTAATATTATTTTAATATAAATTTCTAATGTTGTTTCTATTTAAATTTTCTAATGTTGCTGCTATTAAAATTTATTCTACCTAAATTGCTCTTGTTTAAATGACTTCTCCTTGTAATGCACGTTTCTCTTTGATTGTTTTCTTCATAGGATAATTGCATTGCATTCGCTTTAGCCACTGGGCTTCTCTTTATTTGCATTAAACTATTTACTTTTTGTGTACAAATCTATTTTAGCTATACTTGTTTATATTTTTCATCCCGAAGTAAGTGAAATAGAGAGACTCGGATTATCGGGATTCTTACCCTTCCACTGTATTTTACACTATTTAAATCTAGTACCACTTCCAATTGTCCACCCCATAAAAAAAATTAAAACTTCAAATTTACAAAAAAGGGAAAAATCATCAAGAAAAACATTCACTCTATTTCCATTTATTTCAAAATTGAAAAGGTACCTATATCGAAAACCCGTTAATTGAAAATATTTAGTCAAGCTAATTTTGATTTCAACTAGAAATCTCTAGATAACTCTTTCAATTAAAGTTTCTAAATTTTCTTATTTTCAAGAATTCATTTTTAAATATTATTTTGTGTGCAAAAATATTTATTTACTTACTTCTCAAAATTAATTAAACTTTTAGCAATAGGATCGTTTATCTTTAAATAAATTCTTTGAAAGCCATTTCAAATACTTGAGAAATTTTTTAAAATTTATTGAACTCTTTCACAAGGGGCTAGACTAAGAATTAATTTATATTTGTCCTTTCTTTTGAACTTTTTTCTTTTCTAATTATTCTTAACTCATCTTCATTGAGAGCATATAAAACATCCAACTGTCATCTTGTCATGGTTAATGCATACCTTCCAGAGCGAACTTACTCATTCCTATTTATATCTTACTTTCGAATATCCACAACATATAATTTCTCAATTCCTATCTCTCAGCAATCCAGCAAAATCCTCAATTATAGAGTAGTCTAGATCCAGCAAAGGGACTCATGTACTATCCATCTTCAGGAACCCTTTTATGCATCATGCTCGTGCTCTTTTTATCTTAACGCCTTATAGTATGGCCTGCAAATGTAATCACCGCCTTTTCGGACGGTTTAAATCGACAATAAACCACACATGTCAAATCAATTCATTCAAAAGGGAGGATTGTTATAAGGTAAATAAGAAAAAGAATAAAAAAGAATGAAAACAAAACACAGAATCTCACAACAAAATAACAAAATATAATAATCAAATTAACAGTTAATGAAGCTGTTTTACAAATAACATTTGATTACACTTTACAATACAATCAGAGTATACATATAATAGGAATAAAGAAATAATGCAGCGGAACAACATGATATGGTGGGATAAATGGAATAAATAGATAACATACAAATCTCCATCTTCGTCCTCTAAAAATGCAGTCTTCAACACTGAAATGCTTAGGCTGACCCAAATGTAATGAAAAGACGAAACACTCGAGTCAGAACTAAAAGATCTTATATAAGTTAAATCAACAATAATAAATATGATAGCAACGGCTTCGAAGATGTTTACAGGATTTCACATCTCCTATCCAATGTCTAACATGCGTGTAATAACTTAAGAGATGAGGGATTCCATCTCCTAAGAATCCATTAAATTATCTACATACATAGTACAGTACGCTATTATAATATGTTTACAGTAAAGTAAAGTATTAAAATAACATTAAGGCATTACCCATATTCCCCTTAACAGATTTTATATAAATGTCGTAGTCTATATAGTACAGTAATTCCTCCGTAAGCAGGTGGGTTATAGGAAGGCACTCCATAGTGTACGACACAAACCAAACTCGTAGTGGGCTCGATAAGGCATATGACAAGCTATGAGAGGCAATGCCAGGGTAGGATTCTATAGTTTGCAAAACCGGGCTGGTGTTAACACATAGAAGATACTATCGCCCACCTCGGAACACATTCCCATACTCAAATCGAGGGTGTCCACCAAATAAATCACAAAGTAATAAATATGGAATCGAAGAAGCATGTCCAATCAGAGGTGCGACCTCACTTGGTCTAGGTATAGCTTCTGTTTTAGTCATATCAAGCTGACCTGAGGGGGTCAGGGCTCCATTCATACCTCATACAATAGCGTTCGTCAAACCATACTACTTTGTTTAGAATTCTCCACCACGTGCATAGTTGTTAAAGTGGTTTTCGGTATTGGCATGGAGTATGACAATATCTGATCCCGGCCTATTTAACAACCAATCACTTATTTCACACTGTTAGGTTGTTTTACAGTTCCAAAGCCGATTCATAATTGATATCAAAATATTATATTCACTTCAAAATCATATTCCTAATTTCAAACCATCATATTTACTCAAAATATGCCCTTTCACCAGAAATATCATTTCAAATTCCACCATAGGTTATAACATCATTTAACCATATTTGCTTTTGAATCAAGGATTTAAATATAAACAATTCAACCTTGCACAATTTGAAATTTAGAAAATAGTTATGGATAGTCATAAATAGTTTAAATAGTTTAAATTAGTTTAAAATATTTCAATAGTTCAAAATAATCTTAAAATAGTTTTTAAAATAGTTTAATATAGTTTAAGATAGATTTAATGGTTTAAAATAGCTTAAAATTTTTTTTAATAGTTTTAATATAGTTTAAAATAGTTTTATTCATTTAAAATAGTTTTATTATAGTTTAAAATAGTCTAAGATGGATTTAATAGTTTAAATATAAAATGGTTTGATTATTGGAAATGGTTTATGTAGTAAATAAATCTAAATAATCAAAAATTTAAAATAATAGAATTTTAAACAGTTTATATTAAAATAATTTATTTGAAAATAGTATCAAATCAAACTATTTCTTTCATTTCAACAAATCTGGACCATATCCAGTTTCAAATCAATAAAACTCAATTTAAATCTTTCAATTCAAATTTTCATTTAAACCATTTCAATTTATATCGATTTAAATTCATGTTTGTACTACAAATTTAAAGCACCTCAAATTCGATACATTTCAAAGTTGAAATATTCAAACGTTTACAATAATTTAATTTTGATAAATTTTATTATATTTCAAAATTAAACTTTAAAATTTCAATTTAAATTCTTTAAACAATTCATTTAAACAAATTTCAATTTCAACATTTTAAAGCTTAGATTTTGAAAATAATTCAGTTTATATAAATCAAATTTTATTTCATAATATCATTTAACTGGATTCAAAATTAAGGATTTAAAATCATTTAATTTAACCAATCCGGTGTTCATATATAATTTTCTACCCTATGATCAAGTGATTCAGATATATATATATATATATATATATATATATATATATATCATTTCAATCCGCAATAATTTAAATTTTTGAGTAAATATCATTTCAACCGCAATCTCGAGTAAAATCCAAAATCCATAAAATCGCTCAGGTTTATCATTTCAAGTCATAACGATTTTTATCTAATCTATAAGACCATTTGGTATGTATCATTTCAACCCATAGTGATTTTCCTAACAATAACTAAGGGAACTTGCATTGTGATAAGAACATAAAAATTTAACACACATCCAATCATCAAAATATCAACAATTTAACATCCATCAATATCATCTTTCAAATCAACCAATAAATCACAACAAATAATTGTTAGAACCCTAGTTTGGAGATTACCTTTCAATATTGAATTATAATGATAATTATAATTTAATATTGTAAATTAAAGTAAAATTGGAGAATTAAATTTTTTATTTGGAACAAACAATGAAATTGGATTAAATTGAGAAGATAAAGTTCTAAGCTTTACCTTTATTTTATTTGGAGCGATAGTTTCTTTGAGTTGCTTTTGAGATTGCCGTTGTTATCACCAAAAATGGTCAATAACACCCTTAAATAGGATTGTGTAGAGAGATTAATAAATGAGGTAAATTAAAACAGAGGAATGTCAAAATAGAATGCAGTCAGAACGATAAAAAATGAGAACACCAGAATTATAGTGGTTCGGCATAACTGCCTACGTCCAATGTTAATGTAATCTTTATTGCTTTTCACAAGGACTTGAATACAGATACAGTCCATAAACTTCTAACTCGAATGAAAGTTTGAACTGAAAGAAAGCTAGTGTAAAAAATGGCAAAGTATCCTCGGAGTTCTCGAAAAAAGGTCACCTCAGTTGTTCCTTTGCCTCTGTATTTATAGATATAGATAGGCTGGTTCATCTACGTGGGCCCATGTCTAGGGTACTTTGGCCCACTCGTGACTACCGATCCGCGCATTTCGAGCCACCAATGTCGAACGGTGGTTTCCAAGCGAGGGTTGCCAAACCACATAGCCTTCCTTGCATGGCCGAGTGGTGGGGCACCGAGCCATATAGCCTTCCCTGCATGGCCGAGCGATGGGGCATCAAGCCACATAGCCGTCCCTTCATGGCCGAGCGATGAGGCCACACAATCTTCCCTTCATGGCCAAGCGGCATGTGACTAAGGCATTCATGTCGAATGCTCCAATGTCGAGCCACCAAATACCGAGCCAAATGTATCAATTCCACTGGGGAGGTCCACCAATTGCCAAGCCACCCTTCCCGAGGGACCTCTCTTTGGACATGTCGACCGAGTCGTCTCGCTCTCCGTTCGTCGACCGAGCGATATGTACTATGCTCCTATAACTTATTTTCTTTAAGCCGAGCGACTCACGCTAGCTCTTCCTTGGCTGAACTGCGTTTTAAGGCCAAATCCTATATGCAAGCCGAATCATGCATACAGGCCGAACCATACACATAGGTTAAACCATGTATGTAGGATGATAGAATCGAGTAAATCTTCTACATTTCCAACCTCTCACTGACTCGAGTTTCATCTTGATTCAATCAAAATCTCTGCAATTATCACCTTATAGCCGGGCCAAGCAGCTGGATAACATTTTCCCCCAAAGTACATCATGTGAACCAACATGACGCGCTTTGAATTAGCGTTCAGTCTTTTCTCTCAGGTGTATGCATGTGTATACATATATTTATATAAGTATATGTGTTACTTCACTAATTCGCTATTGTTTCAAGATAAAATGCGGTTTGGAACATCAATATCGAACCACACATTCAGTTTGAACCTCGCCCTCCTTCTTTGTCCTATTCTGTTATGTTGACCGGTTCTATCGGTTAAGGCATGTTAGCCTTCCTCTCTCATCATATAAAAAACATCGGCCTTTGCTTCTTTCCCTTCTTCTTACTTTCGTTCCACTTTCACAAGCCAGAAAAAATTTTCTCTCCTAATTGTCGTCTACTATATAATCCATCCTCCTCTTTCCTAACCTAGTCCTCGTACATCGAAACTCTAGTAGCCAACTAATTTGAACAACCTCCGACTCTTAACCCCATTACCGCCATGAGTTTCAAGCTTTTTCACATAGATATGAATCCTTTATCCACCACTCCTCTAGGTATAGAGTCTCGTTCTGAGTTCAAATTTACAGGTTTGGTAGGAGATGTCGAAGTGGAGAAAACCACAGTAGAGGTCATGTTTTAGGATTGGAGCTCATTTAAGGATTACTAAGAGAAGTAGTGTAGCCTTAGTCTTGAAGTCAATGACGTGGAGAGTGAGGGAGCAGAAATGAAAAGTCTTTGGAGCAGGGCTAGGTCGACAAACCCTTGTTGAGGATAAAGGTTGGTATTTCTGAGAAGGACCAGCTTTGGTATCGAGAGAAAGAGAGCGGTTCGGTTACATTTGGGAGTGAAAGTGTGGTTTGGTAATGCTGCACGTCACTGTGGGTCGGTCAAAGTCTAGTAGAGTGGATCGGTATTTTGAATAAGGGTGTCTCTTGATGCTGAGGGAGAGAGTGCCATTGAGGGGAGTGAGTGGGTCAGTGTGTTGGTCTAGGGGGCCGGCCGGTAGCTTGTAGATGAGTTATTTGGTATGTAGGCATAAAGATACGATCGGGCTTAGGCCTTGGGTTCAGCATTGAAAATGCAAAACCATCTCCGCTTGAACATAGCATATGTCAAGATCACATACTCCCGCGCCTAACCATAGAACAACGAATAATGACAAGAATTTAAACACATAAGCATATATAGACGATTTGGACTAAAAACTTCACAGTTTAAACAAAATATAAACATGTATTCAACTTAGCCAAAGCAAATAATAGCCTTCAATCTATATTGTCAATGCCCAATTCTAGGATCCCTATTGTTAATCATAGGACAAGCTCTCAGGGACGGTCAGCGATGGCGGACTTCGAAGATGATAGTTTAAGGCTCAATCACACTTCATAACTCTTTAAATCTTTAATTCTTTTATACTCATGCTTGAATGATTGCACTAGTCCATACACCACACGGGGAAACATTTTTGTTGTTATATCTAGTATCGATTGTCTTTCAAGTATAGTTCAAACAGGTATCTACCCAAATTCGATGCTCGTTAAGGATGTCTAAAAAGTCAAGCTCTGCCACAGTTTCAGATAAACCTGAGCCAAGTTCTCAGCAGAAAGTAGTGGGAACTTCAAATCCATCAATGGCTCCTACATAGGATATCCCAAATCCATCGCTGCAATTATTGCTCTGGCTCCTGATGTGATAGACGGAGTGGTTATTCTAGATAATTCTATTGATTCCCAAGCTTCAAAAATCGGCATAGCCGATCTTCGTCGATTGTGCATAATTCAGGAATCCCTTTCGACGACGTTTTAGTTCCATTGGGGCAAGATCGACCCCACCTGCCCCCAACTGGATATACAGCTTGCAATAAATTCATGTGCTGGGTTGGTAGCGTTCCACCTTTCAACTCCTTTCTCCGTGATGTATTACAGTACATCGAGATCGCTCCGACGCAACTACATCCTAATAGTCACGCGTTCATCCATGCCACTTGTATTCTCTTCATGAGCATCCTATTCAGGCTCCCCACTCACGGTGATATTCGCTATATTTATCGTTTCAAGAGACGGCCTGACAGCCCATCTTTCATATTCCTCAAGCCATACTTCAAATGTCAGATCCTGACGGGGGTGTGCAGTAAATTCTTCCAATATAAGCAGGAATGGTTCTATGTACGCTGTTCCCCGGGCTTTGCGAGATGATGGCTAGAAGGGAGTAAGTTCCTTTTTTGGATCAATATTTGTCTAAGGCACGAAGTGGGTTGTTTCTAAACTTCTTTCGATTTTTACAAATATCAGCCCACATCCCGAAGCACCGGGTAGTCTGAGGCCGTTGAGGCCATTCGGGCTGTTCCCGTGGGAGACCAGGAAATCAAATCTTTCATTTCCTATGAATCGCTTTCAAAGTTTAGGCTGTTAGCGGAAGGTCGTCGAACTAGTCTTCCATCCGACGCCACTACAACCGAATCCACAACGGAGAGGGGTAAAGAACAGGCTGGGACTTCAATGCCCCCTATAGGTAGGGCCCCCGACACATCTGAGGAAGGTGAAATTAGAGAAACCGGGGTGCCAAGATCGCCTGGTGAGAATATAAGCCCGGTCTCAAACTGGTGGTTGATGCACCTAGCATTGATGTGCCACCTCCTCCTTCAAAGGGGAAAAAGAAACTAGCCTACAAACTGAGAAAGAAAATTGTAGGCGGAACCTCGAAAGTGACAATTACTCCGGTTGAGAAAGAGCAGTCTTCACAACACTTAAAGGGCTCTCTAAAAGGTCTTTCAAACCTGACCATCCCGATGACTTGTTGAATTATGGCTTTAACGACCCAGGAGAACTGAGGCTTAATTCGCCCATGAGAGGCGATGTAGGCGATTCGGGCGGTCGACATGGAGAGTCAACCCCAATTAGTAAAGCAAAAGAAACTGGTTCGTCGGGGGTAATCACTAGGACATATACGAACACTTACACTTCACCCAGCACTTAAACTTTAGCCATCATGTTATTCTTGCTAACTTGTCCTCACTCAATTTCTATGCATGTGATATAGGGCACACTTACGGATTCGACCACCTACGTGGGTCTTCTATCTTTCATTACTCTAGCCAAGACTCGGGGTCCTGTAGACGCGGAGACAAAGTTGAAAACAGCGGCGGAGACTATCATCTCTGAGATTCGTCATCGTCTCGAAGGAAAACTTACAGCCACTCTTCGTACCGCAATGATCCTCCTTCTCAACCAACACAAAGCAGGGAGAAATCAGCTCAAAGGGGATCTTAATCTAAAGCTTCTCACGACCAATACTCTGGTTCATCAAGCACTAGGCAATCTCGCGAGCCTCACAAGAAGTCCATGGCCTCGGCTAAGAAAATTTCCTCAGCCCCTGCACATGATCCATCGATAGTAGAAAAGCTAGTTGAGCTTAAATCCACAATTCCAAAAATAAGCTTTGATGGATTAAAATTTCTTCCTGCGATCCATCCTATTCCAGGGCATGTTAAACAAAGTTCCGTTACTTGCAATAATGATGTCTACATCCAAAATATTCGTTCACTTGGCGGAAAAAGTTTTAGAAGTTTCCATGGAACTCCAACACGAAATCGACCGCCTGAAGCTTGAAGTCATCCATGATAAAGATATTATCAAAGTCCAGGATAAAGAGCTTTCCTTGTATAAATCTCAACTTGAGGCCACCTAGAAGAACGTTAAAGATACTGCTGAGGCAATCAATCGCCTGGAGGCCACACACAAAAAAGAAATTCATGAAGCAGTTCAACGCTGTGGCGCCTTAGCCTTAGAAAAAGACTCTGTTCAAAAGGAGAAAGATGTCCTCGCTCAGTGAGTCAAAGAATTGGAGGAGCTACTCCTCAAAGAAAAGGAAGAAAAGACTACTGCTCAAGAGGAGCCGCAATGATATTGTGATGAGACTGTCGCTACACAACTCCTTAAAACAAAGCTTGATGAGGAGCTCTCAAAGGCTGAAGCGCTGAGGGATGAAGCCCATGAGAAGGGCAAAAGAATGGCGTTCTCAGAAATCGATTCTCGCCTTGAGGCCACTGCTGAGACTGGTAGGGTGGAAATTAAGTGCATGTTTGATCCATTCATAGCCGAGTACATTTCTCAAGTACTCATACATTACGACCTAACATTTCTTGGCGAGGGTCACCTCGAATCTTTGGCCGAAGCATAGGATACTTTAGAAAAAATTAAAAAGGTTGAGTTCGGAACTGAAGAGGTTGATGAGGATTCCCTTGTGAAGGAAGTGCTTCACGAGAATGAGCGCACTGATCTATGTACGGCAAAGGCCCTTTATGGAAGAAACTTCTTCTCATTAAAAGGAAAAAATGACACTACTGGTCCGTTTGAAACTAAATCTCCGGTTCCTCCTCCTATTCAGCCGACTGGTCGATCACCACTTTATCCTTTTGAGCAGCATACTGGCTATGATCCAGAGAAGCCTAGACTTGATATTCACGCTATATCTCCTATTCCAGAGGGCGAAACTCCTAAAAAAGTTGAGAGCCAACTGAAAATCGGTACATAGTTTTTCTCCATGAAGTCCAAAAGATAATTGCTTTTGGCGTGTAATAGACGCATTATAACATTTTCTTTTCATGACTTCATATTGGCCATTCCGATCCTGAACCTACTCCAAGGAGCGATGACGCCATGGAGAGGGAAGAGACAGTGGGAGAAGCAATTCAAACGGGGGAGACTCTTGGACCTGACGCTCAAGTCATCGAGGTACTTGACGAAGACAAATCCGAAAAACCATCGCCCAAAGAAAAACATGATGAAGTTGAAATTACGGGCGCCTTTGAACACACTTCAAAATTGAGCATGGAGGAGCAAATCGTGGAAGAGGGGAAGAAGAAGACTGATAATAAGGTTGAGCCTCGGGTGGTGGAACTCGACGATCCACTGAACAGGCCCCTGAAGGTCATTCTCCCCGGTGGGACCTCTCCACTGGAAGTTCCTCTCCCTTCCCTGGGCACCACTTCCTTAGCAAGCAAGGCGTCCAAGAGAAAACGCTTGGGGGAGGAGTCTTTAGAGAAACCGAGGAGGGAGAAGAAGTCAAAAAAGTAGCTATCATGTCTCATTCAATGCGAGTAAGCCTGGATTATGTAATTGTCTCTATTTATTTTCGTTGTCATTTTAAATAGATTTTTTGCTCCGAGTTCAGGAGAAATTGTAGTGAAACTGAATCCTCGTTGGTAAATAAATTTTGTTTTTTCTGATGATCTTCGCTACTTAGCTTTACCATCCATCTTGTACCTGAAATCCAAAGTTGTGTGGGTCACTTAAGCACTTGTTTGTTTTCGCATGACTCAGAGATTTCTAAATTGCTTATATTTTAGCCTGTGCTCCGGAGGCTTAGAGATTTTCGAATCATTTATAGTCTAGTCCGTGCTCTGGGGACTCAGAATACTCTAGTCCGCACTCTGGGGACTTAGAGATTTTGAAGTTGTTCATACTCTAGTTCACACTCTGGGGACTCAGGGTACTTAATCCGCACTCTGGAGACTTAGAGATTTTTAATTCATTTAACTCTAGTCTGCACTCTGGAGACTCAGAGTACTCTAGTCTGCACTTTGGGGACTTAGAGATTTTTAAGTCATTCATACTCTAGTCTGCACTTTAGGGTCTTAAAGTACTCTATTCCGCACTCTGGGGACTTAGAGATTTCTAAGTCGTATATATTCTAGTCCACACTTCGGGGACTTAAAGTACTCTAGTCTGCACTCTAGGGGCTTAGAGATTTTTAAGTCGTTTATACTCTAGTCCGCACTTTGGGGACTCAGAGTACTCAAGTCTGCACTCTGGGGACATAGAGATTTTTAAGTTGTTTATACTCTAGTTTGCACTTTGGGGACTCAAAGCACTCTAGTCCGCACTCTGGGGACTTAGAGATTTTTAAGTCGTTCATACTCTAGTCCACGCTCTGGGGACTCAGAGTACTCTAGTCTGCACTCCGGGGGCTTAGATATTTTTAAGTCATTTATACTCTAGTCCGCACTCGAGGACTCAGAGTTCTCTAGTCCACACTCTGGGGACTTAGGGATTTATAGTAGTTTATACTCTAGTATGCACTATAGGGACTCGGAGTACTCTAGTCTGCATTTTGGGGATATAGAGATTTTTATGTCGTTTATACTCTAGTCCATACTCTGGGGACTTAGAGTACTCTAGTCCGCACTCTGGGGACATAGAGATTTTTAAGTATTCATACTACAGTCCGCGCTGCGGGACTCGGAGTACACTAGTCCGCACCCTGGGGGATTAGAGATTTTTAAGTCGTTTATACTCTAGTCCGCACTCTGGGGACTCAGAGTACTCTAGTCCGCACTCATTGGACTTAAAGATTTTTAAATCGTTTATATTCTAGTCTGCACTGTGGGGACGCAGAGTACTCTAGTCCGCGCTCTGGGGACTTAGAGATTTTTAAATCATTTATACTCTAGTCCACGCTCTAGGGACTCAGAGTACTCTAGTCCGCATTTTGGGGACTTAGAGATTTTTAAGTCGTTTATACTCTAGTTCGCGCTTTAGGGACTCAGAGTACTCTAGTCCGCATTTTGGGGACTTAGAGATTTTTATGTTTGTGTGTGCATTCATATGCTAGATAGAATAATGTAATTTAATTTTTGTCACGGAATTGTAACATATGGAAACATCAATTGTTCATGGAAAAGATGGCTTCAAAACTTATTGATCATAACAAATGGAAACAAACTGAATCGTCTTATTACATGCCAACAAACTAGAAAAACAAAATAAAAATACACTGGAAATAATTGCAACTAAAATGCAAAAGAAATAGACTGTGTAATAACGACGCAAATGCTCGCTATTCCATGTGCATGGAAGTGTCGTGCCATCTATGGTCGCTAGCTTGAAAGGTCCTTCTCCATGCTTCCATTGATGACATATGGACCTTCCCATGTGGGATTCAGATGTGATAGGGTCAGAAAAACTTGCTTCAAAACGAGATCACCCATATCAACAATTCTCGGTCGAACTTTTTCATTATAATATCAAGCAACGTGATGCCTATATGCAGCCGCTCTTATATCAGCTTCTTCACGTTTTTTGTTGACAAAGTCCATTGATTCCACTAGGAGATTCTGATTCATCTTAGGATCATAATAAGTTACCCGATCGAAAGGAACTTCAAGTTCCATAGGTATCACAGCTTCAACGCCGTATGCCAAGGTGAATGGAGTGTAGCCAGTCACGGACTTGTTGGTGGTTCTGTAAGCCAAGAGCACTGTCGAAAGCTCATCCATCCACTTGCCTCTAGCCTTCTCCAGACATTTCTTTAATATTGATTTGATTATTTTATTTACGGCTTTAACTTGTCCATTCTCTTAGGGTGAGCGACTACCGCAAACCTTTTCTCAATGCGATACTTTTGGCAGAATTATTTGAACTTCATACTCTCAAATTGAGTTCCATTGTCCGTGATGATAGTTCGTAGGAGGCCAAAACGGCATATGATGTTTCGTACAATGAAATTAATGGCCATTTTGGTGGTGATTGTAGCTAAGGGCTCTGCTTTAGCTCACTTGGTAAAATAATCGACCGCAACAATTGCATATTTTGCACCACCTCTGGAAATTGGCAAGGAGCCGATTATATCGATCCCCCATATTGCAAATGGCCAGGAACTCACCATTAGTGTGAGTTCTGTTGGTGGAGCTCTTGGAATTTTCGAATATTTTTGACATTTGTCACATTTTCGTTCACAGTCTGCGGCATCCCGATTTATAGTTGGCCAATAGTATCCATAGCGGACGACCTTTTTCGCTAATGTCTGCCTCGCAGTATGGTCGCTACATTCTCCTTCATGAACTTCTTTTAATACCCATTTTATCTCACCGTAGGCAATGCATCGAAGTAAGGGGACTGAGAATCCCTATTGATACATTATTTTGTCCTGCATTGCATACTGCAAAGCTTTGTGAATAACTTGTCTTCTTTTGTTCTTTCTTTCGAGAAAAACTGCGTGTAGTAGATATTGCTTAAAAGGGGTTATCCATGTCTCCTTCTCGATTTATGTTTCTAACACAAAATCTACTTTCATCTCATTTATACTCGGAGCATGTAAGATTTCGATGGGAACCAATCCCATCTGTTGTGCATCACCAGTACTTGTGAATTTTGTCAATGAATCGGCTTCCCCACTTTGTTCATGTGGGATGTGTGAAATATCGTAATATTCATGGTTCGCCAACAACTCCTGAACCTGTGCAAGGTATGGGGCAAGTCTCTGCCCCCTTGATTGATTGTCCGCCGCACTTAGTACACCACTAATTGTGAGTCACAAAAGATTTCAACCAATCTTACTCCAAGCTCCCTGATAAGTTTTAATCGAGCAAGCAACGCTTCATACTTGGCTTCGTTATTCATCGCTGGAAAATTAAGCTTCAATGCATAATAAATTGATCAGTTTTCGAGAGTTAGAAGATTGACACCAGCTCCAGAACAACGGTCGTTAGATGCCCCATCGGTGTACAGTTTCCGTCGAATGAAGGGACTAACATCCTCACTGCTTGGCTTGTCCAACATGGTGAATTATGCAATGAAGTCCGCTAGCGCCTGCCCTTGGATAATTCTCCGTGGCAGGTAGGTGATATCGAATATACTCAACTCAATGTTCCACTTCAACAACTTCCAGAGGTTTCAAGTCGTTGGAGCACCTATCGTAGAGGTTGCTCGGTATAAACACTGATCGGGTACGCTTGAAATATGGACGAAGCTTGCGTGATGCAATCACCAAACAGTAGGCTAGCTTCTCAATTTTAGGGTAATTTCTCTCTACTCCTATTAGATGTTTACTGACATAATATACTGGCTTTTGAATCTGGTCCTCCTCGCGAACTAAGGCCTTACTGGTGGCATGTTGAGACACGGCCAGGTATACATATAATACTTCATAGTCAATAGGCTTTGGTAGAACCAGGGGACTTTCCAAATGCCTTATCAGAGCTGGAATGCATCCTTGCAGTTGGGCATCCATTAAAAACTTTTCTTTCCTTTCTTTATTACATCGAAGAAGGGAATACACTTGTTTGTCGCTTTGGATATGAATCGACTTAGCGCGATCACTTTTCTGTTCAGTCTTTGTACTTGCTTTATAGTTCTAGGCACTTGTATGTCTCGAATATCTTGAATCTTTTCTGGATTAGCTTCAATTCCCCATTCATTGATAATGAAACCCAAAATCTTTCCTGATGCAAAGGCAAAGGAACACTTCAGAGGATTGATTTTCTTTCCGTAATACCTGATTATATCAAACATTTCTGCCAAGTCTCGAATGTGATCATTAAACTGCCGTGACTTCATGAGCATGTCATCCACATAGAATTCCATCGTCCTACCAATTTGGTTTTTAAACATCCGATTCACTAGACATTGATAAGTTGCTCCTACATTTTTCAATCCGAAAGGCATCACAAAATAACAGTACAATCCAACGTCTTTGACAAAACTAGTGTGTTCTTGATCTAGTGCATCGAGATTTGATTATATCCCGAGTACGCATCCATAAATGACAATAACTCGTGTCCTGCTGTTAAGTTGACCAACTGATCAATTCTGGGTGAAGGAAAACTATCCTTAGGGCATGTTTTGTTTAGATTTGAGTAATCTACGTAGTTCCTCCATTTCCCATTCGCTTTTCTTACTAGTACGGGGTTAGAGACCCATTCTGGGTAGAGGGCGTTGCAGACCCATTGGCTTTGAGTTTGTCCACCTCCTCACTGAGAGCAGCGGAACTCTCCGGATCCATGCCTCTCCTTTTTTGCTTCACCGGCACTATTTCAGGTCTATGTTAACATATGACTCACAATGGTGGGAGAAATCCCGCACATATCAGAATTCATCCGAGTGAAAGCATCCATATTCGCTCAGAGAAAATCAGTAAGATTCTTGATCATCAAGGGGTTGAGTTGTGATCCAATCTTGAGTACCTGCGATGGGTCATCGCGGTTGATTGGAATGTCAATCGTTAGTTCAACCGATGCTGCTTTTTCCTCCTTGGGTTCCTCATCATCGTCCCTCGGATCTATGGCTCTATAGATCCGATCATGTTGCCCAAGCGAAGGCTCGGGCATTACTTGTCAATCTTCAGTAACTCGGATGCGGACGAAGTCGTCCACAACCTTTCCTTTCTCTCTTCGCTGGGCTTCTCTCAGCTCAGCCACATAACATGCACGACTAATTTCCTGATCGCCATGCACAACACCAACTCCTTTATCTGTCTGGAGTTTCAAGGTTAAACACCATTGGCCAAAACTGCCCTAAACTCTGCCAGGGCTGGTCGACCCTGAGACACATTGTACGAAGAATCGACATCTAAAACAATGAATGGTAGGATCTGCATCCTCCTATGTTCATCTTCTCCAAGTTCAACTGGCAACTCAACAAAACCCACTGCATCAATAGCCGCACCATTATAGCCATGAATACAAGCTTTAGATGGTTTTAGATCCTTTGTCTCCATCTTCATCTGGTCATATGCATTTTTGAAGATGATCTTAACAGAACTTCCACAATCAATCAATATTCTTCTCACAAACGCTGGCCCAATAGTGGCTGAGATGACCATCGGGTCAATGGTAGGTGCTCCACCTGATCGGCGTTTCTCCTCCTGAACACCATATCATTCGTGTTTGAACAGCATTCAAAATCTGCATGCTTTAGGGAACTAGCATAAGGCTCCATTTCTTGTTGATTCTTGTCTACCGGATGAGGCCCACCAACTATTGTGTTTATGACTAATCTACCTCCAGCCCGAACGGGTTCCTCAGATCGTCGTACAGGTTGTCCATAGTTGGGGTCGGATGTTCCTTATCCGCCTTCCTGAGGATTCTTTACAAACTCCTGTATTTTTTTTGTCGAACCAGCTTTTCTATAGCATCATGGAGGTACATACAATCCTCAGTATTGTGCTCGTTAGTCTCATGGAAGCGGCAATACTTCCCAGTTTGCTTTTTCTCCTCGGTGGACTCTTTTGGGCAAGGCTTTCGATATTGGAAAGTATTACAAGTCGATAGGTAAATATTTTCCAGAGATACGTTCAGAGGAGTGTATTCATTATAAGTTGGATCCTTGATTTCCACTTTTCGGCTTCCCTTTTCTTTTCATAATTTTCTCCTCCGGATCCTTTAGACTACTCAGTCTTGTTTTGAGAATTGACCTGGACTTTTCCAGAATGATCACCAGATTGTTTTACAGCAATGTTGCTCTGCATAGTCTCCTTGCCGGGTCCTGGTGCATTGTCTTGCCTCATCCACATGGCTTCCTCTCTTCTTATAAATCGATGCACCTTTGAATAAAAACATTCCAGTATAGCCGAAGGTTTTCCTGCTAGCAAATCACCAAACACCGAATTCGGATCTACTCCTCGCATTACGACCAATAGGATAGCATGGTCATTCGGGTTGCTAACTTCAGTATCAGCAACGTGAAATCTTTGTAAGTACTCCTTTAATGACTCCCCTAGAGTCTGGATCACACTGAACATGGACATCACATCCTTGGGACGAGTGGCATGAACTGCTCCAAAAATATCATCGCTAACTCATCAAAGCTGGATATAGACCATAGAGGAAGTAAGGTGAACCACATGGTAACGATTCTAAAAATAGTTATCGAGAAGCATCTACATTTAGTTGCATCGTTTTCTCTAGCTGAATCCATCATCCACTCGTATCTCATTACATGCTGTCGAGGATCAGTCTTTCCTTCGTAGTCCGGAATAGTCGGCATGTTAAACTTCCTGGAGTACTCAGCCTGTAGGATACAATCTGTGAATGGAGTGTGGCTCCTAGATATGCCCCAATCTACGAAATGCATGTCCTTGGGAGCTTCATTATTGCCTGGGTGAGCCAGTCGTCCAGCTTCCACTCGTGCTTCGGATACTAAGTTTCCTATTCCAACTTAAAACGATTACCCTGGTGTAAATGAGGGGCCATGGCTCCAAGTAGGGAATCTGGACCATCCCTGATGGATCGTTCAACTGCACCTATTTGCATTGTTTCAGTTCTGAGGTGTCTACGCCTGGGTGGTCCATCAGACGAAGCAGAGCTGTTGGACGAGGAGTCGGTTGTGGGACTTCTCCCAGCATTCTTATGCTGTTGTTGAGTAAGCTGAGTCATGATGTTGGCATTCAAGCTATCTCCTGCTTTCCATGAGTTCTCTCATAAGCTCGTTGAACTCCGTTCTGGTGACAACTTCTATTTGGTTTAGGACGGTAGCGGTCCCTACACCAGGAGTAGCTTGTTGATTGCTGGGTCCTACTTGTTAGATGCTAGCGGTCTCATTGACATCTGCATTGTAGGAGACTGATCTGGTACGAGGTCTTCCCATTATTGTGTTATTGGTAGGAACTCTGAGTATAATCTATAAACTTCTTGTGAACGAACTTGGATCTTCTTTGGGGGATTTTTTTAATCCAGTAGCGGCAAAGTAGATCGTAACAGCCTGAGAATGCAGCTCTTAGTGAAAGCACCAAAATGTTAGCACCAAAGTTGGTCACTAACACACTTAAGTAGGATTGTGTAGAGAGATTAACGAAGAAGGTAAATTAAAACAGAGGAATGTCAAAGTAGAATGCAGTCAGAACAGTAAAAACTGAGAACACTAGAATTATAGTGGTTTGGCGTAACTGCCTACATCCATTGTTAATGTAATCTTTATTGCTTTTCTCAAGGACTTGAATACAGGTACAATCCGTAAACTTCTAACTCGAATACAAGTTTGAACTGAAAGAAAGTTAGTGTATAAAATGGCAGAGTATCCTTGGAGTTCTCGAAAAAACTCCCCTCCACTGTTCTTCTGCCTCTGTATTTATAGATGTAGATAGGCTGGTCCATCTGTGTAGGCCCATGTCCACGGTACTTTGGACCACTCGGAAACTCGTGTCCACCGAGCCGCGCATTCTGAGCCACCAATGTCGAACGGTGGGTGTCGAGCAAGGATTTTTGAACCACATAGCCTTCCCTGCATGGCCGAGTGGTGGGGCACCGAGCCACATAGCCTTCCCTGCATGGCTGAGTGGTGGGGCACCAATCCACATAGCCATCCCTTCATAGCCGAGCGGTGAGGCCATACAATCTTCCCTTCATGGACGAGCGGCATGTGACTAAGGCATTCATGCCGAACGCTCCAATGTCGAGCTACAAATACCACGCTAAATGTATCAATTTCGCTTGGGTCAGTCCACCAATTGCCGAGCCACCCTTTCCGAGTGACCTCTCTTTGGACGTCTCGATCGAGTCGTCTCGCTCTCCCTTCATTGACCGAGCGATATGTACTGTGCTCCTATACCTTCTTTTCTTTGGCCAAGCGACTCACGCCGGCTCTTCCTTGGCCGAACTTCATTTCAAGGCCAAACACTATATGCAAGCGGAACCATGCATACAGGTCGTACCATACGTATAGATCGAACCATGTATGCAGACCGAACTACTATAATCGAGTAAATCTTCTACATTTCCAACCTCTCATTGGCTCGAGTTTCATCTTGATTCAATCAAAATCTCTATAATTATCACCTTGTAGCCAGGCCAAGCAGCCGGATAATAGCTGTTATGGCGGGTTTAGGGTTTCTCCTTTTTAGGAGTTATAATTTTTCCTAAACCATTATTGATGATTTTTGATATGCTGATGGTATGAGGCTTGCTACATTTAGCGTTTTATGAATTGTTTAATCACTTTTGAGATTGTATGTTTGTGTAGTGATACCATATAATCACTTAATATAACTATACACTTTAAATTGCCCCTTCTCACTTGAGAACATTATCCCATTATCCTTATGCTTATATTATCGCTTATCCTTATAAACTGATTTGTTTAGTTAGACTGTCCCGTGTATTTTATACATGGGTCAGACCGAAGTGTTTCAGGTTAGGTACAATTTGGACTTAGCCTATTCTGCTTCCACATGGACTATTATGCTAGCTTCTTTTGTTATAGCTTTTTGTGTATTCTTTTTTGTTTGTTGCTCTGATATGCATATTCTTTTGACTTGCTTGTATATTGTGGTCGCTATACAACTTGACATGTATCATTTTGTATACCCTATAATGTATATGTATATGTGTGTGTGTGTATGTGTGATGATCAACTGTTCTATTATGTGTTTTGCATTTGAGTTGTTGTATTTTGTTCTGATAGATCCTATAGCCACCTATGGCTTTGTATTAAGATTTATTTGATATGTTGATCCACTTGAGAAAGAGAAGAAAAATATAGCATTTGTCGACGTATTCAATAGATATTTAAGACAAGGCTATAGATGGTCGCTCCTAACCAGCCATATTCTCTACATTAGTAGACAGTATTACCCTGTAATACTCTTTGTCAATGTATGTCCCGGGTTGGGGCATCACAACATGGTATCAGAGCTGAGTTCAGAACAAAATATGATAAACACAGAATAGAAGCATATATTATGGTACATTTAAGTGTAATACACGTGTTACGAATCCCTTAATCATTGTGCCTTTGACCTTTTCTTGTCCTTTGGGGTAGATAGAAGTTTGGGAATACGTCTAGGAATGCATTTTAATTCCATAGTATTCCTTATTGAATTAATGACATTTACCCTATGAATAATCTTTGTCTTATCTTAACTTTCAGCTAATGGTTGAAAGTGGACGACGCTCGGAAGCAGGGCAGTCTAGTGGCTCCTATTTGGACGATATTTATATGTCTGCCGATCAATTTATAGAGTTATATAGGAGCACTCAACCTCCAGCTCCTACTCCATTGTCTCCTCCGCACAAGTCTTTATTTGGGCGCATGTGCAGTGATTTCTATCATCTCAAAGGAAAACCATTTAAAGGCTCCAAGTCCATTCTAGAGGTCCAAGCTTTGATTCGCCAGTGCGATCCCATCTTCACTCGTATGGATCTTTCTGACCATCATAGAGTTCTTGTGGCATCTAGCATGCTACAAGAGCGTGCTCTCGACTGGTACGAGCTTCTCGTAGTTGAGCTAGATGCGTCTACTCTTTCCTGGACTCAGTTTCGGGAACGATTCGAGCTCAAGTTTGTTCCTGAATCTGAGAATGCTTTATTGGACCGTCGCTTCCTCGAGTTGAAGCAAGGAAGGTCCTCCGTTTCTGATTATGTTTCATCATTCGAGGCCTTATCTAAGTGTAGTCATGAATACATTAGCACTCCATATAAGAAGAATCTGAAGTTTGTCTCTGGTCTTAAGAACTATCTCAAGAAGACTTTGATGCTCCAGCTCAAGCTTTCTTTCGAGGAGATGGTTGACTCGATACTTTATCTCAAAGCTATCAAGAAGGAGTACGATAGTGGTGATGAAGCTGAGGTTCATAAGAACCCCAATAAGAAGAAGCTCCCATTTCATAAGCCGAAGCCTTTTCCTCGAAAGAAGAAGAAGTTTGTTGGTCCTAGTTCTCAGCTTAGTGGAGCACCTCCTACTCAGAAGAGGTGTTTCAATTGTGGCTCATCTGACCATATGATCCATGACTTCCCTGAGCTTATTATTTGCCGCTATTACAAGAAGGAGGGTCATCGAGTTGCCACTTGTCCTATTCCTCCAAATACCCAGTCTGGTAAACTGAATGCAGTGGATGCTTTTGGAGGGTCTTTTCAGCACAGAGGTGCATCTCGTTCTATCCTTGAAGGCTATATTTTATTCCATGATAGTTCTATTCGAGTTCTCTATAATATGGATGCGTCGCATTCTTTCGTATCAAAGAAGCTTGTTGATGCTATTTCTTTGGATGTTTCATGCCTTGTTATTTCATTGAGGATTGCGAACCCTATCGGGGGATCCATAACTCTTAGCATGCTTTGTGAGGATGTTGAGATTGTTTTATATGGATTTTCATTCCATGCGAATTTGCTCATTATTTCTTATTTGGTTTTGATATGATTTTGGATATGGACTGGCTAGTCCGATATGATGCTAGGATTATTTGTTCTGAGAGAGTTTTATATCTTCGACATCCAAATTCATCTGCTCAGCTATCACTTGTTATTTGGAATGTGGATAATTCTGAAGTGGCTACATATTCTCTAGAGTCACGAGATGATGATGATATATCTTGTATTCCTATTGTTTCTGATTTCTCTAATGTGTTTGAGCCTGTTTTGGTTTTGCCACCCAAGCGGGCGATTGAGTTCCACGTTGATCTCATTCTAGGAGCACAGCTAGTTAGTTGTCCTCCCATGAGAATGTCTATAAAGGAAAATAAGGAACTCAAGAAGTAGCATCTAGAGCTTGAGTCCAAGAGTTGATTTAGTCTAGTTTTACACTGTGTGTTCTTCGTGAAGAAGTTCGATGGAGCTCTTAAGCTTTGCATCGACTATCGCAAGCTTAACGAGTTAACCATTAAGAATAGGTATCCGTTACCTAGGATCGACAATATTTTCGATCAATTGAGTGTCATTAAGGTCTTCTATCAGCTTGACCTTGCCGCTGGTTTTCATTAGCTATGAGTTACGGAAGATAGCATACCTCTTACAGCTTTTCGCATTCAATATGGATCTTATGAGTGGCACGTTATGCTATTTGGTTTGACGAACGCTTCTGCTTTTTATGTCGATCTTATGAATCGAGTATTCTAGGAATATCTCGATAAGTTCGTCCTTGTGTTCATCGATGACATCCTTGTCTATTTGAAGTCTGAAGCCGAGCATGCTAATCACTTGAGAATTGTCTTGAGTACACTTTATCATCATCAGCTTAAAGCCAAATTCTCCAAGCGCCACTTTTAGGAGAATAAGGTAAAGTCCTAGGCCACGTTTTTTCTTCTAAAGGCATTTTGATCGATCCGTCGAAGATCGAAGCTATCCAGAATTGGAAGAGGCCTAAGAATGTTTATGAGATTCACAGCTTCCTTGGATTGGCAGGTTACCACCACCGATTCATTAAGGATGTTTCCCGCATTGTGCTTCCTCTCACCAGCCTTACTCGGAAAGGTGTTCGATTCATTTGGTCTGAAAAGTGTGAAGATATTTTTAGAAGTTGAAGGAGCTTCCCACTAATGCTCCTATTCTAGTGGTTCCCGAAGGGAATCATGATCTTGTTGTCTACACCGATGCTATTAGATGTGGCCTCGGTGCCGTGCTTATGTAGAAGGATCGGGTAGTTACTTGTGCTTCTAGGAAACTGCGACTGAATGAAGTTCGCTATGCCACTCATGACCTTGAGTTAACCGCCATTATCTTCACCTTGAAGATTTGGCGACATTATCCATTAGGCTACAACTTCATTCGGTATACCAATCACAAGTCTTTGAAATGTCTATTCACTCAGAAGGAGATCTATATGAGGCAACAGTGTTGGCTCGGGTTCCTAACCTCTATGACTTTGATATCCAGTATACCCATGGTGAGGGTAATCGTGTTGCTGATGCATTTAGTCGCAAACATTTGGTTGTTGTTTCTATAATGCTAGCCGAGTGGGATGTTCTTGAGACCTTATTCCTTTGTGATATTCGTAATCGAGTTCCATCTTCTGATAATCCTATTTTATTATTTAGATTGGAAGCTCGAAGCAATTTATTAAATCGTATTGTCGATGCTTAACGGCGTGATCTTGATCTAGCGCACTTTATCTAGATTTGTGAGTCTGAGTCCCGTGATGAGGAGTTGCAAGATTTCAACACTGATTCTCATGGGTGTCTTCGCAAGAAGAATCGTCTCGCCGTGTCTTCTGATTCTACACTTAGGTGTAACATTCTCGATGACTGTCATCGTTCTAAGTATATTATTAATCGCCAAAATAGTAAAATATATGCCGATATGCGTTACCTTTATTATTGGGAAGGCACTAAGCGCGATGTGGTGAGTTATGTAAGTAATTGCATGACTTGTCAACTTATCAAAGCCGAGCATCAACGTCCTTCTGGTCTCCTTCAACCTCCAGAGATCCCGTTATGGAAATGGGATCAGACTTCCGGCTCATCTATCTGACATTCATGACATGTTTCACGTCTCTCAGCTATGGAAGTGTCTTTGAGAGTTGGATTCTGTTATCGATTCTCCTGATTTGCAAGAGCTTAAGATCTCACTAGGCCTATCGGTTGTGCAGCAGCCTATTCACGTACATTCTTCGAAGGTAAGATGCCTTTGAAACAAGGACGCGTCGCTCGTTAAAGTTCAATGGTCCACTAATCCCGAAGATTGCACTTGGGAAACCAGGGAGTTTATTGAGCGATCCTATTTCGATTTTCTATCTTCTCATAGCGATGTTGAGAATATCTTTTTATCTCAAGCTTATTTTTTTCCTTTTTTGATGAATTTAATAAGTTGAATATGAATTCTCCTTTAGAAATTGCTAGGATGCAATTTTGTTAAGGGAGAATCTGTAACAACCTTGGTTTGGAGATTACCTTTCAATATTGAATATAATGATAACTATAATTTAATATTGTAAATTAAAGTAAAATTGGGGAAATTAAATTGTATTTGGAATAAACAATGAAATTGGAATTAAATTGAGAAACTCAATTTCCAAGATTTACTTTATTTTATTTAGAGTGATAATAAATGGAATATGATTTTATTTAAGTGGAAATGCAATAATTATATCATTATTGCCCATTTACTTCTCTTAATAATTTTAAACAGAAGTATTTTATTTTAAAGGTGGTTTTTTGAAATAAAAAGGTATAAATTGGGTTTAAAATAAGTTTTGCCTACAAAAAATGTTTTTAAATGGTTTGAAATATTTTTCTAAGTGAGAAAATAAATTTCGTGAAATTTTAGAAGTTAAAAACAATTTTTTATTCATTTATTTGAGTAAATGGTGTATTTTTGTTAAACTAAGTAATCTAACAATAAAAATGTTTTAAAAATATAAATTAATCTTTTTATATGATTAAAATGTTTTATTTTATATGTATACAAGTTTTAACATTTTTCTTGTGTGAAACTTTAGAGAAATGCTTTTCTATTTATGTGTATATGTGATACGTACACATTAATTTGTTAAGTGCTGATTTAAACCTTAAGCCATTTATTTCGTTTAATTTTTGAACCCAATTAGGCCCATTAACTTTAACCAGTTGAGAAATTAGAAATAGTGATTAGCTGTACGTTCATTTTATATTATCTTCTTCCTCCTTCAGCCTAAAAGCAAAAGTCAGCAAATACTTCGCCAATTTCTCAAAATTCAAGCAAAATTTTAAATTAAAACTCACCAAATTCAAATCTTTTTGCAAGCTAGTGATAAATCTAAGGTAATCCCCTCCAAATCACTGAATTTCATCACCAAACTCTTTTACAGTAAATGGTTCTCTAATTTTTCTTGTATATTTGTTCGCATTTTATATATTTTATTTCTACAGATTCTAAAGGCTTGTAATCTCAAGCAAAGCTTCCCCTTTGCTGCTATAATCCGAGATTTTGCAAAAATCAGCATGTTGAGTTGTATAAACTTACAACTAGCCAAAAAAAGTGCTAATGCTTGAATCTGTAAAGAATTTGCTTCTTTTCGTAGTTTTCAGTAGCTGGTTTTTGCCTTGTTTATAATCAGTTTCTATTGCATCTTTGAATCCTTATATCTTGTGATTTCGGTAACAAAATGCTGTCGTACTTCTTGCATTTGGTAGCTTGCATGTTGAGCTTCATCTCTGCAAAATTTCATTGAAAATTTTGGTCATTTGCTATGTCAAAATCTGGCTAGAAAATCAAGATGAAGCAGGAAAAATACCCTGGAAGAATGTCTGTAGCCCGGGTTGACATGGAGGTCGACCCAGCACCATCTAGGTAGACCTGGCGGTCAACCTAACCATGGTCGACCCCCTCATTAGCCCAGATGCGTGTGTTCTGGGCTTGTGTTCGTATACCTTTCGTAGCTTATTTCACGACTTTTGCCTTGGAATTACGACCATTTTGTCACTCTTTTGATGCAAATTTCGAGATGATTTTGATGATGATTATAGGCCATGACGTCTATCAATAGACTAGCTAAATTTTAGAGATTTTGAAATTCAAATTTTGAACTATTTTGAATTAAATTTGAATTTGAATTTGAATATCTGTTTGAGTGATTTTCATTGTTTTGATTCATTTTCGAGCATGGTTTTCTTCAAATCTTTTGAAATGATTTTTAAAATTAATGGGCATTTTAAAATAATTATTATATAATATCTTAAAGTATTTTCAAGTGTAAAATCTATTTATTCTCTATGATAAGGGAAATTTTCAAATAGGCTTTCAAATTGGTTTCGAAAATTGGTTTTCAAAGCTTATTTTTCAAAGTAAATTATTTTATATATAAATTACACATTCCTGCACATTTCGAGCGAATGAGAAGGAGAATTAAATGGTTTGGCAAAACACGTGGTATAGGACACATGCATTTATCTTATCTATTAATTCCCGACTTGTTCGTTTGACCATATTGACCTTGTGGTATGGGACACACGTTAACATTGTTCGGGTTCCTATCCTAGAGTTCGTGACACATTTGTCTAGGAGACATATTTGACAGTACTGGACGTTCGGGTCATTTGTCCTTCGGGATGTTTGTCTAAGAAACGTTTGTCATTGCAATGTATTTTTTCTTCAGGATGTTGTCCTTCGGGATGTTTGTCTAAGGTACGTATTTATTTGTCCTTCGAGACGTTTTTCTAAGAGATGTGGTGCCTTATTTGAGGGAACGGTACTTTGCAGGCTTTGGCCATAAGCATGTGCTATATATTTGAGATGATTTCATTGATGTTTGTGATTTTCCAAGCGTATCACCTTTTATTGTTGGCCAATTGAGCCATTTTGGATATTATATATATAATGGGGATTACCTTATGGGAATTTTAACTCTGTGTGTTCTATCTTTGAGATTTGAGTCGCCTACACTGGCGTTTTATTGAGATTGCCGGTATGGCGTATATTTGAGATTTTAATCTTTTATTTGGAGATATATTTGCCTTTTGGCACATTTGGAGATGGTGATTTCTTTGAGTTGCTTTTGAGATTGCCATTACGATGGGTTTGAAATTTTTTTCTTTTTGGGAGTTTTAATTTTCCCTAAACCACTATTGATGATTTGTGATATGCTGACAATATGAGGCTTGCTACATTTAGCATTTTATGAATTGTTTTATCTCTTTTGAGATTGTATGTTTATGTAGTGATACCATATTATCACTTAATGTAACCATACACTTTAAATTGTCGCTTCTCACTTGAGAATATTATAACATTATCCTTATGCTCATATTATCGCTTATCCTTGTAAACTGATTTGTTTAGCTACACTGACCTGTGTATTTTATGCTCGGGTCAGATCGGGATGTTTCAGGTTAGGTACATTTAGACTTAGCCTATTTTGCTTTTGCATGGACTATTCTGCTAGCTCTTTTTGTTATTGCTTTTTATGTAGTCCTTTTTGTTTGCTACTCTGATATCTATATTCTTTTGACTCGCTTGTATATTATTGTCGCCATACCACTTGACATGTATCATTTTGTGTACTCTGTGATGTATCTGTATATGTATATATATGTGATGATCTACTGTTCTGTGATGTGTTTTGCATTTGAGTTATTGTATTTTGTTCTGATAGATCTATAGCTACCTATGGCTTTGTATCAAGTATTTATTGGATATGTCGATCCAAATGAGAAAGAGGAAAAGAAACATGTATAGCATTTGTTGACGTATTCAATAGATATTTAAGACAAGGCTGTAAATGGCCAGTCACAACCAGCCCTATTCTCCACATCTGCAGAAAGTATTATCTAGTATTAAATATTTATTTAAGACAATACTCTTTGTTAATGTGGGACTCGGGGTGGGGTGTCACAATAATGGTTATAATTATCAGGTATTTAACTGGCAATTAAATTTAAATATTAATTCAAATAGCAATTGAATTCAATATAAATTCAAATTAAATTTGAATGACAATTTAAATATACCGAACAATAATCAATAAATTTTAAATCATATCATAAATTTAATTTAACAAACATAAGATGGTTTAGTAGTTATGAGTGGGTTAAAACACTCACATTGGATTCTTGGTCGATATAAATCCAAACAAAACCGAAAAATTTAATAGTTTCAGAATCCAACCAAACTAGTTCCAAAATGTCCAGAATTTCCATAGGATTGCAACAAAGAAAACCACTTGTGAATCTGAGCTCATATTAAAAAGTTATGCATGTTAGAACTTTTGGAATTCTTTAATTTAATAATAAATTAACAAATAATAAATAGACACATCACCTTCTTCTTACCCATGCACGCTCAAGAACCCTACAGCAATTCAACATGGTCGACCCTTAACTGCCACCATGCTTCTCTCAATTTTCACCACCACCATGTCCCACTTCACCCAAATCAGCCTACGTCGTTGGATCGCCCACGTCAGATCGCGCCTACACCAGAGTCGCACGACCCTCCCCCTCCATCAATTGCTCCACCATCGCCGCATTTTTAGCCTCGAATTCTGGCGAAAACTGACCTACATATGACAAATGAACACCACTAGTGAGACCTGCTCTCCATCCTCTTCCAAACGCCGCTTCCCGATAGTCAAATGATCAACGATCCACTGTTTGATCGTAAACCCTAAAAATGGACGGCCGAGGAAGATCGTTGATTTCTAGCCAAATGATGTTCGAATTGAAAAACAAATTGCTGTAGTAGACTGCACTTGTCAAAAGCTTTCCAAAGATATATAATTTGCCAGGGTTTGAAGAGTTTGAGTTTTTAAACTGGTTTTGAAATTGAATTTTTTTAGGGCTTCTGATTGACATCCATGAGAAGTAGAAAGTAGAAGATGGTTGAACAAATATGTATAGAACAATGAATAAACAGCTAGGGTTTTCATAAAAAACTATTTATATGGACAAGGATAGGTAAGAATGAATGAACATATTGAATTAGGTCGAAATGATAACGACAACCCGAAAAGCCCATTTTGTTTCTGAAACGAAAATGGGCCATCCAATATATTGAAATATAGGTTTTCGATATTTTTAAACTCAATGGAACTAGTTTGAAATCCTAATTCCATTGTATACAGAAGTTAGCTTTTAAACTCACCTTGTTTTAATTGAATTCATTAAATTGATTTCTAAGCGTTTCGAGTCTGCACAATCAAACGATTAGTCCGATCGCTACGAAACTAGAAATCGTACAATAATTCACTGTTACGGATCTGATGAAATTGGTTTCGTCAAAATACGAGAAAGTGGACAAAATGGATAAATTTCTCGTTAATAAATAATTTATTATTAAAATTAGTTTAATCACTTTCAAATTCAAATTTAATAGTTAACAATTTCATCATTTTTGATTATATATAATTTATAATTTTTTAAAATAAATTTTCCATGTTAGATCCAATATTAAATATTGCACTAATTACAGAGTTCAATTGCAATTGCAATAAATTCATTAATTATAATTTAACTTCCAATAAATTCATTTGTTTTGATTCACATCTTGTTATTCAATCATCCAATACCAATATGAGTTCATTTGACTCTAGTTTACTTTTTATTACATTCTTATTCTACAGTTATCGCCTTAATTTATATTAACACAATATTTAATTACATTTAATTTTATTAATTTCCAAATTAATTTCAACGAATTAAATAATAAGACGATAAATAAGCAATTGTTACTTTTACGTAATTTAATCACATCTCGAAGTTATTGTTTACAATAAGATTATAAATTTGCATACAACTAAATGATTTCGCATTATATACTAAAACCAATTAAGTAGAATAACATACAAATTTCATTATTAATGTAACATTGAATTTATTCCTTATTTACAATTTCTAACAAAAGTAACTTTATAATTATTTTAATTGATTGAAATTACATTAAAATAGTTGTCAATAACATTCAAACAACATTATTAAATCATATTTTAACTATTTTCCCATTAATAAATCATAAACTTAAACTTCTTACAATATTAAATTTCAAAATCTTATTAAATTTAATACTTTAATTATTGAAAAAAAATATGGGTCGTTACAGCTTGCATCTCGTGGGGTAATTGAGGTACATGTATTAGTTCAACTTAGCTTATTATTCCAACTTTCGTTATCTTACCCATCTTTTCATATATATGTTCGCAACTACTTCTATGATATAAACTTGTAGACTTTGGGGGTAATATATATATTTCTAGGTAAAATACAGATATGTGTACTGAACATATCATAAATTCTTATGATCGACTAACCTATGCTCAATACCAAATCGAACATCCCGCATCTTAATGCATCCGATATTTCTACTAAATCGAAAATCCAATATAACACCTTAAAACTTTAAGTGAATTTTTTTATAAAAGAATTAAATTTAAATATGACAAGGTTAAAAATGGAATTTTCACGAACTTTTGAATCTGGCAACAAAACTTGCACCGTTATGTTCCTAGTGATTTTTTGGAAAATTTACATATGACTTTTTGAAATTGGAGCTAGCATGAAATTAATTAAATAAACAATCAGGGAAACAAATATTAAAAATATAAACTTTAGCAATCGATATATAGAATAGGACTGGTCGACCGCTAGCTATTGACTGCCCCCAACCATAGCGGTCGACGAGTTAAAGATTTATGGCTACGTTTATGTTAAGCCAACGGCACGGGTTTGGTCATATATTTTTGTCAGCGTCTAAGATTGCATCGTATATTTTGGATGGAGGACGCTAGCCTATAAGCCTATAAATACAATACTAGTCCAAATCCCCCTTCATAAAATATCAACATCACATCCAAACTCTACTCCTTTAAAAATTCGGATCTCTTCCCTTCAAATCACAAAATTTTCAAAGTAAATTAAAATGAAAGTAGATAGATTGAAGAAAGTTAAATCAAGCAAATATTAGCAAACGAAGGACGGGTGTAGTCCGAAGGGGATAGCTTTAATTTTAGATGAGTGGTTCATTGTTATTCAGATGATTTTTATGCAGTTAATTTTAGTATAATATATTTTATTTAGATTGTTCAAAAAATAAATTGAGAATTCTATTTGTTTAGATCTAAGATTTAATGGTAAATATAAATTAACGTTAACCTGTAAGTTAAGAAATTGATGAATCAGTATATACACCTTTGGTCAAATTGATAAAATGGTGCTATACCTTAATTAAACTGTTTATTGTAAACCTAGTTTAAATTGATTACTGTACATTGAAATAGAATTTGTAGTTTGACAATCGCAAATCATAGATTCACAAGTTGTATTAGCTATAATTAAAATTAAAATTTTACTGTAACTGATTTGGTAATGACAATACCTAAAAAGTAAAATGAATTAAAATCCCTAATTAAAAATAATAAATAGCAACGAGCAGTCGAAAGCGCTCATTGGAGCAGTCGACAACAAGCGGTCGACCGATACTGAAAATTAGGTGTGGTCTAAACCTTGACATAAAGCCCAAGTTATAAATAGTAGAGTGTGTGTATTATATGGATGTTAGTATATTAGGGAAACCAGTTCCCTTTGTGGTGAGTCTGGGATGTTGCAGGACCAGGTAAATTCTATTTATCCAACATGGGTCGATATTCGGTTGAGGTGATTTTATTGTAAATTTACGCTCACAAGAGGTTACCGTGGACGTGCAACACTAATGATGATGCCTGATGGAGTATGCGATCAACATCGATGGGAGTTCCTTGTTATTTATGGTGACACAACATGATGATGTGTTGTTGATGGATCCCGACGTAGTGCAATAAGTGGTGTTACGTTACCATTGTGGAGTGGAAACGGATGTAACAACAATGAGACACTTTGGTTAGTGAGCATTGCATGCTCTTCTTCAATGCGTAAATATGATACATGTAATCATAGTTGTGGGATATGTAGTCCTATGATGGAAATTGAAGTGAAACCTTTGTTGGAATAGCTACATGTAGTCATAGCTGTGTGAAACATAGTTTTCATGAAAGAAACTATAGGAAAACCTATGTGGAATAATTGCAGCCAATCATTAGTTATCTTAAGGTTTGATTAGTTGTTCGACCCCAAGTATGAGCCTGCACAAGTCATTAGTTTAGGTGGGTATTGAGTTAAACACCTTAAGTAAAGAAAATAAGTAATTCATGGATACTTATAAGGCATCCAAGGTCACATAGATTATTCTAAAGTCAATAGCAAGTGATCACCATATATTAATTGTAACGATCCCGGTTTTGAGTTAAATTTAAATTGGTAATTTAAATAAATTTTTGGATAAAATTGTGAATTAATTTAATTTTTTCTAAATTAAATAGGATATTTGTTTGTTTATTTATGCATATAACTTAATTACAAATTGAATTTTGAAATTGAAATTCTAAATAAATATTTTGAAAAAAATAAATATCTTATGAATATATTGGATTTGAAAAACATTTTTTATTTTAAACTAATAGTAAATTTGTTTTCTAATTTTAATATATATATATATGTATGTATGTATGTATATGTATGTATATATTGTTTGAAAATTATGTTTCGAATTTAATATAGAAATTTTAAAAAGCTATTTGAAAAGTTAAATTTTATATTTTAAAAAATTATGTATATATGTGTCCAATTATTAATTAAATTTTAAAATCATTTTCTTTAAAAGGTTACATTAATGTTAATAAACGAAAATGTATTTGTTTAAATAGAAAATATAATAATAAGTTATATTTAAAAATTATTAACATGAAAATTTCAAGTGTTTAAAGTATAAACATAAGTACTTAATGGTTTAAATATAATTTAAAAATTAATTAAAGTATGAGTTTAAACATAATTTAATCACATTTGACATTTGTACCTTCATAATGTTTTGAATTAACAAGTGTAAGTCATGAAAAATGAAATATTACAAGTGTCACATTTATCTTTATTTTTTAAAAAAATAATAAATTAATTAAAAACAAAGCAATACAAACATCTCCACTTCTATTCATTCATTCCTTTCTTTACCTTTCATTTACAAAACCAGAAAAATAGAGATAAAATCTGAAAAATGCAAACGCATGATAAAATAAAAACCAGATCAAATGAAAACAAGCCTGGAAGCTATAACCAGAGATCAAAATTTAAAACAAATAAATCTGTTCAAATTCAAAGACCTGAAGCTCAAAGAAGATTCAAGTTCAAACCAAACATCAAGTTCTAGAAAACAACAATCAAGTATCAGAATCAAAGTTCAACTCAAATTAACATCAGGCAGTAGAAACAAATCATTTCCAGATCATTTCCAGTCTCAAATTTTTCTCTGTTTCTTCAAATCTAGGTGATCAAACTTTTAAACCATTATATACTTTGGTTTGCATGTGATCAGTATTGGATGTTTGTTTGTGGAATGTGTTTGCATGGGTGTAAATATGCCTGTGTGTGTGTGTATGACTGTATATATGTGTCTGTGTACAGACATATATCTCTGTTTTCAAATTATAGGTTATAAATCCAATTCAAGAAAATTCAAAAATCTCTTTAACTAATCTCTGATAGACTTTAGTATTCAAACAAAATATTTTTGTTTAAACCTAAATTAAGATGTAAAAATAAATTTAAGTAAAATTGGTTTATATATCTCTGGAAATTAAGAAAATACAGTGGGAACTTATACATATTGAAATTTCAATCATCAATATTTCTTGATTCATTTGTATAATCTTGATCACCATCAAGAATTATGATTTTGAAGAGTTAAATCCAGATTTTTAAGGATAGGTCGAGTGAGAATTTCAGAGTTGATCAGAAATGAAATTTTTAGCAATTTCTGGTGATCGAGGTACTCGAGGTGGTCGGGTTTTGGCTGGAGCAAGCATGGAGGCCGGTTAGGGGAAAAATGATCGGAGATTGTTTCGATCATCGAGGTGGCGGTACATCTGGGTTTTATGGTTTAAAACCCAGTTTCTCTCGATGATGTTTCAGAGGCGATTTCGTCAACATGGATGGACAGAAGGTAATCGAACCAAGGGGAAAAGGTGAGTAGGTTTTCAGCGAGGCTATGGACAAAGTTGCATGGTGACTGATGGTCGGGATTGTAGGAACGAGATGGTTTGGGGTGACTGGTTTTATTCCAGGTGGATGTGAGATTTCTAAAAAATTGATTTTGGGTTTGATTCTTGAAACTGGGTGGCCGGATTGTTGAGAGAAGTGATCGTCGACATGCCAGCGATGGCGTCGATGGTTACAATCGTCGTCGCGATGGTTTGTACAGGTGCGCGTGGCTGTCAGTATGTGTCAGAAGTTAGATTATTACTGTAGACAAGGGGAGAAGGCTGTGGTCTTGAGTTTGTTTCCAGGGAAGTGAAGGATTTTCTCGAGTCTCGTATCGGGTAGTTCGAGTGATTAAACTGTATAACAGAATTTTAAAATTTAAACTAAAGTAATGTTTTAAAAAGAAAAGGAAAGGAAGAAGAAGGAGGAAGATCGGGGAAAACTCGGGGAAGAATCGAAGTTAGCTCGGGAATTTTGAGTTTTTAGGCTCGGATTTTATTTAAATTGCATTAACCAAGTTTTAGAGTTTAAAAAATTAAATAAATAAGGTTTCAAACAAATATTTCCAAGTTCCAAAGTAAATTATTAAACAAGATTTTAACCGAGTTTCAAAGTTTAAAATTTTAAAGTTAATAAATTATTTTGGTGTCGAATAAATATGTATTAATTAATTGATTTAATTAATTAACAAGTGTTTTTGAAATATAATGAAAGTAATTAAAAAGATCATCACTGAATGTAATTAATTAAGGGATTAATTACTTAATTACTTAAAGAATAATTAAGTAAATGATAATTACTTAATTAATTAATGGTTTATTTATTGATGTGATTAATTAACGAATAATTACTTAAGGTAATTAAATTAAAGGCTAAGGATAACTAATTAAGAATTAATTAATTTATGTGATTAATTGAAGGTTAATTAATTAATTAAGATTAATAAAAGTAATTAAGGGTAATTTATTACTTAAAGATAATTACTTAATGGAAGTAATTAAGGATAATATATTAAGGATTAAAGTTATTTAATCAAATAATTTAAAGAATAATTAATTAAAGGATAATTAATTTATGTGATTAATTAATTAAGGTAATTAATTTGAGGATAATTAATTAATTAAAGGTTAATTAATTAATGAAAATGATTAAGGAATGATTTTTTTAAAGGTTAATTAATTAATATAACTAATAAAGGATAATTAATTTAAAGGATGATTAAATAAATAAAGGTTAATTATTTAATGATTAAAGGTTGATTAATTAGTAATTAAAGATTAATTAATTTATCATTAAAGGTTAATTAATAAGTGATTAAAGGATAATTAATCAAAATGGTTTGTAATTAATTATTGTTAATTAACCAGGATTAGTAATTATTCATATGTAATTAATCTGATTTAAATTAATCAGATGATTAATTAATCTTACTTATGAATGTTTGGATTGTATAGAATGCTTTGAATTGTTCAATATCCCTGATGTGTGATGCTCTATGATAAGAATTATTTTGATTTGAACTGTAATGAATGTAATTTATTTATCTATGATGAATTTATATTATTTATCTATGAATCTGTGAATGAAGATAAGCGTTATAATATTATACCGCTTATCGATATTGTTGTGCTTGAATTTGTGATGATTGATGATATTGTATTGTTGTGTGTAAAACCCCTGGACTACACCACACACACACACAAATATGTATTTCACGGGAAACCAGTTAAGTCACAGATATTTTAAATTTAAATATTTGTTTGTTTAAAAGTTGAATTTTGAATCCAAATGGTTTTGGAAATGGGATTGGGTTGAATATGAAAAGCTTTTGAAAAGGAAGTTTGAAACTGAAATTTAGTTTGAATATAATATATCTTATTTAAGTTTTGAAATTATTTTGGAAATTTGGTTTGAAAGGTTTATACAAGTTATATAATATATATATGGATTTTAAAACTATCTTTAAAGTATTTTAAATGTATTATTTTAGGAATTTAAATTTAATCCAAGTTTATATTTTAAAGGATATAACTTGTGCATATTTGATCGGATTTTTCCGAAACGAAAATCCTTGTTTTTTCAAATAATAATAGTGTTCATATAAAGAATGGATTTCCAATTTGTGTTGAAAGGATTTCAAGTTTGAAATGAAAATAGTTTTGAAAGCTATGAATGAATCTTTGTTAAAGATTGGTGAACTTTGTTTTCAAATTGAAGAGGATCTTAAAGGTGTATCTTTTGTGTAAAAGATTTGGAATTGAAATAGTTTTGAAAGCTATGAATGAATCTTTGTTAAAGATGGTGAAGTTTTTTTCAAATTGAAAGTGATCTTAAAAGGAAAATCTTTTATTTAAAAGATTAAAATGGTAATTTGTTTAAACTATTTGAAAGAAAGGTTTTGGATAATAAGTTGTGACTTAACTAAGATCCCACTATATCCATATGTTTTTTAAAATTAAATGCTCGTTATTCGGTTTAGTCGGGAGAGAATTTTGTGTCATAAAACCCATTCCGAATAATGATACGACGAAATGGATAGCATTTGAAGACCGATGATGAAGACCGAGTATTTTCTAAAGCGAAAGGTTTACTATCGAATGTCTTTGCACCGAATGGCCCCGGTGTAGAGATTTGATCACCCTTTATGACGGGGTGTCCGGATGTGATTAGGGATTATCCGGATTTGCAAGGGCTTCTTTTGAAGTGCCTTCGGTTCTCTTCGAACCCAGAAATTTTTTGTATGGATGTATATCTGACATTACACTTTGAGATGTAAAGCTGATTTCTATCAAATACATTTCTGTTTGGTGGCGGAGAATTCGTTTTCTTAGCTTAACACCATTCTCCGAGACGTACGAGCTCAGAAGTTATGTAGTTGATATTTACCAGTGATATATTCCCAACTTGGTAATGTGGCATGTTGAGTGCTGCTGATCATTTATTGATCAAAGAATGGCTTTTGTGAAAAGCGTAGCTTTGTGGGATGAGACTTCATCAGGGCCTCACAACCTGGAAATGGTCGAAACAGGAAGGATGCAAAAAGGTTGTTGGGGGTAGCACCTCTTAGGGTATGTCCATTTCCTTCTAGATAAAAGTGGTACCATGGTATGGAGCCTAGATACTTAACTTATGTGGTTGCTGCAAATCTATTACTTTGTTGTTGTTAGTGTTGAGCGCTCAGATAAAGGTCAGTGACGGCCGGGGGATGGCATACTCATGTCAGTAGTTACCTAGTTACAGAGGTAACCCGGCCTTATGTTTGTAGAGATCTGGTTAGGTTCTCGGGGTGTCCCTCCAGAGGCGTACCCATGTGGCATAGGAAGTTCCTTAGCCTGACCATTGTTGGAAATCAAATCATCCAATACGCGTCTTATACAGTTTTAGTTGTAGAACCTTCCATTTAATATGTTAAATGTAGTAGGCATACTATAATGGTACGTATGCTGGCTAAGATTAATGTTATACTTGCAAATGTTTTATGCACTATGCACTAATAATAATATCAAAAGGATTTTCGTATATCAAGCATGTTTGACTATCATAAGGAGAAATCTCCTCCAATTGTATGCTTGCATTGTGCGTGTGTGGGGAAGCCTTTTGGTAGTTTCATTTTCCAAAAAGCATAGAAAATTTCTTTCAAATTCTTTTTGTTTGTTTTTATTCAAATAAATCTATTTTTGTTTGCTCACACCAATCCCATGACTGACCAGGAGTTTATTGTTCCCTTCCTAAACTCTAGATGCCCACAATTTTCCATACGGGTAGCCTAGAGTCAGGTTTTCAGATAGTCAGCTAGTTGGTGTAGCAATTGGAAATCTTCTTCAGTCTTTGGTCTTTGAAGCCTTTGGATTTGGCGATCGCATTTGTTTCACTTCAACATAGTTACCTAGTTTGCTAAAATACAACTTGATGGTGATTCGAGCTTATTGGTTTGGAGTCTTTGGAGCTTGGCTATGGAGTTGTAGTATTATCAGATTTTCTTCTCTCTTGGTTGGCATTGAAGATATCTTTCCGCTGCTGATGTTATCTCTTCTGCTGTTGCTATTATTCTTCCGCTGTTATCTTGTATCTCTGATATTGATAGTCATTTGTATCAATATGTTGTATCAAATATTTTGTATCAATAAAATTTCATTTCTGTTTCCACTGTACTGTTTATTTAATGTGTTATAAGCTCTGGCGAACCAAATTCGATGTTTGAATCTGCGGCATACAAATACGGGTGATGTATTTGGTGTCGATTTTCGAAGGTCGAGTTAGGGTCGTTACAGTGGTATCAGAGCTGAAGGTTGAGTAAGAACGTTAGCTCAGGTGTATAACACATTAGGTGACTCATTAGAGATAGGGTTACAAATACCCTAGAATGAGTATATCCCTAACATATCATGTTCGTATGCCTCAGTAAATTCTCTTACTATCCACTGGTAGTAAATATGAGTGCGAGAAGAGGATGAGGTAGGGGACAGGTAAGTACCACTATAAATGGTCAATACCCTGCAACAACTTTCTCTATCAATTTCCTTTGATCATCATTCGATTTCAAATTCTCTAATGTCTTCCTGGCAGCTATAAGAAGAAGCTTTGGTTTGGTGGTGGCCCTGCGAATCGTAATAGATAAGTTCCTATTTCGTATTCTCTTCATCGGTTTCCTATCAACTTTTCATTTTAAACTTTAATGAATTTGAAATTTTAATTGAAATAAATTGCTTAACGAAATACAAATTAAATTGTATCCATTTGTCTATTCTTTGGGATCCAGATATATTCTACGAATGGTTAGTTATCCCTTCGAACTAACTAGTGCCCCTGCATATCTCGTAGAACGGATGACCTGAATATTTCGTGAAATATTGAATGGGTTTATTCTCATAATTACTGATGATATTCTCATTTGGTAAGCCAAATATAAAATAAATATTCAGCTTGATCTGATGAGTTGATTCTCTATCTTTGTGTGCCCATTTATTATATGTTGTCTCCCTTTCTAGCAAATTTCGAGGATGAAATTTTCTTAAGGGGGAATCTGTAACGATCTCGGTTTTGGGTTAAATTTAAATTGGTAATTTAAATAAATTTTTGGATAAAATTGTGAATTAATTTATATTTTTCTAAATTAAATAGGATATTTGTTTGTTTGTTTTTGCATATAACTTGATCATATATTGAATTTTGAAATTGAAATTCTATAATAAATATTTTGAAAAAAATACATATCTTTTGAATATATAGGATTTGAAAAACATTTTTTTATTTTAAACTAATAGAAATTTGTTTTCTAGTTTTAATGTATGTATGTATACATATATGTAGTTTGAAAATTATGTTTTCAATTTAATATAGGAATTTTCAAAAGCTATTTGAAAAGTTAAATTTTATATTTTAAAAACTTATATATATATATATATATATATATATATTCAATTATTAATTTAATTTTAAAATCATTTTCTTTAAAAGGTTATATTAATGTTAATAAAGGAAAATGTATTTGTTTAAATAAAAATAATAATATAAAGTTATATTTAAACATTATTAACATGAAAATTTGAAGTGTTAAAAGTATAAACATAAGTACTTAAGGGTTTAAAAATATAATTTAAAAATTAATTAAAATAAGGGTTTAAACATATTTAATCACATATGACATTTGTACATTTATAATATTATGAATTATCAAGTGTAAGTCATGAAAAATGAAATATTACAAGTGTCACATTTATCTTTATTTTAAAATAAAAAGATAAATTAAAAACAAGGCTATAAAAAACATCTCCACTTCTATTCATTCATTCCTTTCTTCACCTTTCATTTACAAAACCAGAAAAATTGAGATAAAATCTAAAAAATGCAAAAGCATGGTAAAATCAAAACATGATCAAAAGAAAACAAGCCTGGAAGCTATAACGAGAGATCAAAATTTAAAACAAATAAGCCTGTTCAAATTCAAAGACTTGATGCTCGAAGAAGATTCAAGTTCAAACTAAACATCAAGTTCCAAAAAACAACAATCAAGTATCAAAATCAAAGTTCAACTCAAACTAACATCAGGCAGTAGAAATAAATCATTTCCAAATCATTTCCAGTCTCAAATTTTTCTTTGTTTCTTCAAATCTAGGTGAGCAAACTCTTAAACCCATATATACACTGCTTTGCATGTGATCAGTATTGGATGTTTGTTTATGGAATGTGTTTGCATGGGTGTAAATATGCATGTATGTGTATATGTATATGACTGTGTATATATGTCTGTGTACAGACATGTATCTTTATTTTCAAGTTATAGTTTTTAAACCCAATTCAAGAAAATTCAAAAATCTCTTTAACTAATCTCTGATAGACTTCAGTATACAAGAAAAAATAAGTTTGTTTAAACCTAAATTAAGATGTAAAAATATATTTAAGTAAAATAGGTTTATATATCTTTGGAATTTAAGAAAATACCATAGGAACTTATACATATTGAAAATTAACCATCAATATTCCTTGATTCATTTTTGTAACCTTGATCATCATCAAGAATTATGATTTTTAAGAGTTAAATCCAGATTTTTAAGGATAGGTCGAGCGAGAATTGCAGAGTTGATCAGAAATGGAATTTTTAGCAATTTCTAGTGATTGGGCTACTCGAGGTGGTCGGGGTTTTGGCTGGAGCAGGCATGGAGGTCGGTGGTTAGGGGAAAAATGATCGGAGATTTTTCCGATCATCGAGGTGGCCGTACGGCTGGGTTTTAGGGTTTAAAACCCAGTTTTGCTCGACGATGTTTCAGAGGCGATTTTGTCAACATAGATGGACCGGAGGTAAACGGGACCAAGGGGAAAAGGTGAGAAGGTCTTCGGCGAGGCTATAGACAAAGTTGCATGGTGGCCGATGGTCGGGATCGCCGACACGAGGTGGTTTCGCGTGATTAGTTTTGTTCCAGGTGGATATGAGATTTGTTAAAAATCGATTTCGGTTGAATCTTGAAACTGGGCGGCCGGATTGTTGAGAGAAGTGATCGTCGACATGCCGACGATGGCATCGATGGTTACAATCGCCAAGGCGATCGTTTTTACAGGTGCACGTGGGTGTCAGTGTGTGTCATAAGTTAGGTTATTGTTGTAGACTCATGGGAGAAGGCTGTGGTCTCGAGTTTATTTTGGGGAAGTGAAGGATTTGCTCCAGTCTCGTATCGGGTAGTTTGAGTGATTAACTATATAACAGAATTTTAAAATTTAAACTACAATAATATTTTAAAAAGAAAAGGAAAGGAAAAAGAAGGAGGGAGCTCAGGGAAGAAACGAGTTCGCTTGGGAATTTTGAGTTTTTGGGGTCGGATTTTATTTAAGTTGCATTAACCAAGTTTTAAAGTTTGAAAAAAATAAATAAGGTTTCAAACAAATATTTCCAAGTTCCAAAGTAAATTATTAAATAAGATTTTAACCGAATTTCAAAGTTTAAAATTTTAAAGTTAATAAATTGTTTTGGTGTTGAATAATTATGTATTAGTTAATTAGTTTAATTAATTAACAAGTGTTTTTGAAATATAATGAAAGTAATTAAAAAGATAATTACTCAATGTAATTAATTAAGGGATTATTACTTAATTACTTAAAGAATAATTAATTAAATGATAATTACTTAATTAAATATTGGTTTATTAATTGTTGTAATTAATTAAAGGATAATTACTTAAGGTAATTAAATTAAAGGATGATTAACTAACTAAGGATAATTAATTAAGAATTAATTAATTTATATAATTAATTGAAGGTTAATTAATTGATTAAGATTAATAAAAGTAATTAAGGGTAATTTATTACTTAAAGATAATTACTTGTTGAAAGTAATTAAGGATAATAAATTAATGATTAAAGGTTATTTAATCAAATAATTTAAAGAATAATTAATTAAACGATAATTAATTTATTTGATCAATTAATTAAGGTAATTATTTTAAGGATAATTAACTAATTAAAGGTTAATTAATTAATGAAATGATCAAGGAATTATTTATTTTTTAAGGGTTGATTAATTAATATAATTAATTAAGGATAATTAATTTAAAGGATAGTTAAATAATTAAAGGTTAATTATTTAATGGCTAAAGGTTGATTAATTAGTAATAAAAGATTAATTAATTTATCATTATAGTTTAATTATTAAGTGACTAAAGGATAATTAATCAAAATGGTTTGTAATTAATTAATGTTAATTAACTTGGATTAGTAATTATTCATAAGTAATTAATCTTACTTATGGATGTTTGGATTGTATGGAATGGTTTGAATTATTTGATATCCCTGATGTGTGATGATCTCTGATATGAATTATTTTGATTTGAGCTGTGACGAATGCAATTTATTTATCTGTGATGAATTTATATTATTTATCTGTGAATCTGTGAATGAAGATAAGCGTTATAGGATTATACCGCTTATCATGCTTGAATTTGTGATGATTGATGATATTGTATTGTTGTGTAAGACCCCTGGACTACACTACGCACACACAAATATGGATTTTACGGGAAATCGGTTAAGTCACAGATATTTTAAATTTAAATATATTTTGTTTAAAAGTTGAATTTGAATCCAAATGGTTTTGGAAATGGAATTAGGTTGAATATGAAAAGCCTTTGAAAAGGAAGTTTGAAATTGAAATTTAGTTTGAATATAATATATCTTGTTTAAGTTTTGAAACTGTTTTGGAAATTTGGTTTGAAAGGTTTATACAAGTTATATAATATATATATATATATATATATGTGGTTTTTAAAACCATCATTAAAGTATTTTAAAAGTATTATTTTAGGAATTTAAATTTTACCCAAGTTTATACTTTAAAGGATATAACTTGTGCATACTTGATCGGATATTTCTAAAACGAAAACCCTTGTTTTTTTCAAATAATAATAGCTTTCATATAAAGAAAGGATTTTCAATTTGTGTTGAAAGGATTTCAAGTTTGAAATGAAAATAGTTTTGAAAGCTATGAATGAATCTTTGTTAAAGATTAGTAACTTTGTTTTCAAATTGAAGAGGATCTTAAAGGTGTATCTTTTGTATAAAAGATTTAGAATTGAAATAGTTTCGAAAGCTGCGAATGAATCTTTGTTAAAGATGGTGAACTTTGTTTCAAATTGAAAGTGATCTTAAAAGGCGAATCTTTTATTTAAAAAATTAAAATGGTAATTTGTTTAAACCATTTGAAAGAAAGGTTTTGGGTAATAAGTTGTGACTTAACTAAGATCCCACTATATCCATATGTTTTTTAAAATTAAGTGCTTATTGTACGGTTTAGCCGGGGAGGACTTTGTGTCATAAAAACCATTTCGAATAATGATACGACGAAATGGATAACATTTAAAGATTGGTGATGAAGACCGGGAATTTTCGAAAGCGAAAGATTTAACTGTCGAATGTCTCTGCACCGAATGGCCCTGGTATAGAGATTTGATCACCCTTTGTGACGGGGAGACCGGATGTGATTAGGGATTATCTGGATTTGCAAGGGCTTCTTTTCAAGTGCCATCACTTCTATTCGAACTTGGAAAAGACTTATATGGATGTATGTCTGACATTACACTTTGAGATGTAAAGCTGGTTTCTATCAAATACATTTATGTTTGGTGGCGGAGAATTCATTCTCTTAGCTTAACACCCTTCTCTGAGATGTATGAGCTCAGAGGTTATGTAGTTGACATTTACCAATGATATATTCCCGTTTGGTAATGTGGCATGCTGGGTGCTGCTGATCATTTGTTGACCAAAGCATGGCTTTTGTGAAAAGCGTAGCTTTGTGGGACGAGACTTCATTAGGACCTCACAACCCAGGAATGATCGAAACAGAAAGGATGCAGCAAGGTTATTGGGGGTAGCGCCCCTTAGGGTATGTCCATTTCCTTTTGGATAAAAGTGGTATCATGGTATGGAGCCCAGATACTTAACTTATGTGGTTGCTAAAAATCTATTGCTTTGTGGTTGTTAGTGTTGAGCGGTCGGATAAAGGTCGGTGACAACTGGGGGATGGCATACTCATATCAGTAGCTACCTAGTTACAGAGGTTACCCGGCCTTTTGTTGGCAGAGATCTGGTTAGGCTCTCGAGGCGTCCCTCCAGAGGCATACCCATGTGGCATAGGAAGTTCCTTAGCCCGACCATTGTCGGAAATACGATCATCTAATACGCATCTTGTACGGTTTTAGTTGTAGAACCTGCCACTTAATATGGTAGTTATAGTAGGCATACTATAATGGTACTTATGCTGGCTAAGATTAATATTATACTTGCAAATATTTTCTACACTATACAGTTTTCGCGTATCAAGCATGTTTGACTATCATAAGAAGAAATCTCCTCTAATTGTACGCTTGCATTGTGTGTGTGCGGGGAGGCCTTATGGTAGTTTCATTTTCCAAAAAGCATATCGAATTTCTTTCAAATTCTTTTTGTTCGTTTTATTCAAATAAAACTGTTTTTGTTGGCTCACACCAATCGCATGACTAACTTAGACTTTGTCGTTCCTTTGTAAACTGTGGGTGCCCACATTTTTCACGAGCAGCCTAGATTCAGGTTGTCAAATGGTCAGCTAGTAGGTGTAGGAATTGGAAATCTTCTTTACTCTTTAGTCTTTGAAGCCTTTGGATTTGGCGATTGCATCTATTTCACTTCAACATAGTTACCTAGTTTGCTACATTACAACTTGATGGTGATTCAAGCTTATTGGTTTGGAACCTTTGGAGCTTGGCTATAGAGTTGCAGTATTGTCGGATTGTCTTTCTCTCTTGGTTGGCATTGGCATATCTTTCCGTTGCTGATGTTATCTCTTCTGTTGTTGCTATTATTCTTCCGTTGTTATCTTGTATCTCGGATATTGATAGTCATTTGTATCAATGTGTTCTATCAAATATTGTGTATCAATAAAATTTCATTTATGTTTCCGTTGTGTTGTTTATTTAATGTGTTATACACTCCGACGAACCAGATTCGACGTTTAAATCTGCGGCATTCGAATACGGGTGATGTATTTGGTGTCGATTTAAGGTCGAGTCGGGGTCTTTACATAAATGATGTAACTCATTCATCAGACTTTTGTCAGACCCACCCTTTTTCTTTCATTTTCCCCGCTATAAGAGGACAAGATGGTAGGTGACAGGCCCAACAACGGTACTTGGAGAGGTGAGCTTTGTGATGACCCGATATTTTCAACCATTCGCATCCACACATGTCGGACTAGAATTGCTCAAAATACCGCGTTGTAAATAAAATTTGGCAAATCTCAGAATATACAGTAAGTAAATAATCACAGACACATAATATTTAATAATGCAGCGAAAGTAAAAGAAATTGTAGTTCATGAAGCTGCTATATATATAAGATACATCAGAGTTAAATAAGATACAACGGAAGAGTAACAAGATACATCAGGTATAAATCAGAATACATCACTGAAATTACTGGATACTGAAAGCAAAATAGATGGATGGATCGTCAACCAAAGCTCCAACTCCAAAGGTGAGCCTTGAATGCTGAATCACTTAGTCTGACTCGAGCGGGAAGCAAAACACAAAACACTCGAGTCAGTACATAAATACTTATCAACTGTAAATCAACTCAAGTGAACAGTAACAAAAATGTATCAGTAACTTAAAGGATGCTTGGGACTGCACATCCTCTAAGGATCACTTAAACTATTTACTATGTAGTAATATTGCGCTATTATAATAATGTCTACAATAACATAAACTTACTTTAAAATAGCGTTAAGGAGTGACCCAATATTCCCCTTAACACGTAATAGTCTCAGTAGTCCATCCAGTATCAGCGTACCTCCAGATCGGGTGGCTACCTAAATACTCCATGGGCTACGGGAGAAAAACATACTCGTAGTAAGGCTCGATATGGTAGGTGACACGGCACACAAGGCAATGCCAGGGTAGATATAACAATTACGCACACGGGCTGGCGGTAACGTAACAGCCACTACGCCCACCTCGGAACACTCTCCTAATCAAAATCCGAGGATGTCCATCAAATCAACCACAAGTAAGAGTATAGTATCGAAGAAGTGTGTCCGACCAGAGGAGCTACCCCTTTTGGCCCGAGATTGCTCCTGTTTTAACCACCTTAAGCCAACTCATAGGAGTCGGGTCCATGTAATATATCTCAAGAATGTCGCCACCATCCTGCTGCATTCTGGAATCTCCGCCGCGTACATAGTTGTTAAATTGGTTTTCGTAGTTGGCAGAGAGTATGACAACTTATGATCCCAGTCTCTTTAACAACGAATCGTTATTATAATGCCGTGGTCATTTCAAAATAGTTTATACTTCAAAAATCAAATTGTTTCATTTCAAAACCATATCCCTTCAAAATAGTTTGTAGTTCGAAACCAAAACCATTTTTATTTCAAAAACTATATTCAAATCAAATAGTTTATCATTTCCATTTCAAATGTATATTCACCTTTAAAAAATCATAATACTTTCAAAGTTATAACTCTTTTGCAACCAAAATACTTGAAATCATTACATTTCAAAATCATACATTTGAAATCATGGAACGTTCATTTAATTCTTTACTTTTTACAAATTTATTCAATTAAACCCAAAATTTCAAATTTCCAATTTAATTCAAGTCATACCATCAGTTTCAATTCAATTTCCCATTAACCATTTCAAATACATATTTGATTCACAAAATAAACTATTCAAATTTTTAATATATTTCAAACCTTTAATATACCATATTTCAAAACTAAATTTTATAATTTCATATATCTCAAATTTAACTTCATTATCACTTAGTTTTGTAATATTCATTTCATAAATCCAATACTTTCATACAATTATAACTTCAAATATTCATTTATAAAATAGATCAAAATCAATTATCATTCAAAATTCACATTCTTTATCAATATAAAGATTTTGTCATTCAAAACCATTTCAAAATCATTAAAATATCATATCCTTTCAAAAATCTCATTATCAAATCATTATTTGAATTCAAATTCAAATATTCAAACTTAAATATCATTGAAATCAAATATGTCATTCATTTATTATTCCAAATATCATTACAAAACACATTTAAAAATTCCATTTAAAAGCCATTATTTAAATTCAAATTTAAATATTAAAATATATTTAAAACTCCTTAAATTTCACAGATAATCAATTTCCAAAAGTTAAATCATTATCACTTTAAAATATAACTCAAACAGTTTTAAAATCTATAACATTTCAAAACATTTTCAAATTCAGCAACGACAACATTTATAAAGTGTTATCATAGCTTATAGTTTCCAAAATAGTTTAGTTCAAGAACAACGGCACTTATAAAATGCCGTGATAGATATTTAGTTATTTCTACATAGTTAAATTCAAAAACAATAGCACTTAAAAATGCTGTCATAAGACTACAGCATTTTGGAAATGCTAGTAATAAAATTTTAGATTTTATTATAACTTCAGAAACATTTAAAGCTTCAATTTTTGTTATAACTTCAATTTTTTTATTTTAAACTTATAAATCATATTTCTAGACTTCAAAAATTCTGATTAAATAATTTTAACATATGATTTATCAAAACAAAATTTTATAATTAATATCCAATTTAAAAGCCCAATTCATTTGTTAAGTCAAAATTCACTGTTTAAGTTATAATTTAATAAAACATAACATTTTATTTCAAATACCATTTCAAAACTTTAAATTTAATTTCCATTATTTTCTTACATTTTAAAAATATAATTTAAAGTCAAAAATCATATTTACTTCCAATTTACATGCTTAAATTAACAAATTCAAAACTAAATATTTAGCCTTTTCAAAACCATAAAATATATATATTTTTAAATCAAATTTCATACTTTTAAAAAAATACATATCTTAATAAAAATCATTTAAAAATATGCTATGGGGTCTGTATATAATTTTCTAACATAGGCCAAGTGATACAGATATATACCATTTCAATCCGCGGTTTATAAAGAAAAATCCAGCTTCTATCATTTCAAACCCGCAATCCCAAGTAAATAAAATAAATAAAAATCGTTCAGACCTATCATTTCATCCCATAATGATTTTTTCCCTATTCTAAAGTCCGTTCAGGTATGTATCATTTCAACCCATAGTGATTCTATTCTAACAGGGAACTTGTAGTGTGAACATATGCATAAACAATATAAACAATACATTAGCATGTCAATGTCACAATATACCATCATATATCATATGTCATGTGATAATTAACAAAGTAAACATGGTAATAACATGGCATAGCATATCATATAATCATCATTAACTTGCATAACATTTTTATTACTAAACACTTGTCATCAATTCACTATTTCATGAGTAAAAATGCCAGAGTGAGAAGGACTCACCTTTTCAAGCTGGAGTTAGCAAATCAAACTACACGAATAAATTCCAGAAAGCATGATACAGAACGACATAGCACGACTATGATTTAAGTGAGAGAGAGCCAAGATGATTATCTTGTAAACAACCAATAAAACAAAGCAACATACATATGAATATTCAACCAGAACAATATAGAAACCAATGGAAATACAAAGCAACAAAGAACAAGATAGTTAGACCTTGCCTTAACCACTCCAATGCTCGACCATAGAGGATATTTTGCTCAGCCATGATGGTGATATAGGCTCTGGTTTGGGTCATATGGGTGCGCCTACAAGGAAGTGATGATGGTAGGAGGTAGGTGATACAACTTGAAGAATACAAAGGAATAAAGCAATATAGGCAATTTTGGTTCAACTTTAGGCTCGGCCATGGTCAATTGGGCTCGGCACAAGGTCAGGTCAGATCTGAACAGAGGTTATGTGGTTGCCAATGGTGATCTACATCAGGTGGTGGTGGTTCTATATGGTGGCCAAAGTGAACAATGAAGGTGGTGGTGAAGTATGTAGCTCGGTTAGGCAATTTCAAGGAGTTTTGTGCGCAGCTTGATGTGCTAGCATCAATGGATGGTCACGGCCTGTCATTGTCAGAGGAGGAGGAGGTGGTGCTGCTGTTGATGGAGGAGGTGATGGTTGGTGGAGTTGGTGGAGAGTGGGGCCGAGCAAAGCTTGAATAAAAGCAAGCAAAAATCAATAGAAATAGAGGAGAAAATGAGAAAAGAAAAGCCAAAAAACTTAGGAAAATATTTTTAGAATTTGGCATGGCCGTGAGTTTTGAGATGAAGAAGATTTTCTCACATGAATGAGAAATGAAATTCACGGCTATGAGATAAGGAGTGAACGGCCAAAAGTTAAAAATGAAAAGCCAAAAAAAGAGATCGAAAGGACAAGTAAGTGAAAACTCAAGGAAAATGAAAAGGTTTGTCTTTTGAGTTTTCATTTCTTTTAAATCAAAATAAACTAAAATAAATAAGTAAATAAATTAGAAAAAGAAAAAAAATAAAGTGTAAAAAGAAAAATAAATAGATAATTAAGGAAAAATAGAATATAAATAAGAAAATAGCTTAATAATTGAAACTGGAATTTAAAATTTTTAAACAAAGTACAATAAACATTTGAAAATTATAACAATACTTTTAAAATGTTTTAAAAATAAAATTATATACATAACATGTCATGTTACACATATATACACAATTTTGAACAAGATAAGGCAAACAAAATATTATTTATATAAATTAAAATAAACAATTTATTAAAACAATTTACATATAATATTGTAAAAAGCAAAACTTTCACAATATTAATCAGATTTCAACGAAATGAAAAGCAGTACTCTTGAACTTTTAATTTATTTTGATAATAAAAGATGAAAGTAAAAAATTCAAATATTTAAATTTTAAAGTCAAAGTTTGACCATATTGACCAAAATTCACATTTCTGAAAAATATTGTATTTAGTCATGTTTGGAATTCTAATTCACATCAAAATCAAAATTTATATTTATAATAACAAAATTTATCCATTTAATAAATAAAATAAAGTTTTTAAATCAGGAATTTCAATTAAAATAAATTAAATATACAATTGAAATAATCACAAAATACAGGGTTGTTACACTCTCCCTCACTCAAAGCTTTTCGTCCTCGAAAAGGAATGAGGTATGGGAAAACAGAGAAAAAGATAGAATGAAATAGGAATAAGACAAGATGACAAGTAGATTGAAATTATACCTGATAACTGTTGTTATAGGTAAGTTTAACAAGGTGGAGATGAACTTCCCAAGATCCTCCAGAATCAAGAACACAAGCATGAAAAAAATCTTCTAGAATCTGATTCGCTCTTTCCGTTTGACCGACGATCAGTGGCTGGCAAGCAGTGCTCAGATTCAAAAATGTGTACCAAAGATTATCAAATTTTATTGAAAGATTTCTAGACAAACAGGTACAAGCAATAGTCTTCCCATTCTATAGCAAGATAAGGGAAATAAGGACAACAAAAAATAGTTTGAAAAACAAAATAAGATAATAAATTTAAAACCATGAAAACTTCAACTCAAATTGAAAATTAATTTTACATAAGCTAAATAAATCTTAATCATCTCTAATTTCATTATCTTATCATCAAATTATCTTAAATATACAATCTCTAAAATCATGGATTTGAAAAAAAATCTTTTTTTATACTCAAAATGTATTCAATAAATTTAATTCGTCTTTATTCCTAATTATAATTAAATATATTCCTCCCAATATATTTTATCACCTATGTTAAATATATTTACACTTATTATAACTGCTTTAATTTATTCTTAGTTTCTTTACCATCATTTTATATTGTAAATTATTCCATTGTCCTTTTTCTTTATTTACCTCTATTAATCTTTTATAACTAAAATTTAAGTGTATAACATTTATTATAACCACTCAAATTTTATTTATAAAATATCTTTTTATATTGTATATTATCCAATTACATATTGAACTTTTTAAAATTAAGGTAAGTTATATTGGAATGAAATTGTGTATTATACAAATAAAAATTTCCGATTTAATCATTTCAAGCTTGAATATTTATCCAAATCTTGAAATTTATACTTGAAATTATCCTTCAAGATAAAATTTAGGAATATAATTTTCGATAAATTCCAAACTATTTAGAGATAAATAAATGCACATATACTTTATATATCTATTCAAATTTAAATAATATATCAGCATATGTTATAAATCCGGTCTTATTTTAGAAATTCAAATCAATTAAATTCCCCAAATCAAAACTGTAGCAAGATTACAGAACGGTCTCTTAACTTTGAAACTCAAAAATGAATATCGATGATGCTGCAGTCGTCACCGAAGTTATTTTCCAGCGACAAAGAGAAGAGCACTAATTTTAAACTTTAAAAATTCTTTGGAAACAAATTTGTATTCGAAAATACTTTAAATAATATGTCCTTCAAAACTTTAAACACAAGGTTTGAAACTATTGGAAATTAAATTATCAAATTCTTGTTATAAATTCATTTTAAATTCCCAAATAAATTTATAACTATGTTTTATAGTTCAATTATTTATATATGAAACAAGAGATAATGATATATAAAATCATACATTATTTCTTAACAACCAATTCGATAAAAAATCCAGAAAAAAATTTATAATATAGTTACAAAATTTATTTCATTGCTAAATTTGAAAAAACATATTGTGTCAGTTTGCTCTATTCAAGTGTTTTGGAAATCTTATCGATAGTGTTGATTAGACAAATCGATCGGAAACCCAAATCAACCTTAAAACCTCAAACAACACAATATATAAGACATTTTAAATATTAGTTTACAAATACTATAACAACCCACATATTTATCGATTTTATATTTTAAATATTTTATTTAAATATTTTATCGATACTCGGAATTTAGTCCGAAAAGCCACTTTTTGCAAACAGTCGAATTAGGACTCGAGACCACTTCCGTTGAGTTCAAAACACCGTTTGCGATCTTTTTAAGTGTAAACTTTGGTATGTTTGGAGTTAGTGGAATTTTGCTACTTTTTCACTTAGGGCTTTGGTTGAGGCTGAGCCCATTAACCCCACTTATGTGTTCAGTCCCAACCCTTTCTCCTCTTCATTACTTCATTCCTCATTTCCTAATATTCAAGCTTTTATAACAATGGAGAGTGGAAGAGGAAATTAAAACTCCAAGCCCTAGTCTTCATTAGCAAATCCAGCTTCTAGCTCCAAATTCAAGAGAACCCATTGGTAAGCCTTCTCTTCTTCTTCTTCTCCAACCCATTCTCTTATCAATCTTAGAAATTCCTAAACCTAACTTTGGGAATGTTCTTCTTTTAAAGCTTAGAATCAAGTTTCTTGAGTTGGATTTGAAGAGTGGTTGATTCTCCTTTGCTTTCAAGCTTCTTCTTCAATCGTTTGGGTTCAAAGGTGAGATTTTTATCTCACATCTTAGTCTATAACTATCTTCGATTGTTAGGTATGAATTCCTAACACTTATTTTTGTGCAATTGCTTTTGGTTTGGATTGAATTGGTGAATATCCAAATTTTTAGTGTTTGGGTTCAATTCTTTAAAGATCCTAACTTTGATGTTTGAACATGTTTTTGGTGGCGGATCGGAGAGCTAATGGAGCTGGGGTATCAATTGGATAAGGCTCCTTTGGTCCATTGCTTGAACGGTCGCGTTTTGGAGGAATTTGCGCTTCATTGAAAAAGGGCAGGAACTGTAGAAATTTGCAGTTCGGCCGACCGAGCCCTGTAGCCGGTCGACCGACCTGCTACTCCGCGCAAGTTTTCTGCTTCTGGCCAGCTGACCGAGCTCTGTAGCCGGCCGACCGACCTGATGCTATTTTGCCTAATTTGTCTATTTTGTTGAATTTCCAACTTTAATTGACTCGTGTTGTTTTCCTTTTGTTATTATCACTTGTTATCGACTTTGATGACATTTTCTTCGTGATTTTTGGGAATATCCATTTCGATAGATTCCGTAATCGATTTCTTTGGATTTTATTCACGTCATCGAATGTGAATTTTGGTGGTTGATTATTTCTACAATCATTTCTATGATTTGTCACTTTAAAAAAATATAAAGGTTTTCTATACTGGTAGTAAATATCAAAACTCTTTCTTCAAATGGTTTCAACCCTATTTTCAATAACAAAGCTCATTTTCTCAAACTGTTTTCCAATATATTAGTATATACAAACCTTTACCTCACTTGTATGAGAAATCTAATTAAACGACCTAGTAAAACGAGTGGTATGAAACACTTGTGTTTACTTCGTCGGTTAATTCTTGAACTTGTTCGATTGAATCTCTCGTGATAAATTTTCTAATGGAGATCTACAATTTGTTCGTAAATATTTAAGTTAAGCTAGTAGTTATGGGACATGAAGCTAAATTTATATATTTACTAGCTTAGTGTAATTGACACTTTCTTGATGATCATGACGATCATTTTTGTGATTTAGACTAGCAATGTGCGATGTCTCTTTGTCTGCGAGGGAGACTAAACCCCGTTTTATGGAGTTTCGACTTAAATTGGTGGGGTAGCAACCCATGATCTTTGGGCCGTTTGTGGAGTTTCGTCTCAATTTGTGATGGTTAGCAACCATGGAATTAGCGTTCCGTTTGTGATACACGTGTTGGTGAGCTATATGCTCCCGTTTGTGATAGGCCTTTCCCCTTTTTGTGATTTTTGGATTTCCTGAGATGATTTCTAGAATTTGTGCTTCACCAATTTTTGTGATTTTCATTGATAAGTTTTATCAATATTTGTGCATTGGTGAATTTGTGCGTCACTGACTTTTGTGATTGATATTGATATAATCGTCAATATTTATGGTTTGGTGAACGAAATAAAGAGTATGACATTTCTTTGATCCTTGAGTAGATTTTTGTGATATTGATTAATCTCTTGTTGATTTCAGTTACTTATTTATCACAGCTTGGCATTGTGATTATTATGCGTTTAGTCATACCTCTTATTCTATATCGTTTCATCTGATATTTATAGCTAGACTGATCCGTTTATTATTTTCCTATTAAATAATACTCGGGTCAGACCGAGATGTTACAGGTGCTTCAGCTTGACTTCTCACTGGGGATTGATTTCTCTGAATTTTGGCTAACTACTTAGATTAGTTGTTTATTTTGGTGTACACATTTGAGATATAGACTCTATGATGTATACTTATTCTTTGTGTAGTTCTTGTAACTATTCTTTTTTGATAGTGTGGGTCTTGCTTGACTACTACTCTGATGAACACTTTTATGTGTTATATATATTCATATCTATTTCCGCCTTTGTGATATGAATTATCTGTGACTGATTTGTGTTATGTTTATTTCTATATTTGTCTCCGAAGACAGTATAGCCACTGTGTAGTAGCTTTGAGTTTGTACCAGTATGTCGGATTTCCTCTTGAAATAAAATGCATGTTATACTATCTGACATATCGGTGCTTGCGCAAAGCAATTGCACGGATGGTCGCTCCTCAACAGCCTTATTCTCCGTGCTAGTTGACAGCATTACACCGTAGTGTTCTTGGCTAGCGTGGGTGTAGAGGTGGGGCGCCACAGCTTGGTATCAGAGCCAAACTTTGGAACAATATGGAACATTATAACAAGGATCATCGTCCTAAGTCTTTCTTAGGAGTCGTGCCTTAGGATTTAATTCGAGTCTTCGTACGGATTCATCCTATTTTCTTTATGATTCCTTGTTTTATCTATCAAGATTGCTTGATATTCATTTTGTGAATAACCTTTTTCTTCTTCTTTATTTCTTTCTAAAGCAAGAGAAATGGTTAGACCTGGCCGTCCCAGCGCCGGACAATCTAGTCTATTCCCCAAGATGGAGTTTTTATGAGTACCCAGCAACTTCTTGACCTTGTCACGAATGCTCAAGCAGCCGGTTCTAACCCGGAACCTACTCATCCTAAGTCTGGATTTGCACGCTTGTGCAACGATTATACCAAATTGGGTGTGAAGCCATTCAAAGGTTCCGAAATTATTATTGAAGTCCAGACTTGGCTGAGATCATGCGATCGAATCTTTTCTCGCATGAATCTTATTGATCTTCACCGAGTTCAGGTGGCTTCTAGTATGCTCCAGGAAAGAGCATTAGACTGGTACGAGCTTCTGATTTCTGAAATAAATGAACCGGATCTCACTTGGGAGAAATTCCGAGAGCGCTTCGAGTTAAAATTCGTACCAGAAGCTGAGAAGGTGACTTTGGCTCGGCGTTTCATAGACCTTGTTCAGGGTGAAGCCTCCGTGACTGATTATGTTGCATCCTTCGAGTCACTTTCCAAATATGGGGTTGAATACATCAACACCCCATTGAAGAAGAACGAAAGATTTGTCTATGGCTTAAACAAAATTCTCAAGAAACCATTACTTCTAAAATTAGAAGTTTCTTTCGACCAACTCATTGATATCGCTCTTCGTCTTGAAGAAGTGGATAGGGAAAATGATGTTGAAGTGGTAGGTTCCAAACCAAGCTTCAACAACAACAAGAAAAGGCCCAGTAAATTCAAAGGCCCTTATCCCAATAAGAAAGGGAGGCAAGCAACCCCAGTGGTAAAGACTTCTTCCTTTGGTCGTGGGGAATGTTATAATTGTGGTTCGAAGGACCATTACGCGAACAAGTGTCAAAGTTTCTCTCTTGTTGCTATTGCAAAGGTCCCGGTCATGTTATATCTTCATGCCCCAAGCTTCAGGGCAGGAAGGAGGGAAGGTTAAATGTTGCTCAAGCCCCTGGCAACACATCTCATGGCCAAGGTATTTCTTATTCCATTCTTGAATGTATTATTTTATTTCATGATCAACCTATTAGAGTTCTCTTTGATATGGGTGCATCCCATTCTTTTATATCAAAAGAACTCGTTGATACCTTTTCTTTGGATGTTATGTGTTTAATGACTTCTTTGAGAATTTCGAATCCAGTTGGTGGATCCGCAACTCTTAGTTTGCTTTGTAAAGATGTGGAGATTATTTTGTGTGATCTTTCCTTCCTAGCCGATTTGCATGTCATGTGTTATTTAGGCTTTGGAATGATTTTGGGAATGGATTGGCTTAACCGTTATGAAACTCACATCCTATGTCCCGAGCGGACTATTTATCTCCGACACCCGCAATCTGTAAAGCAGATTTCTGTTATTCTTAAAGATTCTGATTCTTCTTTGACTGCATCATTATATTCTTTAAATCCTCGTGATGACGATAATGATGATGAGGAAGATATTATTTCTCTTATTCACGTTGTTCGTGAATTTTTTGACATATTTGGGCCCGTTTTAGGATTGCCACCTAAGCGAGCAATTGAGTTCAAAATTAATCTTATCCCTGGAGCTCAACCTATTACTCGTCCTCCTTATCGCATGTCTAATAAGGAGAATGAGGAGATGCGTAAACAATTATTCGAATTGGAGACGAAGCAATTTATTCACTCTAATTCCTCGCCTTGGGGAGCTTCGGCTATTTTCGTGAAGAAATCCGATGGTACACTTAGACTTTGCGTTGACTACCGCAAGCTTAATGATCTTACTATCAAAAATAAATATCCTTTACCTCGGATTGATGATCTATTCGATCAGCTTAGTGGTGCTAAGGTCTTTTCACAGTTGGACTTGGCTACCGGTTTTCATCAGCTTCGTATTGCAGAGGGTAGCATTCCTTTGACATCGTTTCGTACCCGTTATGGATCTTATGAATGGCTTGTTATGCCATTTGGGTTAACGAATGCCCTGGCTTATTTCGTTGACCTTATGAATCGAGTTTTCAAAGATTTTCTCGATCGATTTGTTCTCATCTTTATTGATGATATACTTGTGTATTCAAAAACCATGGAGGAACATGAAAAGCATCTTCGGATTGTATTGGAAACTCTTAGGAGTAATCAATTAAAGGCGAAATTTTCTAAATGACACTTTTGGCAATCTCGTGTGAAGTTTCTCGGTCATATTATTTCCGAATCCGAAATTTCCGTGGATCCTTCAAAGATTGAAGCGATTCAAGATTGGAAGAGACCGGAGAGTGTGACAGAGATTCAAAGTTTTCTTGGATTGGCGGGTTATTACCGCCGTTTTATCAAAGACTTTTCTAAGATTGTCATGCCTCTCACTAGCTTAATGAAGAAAGGTGTTCAATATATTTGGTTGGACAAATGTGAAACTTCTTTTCAGAAACTAAAGGAACTTCTTTCAGATGCTCCTATTCTTGTTATTCCCGAGGGGAATCAAGATTTCGTTTTTTATACCGATGCTAGTCGCGTTGGTTTGGGTGCCGTTCTTATGCAAAGAGAACGTGTTATTGCTTATGCTTCTAGGCAATTGAAGCCTGCTGAGACTAGATATGCCACTCATGATTTAGAGCTCGCGGCTATTGTTTTCGCCCTTCGTATTTGGCGTCATTATCTTTTAGGAGAGAAATTTGTTCTTTATGCCGATCATAAGTCCTTGAAGTATTTATTCTCTCAAAAGGAACTTAATTTGCGTCAACAGCGTTGGCTCGAATTTCTTGCACCATATGATCTTGATATCCTTTATACTCCCGGAAAGGGAAATCGCGTTGCGGATGCACTTAGTCGAAAGCAACAAGCGGTTGTTTCCATGATGATATCTGAATGGAATGATCTTGAGGTTTTATCTACTTGTGAAATTCGAGACCGTGTTTTCGATTTATGTTCATCTCTTGTTTTATGTAGCCTTGAGGCTCATCCTTCTCTTTTAGACCGCATTCTTGAAGCTCAAAAGCTGGATCCCGAATTGGCTCTTCTTGGCCAAAATTTTAGGGATAAATTTGATATTGAAGTTTTGAAAGACTTTGATATTGATTCTCGTGGCGGCATTCGAAAATTTGGTAGACTTATCGTGCTAAATATTAGTGAACTTCGTAAAGATATTTTAGAGGATTCCCATCGTTCTAAATTTACCATTCATCCCGGTAGCAGTAAAATGTACGCGGATATGAAGCGACTTTATTATTGGGAGGGAATGAAACTTGACATCACTAACTTTGTTAAGCGTTGCATGACTTGCCAAATCGTTAAGGCCGAACATCAAAGGCCCAGTGGGTTATTGCAACCTTTAGAAATTCCAATTTGGAAGTGGGATCAAATTTCCATGGATTTTATAGACGGCCTTCCCCGTTCTCGTTCGGGTCATGATAGCTTATGGGTTATAGTTGATAGGCTTACTAAATCCGTCCATTTTATTCCCGTTCGGTCCAATCGGACCGTACCTCTTTTGGCCAAACTTTTTATTAAAGAAATTGTTAAATTGCATAGAGTTCCTACTTCTATTGTAAGTGATCGTGATCCATTGTTTACTAGTGGATTTTGGAAGAGTCTTCAAAAAGCTTAGGAACGAGCTTAATTTTAGCACCGCTTATCACCCCCAGTCCGATGGACAAACCGAGCATGTGAATCAAACTCTTGAAGATCTTCTTCGTGCATGTGTTCTTGATTTTGGTGGAAGTTGGGAAGATCATATTTCGCTTGTTGAATTTTCCTATAAAAATAGCTTCCAATCTAGTATTGGTATGGCACGTTTCGAGGCACTCTATGGAAGGCCATGTCGATCTACTTCTTGTTGGCTCGAGGCCAGTGAGAGGCTGGTTTTAGGTCCAGACTTTATTCGTGATTCCACAGAAAAGATTGAATTTATTCGACATAGGATGAAAGAAGCCCAAAGTAGACAAAGATCCTATGCCGATAACCGGAGAAGGAAATTAGAATTTTCTGTGGGAGATCTTGTTTTTATTCGTGTTTCACCTATGAAAGGTGTTGTACGTTTCAGTCGGTCGGGAAAGTTAGCACCTCGATAAATTGGGCCATTTCCTATCACTGAACGTATTGGTTCTATGGCTTATCGCCTTACATTACCGACTCAGTTTTATGCTATGCATGACGTATTTCATGTTTCTCAATTACGGAAGTGCCTTCGAGATTCCGATTCTATTCTTGAGCCCGGTGTTGTGGAAGAGATTGAAGTTTCACCTAATTTAACTTATGAGCAGCATCCTATTCGAATTATTGCTTCGTAGGTCAAACGCCTTCGAAATAAAGATGTCTCGCTTGTGAAAGTTCAATGGTCTTCAAATCCTAAGGATTGTTCTTGGGAATCTAGAGAGTTCATCGAGCGAACGCATCCTATCTTACTTTCTCATGCTCTTTAGGGTGAACTTTTTACTTCGAAATTCTTTTGTGTTAATATGCTTTTATAGTTGTTACTCTATATCTTCCTCTTAAATATTGCGAGGACGCAATTTCTTTAAGGAGGGGAGTCTGTAACAACCCGCATATTTATCGATTTTATATTTTAAATATTTTATTTAAATATTTTATCGATACTCAAAATTTAGTCCGAAAAGCCACTTTTTGCAAACAGTCGAATAAGGACTCGAAACCACTTCCGTTGAGTTCAAAATGCCGTTTGCGATCTTTCTAAGTGTAAACTTTGGTATGTTTGGAGTTAGTGGAATTTTGCTACTTTTTCACTTAGGGCTTTGGTTGGGGTAAGCCCATTAACCCCACTTATGTATATTTTGGATTTTATTCACGTCATCGAATGTGTATTTTGGTGGTTGATTGTTTCTACAATCATTTCTATGATTTGTCACTTTAAAAAAATATAAAGGTTTTCTATACTGGTAGTAAATATCAAAATTCTTTCTTCAAATGGTTTCAACCCTATTTTCAATAACAAAGCTCGTTTTCTCAAACTGTTTTCCAATCTATTAGTATATACACACCTTTACCTCACTCGTATGAGAAATCTAATTAAACGACCTAGTAAAACGAGTGGTATGAAGCGCTTGCGTTTACTTCGTCGGTTTATTCTTGAACTTGTTCGATTGAATCTCTCGTGACAAATTTTCTAGTGGAGATCTACAATTTGTTCGTAAATATTTAAGTTAAGCTAGTGGTTATGGGACATGAAGCTAAATTTATATATTTGCTAGCTTAGTGTAATTGACACTTTCTTGATGATCATGACGATCATTTTTGTAATTTAGACTAGCAATGTGCGATGTCTCTTTGTCTGCGAGGAAGACTAAACCCCGTTTTGTGGAGTTTCGACTCAAATTGGTGGGGTAGCAACCCATGGTCTTCGGGCCGTTTGTGGAGTTTCGGCTCAATTTGTGATGGTTAGCAACCATGGAATTAGCGTTCCGTTTGTGATACACGTGTTGGTGAGCTTTATGCTCCCGTTTGTGATAGGCCTTTCCCCTTTTTGTGATTTCTGGATTTCCTGAGATGATTTCTAGAATTTGTGCTTCACCAATTTTTTTTGATTTTCATTGATAAGTTTTATCAATATTTGTACATTGGTGAATTTGTGCGTCACTGACTTTTATGATTGATATTGATTTAATCGTCAATATTTATGGTTTGGTGAACGAAATAAAGAGTATGACATTTCTTTGATCCTTGAGTAGATTTTTGTGATATTGATTAATCTCTTGTTGATTTCAGTTACTTATTTATCACAGCTTGGCATTGTGATTATTATGCGTTTAGTCATACCTCTTATTCTATATTGTTTCATCTGATATTTATAGCTAGACTGATCCGTTTATTATTTTTTTATTAAATAATACTCGGGTCAGACCGAGATGTTACAGGTGCTTCAGCTTGACTTCTCACTGGGGATTGATTTCTCTGACTTTTGGCTAACTACTTAGATTAGTGGTTTATTTTGGTGTACACATTTGAGATATAGACTCTATAATGTATACTTATTCTTTGTGTAGTTCTTGTAACTATTCTTTTTTGATAGTGTGGGTCTTGCTTGACTACTACTCTGATGAACACTTTTATGTGTTATATATATTCATATCTATTTCCGCCTCTGTGATATGAATTGTCTGTGTCTGATTTGTGTTATGTTTATTTCTATATTTGTTTCCGAAGACACTATAGCCACTGTGTAGTAGCTTTGAGTTTGTACCAGTATGTCGGATTTCCTCTTGAAATAAAATGCATGTTATACTATCTGACATATCGGTGCTCGCGCAAAGCAATTGCACAGATGGTCGCTCCTCAACAGCCTTATTCTCCGTGCTAGTTGACAGCATTACTTCGTAGTGTTCTTGGCTAGCGTGGGTATAGAGGTGGGGCGTCACAAATACACTTCAAGAATGATTTGAAGATAAGTTGGAAACAAAGATGAGATGATTAAATAACAGAACAGGAAGATGGATAAGCTTACATAAATCATGGGCAACCTTAACCGGGTCAACCGTGACTTCAAGAATAAGATCGATGTGGATTTCTAGGATAAATCTGCATTCGGTCTTAAGAGATAGAGTTCGAAATTATAAGAGATACTAGCATCTAAACCGAGGATATAAAATCTTTGGTGAATCGATGCTATTGTAAAGGAGTTTCACCATTTTACAAATCAATTTGAGATTGACGGGACCGCCGACTCATTATAAAGATCATTCGAAGTGGAGCTATAGGATACTCCAGATTCAAAAGAAGACGAATAGTGAGGCACACGAAAGGATTTTGGAACCGCATGGAACGTTCCAAAATTCAAAGGAATCAAGTCAAAAAGGAAGAGTTTCAAGCTCGAATGAAAGTGATTATGTAAATACATTTACCCCATATGCTAAGGTTTTCCTAGAGCTACCAAAGCTCTGATACCAAAAGTAACGACCCTATATTTTCAACCATTAGCATCCGCACATGTCGGACTTGAATTGCTCAAAATACCACGTTGTAAATAAAATTTGAAAAATCTCAGAATATACAGTAAATAAATAAACACAGACACATAGTATTTAATAATGCAGCGGAAGTAAAAGAAATAGTAATTCTTGAAGCTACTATATATATAAGATATATCAGAGTTAAACAAGATACAATGGAAGAGTAACAAGATACATCAGGTACAAATCAGAATACACCACTGAAATTACTGGATACTGAAAGAAAAATAGATGGATGGATCTTTAAGCAAAGCTCCAACTCCGAAGGTGAGTCTTGAATGCCAAATCACTCAGTCTAACTTGAGCGTAAAGCAAAACAAAAAACACTCGATTCAGGAAATAAATTCTTATGAACTATAAATCAACTCAAGTGAACAGTAACACAAATGCATCAGTAACTTAGAGGATGCTTGGGACCGCCCATCCTCTAAGGATCCGTTAAACTATTTACTATGTAGTAATATTGCGCTATTATAATAATGTCTACAGTAAAATAAACTTACTTTAAAATAGCATTAAGGAGTGACCCAATATTCCCCTTAGCACATAATAGTCCCAGCAGTCCATCCAGTATCAGCGTACCTCCAAATCGAGAGGCTGCCCTAAATACTCAATGGACTACGGAAGAAAAACAAACTCGTAGTAAGGCTCGATATGGTAGGTGACACGGCACACAAGGCAATACCAGGGTAGATATACCAATTACGCACACTGACTGGCAGTAACGTAGCAGCCACTACCCCTACCTCGGAAAACACTCCCAATCAAAATCGAAGGATGTCTATCAAATCAGCCACAAGTAAGAGTATAGTATCGAAGAAGTGTGTCCGACCAGAGGAGCTACCCCTTTTGGCCCGAGATCGTTCCTGTTTTAGCCACCTTAAGCCAATTCACGGGAGTCGGGTCCACGTAATATATCTCAAGAACGTCGCCACCATCCTACTTCATTCTGGAATCTCCATCACGTACACAGTTGTTAAAGTGGTTTTCGGAGTTGGCAGAGAGTATAACAACTTCCAATCCTGGTCTCATTAACAACCAATCATTATTATAACGCCATGGTCATTTCAAAATAGATTATACTTCAAAAATCAAATCATTTCATTTCAAAACCATATCCCTTCAAAATAGTTTATACTTCGGAACCAAAACCATTTTTATTTCAAAAAACTATATTCAAATCAAATAGTTTATCATTTCCATTTCAAATGTATATTCACCTTTCAAAAATCATAATACTTTCAAAGTTATAACTCTTTCCCAACCAAAATACTTGAAATCATTACACTTCGAAATCATTCATTTGAACTCATGGAACGTTCATTTAATTCTTTACATTTTACAAATTTATTCAGTTAAACCCAAATTTTCAAATTTCCTATTTAATTCAATTCAAACCATCAGTTTCAATTCAATTTCTCATCAACCATTTCAAATCATATCAAATTTCAAATACATATTTGATCCACAAAATAAACTATTCAAAATTTTAATATATTTCAAACCTTTAATGTACCATATTTCAAAACTAAATTTTATAATTTCATATATCTCAAATTTAACTTCATTATTACTTAATTTTGAAATATTCATTTCATAAATCCAATACTTTCATATAAATATAACTTCAAATATTCACTTATGAAATAGATCAAAATCAACTATCATTCCAAACTCACATTCTTTATCAAAATAAAGATTTTTTTTTCATTCAAAACCATTTCAAAATCATTAAATATCATATCCTTTCAAAAATCTCATTATCAAATCATTATTTGAATTCAAACTTAAATATCATTTAAAATCAAATATGTCATTCATTTATTATTCCAAATATCATTACAAAACACATTTAAAAATTCCATTCAAAACCATTATTTAAATTCAAATTCAATTTAAATTCCTTAAAACCAAATTTAAATATTAAAATATATTTAAAACTCCTTAAATTTCACAAATAATCAATTTCCAAAAGTTAAATCATTATCACTTTAAAATATAACTCAAACAGTGTTAAAATCTATAATATTTCAAAACATTATCAAATTTAGCAACGACAATTATAAAGTGCTATCGTAGCTTATAGTTTCCAAAATAGTTTAGTTCAAGAACAAAGACATTTATAAAATGCCGTAATAAATATTTAGTTATTTCAACAAAGATAAATTCAAAACAATAGCGCTTAAAAATGCTTTCATAAATTACAGCATTTTGGGAATGCTATTAATAAAATTTCCGATTTTACTGTAACTTCAGAAACATTTAAAACTTCAATTTTTGTTATTTTAAACTTATAAATCATATTTCTAGACTTCAAAACTTCTCATTTAAATAATTTTAACATATTATTTATCATAACAAAATTTTATAATTAATATTCAATTTAAAAGCTCAATTCATTTGTTAAGTTTAAATTTAAAACTTTTTAAAATATAATTTATAGTCAAAAATCATATTTACTTCAAATTTACATACTTAAATTCACAAATTCAAAACTAAATATTTAGCCTTCTCAAAACCATAAATTATATATATTTTTAAATCAAATTTCATACTTTTTAAAAAATACATATCTTAAGAAAATTCATTTAAAAATATACCACGGTGTCTGTATATAATTTTCTAACCTAGGTCAAGTGATACGAATATACATCATTTCAATCCGCAATTTATAAAGAAAAATCAGGGTTCTATCATTTCAAACCCGGAATCCCAAGTAAATAAAATAAATAAAAATCGTTCGGGCCTATCATTTAAGCCCATAACGATTTTTTTCCTATTCAAAACTCCGTTCGGGTATGTATCATTTCAACTCATAGTGATTCTATTCTAACAAGGAACTTGCAGTGTGAACATATGCATAAACAATATAAACAATACATTAGCATGTCAATGTCATAATATACTGTCATATATCATATGTCAGGTGATAATTAACAAAGTTAACATGTAATAACATGGCATAGCATATCATATAATCATAATTAACTTGCATAATATTTTTTATTACTAAACACTTGTCATCAATTCACTATTTCATAAGTAAAAATGCCAGAGTGAGAAGGATTCACCTTTTCAAGCTGGAGTTAGCAAATCAAACTACACGAATAAATTCCAAAAAGCACGATACGACATGACACAGCACGATTATGATTCAAGTGAGAGAGAGCCAAGATGATTATCTTGTAAACAACCCATAAAACAGAGCAACATACATATGAATATTCAACCAAAACAATATAGAAACCAATGAAAATACAAAGCAACAAAGAACAAGATAGTTGGACCTTGCCTTAACCACTCCAATGCTCGACCATAGGGGATCTTTTGCTCGGCCATGATGGTGATAGAGGCTCAGGTTTGGGTCATATAGGTGCGGCTACAAGGAAGTGATGATGGTAGGAGGTAGGTGATACAACTTGAGGAATACAAAAGGATGAAGCAATATAGGCAAGTTTGGTTCAACTTTAGGCTCAGCCAAGGTCAATTGGGCTTGGCACAAGGTCAGGCCAGGTCAGATCTGGACAGAGGTCATGTGGCAACTAGAGGTGATGTACATCAGGTGGTGGTGGTTCTATGTGGTGGCCGAAGTGAACAATGAAGGTGGTGGTGATGTATGTACCTCGGTTAGGCAATTTCAAGGAGTTTTTGCGAAGTTTGATGTGCTAGCATCAATGGATGGTCATGGCCTGTCATAATCAGAGGAGGAGGAGGTGGTGCTGCTGTAGATGGAGGAGGTTATTGTCGGTGGAGTTGGTGGAGAGGGGGCCGAGCAAAGCTAGAAGAAGAGCAAGCACAAATCAATAGAAATAGAGGAGAAATTGAGAAAAGAAAAGCCAAAAAACTTACAAATATTTTTAGAATTTTTGGCATGGCCGTGAGTTTTGAGATGAAGAAGAGTTTCTCATGTGAGTGAGAAATGAAATTCACGGCTAGGAGATAAGGAGTGAATGGCCAAAAGATAAAAATGAAAAGCCAAGAAAGAAATTGAAAGGACAAGTAAATGAAAAGTCAAGGAAAATGAAAAGGTTTGTCTTTTGAATTTCCATTTCTTTTAAATCAAAATAAACTAAAATAAATCAGTAAATAAAATAGAAAAAGAAAGAAAATATAGTGGAAAAAGAGTAATAAATACAGGAAATTACTGTCAAGGACAATATTTCACAGCTTTTTAGCCTCAAGGACAGACCTTCAATATTTTATCATGAAGGACAACTTTTCTAGGTATCAGTTTTCAGTTATTGATAGCAGTTTTAGGTATCAGTTTGTAGTTATCGGTAGCAGTTTTTAGGTATCAATTTTAGCTCGGTAGCAGTTTTGTTGTCCTTATGAATAATTTTGAAAAATGTTTGTCCTTATGAATAATTTTTAAAAGAATGTTTGTTCTTATGGTAAAAATATTGAGGTCGTGTCCTTGAAGCAAAAAATATACAAATCTTTGTCCTTTAAATTAATTTTCCCTAATAAATAAATAATTAAGGAAAAATAGAATATAAATAAGAAAATATCTTAATAATTGAAACTAGAATTTAAAAATTGTAAACAATGTACAACAAACATTTGAAAATTATAACAATACTTTTGAAATGTTTTAAAAATAAAATTATATACATAACATGTCATGTTACACATATATAAACAATTTAGAACAAGATATAGCAAACAAAACATTATTTATATAAATTAAAATAAACAATTTATTAAAACAATTTACATACAACATTGTAAAAAGCATAACTTTGACAATATTGATCAGATTTCTACGAAACGAAAAGCATTATTCTTGGAATTTAATTTATTTTCATAATAAAAGATAAAATTCAAAAATTCAAATATTTAAATTTTAAATTTAAAAGTCAAAGTTTGACCATATTGACCAAAATTCACATTTCTGGAAAATATTGTATTTAGTCATGTTTGGAACTCTAATTCACATCAAAATCAAAATTTATATTTATAATAACAAAATTTATCCACTTTAGTAAAATAAAGTTTTTAAATCAGGAATTTCAATTAAAGTAAATTAAATATACAATTGAAATTATCATAAAATACAGGTTGTTTATCACAATCATGTTTTAATATGTGTAACTTGATATAATAAAAAAAAATTATTTATAAAATTAAAATAAATAATTTTGTTAAATAAAACAATTTACACACAATATTGTAAAAAGCATAACTTTCACAATATTAATCAGATTTCAACGAAACGAAAAGCAGTATTCTTGAAATTTAATTTGTTTTCATAATAAAAGATAAAATTCAAAAATTCAAATATTTAAATTTTTATTTAAAAGTCAAAGTTTGACCATATTGACCAAAATTCACATTTCTGAAAAATATTGTATTTAGTCATGTTTGGAATTCTAATTCACATCTAAATTGAAATTTATATTTATAATAACAAAATTTATCCATTTTAATAAATTAAATAAAGTTTTTAAATCAGGAATTTCGATTAAAATAAATTAAATATACAATTGAAATAATCACAAAATACAGGGTTGTTACAAGCTTGCTTTTTATTTCTATTGCTCTCCATGTACTGTTTATCATATTTATATCTTATCAGACTATGTGATTATTTTTGTACATTGTGAATTTGATTAAGTACTGCTTTGAGACAGTAATTTGAATATTTTATACGATGACTATTTTTAGTACTTGTATTTTTCTATCTTCCGCTGCGAGATCTAAAAGTGTAGAATGTCTTAGATTTTATCCTTATATTGTATTTTTAGTCTCTGAATTGTTAAAAAACTGGCAACTTGTATTTTTTGACATAACGCAAGTTCCAAAGTCACCCTAGATTTTGGACCAGTATGTTTGGAGGTGTGGGTTGTCAAAGTTAGTTTCGGAGCGAGGTTTAGAATTCCATAGGGAGTAGGGGCGTATTGAGGGAAATGTACTTAATAAGTTTTATTAGAAAAAAGTTTAGTTTTTTCAAAATGGGTTTCAAAAGTGTGTATATACCTATATATAGAAAAAAGTATTTTCAAAAGTTATATATAAATATATAAGTGTAATGCAAATAACTCTTTCCCTTACTCCTACAAATACTATCTATAGAAAAGTTACCGATAAATTTCTAAAGTAACAAACAGAAAGGAGAAGCGATCCTACCCGTTGTGCCTTAAGCGATGCAGTTGACATTTCTGGTGTGGATGTCCTGATTTGGTTCCACCAGTATTTGCAAACGAGAGGTCAAGCCAAGCTTAATCCTAATAGGGGACCAAAGTAGCAAGCGTCGGGTGCAATTCTTGCCCACGCATCTACCGCCAATTTTTCTAAGCTATGTAAAGAATTTGCGAACCTGGGAGGGAAGCCATATGTAAGAACCGAGTCATATATAGATTCGAGGACTTAGGTTCATACTTATGAGAGGATTATTGGATCGATGCGTCTTAGAGATGATGTTAGGAGATAGTTAGCCACTTGGCATTTATGGGGGAGGGTCTGAATCAATGGGATATGGTAGTTGCAGATTTTGATGAGGGAGAAATTACTTCTAGGAGTTTAGGATATGTTTGAGATAAAATCTCTGTCTAGGACTGAAGAGGGAGTGCAATTGGTAAAGTTTATTGATTTAGAGCAAGGAGAAATGTCGTTAAAAGAGTATGTTGATCAGTTCAATGAGTTCACTAGATTTGAACGGAGCTGACCAATACCTTTCATAAGAAGGCTTACAGTTCACTAAAGGACTGAATCAGCCTCTTCAGAATTTGGCTCTTAGTCATATTTCCATGGGTATGACTTTCAAGCGATTGGTGGAGATGAATTTGCTAAATGTTGTTTCCAAGGAGGAAGTGAGGGGTGAGCCTAAGAAGATGGGAGAGAAGGAACCCAGTAGAACCAAGACAAAGGCTGTATGGGACCCAAGGGAAAGTCTAAGAAGCAAGAGTTTTAGTGCCGAAAGTGGGGCAAGAAAGGGCATTTTGTGAGGGAATGCAAGATGGACAGTTCATAGATTAAGTGTTACAACTACAATCAATAAGAGAGGTAGGAGTGTCTAGCACCTCAGAAGACCCTATTTAAGTGGTTTCAGCTTATGCACTGGACATTGATCCTAGCACGAACGTCTCCATTTGTAGATAAGGGGAAGAAGGTCGTAATTAAAGGTGTGTTATCTTTATCTGATTTACCTATTCGTACCTTATTTGACATGGGGGCATCACTCTTTTTATCTTACATAGATTTATGGATGAGTTACACATAGACACTAGCATAGTTACAGACACTTCAGTTGTATCGAACCATGTTGGAGGATTGACTTGTTTGTCTATGATATACAAGGTTTTGAAATTGTTTATTTTGGGGGTCGATTTCGATTGTGATGCTTTTGTCTTAGGATTTTTTAGGTTTGGTTTTATTTTAGACATGGATTGGATGACGATATATGGTACGATCCTAGATTGTGACAGGAAGGTTGTTAGGTTAGGTACTTGTAGCGGACACTATCTAGAGGTTTATTGTGATCCCAGTTGGCAGCCATTTTCTTTGCTATCAAGTCTTGGAGACACTATCATTAGGAGGGTGGTTTTAGCCATATATGAATTACAAGTCTCTAAAGTATTTATTCTTCTATAAGGATTTGAAATTAAGGCAGTAATGGGGGACAGAGTTTTTAGCATCGTATGACTTTGATATTTCATATACTCTTAGCAAGGGCGATGTATTAGCCGATGCCTTGAGAAGGTAATAACCCACCTTGGAACTGCTTAAATTTTGATTTAGAAAATGTCCATCGAAACATAGATCCATTCTAAGGTAAATTGTTGGTAGAACTAAGAAAGTAACGGTATACAGCCATAACTAAAATTTTAGAACTCACAACTGATGGAACAAATTATAATAGCAAAATATAACTTCTTCAAATAGAGATTTGGGAAAGATTTCAAATTTCCGGTTTAGGTTTTACATTCTACCTCATATCCTAAAAACCTTAGTCTATCCTACCTAGGTCATGATCGATATCTATTCCATAAAAATTATAGATCATAACTTTCCCACATGAAATAAAACATCTTTGTGCAAGAAAACTTATTTAAAAATAAGCATTTATTGCAATACTTAAAAGATGAAGTATCAAACTCAATATCTCCATCTTTGAAAATATAAACTTTAAAAATCTTTATCAAAGATTCAAAATTCCTTTGTTCCAAATAGGAATAAATTAATCTTCATTTTTTAAGCTTTCCTTATCAAAACTATTTCCCTTAAAAGTTGGACTTTCTAATTTACGGTATTCAAAATTTTCTTGGTTTTTCAAAAATGAACTTATGAAAAATTTTCCTTTCGATGGCTTACTAAAATAAGGATTCACTCCTTTTTGAAAATAGGATTTTTATCAGAAAAGAATCAAAAGGTAATTATCTTTCCAAAATAATATGTTGGATCATTTTTGTTTCAAAGAGTTTTCTAGCTACAAGAATTATCATTTACAAAATAGTAAATTTTCCACAATTATCATTTCAAAATAACAGTTCTTTCCTTCTAAATCATACAATGATATTTATTACCTTAACTCAAATTATACTATTATTTGATGAAATATGTCACGTAACTTCACTCAAAAACTCTTAAAATCTCGTGCAACACTTTTCTTTATCAAATCCAATATTATTATATTCAAAAAACTTTTGTATTCAAATTAGGAAAAACATAAAAAGTCCTCAACTTTAAATAAATGCTTCTCCTTATACTAAAACATCTAACTTATTTATCAATCATCCTTTAAATCTAATCAATGGTCAAAGATACTTTTTATAACTTTATACTATAGAAAATAGATAGAGTAGACAAAGATAACTCGGATCGTATTTTATTATTCTTTTCAATTTATCATCTACTGGAATTCACAATTCTATTATTACCTAAATTCCAGCCATTATTCTCTACATTACCTTATATGGGAATGTCCTTCCTTCCAATCTTTCGGACATATCCTTTCTTTCTATTTTTGATTTTTCGGTTCCAAGATAGATGCCAGTTATATCTATAAACCCCTGAAAAGAGTTCTAAAAAGAAAGAACTACTAGATTTATAAACAAGGAAAAATAAAAGAATAAAAAAACCAAAAATTGAAATCTTTTTAATCAGATTAAAAAGTTAACAAATGAAATTTTCTCAAGTCATTAATCCACAATTAAAACCATCCACATTTTATCTTTAAAGAAATTCACCACTTTTAAAAATTGCATTGCCTTTCCAAAATTTTCTAAAACTATTGGTGGTATATTTTCGAAGTTATCTAAAACCATATTTATATTTCCAAAAATTTCCAACGTATACAGCCTCTAAGAAGTTATAGAGGAAAAAACAATCAAAATTATTGCATAGGAAATATAATATAGATAGAAGAGTACAAAAACAAGGAATATAAAGTTGAAAGCATTTGTAATACAATCAACAATTTTTAAATTGAGAAGTTAATAAATGGAAACTTTTTTACCAATTTCTCAAGTCACCATATTTGTAAATTAAAATCACCTACCAAAATATTTCACCACCCCTTTTTAAATGTACAATCTCGTTTTGAGCTTTTTACAAAACAAACAGTGGTATAATTTAAAAGTCATCTAGGATCACTTTTTATCAAAAATTTCTAACTCATAGGATTTGCATTTAAATTTTGAAAGGCGCTTTTAAAATTTTCAAGGGATTTTCAAATAAACTTTTCTTTTCAAATATGTCCCAAAAAGTAGGATTAAAGAAATTTCTTTCTTTTAAACCTTTGTGCTCTACCTTTAAAAATCTAATTTCCTTGTTGTGCTTCTTACGGAAGTTTGCACCTTTTCTTACTTCTGTATTTATTAACACCTAACACCTTCATTTGTTAAGTGTTAATTTGTCTGCATTATATGTTAGCCTAACAGACGTTTCCTTAAGGTCATTTATTTCCTATCAACCTTTGCATATACGATTCCTATCCCTATTACCTTAATACTTATAGGGCCTACAATGATAAGGAAGTCTGGGTCCTACAAAGAAGTATAAATTTAAATATATTTATTTTCCAACTCATGGTTGCTTCGTCCACCATTTCAAAATGTAGTCAAACTTTATAGAGTTAAGCGTAAATTCAAAATAAGTGTATATATATGTTTGTTTTGATAATTTGTTTGATATTTCGTCAAAGTTGAGTTCTCTTATGAACACTGATTCCAAAGCTGACATGCATGACTCTTCAGATATGCATGATGCGTAGATGCAGTCATTAGTTGATGTTATGAATTCTTCATATGTATCTTTAGATATTGAAAATCATCTTGAAGAAAATAGTCTGTCAAATGGTTTGCTGACATTCTTCATAATGTTGTTTCCACTGATATTGTTTTATATGATGGAAAATGAGATATTGATGTATCCCCTGTGGTGAATATTAATGGTGGTGTTCATGCTTCAGGCCTTATGGTAGATTTTGGACATGTTGATAATGGTGATGGTCTGGAATTTGTTGAGGGTAAGACTGTTTTGGAGAGAAAATGAGGTGCAATTTCTTCTGTTAGTCTGCAAAATTGCGAGTTAGTTAATGGTGCTCAAATTGATAATTCAGTTGATGTGAATTTAGAGATAGCTAATAATGATTTTCTTTTTGGTAAGTCTGGCAACAAAGTAGTATTTTGATTCACTTTGTCGAAGAGAGGTAGATGTAGAAAGACTAGGGCTTCTAGTGGTTCTATTCGTTGTAGTGTCAGGATTCATTCACAGTCCATAGGTAAGTTTCCTGATTCGAATATCGCGAGCGGTGCTATGAATTCAGGCTCAGGTATGCACTCTAGTTTGGGTAGTACTTATTCTTCTTATGCCTTAGGTAATTTGTCTTCTTCAGAGTTTAGTCAGTTAGCTAGGGGCACTGCTTTATTTTTTCTGATATTGAGGTAGATCATGAGTATATTAGAAGTAAGGAACTTGATAGGACTAGGTCTATTGGTTTATGAGGATCATTTGTTGGAACATTAGAGGTTTGAATGACTTAAATAAATGTGATACGGTTAGAATATTTTTTTAAAGATTATTCTATTGACATCGCTCTCCTTCAAGAGACTAAAATTGACTGTCTTGATATTCGCTTTTATAGAAGACTATGGTTTAATGATTGGTTGGAGGGATAATTTCCTTAAATTACTTCAATGTATTTACAAAAAGCACTCGTTACACATTATTCTAATTAATCTGACTCATAATTCTTTTTTAAACATTTCTAATGATTATGGTTCTAATTCAAAAATAAATAGATGGATTCTTTGGAATGAATGCCTTGAGTTTAGATCTTTTGCCCCAGGATCTTGGATTTTGGGGGGTGATTTTAATGTTACTCATTTGATAGGGGAGCGTGCTCCACTTGAGTTTGAGACTATTCTGCTATGGAGGAATTTGATCAATTTATTATTAATTCTAATTGATTGAAATTCCTCTTTATAATAGAGAATTTACTCGGAGCAATAATAGGGAGTCTCCCTCCATGGCTCTCTTAGATAGGTTTTTCATTAGCGATGAAATAGAGGATAAATTTCCTATCTGTAGTGTCTGGTTTGCCTTACACTTTTTCAGACAATTGTCCCATTATTCTCACTTGTGATCGCCATAGAGTTAGTAGTAGATCTTTCAAATTTGAAAAAATGTGGCTTCTAGAACCATGCTTATCAAATTTAATTATTAATAAATGGCCATCTATGAGTTTTTATAATATTAAATATAGTGATAATTCAGCTAAAGCTTTTGTTTTAAAACGTAGAGAACTTAGGATTTCTCTTAAAAATGGGAATAAAAATATTTTTGCTAATATTAAAATTAAAAAAGAAAATATTCTTAATGAGATGCTTAAACTAAATAAGATAGAAGAAACTAGACAACTAAATCAAGGCGAGCGGAATATTCTCAATAACTAAAAAGAAGAACTAAACTATATTCTTGAAAAAGAGGAAGTTATGTGGAAGCAAAGATCCAAAATCCAGTGGATCAATGAAGGTGACAATAACACTAAAAAATTTCATAATATGGCCAATAGTAGAAAACGTAGTAATATAATTAATTCCATTTTAGTTGATAATGTGGAATTAGTTGGCCAAAGAGACCTCAATAAGGCTTTTACAGATTATTATAAAGATATTTTTGGTAATAAAAATAAACACAAAATTAGTGTTAGATGGAATGAACTTTATCCAGCTGTCTCCAGTATTAATCTTTCTGAGTTAGATGGTCCTTTTACTGAAGAGGAAATCCGAAAAGCCATTTTCAATTTGTAGGGTGATAAATCCCCAATTCCGGATGGATTTCAAATTTTCTTCTATAAAACTTTTTGGGAAGTTTTAAAATTAGACTTAATTAGTACGTTTAATGAATTTTATAATGGAAATGTCCAATTAGGTAGATTTAACTTTGTAAATGTTATATTATTACACAACAAAGTAGGTGCTAATAATTTAAAAGATTTTAGACACATTTCATTGATTAATTGCTCTGTTAAAATTATTTCTAAAGTTTTAGCTAATAGACATAGTATAAGAATGAATGATCTAATTGACCTTTCACAATCATCATTCATAAAAGGAAGAAATATCATAGATGATGTGGCAGTTGTTCAAGAATACATTAATCATTGTTGTAAGAATAACATTACTTGTGCTATTTTAAAATTAGACTTTGCTAATGCTTTTGATTCGGTTGATTGGGATTTTCTTGTAGATATTTTTCATGTTAGAGGATGTAGTAATAGATGGATTAACTGGATCATGATTTTACTTAAATCTGGTAACTCTAGTATTATGGTAAATGGTATTTTAGGTAATAAAGTTCAATCAAAGAGTGCTTTAAGGCAAGGGGACCCTTTATCACCCCATCTGTTTAATTTAGCTCTGATGTTTTTCCTAAGATTATTAAAAATGAAGTTAATAATAGTTCTTCGGGTAATATGGGTAATGATATTTCGAATTATGGTTTATTAGTCCTAAAATTTGCAAATGATACTTTGCTTTTTTCCTCTCATTTTCCTAGACACATAATTGTTCTTAAATTCATTCTATGTAGTTTTGAGCTTTTATCAGGTTTAAAAATAAACTTTGATAAAAGTTCTGTTTTAGTTTTAAATGATTTTGAAAAAGTTGTAAATATAGTTGCTAATACATTAAATTGTAAAACTATGAATTTTCCGTTTGACTATCTTGGTTTTGTTATTAGACCCACAAAACTTAAACATGATGATTGGTTAATAATCATAGATAAAATTAAAAATAGGATTTCTAACTGGAATGGAAGATTTTTATCTAAAGCTGGTAGACTGGTTTTAATTAATTCTATTTTATCAGCTCTCCCTATCTATTAGATGTCTATGCATTTTTTTCCTAATTGGGTGATAGATAAAATAGATAAAATTAGAAGAGATTACCTATGGAGTGGTGAAAATCCAAACAATTTTTTTTAGTAAATTGGGAAACTGTCTATAAATCCTAAAAGGATGTTGGTCTAGGAGTCATAAATTTGCGAAATATGAATTTGTCTTTTCTAGGTAAATGGTTATGGAAGTTCAGAGATACCAACGATAATGTCAGTTGGAAGGAGATTATTTCTAAATATTACTACAATGATAGTAATAATCTCTATCAAATTTGTCCTTCGGTTTCTCGTAAACAATCTTATTTTTGGTAATCCATTTTGAAATGTAGTGAGATTTTTAACTTAGGTGTTAATTGTAACGATCCTGATTTTTAAATCAAATTTAAATTGATAATTAATTTAACTTTTGAAATTGAATTGTGAATTAATTTGGTATTTTCCAAATTTAAATAAATACTTAAATAATAAATTTGATTTGAAAACTCTATTTCAAAATTTATAGAAATTTGTTTTCTAAATATATATATTAAACATATGTAATATATATTTTGAAAGTTATATTGGAATTCAATAAAGTAAATTTTCAACATATTTGAAAGTTAAATTTTATTTTAAAGACTTATATAGATGTGTTTATTTATTTAGTATAATTAGATTTCAAATTCATTTTCACATAAAATTGTAAATATATAAAATGTATGAATATCAAGGTAAGATTGGTTTGAAAATATGAAAAGTGAAATTTAATTCAAGATTTAAATTATGTTTTCTCTTAAAATGGATAAATATAGTTTGTATGTTTAAAACATAAACATATAGTTTTGGTATTTATGAATTTTGTAAAAACTGTATTTGTATGTGTGTGGAATATATTTATGAAAGCATATGTATATAAACATAAGAAAATATGATAACTTTTGAAATATGTAAATTAATAAATTTAATTAAGTAAAGGATTTAAACATAAAATGTTATATCTTAACAAGTGTAATAAAATTTACTCATATGAGTGACAAATGTTAAATAAGTAATATGCAAAGATAAAAAAGTGGCAAGGAGATTGTTTTCTTTGAATCAAAATTTTGAAAACATGCATAGGAAAAAAAATCAACCAGGCTTCTCATTTTAGTTCAAAAAAAAAATTTCCTTCAATTTTAAAACTTCTCAAACCTGAGAAAGATAAATACAAACCAAAGAAAACAATTACAAACTCAGATCAGAAAATAAAATCATCACAGTCTCAACTCAAAGTAGATTTCAACTTGAAGTCTGAAAAACAAAAATTCGAAAATCTGAAGCATGCAGATTCAAAAGCAAAATACAAAACCAAGGCTTCTTTCAAACTTGAAGCTGTAAATCACCTCAAAACAATCAAGCTCGAAGTTCGGATTAATCAAATTTCTTCAAGCCTAGAAATTAACTCAAGCAAGCAACAGCTACAGGCAATTTAAAACAATTCAGAGATCAAAATTCAAAACTGTTCAAGTTCAAAGTCCTGAAAACATATGATTCAATTCAAGCTTAATCAAAGTACAACTCGAACCTGATTCAACCTGTAACAGATCAAAAAAAGAATCCAGTTGCAAGTTTCCATATTTCATTCCAGTTTGATAACAAATTTAGGTCTTCTGTTCCTCTCTGTTTTCTTCCTACCAAGGTGAGAAAACTTCTTCTTTTAAACATTATCTTCCGCATTATCTTATGTCTGTGATGGTGATAATTTGGATGTGGTTTGCATAAATGTGGAACTATGCTTGCATGCCTGAATATGTTGTGTGACAGGCTAAATATCTCTCTGTTCTTATGTTACAGGTTTTTAAACCTGTTTAAAATAAAATTTCTATATCTCTTAAACCAATCAATACTAATATTCATCTCAAAATGAAAAGTGATTATAATGTTGTAATATCAATTTTAAAGATAATCACAAGTATAGTTATGGGATAAATATTTTGGAAATTTGAATATTATAGTAATGATCAGTACGAAGTGGAAAAATCAAATGATCTAATTTCAAATTTCAATTATATGAGCAGATTCGCATTTCAAAATAATGATTTTTTAATATCATTTCAAGATATTTTTTATTAAGTTGTGAGAAAATATGAGATGAGCGAGATTGACATTTTCGCCAATCTTTAATGACCGTCGGCGATTCTGAAGTGGCACTTGGTATCAGAGATAGCTTGGAGATAGATGAACCTAGGAAAAATATCAGATGAATTTTTAAACTACTGTGGTGGTGGGGTTTCGTCAATTTAGGGTTTAAGGCTTATTGGGTTGTCGATTTTTTTTCGAAGCATTTCCGCCATCGATCGCAAATCGAACGAGGCTGGTACAGGGGTTAAGGATGCTTGAGGCTTTGGAGAATGTTTGGACGGAGTGGCGTGATTGCTAGTGGCCTGAGGTGATCGTGCGAGGCAAATTTGGTCATCGGTTTCGGTTCCAGTTTCGATTGCATCGCTCGATTTTGATTCCGGTTGAGATAGGTGGAGCTGGGTGGTCGGTTAGGTTGAGGTGGTCATTGTCGATGTGTAGGTGGTGGCAAGACCGATCGAAGATGGCCAGATTCGTGTGCATCGTGCATGAGCATTTGATTGTGTATCAGTGGTTGTTGAAGGAAGAAGAAGCAATAGGATACTCGGGTTGCTCTCGGGTGGGTTTCGTGAATTACTCGAAGAAAGGTGGAACACGAGCGTCACGAAGTTGGCTTGGGAAAGTGTTCGAGCTTGTGATCATTTGGCTCGAGTATTTGGGCTGTGTTTAAGTAACCAGATTTTTAGATAAAAAGTATAATTAAGTTTCAAAGTATTAATGAGTTTTTAATACAATGTAAAATGTTAAATCAAGTTTAATAAGCATTTGAAGATGAACAAGGTTTAATATGCAAGTTTTAATAAATTCTTAAATATGTATATAGATTATCTTTAAGATACTTAAAGTTTCAAAACAATTATTTAATAAATTTTCAAAAATATAAATGTTAATAAGCTTTCAAACAAGATTTAAAGGGTGTAATAGAGTGATTAAGTAAGAATAACTACTCGATGTAATTAAAGTAAGGTTAAAAATTTGAGTAATTACTTTTAAGGATAATTAATTAATGAGATTTATAGTTAATTTGTTAATGTTGTTAATTTATTAAAGGTTCATTTATTTATGAGAAGTAATTAAAGGCGATTAATTACTTAAAAACGATCACTTAATTGTAAGTAATTAATTAATGGTTAAAGATGATTAAGTGATTAAGAATAATCACTTATTATAATTAATTAAAGGTAGTTAATTGCTTAAAGATAATTAATTAATTAAAAGTAATTAATTAATGATTAAAGGTAGATTAATCAAGTGATTAACATTGATTTAAGATTAGGGATAGTCACTTAACGTAACTAATTAAGGATAATTAATTTAATGGTAATTTATTAATTAAGGGTTAATTAATTAGTTAAAGATAATTAATTAAATGGTGAATTAAATAATTAAAGGATAATTACTTAATAATTAAAGGTCGGTGAATTTTAATTAAAGGTTAATTAATTTATTATTAATGGTTAATTAATAAATGATTAAATAATAATTAATCAAAATGATTTGTAATTTATTAATGTTAATTAACCAGGTTTAGTAATTCATAAGTAATTAACCTGATTTGAATTAATCAGACAATTAACTGATCTTACTTATGAATGTTTGGATTGAATTGGATGCTTTGAATTGAGTGATATCCTTGATATATGATGTTCTGCGATATGATTAAGCTGTGAAATGTAACTTATTATTTGTGATGAATCTAATTTATTTATCTATGATGTACCTATGTTATTTATCTGTGATCTGTGAATAAAGATAAGCATTATAGTTTATACAGCTTATCAAATATATTGCTGTATTTGAATCTATGCTAATTGATGATGTTGCACTTTTATTGTGTAAAACCCCTAGACCACACTTACACACACAAATATGGATTGGACATGGAAATCGGTTAAGTCATAGATTTTTGAAATTGTTTTAAAATTGAATCTTGAATCCAATGGTTTTGGAAATGGATTGGGTTTAAAGTGAAAAGTTTTTGAAAAGGAAGTTCAAAGATAAAAGTTATTTTTGAATAACTTGATTTAGTTTTGAAATTTGATTTAAATTTGAATTCAAAAATTTGAAATTGAATTGTATTAATGATTTAAAAAGGTCATACAAGTTTATATGGGTTTTAAACCATTTTTAAAGTGTTGCTTTGGGAATTTGAATTTAACCTAAAGTTTTTAACTTGTATAAATGAAATCGGATTTTTCCGAAATGAAACTATTTATTTTCAAATAATAAAAGCTTTCATATAAGAAATGAATTTCCAATTTGTGTTAAAGGGATTTCAAGTTTGAAATTAAAATGGTTTTCCAAGTTATGAAAAAATCTTTGGAAACGGGTTTGAAAGCTATAAGTTAAATCTTTTATTTAAAGATTGGATGAGTTAATCCTAATTGAAATGGAAATTGTTTTGAAGTCTATGAATGGATCTTTGTGAAATTGGGTGAACGTTGTGAAATGAGTCCTTTAAGAAAAATTGAAATGGTAATTTGTTTAAGCCATTTGAAGAAAGGTTTTGGGTTTTTAAAAGTTGTGACTTGACTAAAATCCCATATCCATATGTTTTTAAAATATTGCGCTCACTATTCGGTTTAGCCGGGAGAGGACTTTGTGTCATATAACCCATTCCAAATAGTGGTACGATGTTATGAATTGCAATTGAAGACCGGTGGTAACGACCGGGTGTCTTCGAGAACGATAGGATAACCTTTCGAATGACTCTGCACTGTGTTGCTCCGGTATAGAGTTCTCCATATGTGATGAGGAGTCCGATCGGGATTATGGATACTTAGATTGTGAGGGCTTCTTCTTTTACTGGACGAAGTGCCTTCGGTTCTGTTCGAACACGGAACAGACTTGTATGGTTGTATGTTTGACATTACACTTTGAGATATAAAACTAATCTCTATCAAATACATTTCTGTTTGGTGGTGGAGAATTGATTTTCTTAGCTTAACACCCTTCTCTGAGACATACGAGCTCAGAGGTTATGTAGTTGATAGTTATCAGTGATATACTCCCAATTTGGTAGTGTGACACGCTAAGTGCTGATGTGTGTTGTCATCATTTTTTGATCAAAGCCTGGCTTTTCTGTAAAGCGTAGCTTTGTGGACGAGAATGCATCAGGACCTCATACCCTGAAAATGGTCGAAACGGGAAAGATGCGGCAAGGTTATGAGGGTCGCGCCCTTTAGGGTGTGTCATTCCCTTCTGGAAAAGGGTGGTATCATGGTATGGAGCCCAGTTACTTAACTCATGTGGTCACTGCAAATCTATCACTTTGTGATTGCTTTGTGGTTGTTGGTGTAGAGGTACCTCGGATAAAGGTCCTAAACGACCAAGGGATGGCATGCTCGTGTAGTAGTTACCTAGTTACAGAGGTAACCTGGCCTTGTGTTGGCAGAGAGCTGGTTAAGTTCTCGAGACGTCCCTCCAGAGGTGTACCCTTGTGGTAGTAGAAAGTTCCTTAGCCTGACCATTTGTTGGAAATCCAATCACCAATACGTTTCTTGTATGGTTTTATTTGTAGAATGTGTCATTTACTTATGGTGGTCAACACTGTTTAGATGGTAGCAATAGTAGGCATAGTTCGAAATGTCTATGCTGGCTAAGATTAATATTGTACTTTCGAAAGGTTTTCTGCACTATGCACTAATAATAATATCAAAAGATTTTTGCGTAGTATGCATGGTTGACTATCATAAGAAGAAATTTCCTCCAATTCTACGTTTGCATTGTGTGTGCTGCGGGAGGCCTTATGGTAGTTTCATTTTTCAAAAAGCATTGCGGATTTAAATTTTAAAATCCTTTGTTGTTTGTTTTTAAGATAAACTGTTTTTGTTTGCTCATACCAGTCCCATGACTGACCTGGAGTTTATTATTCCCTTTCTAAACTCTAGGTGCCCTCAATTTTCCACACGGGCAGTCTAGAGTTGGGTTTTTTTAGATAGTCGGATAGTAGGAGTAGATTCGATATCTTTGAAGCCATTGGATCTTGCCGATCACATTTGCTTCATTCTGGAGTTGGATTCTTTTGGAGATATATTCTATTGATGATATTCTTTCCGTTGTATCTTGTATCTCTGATAGTATTGATATTTATTGTATCATTCTATTGTATTCATTGTTGTATCAGATATTGTATATCAATGATATTATTCATTTTCTTCCGCTGTGTTGTTATACTTAATGTGTTATAAGCTCCGGCGAACCAGATTCGACGTTTGGATCTGCGGCATTTGAATACGGGTGACGTATTCGGTGTCGATTTTCGAAGGCCGAGTCAGGGTTGTTATATTAATATTACTGTTCAATCAGGTAATAATACATCTTTTTGGCATGATAGTTGGATTTCCGCTACTCCTCTTAGGAATGAGTTTATAGAATTGTACGATATTTGTAACTTTAAATATTCATTTATATCTGAAGTTTTTAATTCTGAAAATGACCCTCCTTGGATTTTTAGTTTTAATAGAATTTTAGTAGGTGCAACTCCTAGACAACTTAATTTGCTTTATGCTAGATTAAATCTTTATAATATTGACAATGATGAAGATTATATTAGTTGGGAGTGGGATGAGAGCAAGAAATATTCTACTAATTCTTTTTATAAATTTATTAACTTTTCGGGTGTTACTGACAATTTTTTCAAATTTATTTGGAAGCCTAACGCTCCTCTAAAATCTAAAATCCACATGTGGCTATTCATTCATGGTAAATTAAATACTATAGAATTTTCAAAAAGAAAAAATATTCACATTGATAATAAAAATGATTTTTGTAATACGCATTTTGTTAATCATATTTACTACGATTGTATAGATACTCATTTTATTCTTATCAATACCCTTAATATTTTTGAATTTAAAATTAGTACTAGAGTTACTGACTGTGTTTTCTATTGGAACACTTTTAGATTTAAGTTCAATAAGGATAAAAGATACTTGCTTGACACTTTATTCACTATATCTAGTTGGTACATTAGGTTTGAGAGGAATCGAAAAAAAATTAAAATAACAATAATCACTTTAATAAATTAATATGTTTAGTTTCATCTTTTTTCTTTAATTGGGTCTCAAATCCTAAATATAAATTAGCCAAAAATAATTTTTTTAAGGAATATCTTAACAAGGTTAGTAATAATATTAATATATTCAAACATAACATTAATAATTCTGACACTAATTATACTTGTAGTAATACCTCTTCTAACTTAAATGATGATCAATCGGTGTATCATAATTTTCTTACTATTATAGGTCCTTAAAGATATTTATGCTTTTGTTTTTGTTTTTGTTTTTGTTATTTTTTTTCTGGTTTTTAGTTCGTTTATCTTATTTTGTTTGGATCATATTACTTTTACTTTTTAGAATTGTTAGTTTTTGTACTAGATTATCTTTGCTTTATTTTTCACATTAGATTTTATACTCGCATATATGTATATAAATTTTATTTATATACATATATGTGGTTCACACTAATTTTTTTCCTAGTTTTGTTTTAGGTTTGGAATAGATAGGTTGCTAGTTTCTCTTTTCAGGTTTGCAGGATGGCTAGTGTCTTTGCATAGGTGTGCAGGAAAGCCATTTCCAGGAGTGCTGATTGCGTCAGGCGTTACTTTCAGCTATACCGAGTCATCAGAGAGGATTTCTTCTTTTTGGATCATTTCTTTTTCCAGATTAGCCTATTACTTCTGAGGCAGCTACATAGAGTGTCCTTTTTTATGATGTTGTCTTTAGTATCTCCGGATTGTGTTACTATTTCAGTTTTATAGGTACCTCCAACACCTTATTATCGGACGGTGGCCATGCCGGAGCTGGGTATTGGGGTGTAATGGCGGTGGCTTTGCCGAAGCTCATTATAGGGGTACCTGTCTTTTTCTTTGTTACTAGTGCATAGATTTGTCACCTGCCATGCATGTTGGCAGCACCATATTATATGTTATATATATAGTTTCATCTGTGCTCTCCTCTTTTATTAGAGGATCACACATTTTTCTCAAAAAATATTTTAAAACCATAAAATGTCATAATAAAGAATACCATCAAGCCGCATCATAATTCCATTACAATAATTATCTATATACGTGTGTGTACATAACAGCAAGCGATAATGATAAATACCGCCACAAGCAAAGCTTCTCAATCTCTAATCATCGCCATCGCCATTACTCTGTCCTTAACCTATGTTGTAATGAGGTGAGAGTCAGAACAACAAGTGTTTGGCGAATAAAATCCTCGATCTTACCTTTTTAGTACTTAGGCTGTATATTTCAAAATAGAATATATTTACAAACTTATAACCATTAAAATCATTTAATACTTCTTTATAAGGAAAGGAGGCGATTCCAACCACTTAATACCTTCCATTCCAAAAGTAGGTTTCTAGAATCCCATATCCCAATATACATCACAAACAGCCTGTAACGTCCCGCCTTTTTGTAAGCTTTAAATCGACGATAAACCACATACGTCAGACTTAAACCATACAGAAGGGCGGATTGTTATACAGTAAATAAGAAAAGCAGAGAAAGAAATAAAAACAAAACAGAATCTCACAACGGAACGATAAAATATAATAATCAAATAAACAGTTCATGAAGCTGTTTACAAAATATTCGATTATACTTTACAATACATATCAGAGTTACACATAATAGAGAATAATAAATAACAATGCAGCGGAATAATGTGATGCAGTGGAATATAATAAATAATAGTTATACAAATCTTCGTCTTCGTCCTCCAAAATAAAATCTTCAAATCCTGAAATGCTCGGACTGACCCGAGCGAATTGAAAGGACAAAACACTCGAGTTAGAACAAAAAGATCTTATGCAAGTTAAATCAACGGTAAAATATATGAGTGGAACGGCGTTAGAGATGTTTACGGGATTTGACATCTCCTATCCAGTGTCAACTTGAGTGCAATAACTTAAGAGATGCTCGGGATTCACTTCTCCTAAGGATCCGTTAAACTATTTACTATGTAGTAATACTTCGCTATTATAATAATGTCTAATAGTAAAATAAACTTACTTAAAATAGCGGTAAGGCTTTACATTTTCCATCTTAACACGTAAATAGTGCCAATAGTCTATATAACACCTGCATACCTCCCGATCGGGAGGCTACGAGAAGATGCTCCATACGTACAACACAAATCAAACTCGTACGAGGCTCGCTAGGGTAGGTGACATAGCACAACTAGGCAATGCCAGGGTAGGTATACCAGATGCTACGGACTGGTGGTGTTGCATAGCGCGCAGCTACCGCCCACCTCGAGCTACACCTCCAAAATCAAAAATCAAAAGTGGCCGCCAAATAAATCTCCAAGTCAGAATGTAATATCGAAGGAGTGCGTCCGATATGAGGACTTACCTCACTGGTCTGAAATCGCTCCTGTTTTAGCCACCTTATGCCAACTCACGGGAGTCGGGTCCACGTATATACCTCAAAGGAACGCTGCCGCCATCCTACTTCATTCTGGAATCTCCACCGCATACATGGTTATTAAAGTGGTTTTCGCAGTTGGCAGAGAGTATAACAACTTCCGATCCCAGTTTCTTTAACAACCAAACGTTATTATAACACCGCGGTCATTTCAAAATAATTATACTTTTAAAAACAGAATTTAATATCCATTTCAAACCCATAAAAATACGATATTATTTACGTTTTAAAACCCAAATAAATAATGATATCATGTTTATAAACCCAAATCAATATAATATCATTTTTGTTTCAAATATATCCTCCTTCCCAAAAATCATAGCACTTTAAAATTTATAATATTTCAAAACCAAACGCTTGAAATATAACCTTTCAAAACATAATACTTCGAATTTCATAGCTTCTAAACCATAACTTCCAAAACTTAAATGGTTTGGATATTCAAACAGTATATAAAATACAAATAGTTTGAATTTAAAATTTCTTTATAAAATAAAATAATTTCTCGACTTCATAATTTTATTCACTTTAAATTAAATCTCAACTCATAATTTTCAACTCACTTTCGGTTTCAATGAACCATTTCACCTTCAATATGTTTCAAACTTTGAGTATTAAACAATTTCAAACTAAGGTTGGTAATTTGATTCAACAATTTAATGTTCTATTTTAGTTTTGAAACAATTGCATAATAAATCCATTTTCATTTAAATAAAACTCAAATTACAAATAACCAAATATTTCCTTCAACTTATTTAAAATTGAAATATTCGTTTAATTCATCTTAAACCAAAATCCAGTTATAAAAATCATACCTTTAAAATCCCAATTTTGTTAAATTTCAAATCAATTTCATATTTATCTTCCTACCTTATTCTTATTTAAGTCATTATAAACTCCAGAAATATAATTTAAATAAATACTTAACCATATTATATCTTAATAAATCAAACTTTATTATTAAACTATTTTATACTTTAAACCAATTTATACATAGCTTAAAACTAAGAATTTAACTATATATAAAATAACATTTATAAAATATTCAAATCAATATCTTATAAACAATATATTCCTTTACAATACCATAGAAAACCATTTCAAAATATTTTTATACATAGACTACAGTGTCTGTATATAATTTTCTACCCTATGGTCAAGTGACACGGGTATTTATCATTTCAATCCGTATATTGAAATAAAAAATATGGTTATATATCATTTCAAACCGCAATCCCGGATGAACTAAAATTGCAAAACAACTTGCAGTCTATAACAATATAAAATACATCATCCATTCACCCAATATCAATCATCAACCATTTACCACAATCATCATCCAATTCAAGCAATAACATCAATATAGGACAGATAATAAATAACAGGTAATTACTAGCAGTTTACATTCAATAATAAATTAACTTAACTGGCAGTTTATATGCAATAATAAATTGAATAACAATTTAATTCAATAAATTCAATTTAACTAGAATGATGATAAAAATATACCAAACTGCAATAATAAATTTCTAATCACGCCTAACACACATAAGAAATTTTAGAAGTTGTGAGTGGGTTAAAACACTCATCTTTTGAATTTAAATTGAATTTAAATCCAATTTAAACCCTAAAATTTGAACAGTCTCAGAATTCGTCCAAACCAGCACCAAAATGTCAAAAATTTTACTAGGATCGCAGCGGATCGAACCGCACGTGAAACGGACCTCGTATGCAAAAGTTAAGCATATTAGAACATTATACAGTATATATTAAAATTAATAAAATAATAATCAACATAACACATGTCACTCCTCCTCTCAAGATCGACAGCTCACCCATCAGAACCCAAGCCGTTGCTTTTGCATCACCAAACGTCGATCACTCCTTCATCCAAACCTGATCCAAGGTCACCATCGTGTATGCCAAGCCAAACTCCTCCTACGCTGTGAATTCTGTCACCGTCGACGCCTTCCTCCGCCCGTAAATAGCACTGAACGCCCCTCCCTTCAAGCTCAAATTCCATCCATCTTCGATCATACGAATGTTGTTCAGCCGTACCGATGCGAAGAGGAGACCTAGTTCTTCAATTTCTCTTTTGATGCTAACGTGAATTATCGAATGGATCGAGAGAATTTAGGGATTTAAGATGCAAAGTTTTCAGCCATCGAACTTCGTGGGTGGCGGCTGCAGTAGAATTAGGGTTTCGGAATATAAAATAATATTTAGCCTCGTATTGCGTGCTTTTTATAGAGTTGAACGTCAAAACGAGCCGGAGTCCAATCAAAACGTGCCGACAGACGATCAATATGTAAAAAGGCCTTCTAAATGGAATGAAACTAGTTTCAAGGCCTAATTCCATCATATGAAGAATTTAGGTAAAAATCAGCTTATTTCGAATTGATTCCAGTTTGTTTCAATTGAATTAATTTCAAGGAGTTTCGAGTCCGCACGATCAAACGACAAATCTGATTGCTTCGAAACTTGAAATCCTACAATAATTCACCGTTACAGATCCGAGGAAACTGGTTTCGTCGAAATCCGAGTCAGTGGCCGAAATGGCTATTTTCTAGTTAAATAAATAAATAAATAAATAATTTAATCACCTTTTCAATTTCAATTCCATAACTAACAAATCTTATCATTTTTAATTTCTTAGATAATTACAATAACTTAAAAAAAATTGGATGTCAATTCAAAGTTAAATTTATTTACCCATTACCGTAATTAATATCAATTTCAATAAATTCATTAATTATCAATTGAAATTCTAATAAATCTATTGGTTTGATTTAAAATCTTGATATTCAATAAATTGACATCTTATGGGTATAATTAACATTGATTTATATTACATTACATTAATGTATTCTCATTTCGTATTAATTCCCATTAACGTAATATTTTATTTCATTTAATTTCAAAAATCCATTTATTACAGCTCAAAACTCGATAATTCATCAAACATGAATTTCAATTGTTTTCATTCAATCAATTGCCATATTAGGGCAGAGTTTACATTGGTTACTTCTTGTTGAATTAACAATCTTCAATGTCAAAACAATTCTATCCTAACTGCACAAATTAAGTTAATTAACAGCAATTGATTTCACATTAAAATTTAAATTCCATTTACTCGCAATTAATTCAATTATTAAATTTTAATTCCAATAAATTAATAAATCTTGAATTTCCATTCCTTTTATTCAACAATTGTGATATTATGAATAAAGTAAATCTTTTTTACCATTATTAACTAAATTCACATTAACAAATATTTAATTTAGATTTATTGTAATTTTTACCTCATTTTAATTAACAGGCCAAATAAATAGATAACATAAATATTTGTTACCATTTACTTTCAATCAGCACTCATGAGTTATTATTCCCAAACAATTGTTACAATTGTTTGCATCATACAAATTTCATTCAATCATCATTAACCTACTATATAATTATATTTATTGAAATTTATTTCTAATTTACTAAATACAATCAATTATAACCTTACCATTGTTTCAATTATATTGGGATTGCACTAAATTAGTTATTTATCAACTGGCATCAACATTACTACCTTAATTTACATTCAGTTACCATTAATCAATATATTATTACATTGGTTAATTAAATACTTACTTTTATTTACTTATTTTATTTTTTATGCCCAAATGCAATAATTAACACTATCTCTTTATTGGAATTTCACTCCAACTGTCAATAATTAATTTTAATTACCATTGCTACATTTTAAACATTTACTTCATTATAAATTATAAAAATTTATTTCTTTCTAAATTTAATTACAAAGATCTAATTAAATTAGCCAATTTATTTATCAAAATTTACGGGTCGTTACACTCTTCCCCACTCAAAACTTTTCGTCCCCGAAAAGGAAAAAGAAAGAATTGAGCAAACAATACATCTTATTCAAAATTATTAATTTTATGAACAGATAAATTTACAAAATTAATTAATTTTAATAAAATATACCAATTTAAAACCATTAAATCTTTTTATACTTAAATTAATAAAGTTTGGAAAACATTTTAAAAAAAAATTTCTAAGTCCAAAATTTACCGAAAATTTCGGCAGAGTCTCCTTTGTACGGAGAGGCTCGGGAGAAAATATAATATCAATGTAACGACTCAGAATTTCTGTCATTTGAAATTCATATATTTAATTGATTTTAAATATTAACAAGTAAAATTTATAAGTCGAATAATTTATTTTTCGAATTTCTGGATTTAATTGGATAATTAAATCGATAAATTAATAAATGAAATTACAGAAATAATTGGAAATTGGGTTTAAAATGATTAAAAATGATTCGTAAAGTTATATTATATCATATTGGAGTTAGAACGATGTTACAAAACTTTTAAAATTGAATTAAAAGTTAATTTGCAGAAATTGAATATTTTAATATTTAATTGACGAGGTAAAATAGTCATTTTCAAACAGTCTCGGATATCGACGAAACTAGTTTCATTGGATCCGTAATATTATATTATTATATGGTGTCAAATTTCGTGTCAATCGGACTTACGGTTTGTCCGGGGCAAGCTAAAACGCGTAGAAATCGATTCGAGTGGATTTGGAATTTAAATAGTCGATTCAAAAACTTATCTTTCAAATTTGATCGAATTGCCTCCCGATATATGTTCCATTACATTCGGAATGGGGGTAAAACATTATAAACGCCAAGCGGCACGCTTCGTTTGGAGTTCGAAAATTTTTGGGACGAATAGTGCACGAAAATTTTCTATATAAGGACCTCAATTTTCATTTTTTACATCAAACCCTAAACTAAAACCCTAGCCGCCAGTAAACATTATCAATGGCCGAAAATTGTTCTCGTTCTTCCTCTGATTTCTTCAAATCCGTGAATCAATATGAGAAACCTTCAACATGAAAGTCGTAGAGCATGTCAAGATCTTTAATCTCAACGGCGGTGATCGTTAATGGAGCTTTGGATCATCGGCAAATTGAGCTTGAAGGGCCGAAAGTCACGCACGTCGTTCAAGACCAGATGGTGACCGAGCTCCACTTCCTTGGGGCCGTGCGTAGCTCTCGTCGAGCGCTGTTGTAAGTGGAGCTCGTGATGGCATACGAGATGATGGAATTTGATCGTGTATTCGATGCTCAAATTGGTCACGAAAATTGAGAGAGGAATGGCGACCGTGGGTTGTGTTCGTGCGTTTACTGATGGAGGAAGGAGAAGAAAGGGAACGGCCTTGATGGGAGTAGTGAAAATCAAGGGTCCGGATGGTTTGAAGGGTTTGAGAACTTAAAATAAATTTGTAAATTATTATATTAAATCGTGTAAACTTTAAAATATCATAACTCTTTCGTACGAGGTCCGTTTTGGACGAAATGAATTGCTTGCAATCGTATGGATGAGCACTACGCGATGAAGTGGGATTGGAATCGATTGGAGTTAGTGAAAATTTTGGGTAAAATTAAACGCGCGTTTAATTTTATTCGAAATAAAACACTGAAACTATTATTGAAAACCAAGGTGAGAACTTCTCACTCAATCGAAATTGTTTCGATTTAAATTTTAAATAGTTAGATTTAAAATTGCTTGATTGTGTGAATGAATGATAAATTATTATCTATTGTATAGTAATAGACCCTATACGTCGTATATTAAGTGGATGTTATTTATTAAAAACATATACCGTGATAATTCCAACTTAAATGGAATTGGTATTATATATGTACTTGGAGTTGATTTTCCCGCATTATATAGCGGATGAGACCCTATTGCGCCGCATAATAGCGGATAATATTTTATAAATCCTATATACCGCGATATTCCGTATTGACACGGAATTGGTATTGTGCTAACATCTGTGGATGCAGGGAAACAGATTGGAGGGATCCAACTGGATTCCTCACCCGTATTGATTTATTTACAGATATTGTAATATATTCTGTTATCATATAATATATGATGTTTTGGACGCCGTGATTGTTATATGTAGTGCTGTTGCAGCATTGGGCCTATTTTTTGGAGTTTTAAAAATGTTAAAGTAACGATTTCAAATTTAAAAGGATTTTTGAAGTGATTTTTAAAAGCATACGTTTTATTAAATTTTGGAATTGATTAAATTTAAATAAATAAACGTTATAATTTAAATGTTACAAAATTATGATTTTTGAGAAATATAGTTGAAATGTGATTTTTGGAAATATGTAGTCAATGAATTTTATAAAATAGTTTAAATTGAGATTTTTGGAAGTATTATAAATGATTTATATAAAAGAATTATAAGATTGATATTTATAAATTAAAAATATTAAAATTTTAAAACGAGTTTTCATAAGTGTTAAAAATGAAGTGTAAATGGATTTCATAAGTGAATGGAATTTATAAATTTAGAAATTGTGAAGTTATAAAATGAATAGATTTTGTAAAACAAAAGAATTTTAAGTAATTTACTTATAAGTTGGATTTTGGCATTTAAATGAGATTTAAATAGAATTGGTTAATCGAGAGATTTTATAACTTGAGGTTTTTATAATATATAAATGTGAATTTATAAACATTGATTTATAAAGTCAAGATTGATTGAATTTGATAAGTTAATTTTTATAGCTGATTAAACGATTTATATTCATGATTTTGGATAGTAAATAATATATTAAAGAAATGTTTAGGTAGTGATATTTAAATAGGATTTTTAAAACGATTTGAAGTTGTTTTGAAATGTATTAAGTGTCGAAACCATAGATTTCAACATTCATTGTTGAAATAGACGTTTTCGAGAAAAAAAGGAAATGGTGGACTATAACGCTGTTGTTATAGTAAATGATTTTCGAAAGGAAATGTTTTATATAGTGTTGGGATTTATATATATCTATCTTAATTTCGAATCCCTATATTAGTGATTTTGGGTCGTCGTAACAATGTTTTTCGCAACATTCGTTTTGGCTCAAATAAATATGTTTAAAAGAATGTTTTCCTTAAAAGAATAAAATATATACTTAATCGTGTTTTAAGTATATCAAATATTTTCTAAGTATTGAAAATAAATGGATTTGTGAGTTACTTATTGTTAAATAAGTATTTGGAAATGTTTTCCAATATAAAAATTGAAAGGGTTTAGAGAATATATCTTTTCAAAGATAAATTGAAGTTAATATTTGGTAAGTTATTTAATTGATGGAAGATTAATAAAAAGGGACTAGTGATTGTTATGGTGCTGAATATTTATTGGTTTGATTTGATAATTAAATAACCGACTATCGATATTTATCTTTAAATGGGTATTTGTTGTGATTACTTGAATTTGAATGCTACACTTATCTTAAAAATAAGCGCTCATTATTCGATTTTGCTGGGAGAGGACCTTTATGTCATATATCCCATTCCGAATAGTGATACGATGTATATGGATAGCATTAAAGACCGGGTATTTTCGAGAATGAGAGGATAACTCGTTGATTGTCTCTTCACTGAGTTGCGCCGGTATAGAGATTCCTTAAGTGATGGGAAGTCCGATCAGGATTGTGAATACCCGGATTGCAAGGGCTTCTTTGGAAGTGCCTTCGGTTCTGTTCGAACCCATAATAGACTTGAATTGATTTTATGTTTGACATTACAAATTGAGATATAAAGCAGATTTCTTTCAAATACATTTCTGTTGGTGGCGGAGAATTTATTCTTTTAGCTTAACACCCTTCTCTGAGACGTACGAGCTCGGAGGTTATGTAGTTGAAGGTTATCGGTGATATATTCCCAATTTGGTAGTGTGACATGCTGAGTGTTGCTGATCATTTGTTGATCGAAGCATGGCTTTGTGAAAAGCGTAGCTTTGTGGACGAGACTTCGTCGAACCTCACACCCCGAAATGGTCGAAACAGGAAAGATGCGGCAAGGTTATTGGGGGTAGCGCCCCTTAGGGTATGTACATTTCCTTATGGATAGAAGTGGTATCATGGTATGGAGCCCAAATACTTAACTTATATTGATATCACAGATATATATATATATATATATATATTACTTTGTGATTTGTTGCTGGGATCCCGGGAAAGGTCTTTTACGACCGGGGGATGGCATACTCGTGTCAGTAGTTACCCAGTTAGGGGTAACCCGGCCTTGTGTTGGCAGAGATCCGGTTAGGTTCTCGGGGCGTCCTTCCAGAGGCGTTTCCATGTGGCAATGGGAAGTTCCTTGGCCGGGCCATTTGTTGGAAATCCAAAGAAACAATACGAGACTTGTACGGTTTTAGTTGTATAACCTGCCATCTAATATGGTAGCTATAGTAGGCATACTATAATGGTACCTATGCTGGCTAAGATTTATATTCTACCTTCGAAATGGTTTTTCACACTTTGCACTAATAATAATAATAATCAAATGATTATGCGTAGTAAGCATCTTTGACTATCATAAGCAGAAATCTCCTCCAAGTTCTGCGTTTGCATTGTGTGTGTGGCGGAAGGCCTTGTGGTAGTTACATTTTCCAAAAGCATTGCGAATCTATTTTAAAATATTTCTTTGTGTATTTTTAAAGATATAACTATTTTAAGTTTTCAGACCAGTCCTATGACTGACTTGGAGTTTATTGTTCTTTTCCTAAACTCTGAGTGCCCACAAATTTTAACACGGGCAGTCTAGAGTTAGGTTATCAGGATATTCAGGAATTCAGGAGTTGCTGTAGGAGGCAAACTGGATGGCATGATGTATCAATTAGTATATAGTATTTCTTTTCCATTGTTTGTTGTTGTAAACTCTGATAATGTAATGTGATGTAAAGTAATAACTGAGATAGTTCATTGTTTAAAAGATTATTCATTTATCTATTATATTTGTTCCGTTGCGATTGTGAGAATCTGATATTGTTTCTGTTGCTTTTTTTCTTCTTTCTTTCTTCTTCTATCTTCTACATCTTCTTTAACCCTAAGGGCACGGTTTTCCGGCCTTCGATTGCTCGGCAGTTGATACAGTGGACGTTGTAACGTCCCGGAAATTTTCGACTTTCGAAAATTCAACATCGATACTCACTTTATCGACTGCCGAGAAATCGAAGGCCAAAAACCCGAAATGTTATGGTTTAAGAAAGAAGAAAAGAAAGAAGAAGAGAAGAAAGATAGAAAACAGAGAAAAAAGAGAATAGAAAAAGATAGAAGATAGAGAGGAAAGCAAATAGAAAAAGATAGAGAGAGAAAAGAAAAACAGAACGGAATAGAACACAACAGAACAACAACAGAATCTCACAATTCGCAGCGGAACAACATATAATAATAAATGAAAAATCTTTAAACAAAGAACTATAACAGTTATTACATTACTTTTCATTACATCATATCATCAGAGTGTACAACAACAACAACAAACACTGCAACGGAAAAAGAAATACTATATAAATTAGTAATACGCCATGCCATCCAGCTTGCCTCCAGCAACTCCAGAATATCCTGATAAACCTTAACTCTTGACTGCCCGTGTGAAAATTGGTGGGCACCCAGAGTTTAGGAAGGAAAACAATAAACTCCGAGTCAGTCATGTGACTGGTGTGAGAACTCAAAACAGTTTATTTATCTTTAAAATCAAAATAGAGGAATATTTTTAAATTCAATTCGCAATGCTTTTAAAAATGAGACTACCATAAGGCCTCTCGCACACACACACAATGCAAACGCAGAATCGGAGGAGATTTCTCCTTATGATAGTCAAAGATGCTTGATACGCATTAAAAAGAACATTTGATATTATTATTAGTGCATAGTGTAGGAAAAATTCATTTCTAATGTAGAATATAAATCTTAGCCAGCATAGACATTCCGCACTTATGCCTACTATAGCTACCATGTTCAATAGCAGGTTACCGCCACATTCCATAGCAGGTTATACAACTAAAACCGTACAAGTCACGTATTGTTTCTTTGGATTTCCAACGAATGATCAGGCCAAGGAACTTCCCATTGCCACATGAGAATGCCTCTGGATGGACATCCCCGAGAACCAAACCGGATCTCTACCAACACAAGGCCGGGTTACCCCTAACTGAGTAACAACTGACCGAATATGCCATTCCCCGGTCCTTTGGGACCTTTCACCGAGCGCTCGTAATCAATTCACACAATCATAACAAAGTGTTTTCAACATGAGTAAGTATCTGGGCTCCATACCATGATACCACCCTTTTCCAGAAGGAAATGCACACATCCTAAAGGGCGCTACCCCTCATAACCTTGCCGCATCTTACCTGTTTTGACCATTCACGGGGTGTGAGGCTCGACGAAGTCACGTCCACAAAAACATACTTTATACAAAAGCCATGCTTTGGGTCACAAATGATCATAGAGATGATCACAAAGATAGACGATCAAATAAACGATCCTATCACAAATAATCAACACAATGATCATTTACAACAACACTCAGCATGTCACATTACCAAATTGGGAATATATCGCTGATAACCTTCAACTACATAACCTCTGGGCTCGTACGTCTCAGAGAAGGGTGTTAAGCTAAAAGAATAAATTCTCCGCCACCAACAGAAATATATTTGAAAGAAATCTGCTTTATATCTCAATTTGTAATGTCAGACATACAATCCATACAAGTCTGTTCCGGGCTCGAACAAAACCGAAGGCACTTACAAAGAAGTCCTTGCAATCCGGATATTCACAATCCTGATCGGATTTCCCATCACTTAGGGAGAACTCTATACCGGAGCAACTCGGTGCAGAGTCAATCGACAGGTCATCCTATCGCTCTCGCAAATACCGGGTCTTCAACACCGATCTTCAATGCAATTCACAACGACGTATCACATATTCGGAATGGGTTATACGACCCCATGGTCCTTTCCCGGTTAACCCGAATAGTGAGCGCTTATTCAAAATAAGTGTGGCATTCAAATTCAAACAATTCACATCAATTACCCATTCAAAGGGAAATATTGATAGTCGGTTATTGAACTATCAATGGATATGCACACATCACCAGATTCCAAATAATTTTCCAAATTATTTATTTTCCAAAATATCTTTACAAGATATAAAATTTTCAATACTTCAAAAATAAATCAATATTTATTTTTAAACAAATTCCACTTTCTTTTATAAATTCAATAGTGAATTTACATTCCAAAATATTAATGAATATACGATTTCAATTATTCACTTTAATGTATCTTCAAAAAGATACATTCTCAAAGTATTCACTTTATATTGGAAAACATTTCCATACTTATTTAATAAGTAATTCATAAATTTTATTTATTTTCAACACTTAGAAAATATTCAATATACTTAAATCGAGATTAAGTATATATTTCATTCTTTAAGGAAATCATTCTCTTAAACATATTTATTTGGGCCAAAACGAATGTTGCGTAAAACATTATTACGACAACCCAAAATCACTAGTATAGGGATTCGAAATTAAAATAGATATATAAATCCCAATACTATACAAAACATTTCCTTTCGGAAATCATTTACTATAACAACAGTGTTATAGTCCACTATTTCCTTTTATTTCTCGAAAACGTCTATTTCAACAATGAATGTTGAAATCTATGGTTTCGAATCTCAACACATTTAGAACATCGTTAGATCGTTTTAATTCTGTTTAAAATATCACATTCAAAACAATTTCTTTAACATATTATTCACTATTCAAAAACGTGAATATACTACGTTAACCAATTCCATCCTTTTATTCATTTTATTTTAAAGGATTATTCATAGTCAAAAATGTGAATATAACTCCATTAATAGGTTTCAACAATTTACTTATCAAAATAAGTCGTTTGTGAATTTATAAAACAACGTTTATAAATTCCATTTCTATTTATTTTATAACAACTTTTTATAAATCTCTTTTATTAACCTATTCGATTTATAACTCAATTATAAAACAAAGGTTCATATTATAAGTCAAATACTTATAATTTATTCGTTCACAAAAATCGTTACTTTGAACTTCATAATTATAAATCTTATAACTTATAAGATTCAATTATTTATCCAAAACCATTCTTTTAATGACTTTATAAATTTTATAAACCTACTGTTTATAAAATTCCATTTACAATTTCACCGTTTATAATTCTATAAATTTCATTTTATAACTTCACCATTTAAATTCTATAAATTTCATTCTTTAATGAAATTCATTTTCACTTCATTCAAACACTTATAAAACTCGTTTTATAATTTCAATATTTCAATTTATAAATATCCATTTATAAATCCCTTAATATAAATCAATTTATATTATTCTTTTCAAACGTCTTTAATCTCCTTTATAATTTCATCCTTTTGATTTATAAAATAATTAAATTTTATAAATCCTATATTTAAACTTTTCACAATAAATTCAAAAATTCTGATTTTTACTATTTTATAAAATCATCAGCATCATATTCTCAAAAATCAGTTTTTAACTATATTTCTCAAAAATCATAATTTTTATAACTTTAAAAATTATAACGTTTATTTATTTAAAATAGATCAAATTCCAAACATATAGTATATTTTCAAAAATCACTTTATAAATCATTTTAAAATTCCAAATTTGGTCCAATGATGCTACACACCAAATAGTCAATCACGACTACAACGATATCATATATCGATATGATAATCCATCAAATATCAAAATATCTGAATTCAAATAAATACTGTTGAGGAATCCTGTTGGATCCCTCCAACCTGTTTTCCTGCATCCAAAAACATTAGCACAATACCAATTTCGTTCTAGTACGAAATTATCGCGGTATATGAGATTTAAAATATTATCCGCTTAATAGACGGCGCAATAGGGTCTCATCCGCTAAACAAAAAATGCGGGAAATCAATAACTCCAATATATACATATGCCAATATATATATATATTGCTATTATATATAATACCAATTTCACTGTTTATGAAATATTCGCGGTATATGTTTTTAATAAATAACATCCGCTTACTAACGGCGTATAATGTCTATTTTAACAATCAATAGATATCAATCATCATTCAAACATGCATTCAAATATTTTAAATCTAACTATTTAAAATAAAATCGAAACTGATTCGATTGAGTGTGAAGTTCTCACCTTGATTCTAAATTCCGTTTTAGCGATTTATTTCGAATAAAATTAAACGGACGTTTAATTTTACCCAAAATTCTCACTAACTCCAAACAACTCCAATCCAACTCCATCGCGTAGTGCTCGTCCATACGATTCCAATGCAACTGGTTTCGCGCATTTTCGATGTCGTATGAAAAAGTTATGAATTTACGAAGTTTACACGATTTATACTTATATAAATTTCAATTTCTTTTTATAATTTATAACCTGCACAAATCAAGACTGTAGGATCACAAGCCTCCCTCATCACAGCCGCAACCTTCATCTCCCTCAACTCACGCAAGCTACAGACATCAACATACATAGCCGAACCCAATCCACATACTAGGGTTTAGAATCGCCGCCTCCTCGCTCAACTAGAATTCGATCAGACACCTCCACATCGAAGGCCATAGCTTGCTCTAGGTTCGGCCCCAAGGCCATGAAGCTCGGTCAAGCCTTGATACTCGCGCACGCAAGATGAACGGCCATCTTTGAACTCGAATTCCCATTGATCCGTGAAGCCATTCGCGATCTTGACCGTTGATCTTGTAGCTCTCATCGTGCTCTATAACTTTCTAGTTGAAAGTTTTCGATATTAATGAACAGATTTGAAGATTTGAGGGGAAGATGGTTGGCAATTTTCGGCCGTAGGTTAGGGGGTGCTGGCGGCTAGGGTTAGGTTTTAGTATATTTTTTTTTAATTTATGAAGGAGGTGCGTGCTATTTATAGAAGAAAATCGAACACTATTCATCCGAAAATTCCGAACTCCGATTTACGCGCCGTAACTGATGTTTCTAAGGTTTACCCCGTGTTCCGGACACAATGGAACAGGTTTCGGAAGCTAATTCGGACATCTGTGCGAGTTATGGCTGTAAACGGTCAATTTAAATTAAACCGATTTAAATTGATTTCTAGGCGTTTTAATTTGTACCGGACAAACGGTAAATCCAATTGACACGAAAATTGAAACCTTACAATAATATCACATTACGGATCCGATGAAACTGGTTTCGTCGAAATCCGAGACTTTTTGAAAAATGGCTATTTTAACTGGCCAAATTAATATTAAAAACAATTCGATGCGTTTCGAGCTGCCACGATCAAACGATTACTCCGATTGACACAAAAACTAAAATCCGGTAATAACTAACTATTACGGATCCAATGGAACTGGTTTCGTTCAATTCTGAGACTGTTCAAAAATTGGCTATTTTCACTAGTCGATTAAATATTAAAATATTCAATTTTCACAAATTAACTTTTAATTCGATTTTAAAAGTTCTAAAATATCGTTCTAACTTCCATATGATAAAATAAAATTTTACAAATCATTTTCAATCATTTTTAACTATATTTTCAGTTATTTCCATAATTTAACATATTAAATTATCGATTTAAAAATCCAATTAAATCCAATAATTCAAATTAAATTTATTCGACTTATAAATTTCACTTATTAATATTTAAAATTAATTAAATATTCAAATTTTAATTAATTAAAATTCTGGGTCGTTACAATCTTCCCCCCTTAAAAGAATTTCGTCCTCGAAATTAACAAGTAAGAAAATTACAGAATTTATTAATTTTCCCAAAATTCATAATTAAATTTCTTATAATAACTTTACTAAGTTTCCAAATCATACTTAGTTATCTTTTTAAAAACAATTACTATTGTTTAACTTTCAATTCCAAATAAAAGTCTAAGTTTTCAAAATTTTCCAAAATTTTTCAAATTTTTCTAACGCCTTAAATTTTCGAAAAAATTCGCCATAGTCTCCTTTGCGCGGCTCGATCCCAAAAAAAAAATGACAGTATATATATCACAAATATACATCTCATTAAGTAATGAGGCATCCCGCAGGGAAAAAATGTAAAAGTACGATATTTAATCCGAGATATGTACCTTATATTTTATTAGCGAGCATATACGGCTAATATAGCGCGAAAGCGAGCTCCAAATGCGAAGCAAACGCGATCCGCACCTACTAATCACTCAACAAACAACATGAGAACATGCATATATGAAAATAGTATCGATATACATCCTATAGTAACATAATAACTATACATGTCAACATATCAAATGTAACAAACAACAAATGCAACCATCAACCAACTAGCATTCATAACCAACAAATGTTCATATTCTCATTCATATCCAATGAAATAGGTTTTCAATTTAATCACATTCGATTCATTCACAGTTGATGTTTTTATTAACATTCATTCTCAATTAGTTTATATTCACTAATTTATATTCAAGTTGGTTCACTTCCAATTCAAATTCAATTCTATTTAAGTTTCACTTAACTTCCAATCGAATTTCAATTACTTTAGCTTTCAATTTCATTAACTCAATTTCATTAACACTTAATGAATTATATACAATCAACTAACAACCATATAACAACCAATGTATACTAATTACAACCAAATGCCTTTGCATATATTCATTCAATTTGGTTTAATTAAATTGATTTTTATTCAACTATTCAACTTCCAATAACTTTAGATTTTTAATGAATTAACACTTACATTTATTATTCCATATCAATTTAATTCACATTCAATTGATTAATATTCAATCCATTTATTCAATCCAATTTCTAAAGTTGAATTTCATTTCATATAACTCAAGTTCACATTTATCACTTAACTTTATTAATTTATTTTGATACTAATATCAACTTCATTCAACAACTCTTAAGTTATATTTCATTTCATAAACATCACTTGTTTTACATAACTTAAATTCATTTTTATTACAACTCATATTCATAAATATATTCATATAATTTCACTTCTTATATATATAAGTTTATTTCACAATTGTAAATCACTTTAATTATAATTCAATTCTTATAATTCTTTTTGCTTATACAATTATTCTTTTGTTTAGATTATTCAAACAACTAAACAATCAACTTACATACACTTTAATAATTCTGAAAAATTATTTTCTTTATATATAAAATATAATTAAGGTAAAATTATTTCATTTACCCAATTTAAAATCAATATTGTGTCGAATTGTTCTATTCAAGTGTTTAGAAACTCCTTCGGCATAGTCTTGCGGACCACGCTGACGAAAGTTCATATGCCACTCAATAAACCAATCATCACAATATAAAACAATTTTATATTCACTAACAAATACGCTCTCACAGCTATTATTACACTCAAATTCATTCTAGAGTACTACTGACTCTATCTCTAATGAGTAATACCCAACAGAACCATGGTTGTCGCTTAACCATATGCTCTGATACCAAATGTAACGTCCCGGAAATTTTCGACTTTCGAAAATTCAACATCGATACTCACTTTGTCGACTGCCGAGAAATCGAAGGCCAAAAACCCGAAATGTTATGGTTTAAGAAAGAAGAAAAAGAAAGAAGAAGAGAAGAAAGACAGAAAATAGAGAAAAAAGAGAATAGAAAAAGATAGAAGATAGAGAGGAAAGGAAATAGAAAAAGATAGAGAGAGAAAAGAAAAACAGAATGGAATAGAACACAACAGAACAACAACAGAATCTCACAATTCGCAGCGGAACAACATATAATAATAAATGAATAATCTTTAAACAAAGAACTATAACAGTTATTACATTACTTTTCATTACATCATATCATCAGAGTGTACAACAACAACAACAAACACTGCAACGGAAAAAGAAATACTATATAAATTAGTAATACGCCATGCCATCCAGCTTACCTCCAGCAACTCCAGAATATCCTGATAAACCTTAACTCTTGACTGCCCGTGCGAAAATTGGTGGGCACCCAGAGTTTAGGAAGGAAAACAATAAACTCTGAGTCAGTCATGTGACTGGTGTGAGAACTCAAAACAATTTATTTATCTTTAAAATCAAAATAGAGGAATATTTTTAAATTCAATTCGCAATGCTTTTAAAAATGAGACTACCATAAGGCCTCTCGCACACACACACAATGCAAACGCAGAATCGGAGGAGATTTCTCCTTATGATAGTCAAAGATGCTTGATACGCATTAAAAAGAACATTTGATATTATTATTAGTGCATAGTGTAGGAAAAATTCATTTCTAAAGTAGAATATAAATCTTAGCCAGCATAGACATTCCGCACTTATGCCTACTATAGCTACCATGTTCAATAGCAGGTTACCGCCACATTCCATAGCAGGTTATACAACTAAAACCGTACAAGTCACGTATTGTTTCTTTGGATTTCCAACGAATGATCAGGCCAAGGAACTTCCCATTGCCACATGAGAATGCCTCTAGATGGACATCCCCGAGAACCAAACCGGATCTCTACCAACACAAGGCCGGGTTACCCCTAACTGAGTAACAACTGACCGAATATGCCATTCCCCGGTCCTTTGGGACCTTTCACCGAGCGCTCGTAATCAATTCACACAATCATAACAAAGTGTTTTCAACATGAGTAAGTATCTGGGCTCCATACCATGATACCACCCTTTTCCAGAAGGAAATGCACACATCCTAAAGGGCGCTACCCCTCATAACCTTGCCGCATCTTTCCTGTTTTGACCATTCACGGGGTGTGAGGCTCGACGAAGTCACGTCAACAAAAACATACTTTATACAAAAGCCATGCTTTGGGTCACAAATGATCATAGAGATGATCACAAAGATAGACGATCAAATAAACGATCCTATCACAAATAATCAACACAATGATCATTTACAGCAACACTCAGCATGTCACATTACCAAATTGGGAATATATCGCTGATAACCTTCAACTACATAACCTCTGGGCTCGTACGTCTCAGAGAAGGGTGTTAAGCTAAAAGAATAAATTCTCCGCCACCAACAGAAATATATTTGAAAGAAATCTGCTTTATATCTCAACTTGTAACGTCAGACATACAATCCATACAAGTCTGTTCCGGGCTCGAACAAAACCGAAGGCACTTACAAAGAAGTCCTTGCAATCCGGATATTCACAATCCTGATCGGATTTCCCATCACTTAGGGAGAACTCTATACCGGAGCAACTCGGTGCAGAGTCAATCGACAGGTCATCCTATCGCTCTCGCAAATACCGGGTCTTCAACACCGATCTTCAATGCAATTCACAACGACGTATCACATATTCGGAATGGGTTATACGACCCCATGGTCCTTTCCCGGTTAACCCGAATAGTGAGCGCTTATTCAAAATATGTGTGGCATTCAAATTCAAACAATTCACATCAATTACCCATTTAAAGGGAAATATTGATAGTCGGTTATTGAACTATCAATGGATATGCACACATCACCAGATTCCAAATAATTTTCCAAATTATTTATTTTCCAAAATATCTTTACAAGATATAAAATTTTCAATACTTCAAAAATAAATCAATATTTATTTTTAAACAAATTCCACTTTCTTTTATAAATTCAATAGTGAATTTACATTCCAAAATATTAATGAATATACGATTTCAATTATTCACTTTAATGTATCTTCAAAAAGATACATTCTCAAAGTATTCACTTTATATTGGAAAACATTTCCATACTTATTTAATAAGTAATTCACAAATTTTATTTATTTTCAACACTTAGAAAATATTCAATATACTTAAATCGAGATTAAGTATATATTTCATTCTTTAAGGAAATCATTCTCTTAAACATATTTATTTGGGCCAAAACGAATGTTGCGTAAAACATTGTTACGACAACCCAAAATCACTAGTATAGGGATTCGAAATTAAAATAGATATATAAATCCCAATACTATACAAAACATTTCCTTTCGGAAATCATTTACTATAACAACAGTGTTATAGTCCACTATTTCCTTTTATTTCTCGAAAACGTCTATTTCAACAATGAATGTTGAAATCTATGGTTTCGAATCTCAACACATTTAGAACATCGTTAGATCGTTTTAATTCTGTTTAAAATATCACATTCAAAACAATTTCTTTAACATATTATTCACTATTCAAAAACGTGAATATACTACGTTAACGAATTCCATCCTTTTATTCATTTTATTTTAAAGGATTATTCACAGTCAAAAATGTGAATATAACTCCATTAATAGGTTTCAACAATTTACTTATCAAAATAAGTCGTTTGTGAATTTATAAAACAACGTTTATAAATTCCATTTCTATTTATTTTATAACAACTTTTTATAAATCTCTTTTATTAACCTATTCGATTTATAACTCAATTATAAAACAAAGGTTCATATTATAAGTCAAATACTTATAATTTATTCGTTCACAAAAATCGTTCCTTTGAACTTCATAATTATAAATCTTATAACTTATAAGATTCAATTATTTATCCAAAACCATTCTTTTAATGACTTTATAAATTTTATAAACCTACTGTTTATAAAATTCCATTTATAATTTCACCGTTTATAAATCTATAAATTTCATTTTATAACTTCACCATTTAAATTCTATAAATTTCATTCTTTAATGAAATTCATTTTCACTTCATTCAAACACTTATAAAACTCGTTTTATAATTTCAATATTTCAATTTATAAATATCCATTTATAAATCCCTTAATATAAATCAATTTATATTATTCTTTTCAAACGTCTTTTATCTCCTTTATAATTTCATCCTTTTGATTTATAAAATAATTAAATTTTATAAATCCTATATTTAAACTTTTCACAATAAATTCAAAAATTCCGATTTTTACTATTTTATAAAATCATCAGCATCATATATCCAATGATGCTACACACCAAATAGTCAATCACGACTACAACGATATCATATATCGATATGATAATCCATCAAATATCAAAATATCTGAATTCAAATAAATACTGTTGAGGAATCCTGTTGGATCCCTCCAACCTGTTTTCCTGCATCCAAAAACATTAGCACAATACCAATTTCGCTCCAGTACGAAATTATCGCGGTGTATGGATTTAAAATATTATCCGCTTAATAGACGGCGCAATAGGGTCTCATCCGCTAACAAAAAATGCGGGAAATCAATAACTCCAATATATACATTGCCAATATATATATATTGCTATTATATATAATACCAATTTCACTGTTTATGAAATATTCGCGGTATATGTTTTTAATAAATAACATCCTCTTACTAACGGCGTATAATGTCTATTTTAACAATCAATAGATATCAATCATCATTCAAACATGCATTCAAATATTTTAAATCTAACTATTTAAAATAAAATCGAAACTGATTCGATTGAGTGAGAAGTTCTCACCTTGATTTTAAATTCCGTTTTAGCGATTTATTTCGAATAAAATTAAACGGACGTTTAATTTTACCCAAAATTCTCACTAACTCCAAACGACTCCAATCCAACTCCATCACGTAGTGCTCGTCCATACGATTCCAACGCAACTGGTTTCGTGCATTTTCGACCTCGTATGAAAAAGTTATGAATTTACGAAGTTTACACGATTTATACTTATATAAATTTCAATTTCTTTTTATAATTTATAACCTGCACAAATCAAGACCGTAGGATCACAAGCCTCCCTCATCACAGCCGCAACCTTCATCTCCCTCAACTCACGCAAGCTACAGACATCAACATACATAGCCGAACCCAATCCACATACTAGGGTTTAGAATCGCCGCCTCCTTGCTCAACTAGAATTCGATCAGACACCTCCACATCGAAGGCCATAGCATGCTCTAGGTTCGGCCCCAAGGCCATGAAGCTCGGTCAAGCCTTGATACTCGTGCACGCACGATGTACGGCCATCTTTGAACTCGAATTCCCATTGATCCGTGAAGCCATTCGCGATCTTGACCGTTGATCTTGTAGCTCTCATCGTGCTCTATAACTTTCTAGTTGAAAGTTTTCGATATTAATGAACGGATTTGGAGATTTGAGGGGAAGATGGTTGGCAATTTTCGGCCGTAGGTTAGGGGGTGCTGGCGGCTAGGGTTAGGTTTTAGTATATTTTTTTTTAAAATTTATGAAGGAGGTGGGTGCTATTTATAGAAGAAAATCGAACACTATTCATCCGGAAATTCCGAACTCCGATTTACGCGCCGTAACTGACGTTTCTAAGGTTTACCCCGCTTTCCGGACACAATGGAACAGGTTTCGGAAGCTAATTCGGACATCTGTGCGAGTTATGGCTGTAAACGCTCAATTTAAATTAAACCGATTTAAATTGATTTCTAGGCGTTTTAATTTGTACCGGACAAACGGTAAATCCCATTGACACGAAATTTGAAACCTTACAATAATATCACATTACGGATCCGATGAAACTGGTTTCGTCGAAATCCGAGACTTTTTAAAAAATGGCTATTTTAACTGGCCAAATTAATATTAAAAACAATTCGATGCGTTTCGAGCTGCCACGATCAAACGATAACTCCGATTGACACGAAAATTGAAATCCGGTAATAACTAACTATTACGGATCCAATGGAACTGGTTTCGTTCAATTCTGAGACTGTTCAAAAATTGGCTATTTTCACTAGTCGATTAAATATTAAAATATTCAATTTTCACAAATTAACTTTTAATTCGATTTTAAAAGTTCTAAAATATCGTTCTAACTTCCATATGATAAAATAAAATTTTACAAATCATTTTCAATCATTTTTAATTATATTTTCAATTATTTCCATAATTTAACATATTAAATTATCGATTTAAAAATCCAATTAAATCCAATAATTCAAATTAAATTTATTCAACTTATAAATTTCACTTATTAATATTTAAAATTAATTAAATATTCAAATTTTAATTAATTAAAATTCTGGGTCGTTACAGACGTATTGATGTCGGCATTCGTGAGTCGAAGAATCGGTTCCTTACAACTTGGTATCAGAGCATATGGTTAAGTGACAACCTTGGCTCTGTTGGGAATTACTCATTAGAGATAGAGTCAGTGGTACTCTAGAATGAGTGTGAGTGTAATAATAGCTATGAGAGCGTATTTGTTAGTGAATATAAAGTTGATTATATTTTATATATAAAGGGGATAATTTTTCAGAAATTATTAAAGTGTATATAAATTGATTATTGGTCGTGAAAATATAAGAATATATATAAGTTAATTAAAGGATGTTTGAATAATCTAAATAAAAGAATTATTGTTTAGGTAAATGAATTATTAAGTATGGAATTTTAATTATTATGGTTTACAATTATGAAACTATATGAATATATGTATAAATATGAGTTGTAAATAAAAGTAAAATAGAATTTACTTTAGAATTGGAATCTGAATGGGAATTATAAGTTGGAAATTTAAGTTAAGTTAAACAAATGATGTTTAAATGGAATATAACTTAAGGAATGTTGAATGAAGTTGACTTTGGTATCGAAGTAAATTAATAAAGTGAAGTGATGAATATGAACTTGAGTTATGTAATGAAATTCAACTTTTGTGGTTAAATGAATTAGCAATTGAATTAATGAATGAATTGAATGTTAATCAATTGAATGTAAATAAATGGATATGAAATAATGGATATAAGTGTTAATTCATTAAGCTAACTGAAAGTGATGAACCAAATTGAATGAATGTAAGCAAAGTAAAATGAATTTGGTTGTATTGGATATACATTGTTTGTTAGATGATGGTTAGTTGATTGTATATAAATCCATATGAAATTGAAAGCTAAAGTAATTGAAATCAAATTGGAAGTAAGTAAATCTTAAATAGAATTGAATTTGATTTGGAAGTGAACCAACTTGAATATGAATTAGTGAATGTAAACTAATTGAATATGAATGAATGTTGGTAAAAACATCCAATATTAATGAATCAAATGTGATTTAAATTGGAAAACCAATTCATTAAATATTAATGAGAAGTGCATGAAATATTGATTTGGTTATGGATGTTAGTTGGATGCTAGTTGGTTGATGGTTGAATTTGTTACTTTTGTTGCATTTGCTATATTGGCACATATTGTTGTTGCTAGTGATATATGTTGTAGATCGATATTACTTTCATATATACATGTTCTCATTTGTTTGTTGAGTGTTTAGTAGGTGCGGATTGCGCATTGCTTCGCATTTGGAGCTCGCTTTCGCGCTATATTAGCCGTATATGCTTGCTAATAATATATAAGGTACATATCTCGGATTACATATCGTATTTTTACGCTTTTTTCCCTGCGGGATGCCTCATTACTTGATGAGATGTATATTTGTGATATATATATTTCCATTTTTTTGGGATCGAACCGCGCAAAGGAGACTATGGCGAATTTTTCTGAAAATTTAAGGCGTTAGAATATTTTCGAGAAAATTGAGAAATTTTGAAAAGATAACTAAGTATGATTTGGAGACTTAGTAAAGTTATTCTAAGAAGTTTAACTATTGGATTTTGGAAAAGTTAAACACTTGAGAGATTTGAAATCTAAGATTGAACGGTTGTTTTTGAAAAGTTAATGGATTATGTAACTTTTTCTTACTTGGTAATTTCGAGGGCGAAATTCTTTTAAGGGGGGGATTTTGTAACGACCCAGAATTTCTGTCATTTGAAATTTATATATTTAATTGATTTTAAATATTAACAAGTAAAATTTATAAGTCGAATAATTTATTTTTCGAATATCTGGATTTAATTGGGTAATTAAATCGATAAATTAATAAATGAAATTACAGAAATGATTGGAAATTGGGTTTAAAATGATTAAAAATGATTCATAAAGTTATATTATATCATATTGGAGTTAGAACGATGTTATAAAACTTTTAAAATTGAATTAAAAGTTAATTTGCAGAAATTGAATATTTTAATAGTTAATTGACGAGTTAAAATAGTCATTTTTCATACAGTCTCGGATTTCGACGAAACCAGTTTCATCATATCCATAATGTTATATTACTATATGGTTTCAAATTTCATGTCAATCGGACTTACGGTTTGTCCGGGGCAATCTAAAAGGCGTAGAAATCAATTCGAGTGAATTTCGAATTTAAATAGTCGATTCAAAAACTTATCTTTCAAATTTGATCGAATTGGCTCCCGATATATATTCCATTGCGTTCAAAATTGGGGTAAAACATTATAAACGCCAGGCGGCACGCTTCTTTTGGAGTTCGAAAATTTTTGGAATGAATAGTGCACGGAAATTTCCTATATATGGACCTCTATTTTCATTTTTTACACCAAACCCTAGACTAAAACCCTAACCGCCGGTAAACAGTATTAATGGCCGAAAATTGTTCTCGTTCTTCCTCTGATTTCTTCAAATCCGTGAATCAATATGAGAAACTATCAACATGAAAGTCGTAGAGCACGTCAAGATCTTTAATCTCAACGGTGGTGATCGTAAATGGAGCTTTGGATCTTCGGCAAATTGAGCTCGAAGGGCGAAAGTCGCGCACGTCAATCGAGACCGGATGGCGACCGAGCTCCACTTCCTTAGGGCCGTGTGTAGCTCTCGTCGAGTGCTGTTGTAAGTGGAGCTCGTGATGGCGCACGAGATGATGGAGTTTGATCGTGTATTCGATGCTCAAATTGGTCACGAAAATTGAGAGAGGAAGGGCGGCCGTGGGTTGTGTTCGTGCATTTACTGATGGAGGAAGGAGAAGAAAGGGAACGGCCTTGATGGGAGTAGCGAAATCAAGGGTCCAGACGGTTTGAAGTGTTTGAAAACTTAAAATAAATTTGTAAATTATTATATTAAATCGTGTAAACTTTAAAATATCATAACTCTTTCGTACGAGGTCCGTTTTGGATGAAATGAATTGCGTTGCAATCGTATGGACGAGCACTACGCGAAAAAGCTAGATTGGAATTGATTGGAGTTAGTGAAAATTTTGGGTAAAATTAAACGCGCGTTTAATTTTATTCGAAATAAAACACTGAAATTATTATTGGAAACCAAGGTGAGAACTTCTCACTCAATCGAAATTGTTTCGATTTAAATTTTAAATAGTTAGATTTAAATTGCTTGATTGTGTGAATGAATGATAAATTATTATCTGTTGTATAGTAATAGACCCTATACGCCGTATATTAAGCGGATGTTATTTATTAAAAACATATACCGCGATAATTCCAGCTTAAATGGAATTGGTATTATATATGTACTTGGAGTTGATTTTCCTGCATTATATAGCGGATGAGACCCTATTGCGCCGCATAATAGCGGATAATATTTTATAAGTCCTATATACCGCGATATTCCGTATTGACACGGAATTGGTATTGTGCTAACATCTGTGGATGCAGGGAAACATGTTGGAGGGATCTAACTGGATTCCTCACCCGTATTGATTTATTTACAGATATTGTAATATATTCTGTTATCATATGATATATGATGTTTTGGACGCCGTGATTGTTATATGTAGTTGCAGCATTGAGCCTATTTTTTGGAGTTTTAAAAATGTTAAAGTAACGATTTCAAATTTAAAAGGATTTTTGAAGTGATTTTTGAAAGCATGTGTTTTACTAAATTTTGGAATCGATTCATTTTAAATAAATAAACGTTATAATTTAAATGTTACAAAAATTATGATTTTTGAGAATTATAGTTGAAATGTGATTTTTGGAAATATGGAGTTAATGAATTTTATAAAATAGTTTAAATTGATATTTTTGGAATTATTATAAATGATTTATATAAAAGAATTATAAGATTGATATTTATAAATTAAAAATATTAAAATTTTAAAATGAATTTTCATAAGTGTTAAAAATGAAGTGTAAATGGATTTCATAAGTGAATGGAATTTATAAATTTATAAATTGTGAAGTTATAAAATGAATAGATTTTGTAAAATAAAAGAATTTTAAGTAATTTACTTATAAGTTGGATTTTGGCATTTAAATGAGATTTAAATTGAACTGGTTAATCGAGAGATTTTATAACTTGAGGTTTTTATAATATATAAATGTGAATTTATAAACATTGATTTATAAATTCAAGATTGATTGAATTTAAAAAGTTAATTTTTATAGCTGATTAAACGATTTATGTTCTCGATTTTGGATAGTAAATAATATATTAAAGAAATGTTTAGGAAGTGATATTTAAATAGGATTTTCAAAACTATTTGAAGTTGTTTTAAAATGTATTAAGTGTCGAAACTCATTATAGGGGTACCTGTCTTTTTCTTTGTTACTAGTGCATAGATTTGTCACCTGCCAGGCATGTTGGCAGCACCATATTATATGTTATATATATAGTTTCATCTGTGCTCTCCTCTTTTATTAGAGGATCACACATTTTTCTCAAAAAATATTTTAAAACCATAACTTATATATATATATATTATTTTGTGATTTGTTGCTGGGATCCTGGGAAAGGTCGTTTACGACCGAGGGATGGCATACTCGTGTCAGTGGTTACCCTGTTAGGGGTAACCCGGCCTTGTGTTGGCAGAGAACCGGTTAGGTTCTCGGGGCATCCTTCCAGAGGCGTTTCCATGTGGCAATGGGAAGTTGCTTGGCCTGACCATTTGTTGGAAATCCAAAGAAACAATACGAGACTTGTACGGTTTTAGTTGTAGAACCTGCCATCTAATATGGTAGCTATAGTAGGCATACTATAATGGTACCTATGTTGGCTAAGATCTATATTCTACTTTCGAAATGGTTTTCCACACTTTGCACTAATAATAATAATAATCAAATGATTATGCGTAGTAAGCATCTTTGACTATCATAAGGAGAAATCTCCTCCAAGTTCTGCGTTTGCATTGTGTGTGTGGCAGGAGGCCTTATGGTAGTTACATTTTCCAAAAGCATTGCGAATCTATTTTAAAATATTTCTTTGTTTATTTTTAAAGATATAACTGTTTTAAGTTCTCACACCAGTCCCATGACTGACTTGGAGTTTATTGTTCTTTTCCTAAACTCTAGGTGCCCACAAATTTTAACACGGGCAGTCTTGAGTTAGGTTATCAGGATATTCAGGAATTCAGGAGTTGCTGTAGAGATTTGGAGGCAAACTGGATGACATGGCGTATCAATTAGTATATAGTATTTCTTTTCCGCTGTTTGTTGTTGTAAACTCTGATAATATAATGTGATGTGATGTAAAGTAATAACTGAGATAGTTCTTTGTTTAAAGGATTATTCATTTATCTATTATATTTGTTCCGTTGTGATTATGAGATTCTGATATTGTTTCTGTTGCCTTTTCTTTTCTTCTTTCTTTCTTCTTCTATCTTCTACATCTTCTTTAACCCTAAGGGCATGGTTTTTCGGCCTTCGACTGCTCGACAGTTTATACAGTGGACGTATTGATGTCGGGATTCGTGAGTCGAAGAATCGGTTCCTTACAACTAAATATAATAATATACATCATATATTTTCCAAAATAATTTATATCCCAACTCGGGAAAAATATAATAACGCTATAAAACCAAAATTCGAAAACGTACCTATTTGTCGGACAATTTTCGCTTAATTATGAAACCAAAAGCAGTAGCAAATGCTTCCATAACCTATTTTCACTTATATAATCCAAAAGGAGTTAATAATTATATAAAATGAAATATTTAAGTTATTTCAATCATAAACAAACAAATCAATACAAACAACAATCACTTGCAACCAGGCATACAACCATCACATAGAATCATCACAAATCAATCATTCATTCATATCAAACAAAACAAATAGCTGTTCGGGTTCAAACTTTAAATTGCACGGAATGGAAAATAAACTACTTAGTGCACCTTTTACTCAACAGTCTTAGATGAAACTAAATAGATTATTTATTCATCCAAACAATTTTAAAGTATCCATGCACAAACAACCATAACTAAACAAACGAATAATTTCAAACAATAGATCAAGTTCAGTCTTATTTATTTCATTTCATAACCTTTGTTGTTTGATTTCCTTTTTATTCGTATAGTGGTTTATCTTTTTATTTTACATTATTTCTTGCAAATTTTCATTTATTACTTACAACTATTTGTTTTTATTTATTTATAGCATTCATGTTTAATTCAATTTCTTTGCATATTAATTCATTTGTTAAAGTTTATAATCTTATATTTACAATACTTACTTCCTATTACCTTTATTTCTGTACATTTCAATTATACTACAATTTCAACGTCAAATCCTTGTTTATAAAGGAATTTCATTACATACTTTCATTACCTTAAGTTTTTACTTGTACAATATCTATTACATGTTCTCTTAACATCTTAACTTTTTATAATTGGTAAGTTATATATATTCTTTAAGAATGTAGTTGAAAGTCATACAAGTTTTATCCCATTTCTTTTAATTAATTCAATATTCAATAATTTTATCTTTTGTCTTATAAGTTACAATTTCAACTTGCTTGCAATTTCATTCATAACCTAGCATTAAATCTCTTATTTCATTTAGAGTTTCCCATTAATTAATTAAATTCCATTTCACTAAAGCAATTGAACCATTAATTAATGGAAACTTAAGAACTAAATACCGGGTTGAATTTCCAATCATTTTAGAATAATAGGTAAATATATACTTGCAACTTATATATCCAATTATATTTAAAATAATTTAAAATTTATATTTGTTTATCAGAATAAATCTGTAGTAAAACTACTACAGTGGCCTTCCTACTTCGAAAATCAAAAATGAATGTCGATGATGCGTGCACTCATCACCGAAATTATTTTCCAACGACAGAGAGGGGAGTACAGAACTTATTTCTTTCCACAATTTCTTTAAAGCAATCCTTTCAAATCATATTAAAATATTTATCAGAAAATACTTCTAACTAATATTATTATTATATTCCAAAATCATTTAAAAGAAATTTTCAAAACCCCGGAACTTAAATTCTAAATTTCCGATTTCATTTATTTTAATTTGAATCTTATTTCCAACCAATATTTATAAATTTCACTACCTAACAACCAATATATTACAACCAAATATAACTTAAAAAAATTATTTTATATATAGAAAATATAATAGGCAAAATTATTTCGTTCACCTATATTCAAAACAAATATTGTGTCGGTCTGTCCTATTAAGTGTTTAGAAATCCCTATTGATGTCATAGCATCCTATGCACCAACCTGAATTTATAAATACAAAACGGAACAAATTAACACAATATCAAAACCTTTTTATAACACTAACAAATACGCTCTCTCATATATATATATATATATATATATATATATATATATATATATATATATATATACACACACACACACACACACACTCTCAATGACTCATCATAGGTATTACAACCCTATTGATAAAGAGTCAAACCCCAAAAAGCTAAGCTTTATCGCTAAACCAAAGCTCTGATACCAGATGTAACGTCCCGCCTTTTTGTATGCTTTAAATCGATGATAAACTACACACGTCAGACTTAAATCATTTAGAAGGGCAAATTGTTATAGGGTACAAAAGAAAAGCAGAGAAAGAAATACAAACAAAATAGAATCTCATAGCAGAACGATAAAATATAATAATCAAATAAACAGTTCATGAAGCTGTTTACAAAATATTCGATTATACTTTACAATACATATCAGAGTTACACATACCAGAGAATAATAAATAACAATGCAGCGGAATAATGTGATGCAGTGGAATATAATAAAAATAGTAATACAAATCTTTGTCTTCGCCCTCCAGAATAAAATCTTCAAATCCTGAAATGCTAGGACTGGCTCGAGCGAATTGAAAGGACAAAACACCCGAGTCAGAACTAAAATATCTTATATAAGTTAAATCAACGGTAAAATATATGAGTGGAACGGTGTCAGAGATGTTTACGGGATTTGATGTCTCCTATCCAGTGTCAACTTGAGTGCAATAACTTAAGAGATGCCCGGGATTCACATCTCCTAAGGATCCATTAAACTATTTACTGTGTAGTAATATTTCGCTATTATAATAATGTCTAATAGTAAAATAAACTAACTTCAAATAGGGTTAAGGCTTTACATTTTCCACCTTAACACGTAAATAGTGCCAATAGTCTATACAACACCTGCGTACCTCCTGATCGGAAGGCTACGAGAAGATGCTCCATAGGTACGACACAAATCAAACTCGTACGAGGCTTGCTAGGGTAGGTGACACGACACAACTAGGCAATGCTAGGGTAGATATACCAATTGCTATATGGACTGGTGGTGATGCATAGCGCGCAGCTACTGCCCACCTCGAGCCATACCCCCAAAATCAAAAATCAAAAGTGGCCGCCAAATAAATCTCCGAGTCAGAATATAATATCGAAGGAGTGTGTCCGATAAGATGAGCTACCTCACTGGCCCGGAATCGCTCCTGTTTTAGCCACCTTTTGCCAACTCATGGGAGTCAGGTCCACATATATACCTTAAAGGAACGTCGCCACCATCCTACTTCATTATGGAATCTCCACCGCGTACACGGTTGTTAAGGTGGTTTTCGGAGTTGGCAGAGAGTATGACAACTTCCGATCCCGGTCTCTTTAACAACCAAACGATATTATAACACCGCGGCCATTTCAAAATAATTATTCTTTTAAAACCAGAATTTAATATCCATTTCAAACTCATATAAATACGATATCATTTCCGTTTTAAAACCCAAATCAATATGATATCATTTTTATAAACCCATATCAATATAATATCATTTTTATTTCAAATATATCCTCTTTCCCAAAAATCATAGCACTTTAATATTTCGAAACCAAACGCTTGAAATATAACCTTTCCAAACATAATACTTCGAATTTCATAGCTTCTAATCATAACTTCCAAAACTTAAATGGTTTGGATATTCAAACAGTATATAAAATACAAATAGTTTGAATTTAATTTTTTTTATAAAGTAAAATAATTTCTCGAGTTCACAATTTTATTCACTTTAAATTAAACCTTAATTCATAACTTTCAACCCACTTTCGGTTTCAGTGAACCATTTCACCTTCAATATATTTCAAACTTTGAGTATTAAACAATTTCAAACTAAGGTTGGTAATTATGATTCAACAATTCAATGTTCTATTTTAGTTTTGAAATAATTGCATAATAAATCCATTTTCATTTAAATAAAACTCAAATTACAAATAACCAAATATTTCCCTCAACTTATTTAAAATTGAAATATTCGTTTAATTCATCTTAAACCAAAATCCAGTTATAAAAATCATACCTTTAAAATACCAATTTTATTGAATTTCAAATCAATTTCATATTTATCTTCCCACCTTACTCTCATTTATGTCATTATAAACTCTATAAATATAATTTAAATAAATACTTAACCATATTATATCTTAATAAATCAAACTTTATTACTAAACTATTTTATACTTTAAACCAATTTATACATAGCTTAAAACCAAGAATTTAACTATATATAAAATAACATTCATAAAATATTCGAATCAATATCTCATAAACAATATATTCCTTTACAATACCATAGAAAATCATTTCATAATATTTTTATATATAGAACACGGTGTCTGTATATAATTTTCTACCCTATGGTCAAGTGACACAGATATTTATCATTTCAATCCGTAATTTAAAATAAAAAATACGGTGATATAACATTTAAAACCGCAATCTCGAATGAACCAAAAATGCAGAACAACTTGCAGTCTATAACAATATAAAATATAGCATCCATTCACCCAATATCAATCATCAACCATTTATCACAATCATCATCCAATTAAAACAATAACATCAATATAGGACAGATAATAAATAATAGGTAATTACTGGAAGTTTATATTCAATAATAAATTAAATTAACTGGCAGTTTATAGTCAATAATAAATTGAATAACAATTTAATTCAATAAATTCAATGTAACTCGAATGATGATAAAAATATACCAAATAGTAATAAATAAATTTCTAATCACATCAGAAATTAATTTAACACACATAAGAAATTTTAGAAGTTGTGAGTGGGTTAAAACACTCACCTTTCGAATTTAAATCGAATTTAAATCCAATTTAAACCCAAAATTTGAACAGTCGCTGAATTCGTCCAAACCAGCGCCCAAATTTTACAAATTTTACTAGGATCGCAGCGGATCGAACCGTGCGTGAAATGGACCTCCTATGCAAAAGTCAAGCATATTAGAACATTATACGATATATATTAAAATTAATAAAATAATAATCAACATAACACACGCCACTCCTCTTCTCAGGATCGATAGCTCACCTATCAGAACCCAAGGCGTTGCTTTTGCGTCACCAACCGCCGATCACTCCTTCATCCAGACCTAGATCCAAGGCCGCCATCGTGTATGCCAAGCCAAACTCCTCCTACGCCGTGAATTCTGCCACCATCGACGCCTTCCTACGCTCGTAAATAACACCGAACGCCCCTCCCTTCATGCTCAAATTCCATCCATCTCTGATCATACGAAGGTGGTTCAGCCGTACCGATGCGAATAGGAGACCTAGTTCTTCAATTTCTCTTTTGATGCTAACGTGAATTATCGAATGGATCGAGAGAATTTAGGGATTTAAGTTGCGAAGTTTTCGGCCATCGAACTTTGTGGAGCGGCGGTTGTAGTAGAATTAGGGGTTCGGAATGTAAAATAATATTTCGCCTCGTATTGTGTGCTATTTATAGAGTTTAATGTCAAAACGAGCCGGAGTCCAATCGAAGAGTGTCGACATGTGATCAATATGTAAAAGGGCCTTCTAAATGCAATGAAACTAGTTTCAAGGCCTAATTTAATCATATGAAGAAGTTATATAAAAATTGGCTTATTTCGAATTGATTTCAAGGTGTTTCGAGTCCGTACGATAAACGACAAGTCCGATCGCTACGAAACTTGAAATCTTACAATAATTCACCGTTACAGATCCGATGAAACTAGTTTCGTCGAAATCCGAGTCAGTGTCCAAAATGGCTATTTTCTAGTTAATTAATTAATTAATTAATTTAATCACTTTTTCAATATCAATTCCATAACTAACAAATCTTATCATTTTTAATTTCTCAAACAATTACAATAAATTAAACAAATTTACATGTCAATTCAAAGTTAGATTTATTTACCCATTACCGTAATTAATTTCAATTTTAATAAATTCATTAATTATCAATTGAAATTCCATTAAATCCTTTGATTTGATTTAAAATCTTTCTATTCAATAAATTGACATCTTGTGGGTATAATTAACATTGATTTATATTATATTACATTAATTTATTCTCATTTCATATTAATTCCCATTAACGTAATATTTTATTTCATTTAATTTCAAAAATCCATTTATTACAGCTCAAAACTCAATAATTCATCAAACATGAATTCAGTTGTTTTCATTCAATCAATTGCCATATTATGCGCAGAGTTTACATTGGTTACTTCTTGTTGAATTAACAATCTTCAATGTCAAAACAAATCTACCCTAATTGCACAAATTAAGTCAATTAACTGCAATTGATTTCACATTAAAATTTAAATTCCATTTATTTGCAATTAATTCAATTATTAAATTTTAATTCCAATAAATTAATTAATCTTGAATTTCCATTCCTTTTATTCAACTATTATTATATTATGAGTAAAGTAAATGTTATTTCCCATTATTAGCTAAATTCACACTAACAAAATATTTAATTTAGATTTATTGCAGTTTTGACCTCATTAAGATACCACCTAACGTAACCCCTTGATCATTTAAACTTCATCTTGGGAAAAGAGGCAGGCCCTCAAACAACCACTTAATACCTCAAGACCCCTAAGCAGGCCCTTCGTCCTATGGACTGTACTCATAATGATGTCTCACATTAGTTCGACTATTCGTAAGAATTGGTAGTCAGATAAGCTAGGCAGATTTCCCCTATAGAATTTGGGAATAACCTCACGTCATTACAAATATCTATCATAAGGATATCTCAACCAATTAAAGTGTACACAACTGCTAGTGGCCTTAAAATGAAGGGCAGACTTCCGTTGTTTAACTCCATTAATCTCACAACCTTATGCCTTAGCCATAAATCTAATACTCTCCATATATATATGTACTTATCTCACTGTTTCATAAATAAAGTCTTATAAGTAACCTTCCTTATTATGTCTTAAAATATTAATTAGGCTATATAAGAGTTTCATCTTATTTTCACCTAACAATCACTTACCTTCCTAATGGGGGAAATAAATGAAAATAATAATTGCCTACTTAATTATTCCATATACTAAATAATTAAATGTTAATTACGCTAATAGAGATAATAGATATTCTTTTCTAGTAAATTCTAAACGTATGGATTTTACGCCCCACGCTAGCGTTAAATGTCAATTCCCTAACCAAATACTATTACGAGTCCTTTTTTTAATTTCCAAGATTCCAACATATCAAAATAAGGGATTTCAATATCCAAACAAGGAATAATTTTTCATAACCAAAATTATAATAATAGACTTGTAAATAAATTAGAAACTCAATTTATTACGTTACTTGAATGGAATATCCTAAACAAAAGGAATTGCAATCTAAACCCTATATTTTATTCGAAACCTCTTTTTACAAAGAAGTAGACAGTAAGGAAATTTGTGTAGAATATGTGGTGTAAAATACGAATAAAATTCATTATCTAAACCCTTATTTTATTGGAGAACCGCAAATTTGAATCACAGAGGGAGGAAAAGTGGAATAGAATATTAAATCATTAAAAATTTCTCAATAGAGTAAATCCGATCTAATTAATGTAAATAATCGAGAATCTTCCTATAGAATTGACATTTTGAAATAAAAAGGAATTTTTAGGGGATTTTATCTATTGTATTTTCACAATCCCAAAATCCCTTAGGCATATTCAAATCCAAAATGAGATGTACTAAATATTGCTAAAAAGAAATATTAAGGTTTCCACTCACCGAAAAGTCTTATCTTCACCTTCCTTGGATTTGCGTCTTATAATCTCTTCCAAAATATCTGTCTTTTGATATTTATACACACAACAGAGAAGAAGCGTGTGTGTGTGTATATATATATATATATATATATATATATATATATATATATATATATATATATTAGATTCATGATCGTTGGAGGAGAATAGAATAAGAATAGGTTGGAGGAAGAAGAAATAAATAGAAAATAGATTGGACTCTTACCTGAATTCTCTATTCAGTTTCTAAATTTAATTTAGAGAGATAACAATAATAGAGTTTTGCTGAATTTTCCAAAATATTTACGAATAAAAAAGTAAGGGCTTAGGGTTTTATTTATAGTGGTTAAAAAAACCAGAACTATTGGATGTAAATAGTTTTAGAACGAAGAAATCTGGACCACTCATATACACAAAAACCTAGCTGCTATCCGAATTTTCATGACCAACTAGTTGACCGCCAATATCTACCGATCGACTGCTATGGTCAACCGGACCTAATCAAAGGGGTCGATCGGTTCATCCTTTTGGGAATGTTTTTATCCTACTGCTTTTTATTTAATTTTATTTCCTATTAGATCCGATGTTAATTATAATTAAATGTTTCCTTAACTCCAAAGTAATCATATGTTAATCTTTGAAATTCAGACCCTAAATTTAGATTTTCATTTGAATTTGAATTCGAACTAAATTAATTTAAATCTAAAAACTTCGAACGCTCATAATGTCTTCGTTTATGCTCCGTTTTCAACATTTTATATGTGGAAACAGAATATAATTTCACCGCGAACGCGATGATAACTTTCATGATTAAATTCTAACTTTTATAAAATTTCCATTTTTTGCCTTATCTCATTTACTTTAATTTACTGTATTTATTTACAGTTCATTTTATGAGGTTTTACAAGGTAGCACGTTGTATTGAGTCCTTTGTGCTTTGAGTGAAAGCATTTAGAGTTCCTTTCTACATTCGAATTATGACCATCATTAGACATCGCTTCGATATTGTTAGTAGCTTTGGATGTGCTGCCTACACTTATGGATCGTATTGGGTAAAGTCAGAAGCAAGACAATGAGCTCTTGGTTATTTTCGAGAGAGATAGTAGAGGAGAGCAGTCGAGTTATTTAAGGCATTATGTTATTGACTTGAAGGAATGGTTATAGAGGAATGGTAGATATATCTTCCCCTCATTATGAATTTTATTGACATGGTACCAACCGAGTCCTATCGCTCTGGGATGACCATTCATCCCGATGGAGACAAAATGTATATGGCATAAAGTGAGTCTTTTATTTTCCTAGTATGAAGATGCACGCGGCAAAGTAGGTAGCCCGATGTATGACTTGTCAGAGAGTAAAGGCAGAATAGAAGAAGCTGGGAGGATTGCTGCAAACGTTAGATATTTCACAGTAGAAGTCAAAGAGTATTTCTGTGGGCTTTGTCAATTGACTGTCTAGGAGTAGGAGGAGAAATGAGAGTATTTGGGTTATAGTCAATCGACTGACCAAATGTTCTCATTTCATTTCAGTTAGCAATATGAGTACTACTACATCTTTAATGACACTATATGCAAGGGAGATGGTTAAATTACACGGAGTTTCATCTATTATCGTTAGTGATCAAGATCGTTTTTTCATCATTGAGTTTTGGAGGAGTCTACAGGAGGCTTAGGCAATGAGTTGAGCTTGAGTACCTTTTATCATCTGTAGACGGATGGACAGATAGATAGGGTAAACCAGGTATTGGAGGACTTACTTCAGATGTGCATATTGCATTTTAAAGGCTTTTGGGAGGATCACTTGCCGCTAATGGAGTTAACCTACAACAAAAATTATCGGGAGAGTATTGGGATGACACAATTCAAGGCGTTATATAGGAGACGCAGTTGACCACCATCATGTTAGTAGGACACTGTCGATAGGATTGTTCTTGAACCGGATATGTTGAGGGAGACATCAAAGAAGGTAGAATTGGTTCGTATAAAAATAAAAACCACGTAGAGGGGTAAAAATCTTACGCTAATAGGAGATGCACGGAGTTAGATTTTGCAGTAGGTAACATGGTTTTTCTAAAGGTCTCACTACTCAGGAATGGTATGAGATTTAGTAGATTGGGAAAGTTAACACCAAGGTTTTATGGCCTTTACCAACTACTGGTAAAGTTGCCCATAAGGTAAAGCTTCTTGAGAAGTTAGCATAAATACATGATGCTTTCCATGTGTCACACTTGCAAAAGTGTTTACATAATACTGATGTTGTAGTCTAGTCGAGTCAACTAGAGGAGGTGGAGATAGAGAGGGAGTTACTTGTTCACCATGCGTCAACTTTTATTTTCGAGCATGGTACAAAATAAATCCGCAATAAGGTTATTGGGCCTGTTAAAGTCCAATGGAGAGACAATCCAGCGAAGAGTACATGAGAGTCCAAGGGGAGGATCTAACCAACACATGCACAAATCTTTCTGGTAATTTTCAGTTTAGATAAGTAAGTATAGTTCACTTGTGTTCATTTATGTTCTAGCTTGGTATACTCCATAGGTAGACACAACTGGATGTTAGAAATGGTTATGAATGTGTCACTAGGTGTAAACACTGCCACCTCTATACCCAAAATATCTAAGAGTATTACAGAGTAATACTGTCAGATAATATAAAGATTAAGGCTATATTGGGTACACACATGATTATTCCTTTAAGCAAACATTAGTAGTATTTAAACGTTGAATATAACTCACCATGAGATGTACATATTGTTGGTACAAATCAATAAACACATGTGCCTCCAGAAAAGAACAATATATAATATACCATAAACAAAAGAGAACATAGAGTCAGAATCGCAACGATAATGTATAATGTACAGTATATAAAGCTTGCCCAAAATACATATCAGCAATATAAATCTATGAAGTATATCATATATAATAACATGCAAATAAACTATATAACTAGCCTCCACTATACCCAGTAAACACAAGTCAGTCCCATTGTTCTTGAACTTGAAAAGTCTCGGACTGACCTGATTATTATATAAATAGCATACGAGTTATCAAAGGCTAATATACATATAGAACATAGTATATATTAGGTATAAATATAATAACGTTATCTCAAATAAGCCTAAATAACTTATAGCATACAACAATCCAAAACCTAGCATTAAGATGTCATCAACCATATAAAAATTCATCAAACTAGAAATCATGAAACAACATTAAATAGGTGAACCATCCATATATATAAATCATCATCTAAATCCAAAAAAACATCTACAAAAGTAATATCGCCATGTATAATCAGGCTACATGTAGCTTAGCCCAAATATATCACTCAATCTCAATAACAAAATGTCCTTAATATCAGTATAGTAATCATCTAAAAGCAAAAACATAATAATGGTGGCACATGCCACAGAAAGCTATAATTGGCGACACACTCCTACAAAGAATAATTGATGACACATGCTTGAGAAAGATAATTAGGAAATACATGTCAATAAATAGTAGCTGGCGACACATGCCAATGAGAAAGATATTTGACAACATATGCCTGAGAATGATATAGGGATTATTCACACATTGGACACAGTTATAGGTATAATCATAGCTCGTCATCTCAAATATATATATGTGTGTGTGTGTGTCTGTATCACACACCAGAACTAGACACGAGATTAGCAGACACACTTATTACGGAAGGCTGCACACATAATTGCTGAAATAACGACACACGTATTCCACCAATACTGCTCCTACAGTCTTAGTTACCTCTACAAACATCATGACTCATATCCGTCAATGCGCTCGACTATGCGAGAGTTCTGTCATAACCCTACACAACCCTCATAAGGTAACAAACTATTAGCATAGGTCACACAATAGAGGGTACACATTGTCAAATCATGGCTCTATAATTTTCGACATATGGCTATAAATATTGTTGACCCACGATTAGAACATTACCAACACACGACTAAGAGATGTCATAGATCCAGGGGGAGACTACCGCGATCAGGCCACTATAATGGATACTACCTAATCTCGTTCAACTTCTATACCATAAAGGAAATCAGACGGTGAATGCATAAATGCTAATTATATATATAATAGCTGACACATATCTACATACTCACGTCGACACACAACACGGTACATATACTGCCACAAAGTAAAATATATTACTCACCACAGCAAGCCATATCATATATAATGAATCCACATATGATTGTCATCTATGGGCAAAGGATAACTAAATAAATAATACAATGGCATCCCAATCCATCATGTGTTACTAGTCCATTTATTCAATGCTCACACATCACACTTGCTCCTCCATTGTTATATATAAAAAGGTCCAAAGAATAACAGGGGAATATTACCTAATGCCCCAACCCAAATGGTATTATAACGCTGTTTATTCCGTTCTCTCATTACACAGAATAGTAACAATCAAAACGTTCAAATGTAAATTTATAAAAGAGTTATATTTATTAAAATATAATAAAAATTCTTAAATCAATTTTTATATTTAGAAAATAATAAAGACCTTTATACCATTTATATATTGAACAATATATTCACATTTTTTAATCCCGATATAAAATACAAATAAAATCATTTCCAAACCCATTTATACATGTCTTCCAAAATATCTAAAAGCTCTTTACAAATCAAAAATGATTATAGAAACTATTTCATAAGTTTCTATAACTACATAAAACTTTAAAATAAATTTATGAACCTAAAAAATAATTCCTTTTTTATTTCAAACCGAAATTTATAGTTCAAAATCTTCAATACATACTCAAAATCTCAAATTCTTTTATAGTTCGTTTTGAAAATCGCTCACTACTGCTATAAATTCATCTCATAATTTTCCATGATAAAATACTATTTCAAATTAAATTTGTAAATTATTAAATAAATTATATTTATTTCCATAATTTATTTATAAAATAGGAATATATTATAATATTCCTTTAGAATAATTCTAAACTATGATATTATTATAATATTATTTTTTAATAAGTGCTTCATAACAAAAAGAAAATCATATTTTATATTTATAGTTATAAATAAATTTTTAAGTATATAGCAAAATTGAATAAAATTTATTAAATTATTTATGAAAACACTTTTAACAAGATTTGGTATCCTTAAATTAATTTTCTAATGCCTTTAAAAATCCTTTAAACTTCATAATAAATTAAAGTCTAAATTTATACATTATGGAGCAAAATTATCAATTATCAACATTAATTTTTATTATGGGGCTAGTGTCGAATTACATCAAATTTCGGCCATCAAAATAATGCATACAAAATATATAAATAATCAATGCTAATTAAGATGCAAACAAAAGTATTTCGAATAAACAATTCATCTAAACAATTCAATCAGTAATCTCAATCAATTCAACCAATAAATTCAATAAACTTCCAGGATATATATATATATATATATATATATATATATATATATATATATATATATTCAAAGAAAATAGCAGGCAATAACATAAATATAGTTGTGAGTGAGAAAACCCATCAAATCTGATGAATGCAATTTGTAAATAGTTTCAGCCCTTGACCAAAATCTCCATGCTTAGTCCCTCGATAGCCATTACCTCAATGTCTTCTCTTGCTACAAAATGATACTAGTATAATGATCTACCTTTCTTAATATAAAAGAGAGACACTTAATACATCCTCGGTATTAGAAAGCCGATCATTTAGTCGTCTAAAAGACAGGTCGTTAAGGGTGAAGAAAGAAAGATAGAATAGAAGAAAACTAAATAACACAGAATCTCACAACGCAACGAAACAATATTATTTAACATTATATTTATAGGTCATTTCAAAAGTGGTACGTCAGAGTCAAATTCTACCCCGGACAGTTATAACAGCCTGTTCCTGCCTACTGATACAATATACATATAATACAGCGAAAATAAGGAAATAACTTGCTATCGATGAAGCCATCTGCTCCAAGCTCCTTAAAATGAATCGGCGAAAGATCTGAACTACTTGGCTTCCCATTTAAGTTTGAGCACCCAAGAGTTTAGGAAAAAGGAAAATAAACTCTAGGTTAGATATGGTCTGGTGTGATTAAAGCATATATTTAACTTTACACAAATCCTTTAAACAAGGGTATCTCATAAGCAAGTCGAGTATAAACACCACGCGATTTACCTTACGATAACCAAAACACTTTTATATCAAAGCTTTCGATATTATCATAATGCCTAAAGTTTAAGATACTTCATACTCAAGTAGTTGCGATGCATGTGCGTGACAGTAATAATATTTATAGAATCAAAAACTACAAGCTCGTATTAGGGAAATGGATTTCCAACTAATGGCAAGATAAAGGGCTACCTTTTGAAATTCTATACACCTCTAGATAAAATGTACAGTAGGATCGAAATTCTTTCAACCTCTACCAATTTAGAACCCACCTAACCCTAACTCAGGTAGCACCGATTATGATCGCCCTCGATTGTGATCAACAACTGAAATGGATCCCCAAGCATACATAGAGATATCGACTCTTGATTGAGAATGATCATGCTCTTATGGGTGTGACCCATATAGCCTGCTACATCTTCCCTATTTTAGCCATTACCAGGGTGTGAAGCTTGAGAGCCTATGCTCCTTCTAGCAATCCTTAATGGAATGCTAACACAGCCCTCTAGGAAGAAATTCTATGCCAACATTCACCCATACAAGTTTGTTCTAGGTTTGAACAAAACCGAAGACACTACTTCCACTACATCCACTTTGGAATCACCCTTAGGATTGGTAGCATGTAGTCCTTGCACTTCAAGAGCTCCATCTTTAATCGTCATTAGGTTGTCTTCCACTCGAATGCATATGTTGGTTCGAAGTGGTTTACGGATAATATATTAGATCCCGGTCTCCTCGAACCAACAATCGATAATTTCCAGTTAACACATTCCCAATTCTTTTGGAAGTAATTATTCAAGTCCTCACCGAGAACTCGAATTTACAATTGTACTTCTAAGTCAAAACTGGCCAAAATATGATTATTGGTTATTTAACTATTAAATACACACCAACAACAAGTTCAGAGATTTCATTACCCAAAGAAACCACCAAGCCTTAAAACAAAACTTGCATTTATTGAATATTTTTCTAAAGGTTTAACAAAACATTCATATACTTATCTTACTGACATAAGTATATTCACAAAACAATTGTGAAGATTTCCTATTTCCAAATCATGATTTTTACAACTTAATTTAAATTGGAGATAAGGATAACTCTAAACACTATTCTTTTGGTGTTAATTATGGAATGGAGGTCCTATACACCATTTTTATAAGGTCAGCTTGAGAAACCCAAATCTTAAATTCTTTTTATAATTTACTTCCACCAAAAACTTTTTAAACCAATCTATTATATTCATGAAATCTCCTTCGCTTATAAACCCAAATATGTTTACAAAAAAAGGTTTATGAACATCCAAATTCATTTATAAAACTCTTTATAAATATTCAAAACAATGTATACAAATTCCTTTTTAAATACCCAAACCTTTTGTAAACTCCTTTTTAAACCTAACTCAACTAAGTTTCCTTTGATACACAAATTTATTGTTTAAAATACCTTTAAATAAACTATTGCCAAATTATTCTTTAGATATCTTATTTAAAATGGAATAACTTTGAAAACCATTATCAAAGAGAGAAAATGAAATATTTAATTTCACAAAATCCAATGGAGGCTTAGTGACCACAATGGATCTTTTAATTTGGTTCTACTTAAGAAGTTAACATGGGTATTTTCATGAGCAAGCAATAAGTAAAGGAGATCGTTCAATCATAACCAATCAATCAATCCATTACACGGGTAATGTCCATGTATTTGTAATAGCCAAATGGTGTTTTGTTCTACTAATAGATGTGATTTTGTTTTCTATTCATATGGAGTTACTTAAGGGTAAGTGACAATGAAATCCCTTTGTTTAAAATAAAATTTGAAAAAAGAAACAGTTTAAAACAAAGATGACTATTTAAACTCAATGTGATTTTTAAAATAGTTAAAACCCTTATTAAATTAGAATCAAATCTGTATTAAATAGAAATTAAACTCTTATTAAAGTAGTAAACTTAATTAATTTCTCATTAACTCTTGACTAACTTTAATCAATAATTAATTAATAAAACCTGTTTTGAAATAAATAATGATTAATAAATAATTATCCTAAATATATCACTAAATAATTAATTAATCTAAAATTAATAATTAAATAACAATAAACTTTAATTTCTTAAGTAATTATTATTTACTTAATTGATTAACAATTAAGTATAAACAACCTTGTTAATTAGTGACTAAGTGATAATTACCTTCTTAATTACTTAATTAGTTAAATCAATAAATGAATAATTTATTTAAAAACTTACTAATTACCATTAAATATCTTAATTGAGGTTAGAAAACATTTTATACAAAGTTTCTAAGTGTAAACACTTCAGATTTGAAAGACTAGTCCATTTTTCACGTATAGCACGGATGGCGACTATCGCTATACGGACCCGTAATTTCACTTTTTGAAAATTTGAGTTCCTAAACTTTAAAAATTCAACTTTGAACTTTTTAATACTTTGAAAACATAAATGTAAACCATTGAAAACAAAAACAAAGATCTAACTTTGCAGTTCAAATCATTTAAAACCGATTTTAAACTTTTCGACAAAAGGGATTTCTAAGGTCACTTTAGTTAGCAAATTGTTAATTTTGTGTCATGAACAAACATACATTAAAGGTAATATCCCAAATCAAAATCATATCATATCATCACAACACAACCATAAGTAAGAGTAGGATTTTAACTTACTAACTAACTTTCAAGTTCTAATCAAAGTCAACTAACCACACTTATACATTAGTAAACATCTCCAAATCCACATATATTCATGCATACACCATACATGTCATTGTTACACAAATACGTATCATAGTTAACCAATAATTATACAACTTTATAAAGTTAGTTATTTATGTTTAAAAAAACACAACTTTACTTACCAAAGTGAATCAAAACTAAGCCTAATTTCAACCGAAGATGGATATGATCCTAGCTTTACGCCTTGACTTGAAAATATGGACTTGTGTGGTCTTGGGAGGACAAATTTGGCTCAGCCTAAGGCTATAGGTGGCTTGGCCTTGGTGCAAATAAGGGATGTTGGGGTTTGTTTTGAAGAGGAGTGATGTTTGTAGTGAAGTAAGGAGTTTAGATATGGTTTTAAAGTATGTAAGCAAGCTTTTTAACTTAGGAAAATAGTTTTAGAAGCCATGGAATTAAGGGTAAGCGTGAAGAGTATTAGGAATTTTAGAAATGGAATGAACAAATAAGAATGTAAAGTGAGAAATACGAAGTGGTGGTAGTAATATATAGGCATAGCAATGGAAAATTACCTAAATAACCCTAAAGGACTTGCCCTCCAGTCAAATTATGCCATGTGTCCCTCCTCCCCACCATGAGCACATGTCAGTCACCCCATCCCATACCCCTTAATCAAGGAAGGCCATGTTGGTACTTGGGTGATGACTTAAGGTATGGTAGAACATGATATCTTACTTATACATATATATAACATTATTTCACAATTAGTCACATCACTATTACCTTAGCCTAACACTTATTTAAACCTTAATAAAATCTTATTATTATCCTATGACATGAATATATGCATGTGCATATGTTACACAATGTGCACAACGTTTCTAGATGATTTTTCAATGTTGAAAATTCGCAAAATTTGAAAAACGATTTTCGGTCACATTTTCTATTTTTATTTGAACTAACTATATTCGTAAAAAAATTAAAAAATATTGTGCCATCATTAGTGTATAATTAAAATATATTTATTTGGTAATTAAAACCATTTATTTATTACTTAAAATATATTTAAATAACCTATTTTAAGGTGATAAAAATTTATGGTTACACTCTTCCCCTCTTAGAAGAAATTTTGTCCCAAAATTTGCTAATAATGGAAAACTCACATCAATCCCAGAAAGTCATATAATATAGCATGAAATTCATACAAAGTCATACACTAAAAGTCCATAGCAAAACTATGCATACACCATACAATATACACACACAACAACAAATTCATGACTTGGGACAAGCCCTTCTTATACTATCTTCTGACACTACATGTCCTAGGAGTCTTACTTCAGATTTCTAGAAATGATACTTAGAGAATTTAGCCACCAAATCTTATTTGCTTAATATTTCCAACACAACCTCCAAGTGGTGCTTGTGACCCCCCTCGGTTTTGGAACAAGGATACCATCAGTTGAGACCCACATAAACTTATGATGTATATCTCTAAAAACTCATTCCATGACATACACAAAACGGGAAGGTGCCTTAGCTAGCCCATAAGGCATAACCAACCACTCAAAGAAACTTCATCCCTCTAAAAGCTATCATAAATGTATCATATTTGGATATCCTTAGTTGGTGAAGTCCTATGTCTAAATCTATATGCGATTATATTCTAGCATCCGTCGGTAGTTTTACCCCTCCTTTATGCTGGGTAAGGGAAATCTGTTCTTACATATTCGCTTGTTCAATTCATGGTAGTCCACATAAATCCTTGGCGAACAATCTAACTTCGCCACCAAACACACATCTGCTCCCCCATCCGAGTCAATTGGCTTGATCATACCCTTACTCAATAATTCCTCAATTTGACTCTTTAACTCACTTCTTTTCCTTGGTGCCATCTAATGTTTAGGCTACATGAAAGGTTTCCCTTCAGAGAATATGTTTATATTCTACCCCACTTCATAGACTGGGGGTAGTTTATTTACTTCTTCGAAAACATCTGGGAAATCTCTAACAACCAAAGTTGACTTTAGATTTTCCTGTGATGATTCAAAGGTATACAAGAAACTCTCCATTCTTGTCTTGGGCTCCTAACAAGATACTTCAATAAACTTCCCTTATTCGGTTTTCAAGGACACTTTTCTTCTATCGCAATCTAAGATAGCTGCATTCCTTGCTAGAAAATCCATATCAAATAAAACGTCAAACCCTTTAAAATCTAGGACAAACATGTCACATGAAAAATGGTGGACTAGGTATGTAACAAGTACATCTTCACAAACCTTGCATAGATTAGCCATACCCATTATTGGATTGGTCACATAAATAGAGGTCTCTACCAATTTTTAGGGTAAGTTCTAATCTATCAACCAATTTTTCATAAATAAAATTATGGGAGGCTCCAGTATCAAACAGGACATGGACAAAAGAGACATTTAAAATTAACGTACCTTCCAAAACTCCCTCCCTTTTCACCTATGCTAATTTTGATAGTTCATCCTTAATAGTGAAAGCGCTAGCTTGCACCTCTTTTCACACTAACAGACAATCACTTTCCATATGTCTAGGTTGGTGGTAATTAAAGTAAGGCAACTTTTGGACCATTGAAGAAGTAGGCTCTATTTGCTGATTCTGTGCTCTGGAATCCTTACAGAACTTCGAAATGTGGCCCTTTTGCTTACAAACATTGCACTTGTAATCCTTAAACTTTTTTTCTTGAACTTCTCCTTTTGACTTTCCTTTCCACTTCTTTATCCCTTGTGGTTTGAACTTCCTATTGTTTGGTCTGCTATCGCTAATACTTGGGACGTCTAACGACTTCTTCTCCTTAGAGGCTTCACAATGCAGAGCCATATCCACTAGATCTATGAAAGATCCTTTTAGGTGTGCAGTCATTCTCTCTTGTAACTCTTCTCTCAATCCTTTTATGAACATCTCATTCTTTTTTATGGAAGTATTAATGATTTCCGATCCAAAACATGATAGCTCGTTGAACTTAGTTTCATACTCCGAAACAGACTCATCTCCTTGCTTCAACTCCAAATCTCTATACAGATGGGTCCTTCCTGCTAAGGATATGAACCGACTTTCAAACACTTCCTTAAATCGAATCCAAGAAAAATCTTCCTTTGGAACACTAGCTGTAATAGAATCCCACCATATTGCCACTCCATCTTGTAATTACCAGACGATAAGAAGCGTTTCTGCTCATCCGAGATATTCAATCCCTTGAAAATATTTTCGCAAGAACAAGGCAAACTAAAGACTTCGATAACTAATTCGTGCATATATGGCTTTCCTCCCAAATTTAAAAAAAAATCTTTACATATGGAAGAAAATTCGATACGAGGCTGTTCAGGTGTTATTTCCTCAAATGATCCAATCCTCCTATCGGTCTTCATTTCTTATCACCTGATAAATAAAAGATATCCTTAGAATCCATGCAAGACTATTTTGGGAAAGATATTTCATTAAACAGTATTAAATAAAACATCCTCATTCCTCCAACCAACACCCGTACCAACACTATATAAATTTCAAAAATTTCCTTTATATAAGAAATATAATTCTAGGTAAAATAATTTTATTTACTAATTTTAAAACCATATGTCGATTAGCCTTATTTAAATGTTTTAGGACCCCTATCGACAAAACTGATCAAGCATGTTGATCAAAACTCATATGCCACCTAACAGAAAAACTAACAAAATATAAAACATTTTTATGCATTAACAAAATATGCGCTCATATATGCAATACGCTCAAACTCATAATAAGGCATTACATTACCCTATCCCTTAATAAGTTTTCCCTATCTAAGCCTAGACATTTTGATACCAAATGTAACGATCCGTATTTCTTACTACCAAAGAGCGACGCTTAAGGCATCCTTGGTATTCGAGAGCCGATCATTTAGTCATTCGAAAGATAGGTCATTAGGGGTGAAAAAAAGAATGATAGAACATAAGAAAACTAAATAATATAGATTCCCACAACGCAACGGAACAATATTATTTAACGTAATATTTACGAGTCATTTCAAAAATAGTACATTAGAGTCAAATTCTAACTAGGACAGTTATAATAGCTTGTCCCTACCTACTAATACAATATACATATAATATAGCGGAAACAAAGAAATAACTAGCTATCGATGATGCCACCTGCTCCATGCTCCTCCAAATGAATTTGCGAAAGACCTAAACTACTTAGCTACCCATTCAAATTTGAGCAACCAAGAGTTTAGGAAAAAGAAAAATAAACTTTGGGTTAGACATAGGTCTAGTGTGAGTAAAGCATATATTAAACTTTACATAAATCCTTCAAACAAGGATATCTCGTAATACCATGCTACACATAAACACGACACCTTACGATAACCAAAACACTTTTATATCATAGCTCTTGATATCATCATAATGCCTAAGGTTTAAGGTACTTCATAGTCAAGTAGCTGCGATGCATGTGCATGACAATAATAATATTTATAGAATCAAAAATCACAAGCTCGTATTGAAGAAATGGATTTTCAACTAATTGGAAGGAAGACAACCATCCGAAATTCTGTACACCTCCAGATAAAACGTACGGTGTGATCGAAAACCTTTCGACCCTAGCCAACATAGAACCGGCCTATCGCTTAACTCGGGTAGCACCGAATACGATAACCCTTGGTTGCGATCAACAGTAGAAATTGTCCATGAAGCATACATAGATATATCGACTCTAGATTAGGAATGATCATACTCTCATGGGTGCGACCCACACGGCCCTACTGCATCTTCCCTATTTTAGCCATTACTGGGGTGTGAGGCTTGAGAGGCTACACTCTTAACATTTTAGCAATCCTTCTTGGAAGCTAACGCTACCCTCCAAGCAGAAATGCAATGCCAGAATTCATCCATTGAAGTTCGTTTTGGGCCTGAACAAAACCGAAGACTCTACTTCCACTACATTCATTTTGGAATCACCTCAAGATCCATAACAAGTAGCCCTTGCATTTCAAGAGCTTCATCTAATCATTATTAAATTGTCTACCACTTAAATGCATATGTTGGTTCAAAGTGGTTTTTGGATAATATATTTGATCTCGGTCCCATCGAACCAACAACCGATAATTTTAGGTTCACTCATTCCCGATTCTTTTGAAAGTAAGTATTCGAGTCCACATCAGGGAAATCAAAGTTAAAATTATACTTCTTAAGTCAAAACTAGCCAAGCTCCGATAGTTGGTTATTTAAAAATCAAATACACAACAAAAACAAATTCAGAGATTTCGTTACAAAAAGCAACCACTAAGCCTCAAAACAAAACTTGCATTTATTAAATCTCTTTCTAAACGTCTATCAAGACATTCATATACTTATCTTACTGACATAAATATATTCACAGAACATTTGTGAAGATTTCTTATTTCCAAATCATGTTAAAATGCATTTTTACAACACTATTTGAATTGGAGATAAGGATAACACTAAACACTGTTCCTTTGGTGTTAAATGAGTGACAGAGGTCCCATACCTTCAATTTAAAGGGTCAGTTTCGAGAAATCCAAATTTCAAATTCCTTTTAAAATTTACTTCCACCAAAAACCTTTTTAAACCAATCTATTTTATTCATGAAATCTCCTTTACTTATAAACCCAAATCTGTTTACAAAAACACTTTATGGACTTCCAAATTCATTTATAAAACTCTTTATAAATATTCAAAACCATCTTTATAAATTCCATTGTAAATACCCAAACTCTTTGTAAACTCCTTATTAAACCTTACTCAATTAAGTTTCCTTTGATACACAAATTCATTATGTAAGATACCTTTAAATAGACGACTTCCAAATCATTCTTTAAATATTTTATTCAAAGAATAACTTTGAAAACCATTATCAAAGAGAGAATATGGAATGTTAAACTTCACAAAATCCAACGGAGGCTTAGTGACCACAAGGGATCTTTTAATTTGGTGCTACTTAATATGTTAACATAAGTATTTGCATGAGGAAGCAATAAGTAAAGGGGATCATCACAACCAATCAATCAATCCATTGTACGAGTAATGTCCAAGTATTTATAATAGCTGAATGGTGCTTTGTTCTACTAATAGATTTTACTTAGTTTCCTAGTCATAAAGGAGTTACTTAAGGGTAAGCGACAATGACCTTTGTTTAAAATAAAATTTGAAAAAAAGAAACTGTTTAAAACAAAGATGACTATTTAAGCTCAAAGTGATTTTTTAAAATAATTAAAACCCCTGTCAATTAGAATCAAACCTATAATAAACAGAAATTATACTCTTATTGAAGTAATAAACCTTAATTAATTTCTCATTAACTCTTGATTAACTTTGATCAATAATTAATTAATAGAACCCTTTATAAATAAATATGTATCTTAAAAATATCATTAATTAATCTCAAATTAACAATTAAATAATAATCAACTTTGATTTCTTAACTAATTATATAATTGATTAATAATTAAGTATAAACAACCTTGTTAATTAGTGACTAAGTGCTAATTACCTTCTTAATTACTTAATTAATTAAACTAATAAATAAATAGTTTATTTAAAAATTTACGAATTACCTTTAAATATATTAATTAAGATTAGAAACATTTTCTACAAAGTTTCTAAGTGTAAACACCTAAAGTATAGAAGATTGGTTCATTTTCACGAACTAGGCGCATAGCGTCAATTGTTATACGATCTCGTAATTTCATTTTTTGAAATTTGAATTCCCAAGCTTTAAAAACTTCAGCTTTGAACTTTTGAACACTTTTAAAACATAAAGGTAAACCATTAAAACAAAAATAAATATCTAACTTTGAAATTTAAATCATTTAAAACTAATTTCAAACTTTTCGACAAAAGGGATGTCTAAGGTCGTTTTAGTTAGCAAATTGCTTACTTTTAGTCATGAACAAACATACACCAAATACATATACCAAATCAATATCATTTCGTCACAATACCGCCGTAAGTAAGATTAGCATTTTAGTTTACTAACTAACTCTCAACTTTCAAGTTATAATTAAAATCGACTAACGACACTTATACATAAGCGAACATTACCAAATGCATACAAATTCATGCATACACCATACGATATCATTGTTATACAAATACGCATCATAGTTAACCAACAATTATACAACTTTATAAAGTTAGTTATTTAAGTTTAAAAAACACAACTTTACTCACCAAAGCGAACAGAAACTAAGTCTAACTTCCACCGAACTTGGATACGATCCTAGCTTTACATCTTGACTTAAAAATATGGACTTGTGTTTACTTGGAGGGACAAACTTGGCTCATCCTAAGGCTACAATGGGTTAGGCCTTGGTGCATAAAAGGGATGTTGGGGTTTGATTTGAAGAAGAATGTTGTTTGGAGTGAAGTAAGGAGTTTAGATATGATTTTGAAGTATGTAAGCAAGCTTTTTAACTTAGAAAAATATTCTGGCAGCAATGGAAGTAACTGTATGCATGAAGAGTGTTAGAAATTTTAGAAATGGAATGAAGAAATGAGAAGTAAAGTGAGAAATATGAAGTAGTGGTCGTATATATAGGCATAGAAATGTAAAATTACCTAAATGACCTTAAAGGACTTTCCCTCCACTCAAATTGTGTCATGTGCCCCTCCTCCTCATCATGAGAACACTTTGGTTACCCCTTCCCATACACCTAAATCAAGGAAGTCCATGTTGTGCATTTGGTGATGACTTAAGGTATGGTAAAACATGATATCTTACTTTATATATATTTTTCTTTTAAACTTTATCTCATAATTTGTCACATCACCATTATCTTAATCTAACACTTATTTAAACCTTAATATAATCTTATTATTATCATATGACATGAATATATATGTGTGTGTGCACGCATATGTTACAGATGTGCACAACGTTTTCCAACGACTTTTCGATGCTGAAAATTCGTAAATTTGAAAAACGATTTCCAATCATATTTTCTATTTTTATTTGAACTAACTATATTAGTAAACAAATTTTGAAAACTATTTTACCATCATTGGTAAATAATTAAACTAGTTTTATTTTATATTTAAAATCCACGTATTTATTATTTAAATATATTTAAATAACTTATTTTAAAGTGATAAAATTTTGGGTCATTACTCTTGTGTGCACATCTAACGCCAAAACACATGTCGCTTATGCCATTTCAATCCACACAAACAACTCAACCACCTCCTCCATTGCTAAGTACAACCGCCACCACCTTCGAATCACCAAAAGCCACCCAAATCACATTGCCTTATACCGCTATCATCAATCTCAGTTGCACATGTCTCGATCAGCACACATACATTCATGAGAACCTTACCTCCAGACGTCGTCGACTTGTTGGGCACTGACACCTTCATGTGCGACTTTGATTTTTGTTTTTTTTCTCTTTTTGTATGTTTGAAAATGATTAGGGCTAGAGAGAGGGAATTGGGTAAAACTGTAATGACCAAATTTTCCGTACAGTTTAAGCTGACAATAAACCACACATGTCTAGCCCAAATTAAACAGGAAAGTGGGTCGTTACAGTTGGTATTAAAGCTTAGGTTAAGCGAACACCTAGGCTTTGGTGGGGTTGACTCATTTGAGATAGGGTAATAAGACCCTAGGATGAGTGTGAGAGTATATATACAAGAGCGTGTATTTGTTAGTTATGTAAAAATGTTTTATATTGTGTTGTTTGATCTGTTGAGTGGCTTAAGAATTCTGGTCGATGCATTTGGCCAACGTTATCGATAGGGATTTCTTAAACACTCGAACAAGAACGATTGACGCAATATTGATTTAAAAATTAGGTAAATGAAATGATTTTACCTAGAATTATATTCCATTTAGAAAAGAAGTATCTTTCCTAAAAATTTATTATGGTTATTCTTGATTATGCTTGGTTGATAGGAAATGATAGTATTCCATCATTATCATCTAGGATTTGATCGGCCATGCTCGCCAGTTCTAAGCGTTGATCATTATCCATTAATCTATTTTAAATCTTCTCTTTTTGAAACTTGGATTGGGCAGATAGGAATTTAGGAACATTGAAACGAATACCTTATGAATTAAGTTTCACAATTTGAGCATAAGGCGTCCGTGGATAAGGTTGAGTTAAAATTTGAGTTCTAAAGGTTGTTTACTTAAAAGAAATTTGAATATTTTGGGATGAATGTTCTAGAAAATTGTAACGATCTCGGTTTTAAGCCAAATATAATTTAGTAATTAATATAATTTTTGGATTAATTTGTGAATTAATTGGAAGATTTCCAGAAGTAAATTAGATATATGTTTGTTTTGTAAAAAAATAGATTATAAATTGAATTTGGATTTAAAATTCAAAAATAAATATCTTATAAATAAATTTGAATTTGAAAACTTTATAATTTAACACTAACCAAAAATTGTTTTGGAATCATAATATATGTACACACACATACACACACATATATTGATTTGGAAGTTATATATTTGAATTTAATATATTAATTTTCATAAAGCTATTTAAAGTTAGAAAACTTATATATAATATATATATATGTGTGTGTGTGTTTATTTATTAATGAATAGTTAGTTTTAAAATTATTTTCTTAAGGTTATATAAATATAAAAAGGTTTATATGCTTTTCTTTTAAATTTATACAAATATAAATTTGGCTTTTATATATAAAAAAATACATGAATAAAAAGAAATGTACATAAAACTAAATTAATTTTTTTAAAAAAATTTATAATTATATTTAAACATAAATACATGCAAAGACATGTGTAAGCTAATTAACACATGAAATCAACAAGGGTAAGATAATTAGATCGTGTATTAAACATTTGTAAGTAAATTAGCATGCAAATAATACAAGTGTCATTTGTCTTTTTATTTTCAAAATAATAAATAAAATTAAAACAAATTATATACACATATCTCCCTACCTCATCATTTCATTTTCTTTGATACATTCCTAAATTTAAGAAACAAACTTGAGAAACAAAACCAGAAATTAAAACTAAAAACAACAATCCCTGTTCATTCATTTCAAACATACAAACCTGAAGTAAAATAGTAAGTAAAGTTTAAAGCTATTTCAAAACCTAAAGCAATAGATTCAAGTTCAATTGCAAGATCAAAAGCATGCTAAATTCATCTTAAAACAAAGTAGATTCAAAGATTAGTATCGAGTTAAAAGTAATTTCTAGTTCAAGATCCACTATCAATTTCTTCTCTGTTCAAGCCAAACAAATTTCAACCTGATCAAAAGCATCCAAATTTAACTCAACTTAAATCAAGCATTAAGTTTTAGAACAAAAATCAAGCAGATCATCTTAATAATCAGGTTGCAAACCAAAATCAAGTTCCGATCAAAAAAATTCAAGTTCCAGTTTGAAAGAACTTCTTTGTTCTCTGTTCCAAGTGAGCAAACTCACTTGAACCTGTCTATTTATTTTGATTTTTGGATTGACACTTGAAGTGTGTTGTGAAAATGTTTGTTTATTATGCTTACATGTATGAATATATATATATATATATATATATTTCTGTATGTATGTATGTATATGTATGTATGTATGTATGTATGTATATGTCTGTGCATGCTTGTGTATATGTATATAGATGCTCTGTTCTAAGTTACAAGTTTTAAAAACAAGATCAAATTTAAATTTCTCTTCCTCTACTCTCTTTTAGGATTTGATATCTAAATTAAATATTTTAGTATCAACCAGATTTGAATTTTAAAATTTGTTTCAGGTAGAAAATACTTTGAAAATTAGAAATTTACAGTAAATAAATATAAAATCAGAAAATCGATGGATAAAAATTTATGTTTTGAATGTATAATTGGATTCGAACTGGAAAATCAAGATTTTTGATCATAGTTTCAAGATTTTTAAGCTTGGGGTTGATGTGGAGTTGCGAGTTGAACGAATAATGATTTTTCGTCGATTGTCATCGATCGGTGAAGGAAGGTGGGTTTTTTTGTAACGATGTTCTTTCAAACTGGAACAATAGATCTATAAATCCCTGTTCTATAGATCGTTGTAGTGGCCGATCGACATCAAAATAGGGTTTAGATGGCTGTTTGGTCGACGATTGTTTGCAAGGAAATTCATCATCGTGGGTGATCTGGAAGCGATCACATCAGGGGAATCGATGCGTAGGATCGTGATGAAGCTCTGGTGTGGTCGGTGTGATCTCAGGCGATCGTGGGTGGCGGTGCATGACATTTTTGATGATCATGGTTAGGTTCCAGTGGTTTTGAGATGCTCGTTTCTGATTTCCAATCGAATTGGACAAACTGGAGGGTTGTGTTGGTCAGCGAGGTCGATGACGACGAGTTGCTGGCCGGAGTATGGATCAGAGTTGGCTAGAATTTGTGTGCACATGCACATGTTTCTCTGTTGTATCTGATGTTTCTCGGTAGTTTGAGCTTGGGGTAGTGAAGGTTTTTGCTCGGGGAAGATAAGTGTTTAGCTCAGGGGAATTAATGTTGGACTCCGGTTTGATAGTCCTGGAGATGATGTTTTTGATGACAACAACCTTAGAATAAGAGTATAAAATATAAATACTAACATTATTGTTTAGATATATATGTATATTAGGATTTAACCATGTAGCTACCAAGAATGAAGACCGTACAGTGTAGAGATTCAAGATATCAAGATTAAATACTCATGAATATCAAGATTATCAAGAGTTCAAGATTTTAATAATAAGTAATTTAATTAGGAATTTTATTAAAACTCTTAGAAAAGAACTGGCATCTTAAAATCCAATTTATTCGTGGAATGAAATCCACATCGAGCTTGTTAAAGGGATGGAACACTAAGTGGGATGGAACTTACGAAAAATCTAGTGGAACATTGTTTTGTATCCACTAACTTTTATACAAATGTTTTTTTTACAAAATTATATCTTGTTTTCAAAATGATTTCAAAACATTCCTTTTAAAAGAATCAAAAACATCTATCCTAGTTTTAAATATTTTTAGCCTCAAAATAAACTTTATTTTCAAAATCAAATTATCCTTGGTTTAAAAAAATCTTTTAATAATAATATATTTAACTTTTAATATTTTTACTTAGATTTAAATATAAAATTATCGTAAAATTATATATATACACATATATATATATATATCAAAATATTATTCTCAATATTTACTTATGTATATTAACTATAGTTAAGTATATTTAAAAGGTTTAAAATAGTTTTAATACAAAAAAGAAGTTATTTTTAAAGAAAAGAAAATTACCAAAAATACCTTTGGCATGTCGACATCCTCAAGTACCCCTTGTCGACATAGTAGTAGTTTATTTCAAAATTTTGAATTTCAAAGGAAGTGTCCATTCGTCATATCCTTTCACGAATGGACATGGCTGTTGTTCTAATATAAATAAGGGTAGTTTTGAACGAATTTGTATTCATATTTTCTCTGTTTTCAATCCTCTTCTTCTTCCACATTTCTTTATACACATTTTTACAATTACTCTACCGAAATCAACATTGAATCTAACTAGATCATCTTTGGTTTGATTCTCTATCACTATCTCAACAAGATATCGGTGCTATTCAGAGTTATAGGCTTCTTTGCAATAAACTAAGCGAGAAAAGGTGTGATTGTAGCCTGTGAAATCGATCAAGTGAGAAAAGGTGTGTTTGTAGCATTGGAAATCAATTGGTGGATTTTTTTTCCCATGAAATCAAGTATCTCTACCCAAAGGATTATGAATCTGGAGTGGGGAACCTCGTGGCCTTAAAATCGAGGGTTGTAATTGTACAATTTCTTTTGAAAGGAAATATGTACTTGTGTGCGGGACTGGATGTAGGGTTACTCCAAACCAGTATAAAGTCCGATGTGTTTTTTCCTTTATTGCTTTTATTTATTTCTTCTTCTGTTCTTTTTCTGTGATCATATCTATGTCTGAATATTGCATACATTTGTGACCAAATTAATAAAAACTCAAAAAGATATAGTAATTCTTTAAAACACTATTCACCCACCTCCTCTAGTGTTAATCCTAGCCTTAAGATATGTATTACACATTTCTCACATTTGGTATTAGAGCAAGGTTTTCAAAGTTTCATAATGTGATTTTTGAAAAAGTTATTAAAATGGCTATGTTTAAAAATCTTGTTAATACTAGTTTATAAATATTCAGATTATCATTGTCTCTTGGGTCTGTATATAATCAATATTCAAATTCAAGTTGTCTACCAAAATTGTATGATGTGCGGGAAACATGCTTTATGGGTGTTGAGGAATCAATCCACAATGGACAAGCTGTGCAGATCAAAAAGAATAAATAAATACTCAATAGTGGATGCTCTAGACACACGACTGGCAATCCAGATATGCTGAATGATATAATATACAAAGACGAAGGATTGGTTAACTTTGGAGACAATTCAAAAGGATATGTGATTGGCATCGACAAAGTCGGTAACTCTGAAACTCCTATTATTACAATGTTTTGCTAGTTAAGAATCTGAAACATAATCTGCTAAGTATTAGTCAACTTTGCGATAAAGGATATAAAATTAAATTTGAAAAAGATAAGTGTCACCTTGAAGATAATAATTCAACCATAATATTTGAGGGAATTAGGAAAAAGAATATTTATATTCTTAGTTTGAAAGTTTCAAATGATAACATGTGTCTTTTTGCAAATACAAGTGACCATTGGATTTGGCATAAGAGATTTGGACATTTGAATTTCAAACTCTTATCTAGACTGTCAGAACATGATCTAGTAAGAGGTCTCCCTAAAATGAATTTTAAGGTAGATAGTTTATGTGATGCATGTCAATTAAGAAAAATTAGAAAAGATTCCTTTAAATTATAAGATATGATTTCAACCTCAAAGCCTCTTGAATTACTTCATCTTGCTTTATTTGGACTATCTCAAATTCTGTCAATAAATCATAGTAAATATGTTTTTGTAATTGTAGATGATTATTCTAGGTTTACATGGATATTTTTTTGAAACATAATAGTGAAGTTTTTGAATGTTTTAAAACCTTTACAAAAAAGATTCAAAATCAACTTTCTCTAAAAATTATAACCATCCGCATGATCATGGTGGAGAATTTGAAAATGAAAAGTTTGAGAAATTCTGCAATAAAAAGGGAATAACTCACAAATTTTCATTTCCAAGAACTCCACAACAAAATGGGGTAGTAGAACGTAAAAATAAGACGATTCAAGAGTATGCGAGAACTACGCTTTCAGATAGTAAATTACCAAAGTATTTTTGGGCAACAGTTGCTACCGCTTGTTATATTTTAAATAGAATTTTAATTAGAAATTTAACTGATAAGACATCTTATGAATGTCTTCTCAGAAAGAAACCTAAGGTATCTTATTTTAGAATTTTTGGAAGTAAATGTTTTATTTTAAATACAAAAGATAACTTAGATAAATTTGATCCTAAATCCGACAAAGGTATCTTTATCGGATATTTTAATAAAAGTAAAGCATACAGAGTGTTTAATTTAAGAACTAACACCATCGAAGAAACAATGCATGTTTCATTCGATGAAAATCTCAAAAATTTTGTAGATACAAACGATGAAGAGGATTTAATAACTCAAAATCAAGAGTCAACTGGAACTAATAATGAAACTAATCATCCTAATAAAAGAATTAAACTTTTAAAAGATCATCCTATAGAAAATATACTAGGAGATATGCAATCTATTGTTACAACTGCAAAACAATTAAGTAAAATGAGCAATGTAGCCTTTATATCAACTATTGAACCCAAAAATCCAAAAGAAGCATCAACTGATGATTCATGGATTTTGGCTATGCAAGAAGAACTAAATAAATTTACTAGAAATGATGTTTGGGAACTTGTTCCTAGACTTGAAAATAAACCTATAATTCGAACTAAATGGGTTTATAAAAATAAAATTAATGAACAAGGAGAGGTTGTTAGAAATAAAGCCCGGTTAGTCGCTCAAGGTTATTGTCAAGAAGAAGGAATATATTTTGATGAAATCTTTGCTCCCGTAGCAAAGATTAAAAGCCATTAGAATTCTACTTGCTTTCGAAAATCATAATAATTTCAACTTATATCAAATGGATGTTAAAAGTGCCATTTTAAATGGATTTGTAAAATAGGAAGTATATGTTGAACAACCACCACTTTTTGAAAATGAAAAATTACCAAATCATGTTTACAAACTTAAGAAAGCTCTATATGGTCTAAAACAAGCTCCTAGATCCTGGTATGATAGACTAAGATCTTACTTGTTACTATTAAACTTTGAAATGGGTAAAGTAAATAATACTCTTTTTATTGAAAGAAATAAAAATGACATTCAACTAATATAAGTCTACGTAGATAATATCATTTTCGGATCAACTAATTTTGAAATGAATAAAGAATTTTCTGAAATAATGATAAAAGAGTTTGAGATGAGTCATATGGGTGAATTAATCTTCTTTCTAGGATTACAAATAAAATATTAGATAATGGTAGCTTTATTAGTCAAGAAAAATATGCTAAAAACCTAGTTAGTAAATTTGGTTTGACTACTGCAAGTGGAAAACCCACTCCCATAGCAACCAATGAGTACCTAAGTAAAGAAGATCTCTCGAAAGATGTAGATCAAAAATTATATAGAGGAATGATTGGATCGCTACTCTATATCACTACTAGTAGACATGATCATGCATAGTGTTTGTCTTTGTGCAAGATATCAATCCCAACCTAAAGAGACCCACTTAAAAGCCTAATACATATCATAAGATATGTTAAACACACCCTTGATTATGGCTTATTTTATCCTAAAAATGATTCTTTTGACTTAATATCTTACTGTGACGCTGATTATGCTGGTTGTAAATCAGACCCAAAAAGTACAAGTGGAACTTGTAACTTTTTGGGACATTCTCTTATTTCTTGGTTTAGTAAAAAGAAAACCACAGTTTCGTTATCAACAACTAAAGCAGAGTATATTTCTACTGCTTTGGCTTGTTCTCAAGTAATATATATGTAACAAATTTTAAAAGATTTTGGTTTAAATATCTCAAAATCACCAATTTATTGGGACAATACTAGTGCAATAAATTCATCATGCTCGAACTAAACATATTGATATCAGACATCATTTTCTCAGAGATAATATAAGTAAGGAAGTAAGTACTCTCGATTATATTAATTCTAAAACTCAAATTGCTGATATCTTAAAAAAACCTTTAAATATATCTATATTTACTAAATTAAGAAGAGAATTAGATATTTGTTCAATAAATGAAATATAAAATATAAATAAAAATTATAACTAAAAATTAAATCAAATAGTAAATATATCAAGCATATGTCGACAACCCCCTCCTACCCATGTCGACATATAACGATTTTTAAATTTTTTAAATTTTCCCACCAAAATTCAAATAAGTGGTTATATATTCTTCTTATTTCGAAATTTTGATCATTCTTTCTGTTCTCTCTCTGTTCTAACTTCTGAAATCAATAAAACAATGGCCTCCTCTTCCAAATCAAACAAAAATTCAATCTTTTCGTTCCCTTCTCCTTCTACTCGACCATTTCAACGAACTACGCTCGCACAAGTGATGAAAATGGAGGATTGCTTGAAGGATGCACTACAACTAATGACTGAAATTAAGTGGTGCAACTTAGAATGGCCAAAGAACAAGAACGGCATGGCAAAATTCTTAGAAATTTGCAAAAGTTTCTAATGGACAATCACGCTAATCCGATCTTGATTGATGAAGAGTCTTCAGGAGATCAAGTGCAAGAGGGACGGCAAGGAAGAAGAAGAAAAATCCTTCATGGAAGAAGAGCACGCTGAAGATGACGACAAAGTCATTTGCGTCGGCGATGTGTGCTTTAACAAGGATGGAAATCTAGTCGAACAACGTGGAAATTTCTGTTTCCACTACCTAAATTGTTCGGTTCATAGATCTTCTGTTTTCAAAGACACACATTAGTTTATTTTCTCTCTTTCCTATTGTTGTATGTTCTTTCTTACGTTCTCTATGAAAACGTAAATACGATAATATATAATTAATAAATAATTTGTATTCTTATATTTGATTTCTCACTATTATAAGTATTATCGTATATGCAATGTTAGTTAGGATAGTTAGTAATTTAGGATTAAGTTTTAGTTTTAGAATCAAGTATGATTATTTATGATAACACTATCATTATAATCACATGTCATAGAGTATTAGATTAAAGGGGAGTTATATAGTTTGGAGTTAGTTTTTGTTGATGACAAAAGGGGAGAAGTATAAAATAGGATAGTTAGGCATAGATTAATGGGGAGTTATTAGGATAGAAGTACTATTTTATAAACAAATGTTGTCATCATCAAAAAGGGGGAGATTGTTAGTCCTTGAGATGATGGTTTTGATGACAACAACCTTAGAATAAGATTATAAAATATAAATACTAACATTATTGTTTAGATATATATGTATACGTAGGATTTAACCATGCAAGTACCAAGAATGAAGACTGTACAGTATAGAGATTCAAGATATGAAGATTGAAGACTCATGAGTATCAAGATTATCAAGAGTTCAAGATTTCAATAATAAGTAACTTAATTAGGAATTGTGTTAAAACTCCTAGAAAAGCACTGGCATCTTAAAATCCAATTTATTTGTGGAATGGAATCCACTTCGAGCCTGTTAAAGGGATGGAACCCTAAGTAGGATGGAACCTATGAAAAATCTAGTGGAACATTGTTTTGTATCCACTAACTTTTATTCAAATGTTTTTTACAAAATTATATCTTGTTTTCAAAATGATTTAAAACCTTCCTTTTAAAATAATCAAAAACATCTATCCTGGTTTTAAATATTTTTAGCCTCAAAATAATCTTTATTTTCAAAATCAAATTATCCTTGGTTTTAAACTATCTTTTAATAATAATATATTTAACTTTTAATATTTTTTTCTTAGATTTAAATAGAAAATTATAGTAAAATTTTACATATATATCAAAATATTATTCTCTATATTTACTTATGTATTTTAACTATAGTTAAGTATATTTATAAAGTATAAAATAGTTTTAATACAAGATAGAAGTTATCTTCAAGGAAAAGCAAATTACCAAAAATACCTTAGGCATGACGACATCCTCAAGTACCCCTTGTCGACATAGTAGCAGTTTATTTCAAAATTTTGAATTTCAAATGAAGTGTCTATTCGTCATTTCCTTTCACGAATGGACATGGTTGTTGTTCTACTAAAATTGGGGTAGTTTTGAACGAATTTGTATTCATATTTTCTCTGATTTCACTCTTCTTCTTCCACATTTCTTTATACCCATTTTTACCATTACTCTGCCGAAATCAATATTGAATCTAACTAGATCATCTCTAGTTTGATTCTCATCACTATCTCAAAAAGATCTCAGTGTTATTTAGAGTTATAGGCTTCTTTGTAATAAACTAAGCGAGAAAAGGTGTGATTGTAGCCTGTGGAATCAATCAAGTGAGAAAAGGTATGATTATAGCCTTGGAAAACAATTGGGTGAACTTGTTGCCCGTGAAATCAAGTATCTCTACCCAGAGGATTGTGAATCTGGAGTGATGCACCTCATGGCCTTGAAATCGAGGGTTGTAATTGTGCAATTGCTTTTGAAAGAAAATCTGTACTTGTGTAGGGGACTGGATGTAGGGTAACTCCAAACCAGTATAAAATCTGGTGTGTTCTTTCCTTTATTGCTTTTACTTTATTTCTTCATCTGTGTTTGTTTCTGTGATCATATCTGTGTCTAAATATTGCATACTTTTATGTTCAAATTAAGAAAAACTCAAAAAGCTTTAGCCTTAAGATCCGTATTCCGCTTTCTCATAGGGTTGTTTTATATTAAGTTACCAGGTTTTTAAAATTTGAGAAGAAAACATGTTTCAGGTTTTTAAAGTTTTAAAAGAAATATAACCAGGTTTTTTGAAAGCATGATTGAGTTTAAAGATTATTTAAATGAATTAAGTTTCAAAAAAGTAAAATATTAACCAAGTTTTGAAATTATAAAAGAAAACGAATATGTTTTCAAAGGATTGTAAATCAAGTTGCCAAAGTAAAATTATTAAACAAAGATTTTAAACGAGTTTCAAAGGTTAAATGTTAAAGTGAATGTTTTGAAATTGTTTTGTTTAAAGTAATCATATATTAGGTAATTTTGTAATTAAATTCCTAAGTGTTTCAAATGTAATAAGATGAGATAATTAAGAAGTCGTTAAGGTAAGTGTATTAAACTTTAATTTATCAATATATTTTTTATAAAAATAATCTCAAGCATTAAAATTAAATAGATTTAAATGATGTTATTAGGTAATTAATTAAGGTAAATGGGTTATCTTAATAAATTAAGGTCTTAAGCATTTTACCTACATTTCATTTAAATAAGATTTAAATGATGATTGAGTAAGTAATTAAGATAAAATGGTTTATCTTTAATTATTAAAGTAGATAATTAAAGGATTAATTAACCGATTAATTAATTAAGGTAATTAATTAAAGGATAATTAATGTATGTGATTAAATAAAGGGTAATTACTTAAAGGATAATTTCTTAATGTAAGTAATTAAAGGATAATTGGTTACTTAATAATTAAGGTGATTAATTTATAGGTAATTAATTAATTTGATTAATTAAAAGAGGATTAATAAATATAAGTAATTAAAGGGTTAATTTGTCAATGAGATTAATTAAAATTTATTTAATTAATTAATTATTAAAGGTGAATTAATTAGTGATTAAAGGTGAATTAATTAATGACTAAAGGTGAATTAATTTATGATTGAAAGATAATTAATTAATGTAATTGAGTAAGGGTTAATTAATTGTGTATTTAACTTAAGGTTAATTTATTTATGTGATTAATTAAGGGACAATTGATTAATTAATTAAGGATTACCAATTAAGATGGATAATTAAGGTTGATTTATTAATTTCATTAATTAATATCAAATGGTTTGTGATTAATAATGTAAATTAAGAAGGATTGGGTAATTAATTTAATTCATTTGGAAATTAAATTAAATTACTCAGGGATTGAACAACTAATTGATCTTGCTTATGGATGATTGAATTGTATTAACTGCTTGAATTGTTTGATATCTCCGATCTGTAATATTCTGTGACATGAATTGCTTTGGATTGAGCTGTGTGTAAATTATTTATCTATGATGAATTTACATATTTATCTATGAACGAGATAAGCATTATAGGATTATACCGCTTATTGATATTGTTGTGCTTGAATTTATGATGGTTGTGATATCTTGTTGGTGTATACAAAACCCTGGACAACACACACGCAAATATGGATTTCACGGTAAATTGGTTAAGTCATGGATATTTTGAATTTAATATTATTTTATTCAAAATGGTTTTGAAAGTTGAATTTTGAATCCAAAATGGTTTGGAAATAAAATTGGTTTAAGTATGAAAGAAATTTTTTTGAAAAGGAAGTTTTGGAATTCAAAATTATTTTGAATATAATATGGTTTGTTAAAGTTTTGAAATTAAAAATAATAATATGGTTTAAAAAGGGTTATACAAGTTAAATAGTGTGTGTATATATGGATTTTAAACCATTCTTAAAAGTATTTTAAATAAATTATTTTGGGAATTTAAATAGAACTTGCCGAGGGTGTGGTAGTTTGCTAATTTTCAGATTTATACTTTATATGGCTATAACTTGAGCAAATTTAATCGGATTTTTTCGAAATGAAAAACATTTGTTTTCAAATGATAATAGCTTTCATATAAAGAAAGAATTTCCAGTCTTTGTTGAAAGGATTTCGAGTTATGGGTGAATCAAACTTAAAATTGTGAAAACTATGAATGAATCGTTGCTAAAGATTTGATAAATCTTGATTTAAATTGAAGAGGATCTTAAAGGTGTATCTTTTGTTTAAATATTTGTTTAAACCATTCAAAAGGAAAGGTTTTGCAAAGCAAGTGTTGAAAAGTTGTGACTTAACTAAGATCCCAATATATCGATATGCTTTTAAAAATAAGCGCTCGTTATTCGGATTAGCCGGGAGAGGACTTTACGTCATATAACCCATTCCGAATTAATGATATGATGAATTGGGTAGCATTTGAAGACGGTGGTTGAAGACCGAGTATTTTCGAAAGCAAAAGGATTCCCTATCGAATGTCTCTACACCAAAAGGCCCTGGTATTGAGATTACCCTATGTGATGGGGAGTGCGGACGTGATTTGGAATATCCGAATTTGCAAGGGCTTCTTTCGAAGCGCCTTCGGTTCAATTCAGACCCAAGATGGACTTGTATGGATGTATGTCTGACACTACACTTTGAGATGTAAAGCTGGTTTCTATCAAATACATCTCTGTTTGGTAGCGTAGAATTTACTCACTTAGCTTAACACCCTTCTCTGAGACGTACATGCTCAGAGGTTATGTAATTGATATTTACTAGTGATATATTCCCAACTTGGTAATATGGCATGCTAAGTGCCGATCATCGGTTGATCGAAGCATGGCTTTTGTTAAAAGCATAGCTTTGTAGGATGAGACTTCATCGAACGTCACACCCTGGAAATGGTCGAAATAGGAAGGATGTGGCAAGGTTACGGGGGTCGCGCTCCTTAGGGTATGTACATTTCCTTCTGGATAAAAAGTGGTATCATGGTATAGAGCCCAGATATTTTACTTATGTGGATTTGTTGGTGAAAGAGGTACCTCGGATAAAGGTTGGTTACGACCGGGGGATGGCATACTCATGACAGTTAGTTACCTAATTACAAAGATAACCCGGTCTTATATTGGCAGATATCCGGTTAGGTTCTCGGGGCATCCCTCTAGAGGCGTACCCTTTCGGATAAAGGAAGTTCCTTAGCCTTGGCCATTTGCTGAAAATCCAAACAATCAATACGAGCCCTTTGCGGTATTAGTTATATAACCTGCAATGTGACATGGTGGTAGCCTGCCATTTAACACGGTAGCTATAGTAGGTATGCTATGATGGTAGTATGATGGCTAAAAATTAATGTTATACTTTCAAAATGTTATCCACACTATGCACTAATAATAATATCAAAAGGATTTTCACGTATCAAGCATGTTTGACTATCATAAAGAGAAATCTCCTCCAAGCGTATGATTGCATTGCGTGTATGGCGAGAGGCCTTATGGTAGTTTCATTTTCCAAAAAGCATAGCGGATTTTTTTTCCTTTCTTTTGTTCAAATAAAACTGTTTTTGTTTGCTCACACCAGTCCCATGACTGACTTGGAGTTTATTGTTCCCTTTCTAAACTCTGGGAACCAATATTTTTTCACATGGGTAGCCTAGAGTCAGGTTATCAGATAGTCAGCTAGTAGATGTAGCTTTGGGCAATCATTGAAGTCATTGGTTCTGCATCGGATTTGCTACATTATAGCATGATGGTGGTTTGAGCTTTTTGGTTTGGGTGTTCTTTGAGATTTTGGTTTTGGATATGGAAGTCTTTGAAGCTTTGGAGCTTTGGAGCGATGATGCATTGTGATGGATTCTCTCTTTGAAGATAACGTTATGTTATCTCTTCCGCTGTTGGTGTTGTATTTTTCCACTATTGTATATTGGCTCTGATATTATTGATTTGTATCTGATATTGTATCCATTGTATATCAATATAAATCATTTTGTTTCCGCAGTGTTGTTATTACCTAATGTGTTATAAGCTCTGGCGAACTGGAATCAACGTTTGAATCTGCAGCATTCGAGTACGAGTAAAGTATGGATGTCGATTTTCGAGCGTCGAGTCCGGGCCGTCACATTTGGTATCAGAGCAAGGTTGAGTAAGAACTTTAGCTTTGGAGTATAACACATTAGGTGACCCGCTAGAGATAGGGTTATAAATACCCTATAATGAGTACCCCTAAGATATTTTGTCGGAATGCCTCGGTAAATTCTCTTACTCTTCACTGACAGTGAGAAGAGTGCAAGAAGAGGACGAGATAGGGGACAGGGAAGTACCACTACAAATGGTCGATGCCCTGTAACAACAAGGAACAACTTTTCCTATCAAGCTCTTTTGATCATCATCCAGTTTCAATTCATTAATAGTTTCCTGGCAGCTACAAGAAGAAGCTTTGGTGTGGTGGTGGCTCTGCGAATCTTTGTTTACATTGTAAAAAGATTCCTATTTCATATTCTCTTCATCAGTTTTCTATCATCTTTTCATTTTTAACTTTAATGAATTTGAAATTTTATTTGAAAAAACTTGATTAAAAAATATGAAGCTAAATTAGATCATATCAATAGAACGATTTCGGTTAAAACCAAACTTTGAAATTTTGTTATGGTTTCTTGTGTGGATCCAAGTCCGAAGAGGGACAAGCTAAGATATACTTTAGGGTATTCCGACCCGAGTTTGGAATCCATATTGTTCAAGAAATTTCTTTCATCCTGAATCGAGCATCATGCAATCGATTCTTTTCCAGGATGGATCTAGCCCAAGGAATCCATCAGCTAAAAATTATGAAAGATGTGTCCATTTGACTATTCTTTGGGGTCCAGATATATTCTACAAATGGCTAGTTATCCCTTCAAACTAACCAATGCCCATACATATTTTGTAGACCTGATGACCCTAGTATTTCATAAAGTATTGAATGAATTCGTTCTCATATTTATTGATGATATTCTAATTTGCTTAGCCAAATGTAGAATAGATATTCGGTTTAATCTGGTAGTCCATTTCTCTATCTTTTTGTGTGTTCATATGTTCTTTTTTTGTCTCCCTGTCTAGCAAATTTCGAGGACAAATTTTTCTTAAAGGGGGAATCTGTAACCATCCCGGTTTTAAGCCAAATATAATTTAGTAATTAATATAGTTTTTGGATTAATTTGTGAATTAATTTGAAGATTTCCAGAAGTAATTAAGATATATGTTTGTTCTATATATAAGTAGATTATAAATTGAATTTGGATTTAAAATTCAAACATAAATATCTTATAAATAAATTTGAATTTAAAAACTCTATAATTTAAAATTAATAAAAATTTGTTTTGGAATTATAATATATATGTATATATATTAATTTGGAAGTTATATTTTGTATTTAATATATTAATTTTCAAAAAGCTATTTAAAGTTAGAAAACTTATATATAATATTTATTTATTTATTAATGAATAGTTAGTTTTTTCTTAAGGTTATATAAAAATAAAAAGGTTTATATGCTTTTCATTTAAATTTATACAAATATAAATTTGGTTTGTATATATATTAAAATACATGAATAAAAAGAAATGTATATAAAACTAAACTGAGATATATTTTAATAAATTTATAATTATATTTAAACATAAATACATGCAAAGACATGTGTAAGCTAATTAACACATGAAACTAACAAGTGTAAGATAATTAGATCACGTATTAAACATCTGTAAGTAAATTAGCATGCAAATAATACAAGTGTCATTTGTCTTTTTATTTTCAAAATAATAAATAAAATTAAAACAAGTTATATATACATATCTCCCTACCTCATCATTTCATTTTCTTTGATAGATTCCCAAATTTAAAAATAAACCTGAGAAACAAAACTAGAAATTAAAACTAAAAACAACAACCTCTGTTCAAATTCATTTCAAACATACAAACCTGAAGCAAATAGCAAGTAAAGTTTAAAGCTATTTCAAAACTTGAAGCAGTAGATTGAAATTCAGTTGCAAGATCAAAAGCATGCAATTCATATTAAAACAAATTATATTCAAAGATTAGTATCCAGTTAAAAGCAATTTCCAATTCAAGATCAACTATCAATTTCTTCTCTGTTTAAACCAAACAAACTTCAACTTAATCCAAAGTATCCAAATTTAACTCAACTTAAATTAAGCATTAAGCTTCAGAACAACAATCAAGAAGATCATCTCGATAATCAGGTTGCAAATCAAAATCAAGTTCTGATTTAAAAAAATTCAAGTTCCAGTTTCAAAGAACTTCTCTGTTCTCTGTTCCAGGTGAGCAAACTCACTTGATCCTGTCTATTTATTTTAATTTTGGATTGACACTTGAAGCGTGTTATGAAAATGTTTGTTTATTATTTCTGCATGTTTGAATATATATATATATATATATATATATATATGTGCATGCTTATGTATATGTATATAGATGCTCTATTCTAAGTTACAGGTTTTAAAAACAAGATCAAATTTAAATTTCTCTTCCCCTAGTCTCTTATAGGATTTGATATCTAAATGAAATATGTTAGTATCAACCAGACTTGAATTTTAAATTTTGTTTCAGGTAGAAAAATTTAGCAAATACTTTGAAAATTAGAAATTTACAGTAAATGAATATAAAGTCAGAAAATCAATGGATGAAAATTTATATTTTGAATATATAACTGGATTCGAACTTGAAAATCATGAATTTTGATCATAGTTTCAAGATTTTTTAGCTTGGGGTTAATGAGGAGTTGCGAGTTGAACGAATAATGATTTTTCATCGATTGTCGTAGATCGGCGAAGGAATGTGGGTCGTGATCAAGGCTGGAGGTAGATGGAAGGAAGGAGATCACAGGAAATATAGTGGTTGAATTTATAGATTGCCATGGTGGTCGATCGACGTCAAAATAGGGTTTAGAAGGCTGTTTGGTCGACGGTTGTTTGCAAGGGAATTTCGTTATTGTGGGTAAGCTGGAAGTGATCGCACCAGGGTAATCGACGGTAGGATCGTGATGAAGCTTTGGTGTGGTCGGCGTGATCTCAGGTGATCGTGGATGGCAGCGCGTGACGTTTTTCGATGATTGTGGTTACGTTCCAATGGTTTCGAGATGCTCTTTTCTGATTTTCAGTCGAATTGGACAGACTAGAGGGTTGAGTTGGTCGGCGAGGTCGACGACGACTAGTTGGTGGCCGGAGCATGGATTGGAGTTGGCCAGAATTTGTGTGCACGTGCACATGTTTCTCTGTTGTATCTGATGTTGCTGGGTAGTTTGAGCTCGGGGAAGTGAAGGTTTTTGCTCGAGGAAGATAAGTGTTTGGTTCGGGGGAATTGAGGTTGGGCTCGGGTTATTTTATATTAAGTTACCAGGTTTTTAAAATTTGGGAAGAAAACATATTTCAGGTTTTTAAAGTTTTAAAAGAAGGATAACCAGGTTTTTTGAAAGCATGATTAAGTTTAAAGATTATTTAAATGAATTAAGTTTCAAAAAAGTAAAATATTAACCAAGTTTTGAAGTTATAATAGAAACGAATATGTTTTCAAAGGATTGTAAACCAAGTTGCCAAAGAAAAATTATTAAACAAAGATTTTAAACGAGTTTCAAAGGTTAAATGTTAAAGTAAATGTATTAAATTGTTTTGTTTATAGTAATCATATATTAGGTTAATTTTGTAGTTAAATTCCTAAGTGTTTCAAATGTAATAAGGTGAGGTAATTAAGAAGTGATTAAGGTAAGTGTATTAAACTTTAATTCATCAATATTTTTATATAAAAATAATCTCAAGCATTTAAATTAAATAGATTTAAATGATGTAATTAGGTAATTAATTAAGGTAAATGGGTTATCTTAATAAATTAAGATCTTAAGCATTTTACCTATATTTCATTTAAATAAGATTTAAATGATGATTGAGTAAGTAATTAAGATAAAAAGGTTTATCTTTAATTAATTAAGGTAGATAATTAAAGGATTAATTAATTAAGGTACTTAATTAAAGGATAATTAATGTATGTGATTAATTAAAGGGTATTTACTTAAACGATGATTTCTTAATGTAAGTAATTAAAGGATAATTAGTTGCTTAATAATTAAGATGGTTAATTTATGGGTAATTAATTAATGTAAAAAATTAAAAGAGGATTAATAAATATAAGTAAGTAAAGGGTTAATTTGTCAATGAGATTAATTAAAGGTTATTTAATTAATGATTAAACATGAATTAATTAATGATTAAAGGTGAATTAATTAATGATTAAAGGTTAATTGATTTATGATTGTAAGATAATTACTTAATGTAATTGATTAAAGGTTAATTAATTATATAATTAACTTAAGGTTATTTTATTTATGTGATTAATTAAGGGATAATTAATTAATTAAGGATAATTAATTAAGATGTATAATTAAGGTTGATTCGTTAATTTCATTAATTAATATCAAATGGTTTGTAATTAATAATGTAAATTAAGCAGGATTGGGTAATTAATTTAATTCATTTGGAAATTAAATTGAATTAATCGGGGATTGAATAACTAATTGATCTTGCTTATGGATGATTGGATTGTATTGAATGCTTGAATTGTTTAATATCTTTGATCTGTAATATTCTGTGATATGAATTGCTTTGGATTGAGCTGTGTGTAAATTATCTATCTATGATGAATTTACATATTCATCTATGAATGAAATAAGAATTATAGGATTATACTGCCCATTCATATTATTGTGCTTGAATTTATGATGGTTGTGATATCTTGTTGTTGTATACAAAGCCCTGGTCAACACACACACAAATATGGATGTCACGGGAAATTGATTAAGTCATGGATATTTTGAATTTAATATTATTTTATTCAAAATGGTTTTGAAAATTTAATTTTGAATCCAAAATGGTTTGGAAATAAAATTGGGTTAAATATGAAAGAAAAACTTTTGAAAAGGAAGTTTTGGAATTTAAAATTATTTTGAATATAATATGGTTTGTTAAAGTTTTGAAATTAAAGTAATAATATGGTTAAAAAGGGTTATACAAGTTATATAGTGTGTGTGTGTATATATATATATATGGATTTTAGACCATTCTTAAAGGTACTTTAAATGAATTATTTTGGGAATTTAAATAGAACTTGCCGAGTGTGTGGCAGTTCGCTAATTCTTCGATTTATACTTTAAAATTCTATAACTTGAGCAAATTTAATCGTATTTTCCCGAAACAAAAAATATTTGTTTTCAAATGATAATAGCTTTCATATAAAGAAAGAATTTCCAGTCTTTGTTGAAAGGACTTCGAGTTATGTGAGAATCAAATTTGAAATAGTTTTGAAAACTATAAATGAATTTTTGCTAAAGATTTGATAAATCTTGATTTAAATTGAAGAGGATCTTAAAGGTGTATCTTTTGTTTAAGAGATTTATTTAAACCATTCAAAAGGAAAGGTTTTTGAAAACAAGTGTTGAAAAGTTGTGACTTAACTAAGATCCCAATATATCCATACGCTTTTAAAAATAAGCGCTCGTTATTCAGATTAGCCGGAAGAGGATTTTATGTCGTAAAACCCATTCCAAATTAATGATACGACGAATTGGATAGCATTTGAAGACGGTGGTTGAAGACTGGGTATTTTCGAAAGCGAAAGGATTACCTGTCAAATGTCTCTGCACCGAATGGTCTCGGTATAGAGATTGCCTATGTGATGAGGAGTCCGGACGTGAATGTGAATATCCGGATTTGCAAGGGCTTCTTTCGAAGTGCCTTCGGTTCCATTCAAACCCTGGATGGACTTGTATGGATGTATGTCTGACACTACACTTTGAGATATAAAGTTGGTTTCTATCAAATACATTTTTATTGGCAGAGAATTTACCCTCTTAGCTTAACACCCTTCTCTGAGATGTACGTGATCAAAGGTTATGTAAATTGATGTTTACTAGTGACATATTCCCAATTTGGTAATGTGGCATGCTAAGTGTTGATCATTGGTTGATCGAAGCATGGCTTTCGTGAAAAGCGTAGTTTTGTGGGAGGAGACTTCATCGAACCTCACACCTCGAAAATGGTCGAAACAGGAAGGATGCGGCAAGGTTAGGGGGTCGTGCCCCTTAGGATATGCGCATTTCCTTCTGGAAGTGGTATCATGGTATGGAGCCCGGATATTTACTTATGTTGATTTGTTGGAATTTGTTGGTGATAGAGGTACCTTGGATAAAGGTCAGTTACGATCGGGGGATGGCATACTCGTGACAGTTTGTTACCTAGTTACAGAGGTAACCCGGCCTTGTGTTGGCAGAGATCCGGTTAGGTTCTCGGGGCGTCCCTCTAGATGCGTACCCTTTCGGACAAAGGAAGTTCCTTAGCCTTGGCATTTGTCTAAATCCAAACAATCCATACGAGCCCTATATGGTTTTAGTTGTATAACCTGCCATGTGACATGGTGGTAACCTGCCATTTAACATGATAGCTATAGTAGGTATACTATAATAGTAGTATGCTGGCTAAGATTAATATTATACGTTCGAAATGTTTTCCACAATATGCACTAATAATAATATCAAATGGATTTTCGCGTATCAAGCATGTTTGACTATCATAAGGAGAAATCTTCTCAAGTATGCGATTGCATTGTCTGTGTGGCGGGAAGCCTTATGGTAGTTTCATTTTTCAAAAAGCATAGCGGATTTCTTTTTCCTTTCTTTTCTTCAAATAAAACTATTTTCGTTTTCTCATACCAGACCTATGACTGACTTGGAGTTTATTGTTCCCTTTCTAAACTCTGAGTTTCCATAATTTTCCACATGGGCAGCCTAGAGTCAGGTTATCAGATAGTCAGCTAGTAGACGTAGCTTTTGGCAATCTTTGAAGTTCTTGGTTCTGCATCGGATTTGCTACATTACAGCATGATAGTGCTTCGAGCTTTTTGGTTTGGGAGTTCTTTGAGCTTTTGGTTTTGGATATGGAAGTCTTTGAAGCTTTGGAGCTTTAGAGCAATGATGCATTGTGTTGGATTCTCTCTTTGAAAATAATGTTATGTTATCTCTTCTGCTGTTGGTGCTATATTTTTCCGCTATTGTATATTGGCTTCGATATTGTTGATTTGTATCAGATGTTGTATCCATTATATATCAATATAAATCATTTTGTTTCCGTTGTGTTGTTATTACCTAATTTGTTATAAGCTTTGGCGAATCGGAATCAACGTTTCAATCCGCGGCATTCGAATATGGGTGAAGTATGGATGTCGATTTTCGAGCGTCGAGTCCGTGCCGTCACAAAAATAAAGGTCGATTTGATAAAAAAATTGAGTTTTAATAAATGTTGCTTTATAAAAAGGAAATTGGAATATTTTGAAATAAATATGTTGGGGATAATTGAAGATATAGGTTGGTTGTATTAAATTGAAATTTTATAAAAGAGGTTTATTAAAAAAACTTAAATATTGCTGAAGTAAATACTTGGAGAATGATTTATATAAAGCTAGAATATTTTTTCAATAATTATTTGAGAATTAATTCCTTTAAATGGGAATATTTTATAAATTTGATTTATTAAAATGTGTCTTATAAATAAAAGAATCCGAGAGTTTAAATCCCGATGATTTTGATAAAATGGTTTTCATGGTTTATAGGTTAATAATAGTAGATGAAAATGTTATTGGGATAAAAACATTTCTAAGTAGGCAGTTGCTACCATTGGGATCTCGCTATCTGATTGTGTTGATAAAATAAATTTCGATTTGATTTCAGAAGTATGATTTGCTTTACCATAGAGTAAATATATATATATATATATATATATATATATAATCATTTTAAATGATTTGTGAAAAAGAAATAATAGTTTTATTTGAGATAGTTTTAGGGTATAAATGATTTTGGAAATGGTAATAATAGTTGCTTAAAAATATGATTTATGAATAGTTCTTTTGAAAAGAGGAATTAAAAAGAAAGAGATATATTTCTTTTGGATTTAGTTTGCGGGACGAATCCTGATTTAATTTGTGGTGATCAGAATAATCTTCTAATTGACGATCGGATGTTTGCTTAGGAAAACGGTATTATGCACTTAGTAAAGTATTCTCTTTGCCATTGTATGTTCGGAATGAGTTCGAATTCGGGAAAATCCAAAGCAAATTGGAATTGGATATTTTGTTGAAATATTTCGCTGGAAATGTATTTATGATATTGTTTCACAAAGGGGATTTTAAAATAGGAAAAAAATGTTTTTAAGTTAACTAGTTCGAGTGGCTCGAAAATAACTAAAAATGGATAAAAGATACGTTCGGATGGTAAACATTTCTCTTGAGTATTATCCTTCTTGTAACGAATGTATGATACGGTTTGGTAGTGTAACGACCCGCTATTTTGGACTATTCGCATCCACACATGTCGGACTTGAATAATTCAAAATTCCGAATTGTTAATTTAAATTTGGCAAAACACAGATATACAGTAAATAAATAATCACAGAATCACAGACACAGAGTAATAATATGCAGCGGAAGTAAAAGAGATAGTAGTTCATGAAGCTACTATATAAATATATAAGATACATCAGAGTTAAATAGGTTACAACAGAAGTCTCGAATACAACAGTCAAATATAAGAATCAGAATACATCACTGGAATCATCGAATACTGGAAGCCGAATAGATGGATGGATCTTCAAGCAAAGCTCCAACACCAAAGGTGAGTCTCGAAAGCTGAACCACTCAGTCTGACCCGAGCGTAAAGCAAAACACAAAACACTCGAGTCAGGATTAATATTCTCATATCAATAAATCAAACTCAAGTGAAATAGCAATCAACAAGTAACTCAAAGGATGTTGGAATCACCATCCTCTAAGGATCCGTTAAACTATCTACTATGTAGTAATATACGCTAAATAGATAATGTCTATCAGTAATATAAAATATCAAAATAGTGTTAAGGCGTTACCATTATCCCCCTTAACACATTTATATAAATGTCATAGTCTATACAGCACTGTAAACTCCACCGTAAACTGGGGGGATATCAGGGAGTACTCCATAGGTATAACACAAAACAAATACGTAGTGGTCGCGTATACGGGAATACAAGTATGACAAGGCACATGAGGCAATACCCAAGGTAGTGAAACTACCGTTCGCCTGATCCGGACTGGTGAGAACGCATCGCCGCAGCGATCGCAACACCGCGAAACAACACTCCTAAAATTCCGAGGGTGCACCAATCAATCACAAGTAATGAGTAGTAGTTACGAAGAAGTGTGTTCGCTCGAGGTAGCTAACCCCATTTGGCCCGGCACGGCACCTGATTTTAGTCATTTCCAATTTGACACAAGTATCAAGGCTATCCATTATCGTTCTCTTTCTTCAGTCATCACGTACATCATTCCAACCACTTCATTCTGGATCACCACTCCGCGTATAGTTATTAAAGTGGTTTTCGGTTTAGATAGAGAGTATATCCATAACCGATTCCGGTCTCTTTAATAACTTTCGTAATTATTACCCCAATTGGTCGTTTAATATATTTCAAACCAAACCAGATTCAATTCCAATTAAAATTTATAAATCAACATTTCATTTGTCTTCCAAAATCAATCTCATAATTTACGTTTCAAAACTTCAAATTACCGTTATAAAAATTTATAATTCAATTTCGAATTTTATTTAACAATTCAAATATTGATTCAAGTTCAAATATAAATTTCATTCCGTAATTATTTAAATAAATTCAATTTAACATTCAAATCAATTTTAAATTCATTTATCGATTTCATTCAATATTCGTTAAGTAAATTTATCATTCAAAACAATTTTCATTTAATTTCCAATTCATTAAACCAATTATTTACGTTCAACTTCATTATGTCAAAGATTACAAACGTAATTAAGTTAAATTCGTAAATCAAATTCTTAAACTACAAGCCTTACATTTGTTTCAATAAAACGCATTTATCCCTTGTTAAAGGAATTCAATTCCGTTTATTTATTTACTTAGTTACAAATTCCAAACTCAATTAATGAAACTAACTTTCATGTATTCGAGAAGTTCAATTTCACTTATTTACTTATTTAAATATTTTTCCAAACTTCATAAATAAAGAAACCCCATTTCGTTTGTTAACGAAGATCAATTCACTTAATCGAAGGTTCGACTTTCTCTTATTAAAGAATTCAATTATCAAATAATTCAATCTTATTCAATTATTAATTAATTACAATCTTCATTATTAATTTCAAAATTTAATAATTACAAACTTGATTTTCAATTCAAACTTAATTATTAAATCATTTTCACTTAATTATGAATTCAAACTTAATCATCAAATCATTTCAACTTAATTATAATTTCAACTTAATAATTTCACTTAATTATAATTTCAAATTTAATCATTAAATGATTTCAAACTCACAAATTTCAAAACTCAATTATTACTAATTCCAAATTATTTATTAATAATTCCAAATTTAATTATTAAATAATTAAATTTCAAACAACGTTCTTTCATCAATTACTACGTTAATATTTGTTTCAGAATTCAATCTTTACATTTTCCTTTCAAAATTTCAAATTCCAACTTCATTTCAAAACTTATTCTTTGCTCGAATAAAATCATTATTTTATTTTAAATCAAATTATTGACCAATCGGATTTCATTTAATTCTCTATCCTAGGTCAAGTTCATTTGGGTATTTATCATTTCAACCCGATTCCAATTCAATTCAAATCAAAGCATAACAAAAGGGAACTTGCAGTGTGATAACTGGGTTGGTGCCAAAGTAAATAAACAAGCAATAACAACAATCAAACACAATCCAATAATCAATTCAAATAATCCCGAAATAATCGTATTAATTCACATTGTTGTTTGTGCGAATTAATATAATTATTTCTAGAATCTACACTATCATTTCATGTAGATTAAAGATTACTACATTACGGTTTTTTACTTGTCGTTCAATTTCAATTCTACAACAATTTATCCAATGTACGTTCAAGGTTCAAAGGGTAATTTATCAAATTCCACATGTCGATTAACTTAACAATTAAAAGGGGTCAGATTATTCAAATTAACTAATCAAATTCAACACATATGTCGATTCACATTTTTAAACTATCCTACGTCAAATTCAATTGCATAATATTCATCATTTTTACGTTTCAATTTAACATCCAATATAAACAACAAACAATCAATCAATTATCAACCAAACTGGATTATTATTGCATACATAACAAATAACGGTGTCAGATGTCAAAGGTGAACTGATACATAAATAACAGTGCAATAAATAACAGCAGTATATTTCAATTGTCGTTTCAATTGAAATCAAATTTAATAAATAAAAGAACATTAATCGTGAGTGATTGCTCACCTTTCGAGGCTAGAGAAAATAGATTTGTCAAATAAACAAGCTACAAATTCCAAAGCAAGGCTTGATGGACACGATTCAACGAACAAAGCTGATAGGTAAGAAATAGACGAAATCAAATCAGAACTGGATCGGTACAGATATAATCGAAACAAGGGTATATTATATCATTATTTCTCTTCAAACAAATATTTAGTTTAAATTACATATTATATTCCCAATCATAATACATATCACATCACCTTATACATTATATTTTAGAAATCTAAAAGAGACCAAAATATCTATATCATATCTACAGTATATATATAACGCAATATTTAAAATTTGGAAAAATCAAAATTTGTACTTAAAGAGGAAAGACTGCTGTAAGTTTCAAAAATGCGAAAACTATCTTTATAATAAATATATAATAATAAGCTACTTATATATATAACTTTACACACAATATATAGATATACATGACAGATATAAACCTTTAAACACGTATTAAATCAAATATCATCATATTGTAAAATAGAAAACATATATATAAGTTACATACATTAAATCGACATCTATTATAAAATCATTGCAGTTTTACATATCGACAACAAACAGGTTTCACCCAAAATATATATACCGATGTGTATTATATATATAAATCTTTTTTTTTGTGTACTATTGTATATAAAAGATCAACAAAATGTACAGTGCAAACTTACCCGACTCCAATATACTTACTATACTTTATATATAATATCATTTAAGCGTTCAGCAAAATACTTACTACATATATTCTTCTATACATACACTAATAGATTATTTTACAACTCGTATACAAGCTTACATAAAATATATATATCTGAGGCCATTCTTTTATAAACAAACATTTGTACACTTGCTTTATCTTATATATATATTATAAAATGCACCTACTCCAACATATAACAACAGATATATTTATATTCATATATGAAGCCGTAAAAAAAAAAAAAAAAATTTATATAGAAAACAATGAACCAAACACTACAGTTTACATATATCTTCATATATATACTTTCTATATATCAAATCAAATGTACAACCTCCATCATACATCGCCTATAGACTAACGTATCATATACCCAATATAAGCCTATATGTATAACACTACAACTACAAAACACAAACCTTATACAGTAGATAGTAATATATATACCGACCCATAAACCAAAATACACTATGCAATTTAACTTAAAGAAAAAAAACAACATATATTCAAGTGACTTACGTCGGCTATAAGGAGGAGCTGAAGCCGAGAGGAAGTGACGTGGACGCGGGCAAAGCCGTGGTGAGGTTTGTGTTGCAGAAGGCGGAGTAAATGGTGAGGCATAGTGGCGGATCGAGTGCAGATCTAGCATGCGGTGGGCTCAAGTTATGAGATGCACGTGCTCGGGAAGATGCGGAGCTCGATGTAAGGCCGAAGTGGTGTTCAGTCAATAGGGGAATGCAGGGAAGAGTGGCTGCGTTCGGGTGGTGGAGTGCGGGCTGACGCGGTGGCGCATCTGGGAGGAAGAAGAGGGCGGTGGCTGGTCCAATGCGTGGAGGTGGGTGAGCTTGAGATTGATGAGAGGCGGCTGAAGGAGGGGCGGCCGAGCTTGGCTCCGAGCAGTGGACAGGGTCGAGTGGGTGTGGGAGATCGGCGAAGCAGGGGTGGTTGTGGTGGAAGCATGGCCGAAGGTGTTTGGCGATGGTTGCTGTGGTGTCGGCTAAAGTGTGAGGGCCACGGTGGAGGGTTGTGAGAAGGAGAGGAGAGAGCAATAGTTTTTTTTTTATGCAATGAAAGATGCTCACGTGAATGAGCATGGAACTTGAAAATTTTAGCTACAGGAGGAGAAAAGGTTTTAATACAATTGTCTTTAAAGTGGAAGTCACAAAGACAACCAGAAGAAGGAGAAGAGACTAGGAAAGGGGAAACAGAAGTGAATAAGGAACGGTGAGAAATTAGTGCAGGGAGTTGTAAATTTTCAATATGCTTGAATTCAAGAAAATTAAGTGCTAGTGTCATTAGAATTTACTCAGTGATAAACGAATAGACAAAGAATTCAAAAGGGTTGAAACGGTACCGATACAATAAATCGGCTCAACCGATTTCGTCGTGCATCGGATGTCAAAAAACAGAAATGAGTATACCGTAGAGATCAGTACGACGAGACGATCCAAATGGTATACTGTTATCAGTGGTTCGATCGAATTATAAAAATTCGAATTTTCTACCAGCGGAAAATGCGTAAAAATCGCAGAAAAATAAGATCGACGGAGCCAAAGATGTCCGAATTTGGAAAAACGACAAACTGACAACTTGCTCAAAAGATGGTTTAGAATTTTTTTATGTAAAAATATTTTGGTTTTGAAAACGTTTTATTTTCATCGCATTTTAACTGATTAAATTGAAGTAAATTTATGCGCGAAATAAACTTTCATATTTTCGGACGAAAATTTACCAGTTGCCATGTTTAACTAGATGCATTCCAAATATCAAATTTATATTCAAATTTTTATCGTTTATATTATTTTTATTTTTTCACACAAAAACGGTTAACTAAATTAAAAAAAATCATTAAAATATCCGGGTTGTTACATTCTCCCCCACTCAAAACTTTTCGTCCTCGTAAAGGAAGTAGGTAGAAGAATAGAAACAACCAAAAGAAAATAGACTTGAATTTCAGAATAAAGCAATTAATTTAAACCATATGAATTTCAATTTAAAAAAATTTATATTCAACAATTTGTTTTAAAATTCATGATTTTCATTAAATTGATTTGATTTCACATTTATTAACGTTAAGTACAAAGGTTTCTTTCAAATGAAATTCAATTTATACTCAATTTATTTAAGATACTCCCTTAAGTTGATTTAATTCAATTTATTAACTTTCAAAACAAATTTTCTTCTATTAATCACACATATTATTTATTTAACTTATTATTCTATTTATCTTCATAAACATTTTATAACTACAATTTAAGTGAATAACATGTATTATACGCACTCACATTTCTATTTATAAAGACAACTTATATTATATATTATCCAATTTCCTTAAATTAACAATTCCAAAGATCATAAATTTGAATAGTCATTTATTATAATCATATTTTATTTCGACAAATTCCATTCTTCTTTACTCCAAATTATTATTAAATTTATCCTACTTAATATATCCTATCATATATATTAAGTATATTTATATTTATTAAAACTACTCAAATTTATTTAAAAATTCCTTTGATATTATTTATATTGTATAATATTCAATTACATAGTTAGCTTTTGAAAATTTAGGTAAGTTATATATAATGCAATCGAGTATTATACAAGTAAAATTCCCAATTCAATTCTCTCAAGTTCAAATATTAATTCAAAATTTGGTTTCATTTATAATTGAAATCATCTTTTATCCAAATTTTAAGAATTAAATTTCCGATTAACTTCAAACAACTTAGAGATAAAATAAATATACCTGTATATCATGATATATCCAATCAAATAAAATTTAAAATAATATACCAATATATATAAATCAAATTATCCTTACGAAATTTAAATCGATTAAATTTTCAAACAAAACTGTAGCAAAGCTACGAATTAGTCTCTCCACTTCGAAACTCGAAAATGAATGTCGATGATGCGACCGTCATCACCGAAATTATTTTCCAGCGACAAAGGGGAAGAGCTCAAATTTAATCATTTAAATTCGTTGAAAACCATTTCTATTCGAAGATATTTTAAATAATATACATTTTAAACTAGAAAACATAGTTCGGAATTATCGGAAATTAAATTCTCAAATTCTAATTTTAATTCACATCAAATTCCAAATCAATTTATAACCAATTTTTTTTATAAATTCATTCATTTATATTATGAAATAGTCAATGGTTTTCAAAACAATAAATGAAAATCAAACGTTATTATTTCTGACAACAATTTCATTAACAATTTAATTTGCAGAAACTTATATTTATATATAATATAATCATACAAAACTATTTTATTTACCAAATTTGAAAACAATATTGTATCAGTTTGTTCTGTTCAAGTGTTTTGGAAAATCCTATCGATAACGTTGATCAGACGAATCGATCGGAAATCCAAATCAACATCAACAACTCAAACAACACAATATATATGACATTTATAACATTTTTCTTTTATATATTAATTTACAAATACACTTGTTCGACGATACATGAATGAATTTTAAAATAAGTATATAGAGATTCAAATTTTGATGGAAATCAAATCAAAGGGAATTCTAATTTGAATACAGTTCGAAAGAAAAAACAAGATGATTCAATTAACAAAATCAAGAGATGGATAAGCTTATTTAATTCACGGTAACCCTAACCGAGTCGACCGTGACTTAAGAATAAGATCGATGTTGAATTCCAAGGTAAATCAACATTCAATCTCAAGAGATAGAATTCAGGTATAACTGGGAATAGATAGCATGGTAAACCGAGGATACAGAATCTCCGGTAAACCAATGCCTATTGTAAAAGATTTTCACCCATTTACAAATTATTCGAAATTTGGCGAGACCGCCGATTCATTATAAAGGTCATTCGAAGTGGAGTTATGGATACTCTAGAATCGAAAGAAGACGAATAGTGAGGGACAAGAATGAATTTCGGAACCGATGGTTCGTTCCAAAATTCAAAGGAATTGAGTCAAAAGGAAGAGATTGAAACTCGAATGAGAGTGATTCTGTAAATACAATTACCCTATATGCCAAGTTTTGCCTAGAGCTACCAAAAGCTCTGATACCAACTGTAACGACCCGCTATTTTGGACTATTCGCATCCACACATGTCGGACTTGAATAATTCAAAATTCCGAATTGTTAATTTAAATTTGGCAAAACACAGATATACAGTAAATAAATAATCACAGAATCACAGACACAGAGTAATAATATGCAGCGGAAGTAAAAGAGATAGTAGTTCATGAAGCTACTATATAAATATATAAGATACATCAGAGTTAAATAGGTTACAACAGAAGTCTCAAATACAACAGTCAAATATAAGAATCAGAATACATCACTGGAATCATCGAATACTGGAAGCCGAATAGATGGCTGGATCTTCAAGCAAAGCTCCAACACCAAAGGTGAGTCTCGAAAGCTGAACCACTCAGTCTGACCCGAGCGTAAAGCAAAACACAAAACACTCGAGTCAGGATTAATATTCTCATATCAATAAATCAAACTCAAGTGAAATAGCAATCGAAATACAAGTAACTCAAAGGATGTTGGAATCACCATCCTCTAAGGATCCGTTAAACTATCTACTATGTAGTAATATACGCTAAATAGATAATGTCTATCAGTAATATAAAATATCAAAATAGTGTTAAGGCGTTACCATTATCCCCCTTAACACATTTATATAAATGTCATAGTCTATACAGCACTGTAAACTCCACCGTAAACTGGGGGGATATCAGGGAGTACTCCATAGGTATAACACAAAACAAATACGTAGTGGTCGCGTATACGGGAATACAAGTATGACAAGGCACATGAGGCAATACCCAAGGTAGTGAAACTACCGTTCGCCTGATCCGGACTGGTGAGAACGCATCGCCGCAGCGATCGCAACACCGCGAAACAACACTCCTAAAATTCCGAGGGTGCACCAATCAATCACAAGTAATGAGTGGTAGTTACGAAGAAGTGTGTTCGCTCGAGGTAGCTAACCCCATTTGGCCCGGCACGGCTCCTGATTTTAGTCATTTCCAATTTGACACAAGTATCAAGGATATCCATTATCGTTCTCTTTCTTCAGTCATCACGTACATCATTCCAACCACTTCATTCTGGATCACCACTCCGCGTATAGTTATTAAAGTGGTTTTCGGTTTAGATAGAGAGTATATCCATAACCGATTCCGGTCTCTTTAATAACTTTCGTAATTATTACCCCAATTGGTCGTTTAATATATTTCAAACCAAACCAGATTCAATTCCAATTAAAATTTATAAATCAACATTTCATTTGTCTTCCAAAATCAATCTCATAATTTACGTTTCAAAACTTCCAAATTACCGTTATAAAAATTTATAATTCAATTTCGAATTTTATTTAACAATTCAAATATTGATTCAAGTTCAAATATAAATTTCATTCCGTAATTATTTAAATAAATTCAATTTAACATTCAAATCAATTTTAAATTCATTTATCGATTTCATTCAATATTCGTTAAGTAAATTTATCATTCAAAACAATTTTCATTTAATTTCCAATTCATTAAACCAATTATTTACGTTCAACTTCATTATGTCAAAGCTTACAAACGTAATTAAGTTAAATTCGTAAATCAAATTCTTAAACTACAAGCCTTACATTTGTTTCAATAAAACGCATTTATCTCTTGTTAAAGGAATTCAATTCCGTTTATTTATTTACTTAGTTACAAATTCCAAACTCAATTAATGAAACTAACTTTCATGTATTCGAGAAGTTCAATTTCACTTATTTACTTATTTAAATATTTTTCCAAACTTCATAAATAAAGAAACCCCATTTCGTTTGTTAACGAAGATCAATTCACTTAATCGAAGGTTCGACTTTCTCTTATTAAAGAATTCAATTATCAAATAATTCAATCTTATTCAATTATTAATTAATTACAATCTTCATTATTAATTTCAAAATTTAATAATTACAAACTTGATTTTCAATTCAAACTTAATTATTAAATCATTTTCGCTTAATTATGAATTCAAACTTAATCATCAAATCATTTCAACTTAATTATAATTTCAACTTAATAATTTCACTTAATTATAATTTCAAATTTAATTATTAAATGATTTCAAACTCACAAATTTCAAAACTCAATTATTACTAATTCCAAATTATTTATTAATAATTCCAAATTTAATTATTAAATAATTAAATTTCAAACAACGTTCTTTCATCAATTACTACGTTAATATTTGTTTCAGAATTCAATCTTTACATTTTCCTTTCAAAATTTCAAATTCCAACTTCATTTCAAAACTTATTCTTTGCTCGAATAAAATCATTATTTTATTTTAAATCAAATTATTGACCAATCGGATTTCATTTAATTCTCTATCCTAGGTCAAGTTCATTTGGGTATTTATCATTTCAACCCGATTCCAATTCAATTCAAATCAAAGCATAACAAAAGGGAACTTGCAGTGTGATAACTGGGATGGTGCCAAAGTAAATAAAAAAGCAATAACAACAATCAAACACAATCCAATAATCAATTCAAATAATCCCGAAATAATCGTATTAATTCACATTGTTGTTTGTGCGAATTAATATAATTATTTCTAGAATCTACACTATCATTTCATGTAGATTAAAGATTACTACATTACGGTTTTTCACTTGTCGTTCAATTTCAATTCTACAACAATTTATCCAATGTACGTTCAAGGTTCAAAGGGTAATTTATCAAATTCCACATGTCGATTAACTTAACAATTAAAAGGGGTCAGATTATTCAAATTAACTAATCAAATTCAACACGTATGTCGATTCACATTTTTAAACTATCCTACGTCAAATTCAATTGCATAATATTCATCATTTTTACGTTTCAATTTAACATCCAATATAAACAACAAATAATCAATCAATTATCAACCAAACTGGATTATTATTGCATACATAACAGATAACGGTGTCAGATGTCAAAGGTGAACTGATACATAAATAACAGTGCAATAAATAACAGCAGTATATTTCAATTGTCGTTTCAATTGAAATCAAATTTAATAAATAAAAGAACATTAATCGTGAGTGATTGCTCACCTTTCGAGGCTAGAGAAAATAGATTTGTCAAATAAACAAGCTACAAATTCCAAAGCAAGGCTTGATGGACACGATTCAACGAACAAAGCTGATAGGTAAGAAATAGACGAAATCAAATCAGAACTGGATCGGTACAGATATAGTCGAAACAAGGGTATATTATATCATTATTTCTCTTCAAACAAATATTTAGTTTAAATTACATATTATATTCCCAATCATAATACATATCACATCACCTTATACATTATATTTTAGAAATCTAAAAGAGACCAAAATATCTATATCATATCTACAGTATATATATAACGCAATATTTAAAATTTGGAAAAATCAAAATTTGTACTTAAAGAGGAAAGACTGCTGTAAGTTTCAAAAATGCGAAACCTATCTTTATAATAAATATATAATAATAAGCTACTTATATATATAACTTTACACACAATATATAGATATACATGACAGATATAAACCTTTAAACACGTATTAAATCAAATATCATCATATTGTAAAATAGAAAACATATATATAAGTTACATACATTAAATCGACATCTATTATAAAATCATTGCAGTTTTACATATCGACAACAAACAGGTTTCACCCAAAATATATATACCGATGTGTATTATATATATAAATCTTTTTTTTGTGTACTATTGTATATAAAAGATCAACAAAATGTACAGTGCAAACTTACCCGACTCCAATATACTTACTATACTTTATATATAATATCATTTAAGCGTTCAGCAAAATACTTACTACATATATTCTTCTATACATACACTAATAGATTATTTTACAACTCGTATACAAGCTTACATAAAATATATATATCTGAGGCCATTCTTTTATAAACAAACATTTGTACACTTGCTTTATCTTATATATATTATAAAATGCACCTACTCCAACATATAACAAAAGATATATTTATATTCATATATGAAGCCGTAAAAAAAAAAAAAAAAAATTATATAGAAAACAATGAACCAAACACTACAGTTTACATATATCTTCATATATATACTTTCTATATATCAAATCAAATGTACAACCTCCATCATACATCGCCTATAGACTAACGTATCATATACCCAATATAAGCCTATATGTATAACACTACAACTACAAAACACAAACCTTATACAGTAGATAGTAATATATATACCGACCCATAAACCAAAATACACTATGCAATTTAACTTAAAAAAAAAAACAACATATATTCAAGTGACTTACGTCGGCTATAAGGAGGAGCTGAAGCCGAGAGGAAGTGACGTGGACGCGGGCAAAGCCGTGGTGAGGTTTGTGTTGCAGAAGGCGGAGTAAATGGTGAGGCATAGTGGCGGATCGAGTGCAGATCTAGCATGCGGTGGGCTCAGGTTATGAGATGCACGTGCTCGGGAAGATGCGGAGCTCGATGTAAGGCCGAAGTGGTGTTCAGTCGATAGGGGAATGCAGGGAAGAGTGGCTGCGTTCGGGTGGTGGAGTGCGGGCTGACGCGGTGGCGCATCTGGGAGGAAGAAGAGGGCGGTGGCTGGTCCAATGCGTGGAGGTGGGTGAGCTTGAGATTGATGAGAGGCGGCTGAAGGAGGGGCGGCCGAGCTTGGCTCCGAGCAGTGGACAGGGTCGAGTGGGTGTGGGAGATCGGCGAAGCAGGGGTGGTTGTGGTGGAAGCATGGCCGAAGGTGTTTGGCGATGGTTGCTGTGGTGTCGGCTAAAGTGTGAGGGCCACGGTGGAGGGTTGTGAGAAGGAGAGGAGAGAGCAATAGTTTTTTTTTATGCAATGAAAGATGCTCACGTGAATGAGCATGGAACTTGAAAATTTTAGCTACAGGAGGAGAAAAGGTTTTAATACAATTGTCTTTAAAGTGGAAGTCACAAAGACAACCAGAAGAAGGAGAAGAGACTAGGAAAGGGGAAACAGAAGTGAATAAGGAACGGTGAGAAATTAGTGCAGGGAGTTGTAAATTTTCAATATGCTTGAATTCAAGAAAATTAAGTGCTAGTGTCATTAGAATTTACTCAGTGATAAACGAATAGACAAAGAATTCAAAAGGGTTGAAACGGTACCGATACAATAAATCGGCTCAACCGATTTCGTCGTGCATCGGATGTCAAAAAACAGAAATGAGTATACCGTAGAGATCAGTACGACGAGACGATCCAAACGGTATACTGTTATCAGTGGTTCGATCGAATTATAAAAATTCGAATTTTCTACCAGCGGAAAATACGTAAAAATCGCAGAAAAATAAGATCGACGGAGCCAAAGATGTCCGAATTTGGAAAAACGACAAACTGACAACTTACTCAAAAGATGGTTTAGAATTTTTCTATGTAAAAATATTTTGGTTTTGAAAACGTTTTATTTTCATCGCTTTTTAACTGATTAAATTGAAGTAAATTTATGCGCGAAATAAACTTTCATATTTTCGGACGAAAATTTACCAGTTGCCATGTTTAACTAGATGCATTCCAAATATCAAATTTATATTCAAATTTTTATCGTTTATATTATTTTTATTTTTTCACACAAAAACGGTTAACTAAATTAAAAAAAATCATTAAAATATCCGGGTTGTTACAGGTAGTACCCAGTTCCTTGGTATAATTTTTGAAGTTATTCAGGCTAAATATATATATGTATATATATATATATGGACTAAATTTTAGTATTTTTTTCAAAGAAGGGGTTCTGATTAAAAATTCGGGTGTTTAAATTTCTTAAGAGAATTTAAAATAAAGGTCTAAATTATAGTTTTGTATACCCTTAAGGAATGATAGGGAATTTCATAAGTTTTACAAATTAAGTGGCGTAATATGAGATGTTTTTATAAATAATTTAGGGGGAATAGAATTGGTATTAGGAATAACCAATTAAATAAGTACACAGAATGGATGTAGATCATTTCTTTTCAATATAGTTGATCTAACATTTAAGTACAAGGCTCTGAGATGTTCACACTATTCCAAATAAGGATTTATTACACGGTTTTCGATGGCGAGCACTGGATGAGGGTTCTTGATAGGGGACCAAGGTTTTCTATAATATCTACAGCTATGTAAGGAGAGAAGAGGTTCCTAATCAAGTAGCCTGATCGGAATCAGCATTAGAAAAACGGGTAAGCAATGCTAGTTTGGAAATAGAATCATGTATTCGAGTAGTGATCAAATCAGATTCTATATATACATGATCTATGAACATCATGTGGACTTATGAATAGTATTAAGTGTTCTTGTGTGGAAATTTCAAGGATGAAATTCTTTTTTAGGGGAAAAGAGTAAAATGATCTGTATTTTTGGGTCTTCAAATTTGGATATTTAATTTGTTTAAATATTTGGATTTAAACAAAATTATAATAAAAATCTGTATTTCAAATTTAAATTTGATTTCTGATGTCATATTTTAGTTTAATTTTTTAGAATATTTCCATAATTTTTAATTTGGAAAAAATAGTATATTTCCATTTGACGTATTTTAAGGTAAACGTTGGCATTTTGAGACTTCACAGAATTTAATAACTTATCTATTTCATTTTTTTGTGATCGTGTAACATTGTTATACACAATCATTTTTTTCCCTCTATCAATCACGGCTCGAAATCGGGCTTGATACGATATGGAAGGTGGCAGAATTTATTTAAAGAAAAATCACACCAACTACATATACATATCAATTAACGACAAAGTGCAGCCACCTTGTTTCCCCTTTCTCCATGCCTACTACCATATTCTTCCCTGTCGTGTCCTTTTGGTTCCCCAACCACCTTTCTATTTCCCCAAGCTGCCATTGTTCCCTTTGATTTTGACATGAATGAATCTTACTGGGTTTTGTTAGTTTGGACATGGCAATGGTTATATGTACATACGCGTACAGGCAATTATCTTCTTCTTTTGAAACTAGTCCAGAGAATGAAAAATACAAGAAACGAGTTAGAGGTCCCTATTTTTGATGTTGTTATAAGAAAAGTCCTTGTATATATAAGTATGTAAATTTAGTCCCTAATTTTTAAAAAATAGAAACGCAAGGTGCTTTGCACTTTTCTGACAGAAAAAGCAAGCTAACTTGCAACTTTTATCAGAAAAACGCAAGCTAGTTTGCGCTTTTTATTTAAAAAAATTTTAAAAAATTTGAAATTTTCAAAATTTTTTTTTTTTGGAAAAGCGCAAGTTAACTTGCACTTTTATAAGAAAAGCGCAAGATAGTTTGTGCTTTCTGATTTACAAAAAACAAGGACTTAATTTACATACTTATTATCATAGGGACTTTTCTTACAACAACATCGAAAATAGGGACCTTCCGTGCAAAGCCCTTGAAAAATAAGTCCCCTCAACATTCAAAAATCAAATATTTCCAATCTACCCAATCGCCCAATACGAAAGTTGTTTGCCATCGGGTATAGTTATTTTTAAAAATAGTTTCGAGAGTTTTCATCGAGTAATGACCGAGTCATCCCCTAAAATCAGCAAAGAGGATAAATTGTTCATAATATTCAAAAATAAATTTCTCCTAATCTAAGTCGAATTACTCGACGCCGCTAGCACCGTCAAGTTCATATCGAGACGTAGTATTTTTTATGTAAGTTTAGCGGCGTTTGGTGTCGATGATCGACGTTATTCGTAAACTAGGGTTCCATTTTCCTCTATTTTTGTTCGTCGATTCGCGGTTTAGAGCTCACTGTTGTGTTCATGGAGGAGAGGGTCTCAAGTGGTGGAATTTTTGTGGGTTTTGATGACATAAAGTGCTGCGTGATTTTTGTTAACCATGGGTTGAGCTTCAGGCGGATTTCGATAGGCAAGAGGGAAGGCGGAGCAAAGGGTCACGTTCGGTTAAGGGGATGAAGGCAGACGTAGTGGTGTCCTTCGTTGGTCGAATAACGTAATGATCGAGCATGCATGTGCACGGTGTGCATGCGAAATTGAGAAAGACGGAGCAACGTTATGGGGAAGAAGGCATTGCTCATAGTGGGTGTGGTTTGGATATTAGCAGGCTCGGACCTTGGCCTGTAATGGTGAGAAGCTTTTTATTTAAAAATTGGTTTAAATATATATAAAGTTAGTTAACTTTGGAATGCAATCGTTTTAAATCCTATCGGCCAGATTCTTTTTGCGTTGGACTATTATTGGCGAGTGCAACGTGTTAGTGAAATTTGCCGGTAGCTTGAAACATGAAAAAAAAATTATAACATATTTAAACAGACCAGATTTAAATCACGTTTAAATAATAATGTTGTTTAAATTTATATACCTTAAATATTTATGTTTATTTGGCCAAATAAATTACTGTTGAGTTAAATTGGATCGAACATGGTAGTTAAATTAATTTGACATTAAATTAGCAGAATAAATCTTTGTTCTGCTATCTTATAGTTTTGGACATTGGATTGTATATCATATATCGATATGCCACTTTGGATAAGTAATATGTTAACCAATGACGGTTAGGTGTTAAATTATTTATATAATCGTTGATTATGTGAATGTTAGTAATTAACTTGGGAAGTTAATTTTGAATAACATGGTAGCTTATTTAAGTACAATGGGATCGTTAAGCCTCATTCGAACTTGAAAAGCTCATTATTGATTTGAAGTTATTGAAGAATAATTATTTTTATTTGAGGTCTAAAGATAATTATTATTTAGTAATAAGATTTAAAAAGGTATAACTTATTAGTAATAATATTTTAAAGATAATTTATAATCATGATAACAATGATTAAAGTTTATTATTTTATTAATATAATTCTTAAAGGTTATTTCTCAAAATATTGATTAAAATGTTTAATTATTATTTTAAGGTAGTCTAGTTTTGGTTTAAAAAATTTTAAGTATATTTTAATTATTTATTTCGAGTGATTATCCATACTTTAATTTTTAATTAAAGTTAATTAATTGTATTGATTTAAATCATTTAATTATAGTTAAAGGATAATTAATTTTCATATTAATATTAGTTTAAGGTTAATTAATTACTGTTTTAATAACGGTTAAAGTTAATTAATTATTATATTAATATTGTTTTGAAGTTAACTTATCAATAAAATTATATCGTTTAAAAATTAATTTAATATGTTTTAATGAGATTTTAATTTATTATTTTAAGTGAGATTTAATTTAAATGAAAAAGAAGGATGTTGAATAATAACCGATTATTTTAAGTTATTCAAAGTTATTTTAATTAATTTATGGTTTACAAGGAAATCTTACCTAGTTGAAAGCTAGTAAATAAGTTGTTTAAATATGGGGAGAGTTTCATAAATGGTTTAGATATTTATAAAAGACTTTATAAATGAGTTTTGAAGATCTAGAAACGAGAAGTTTTGTAAAACAGGGTTTGAGATTTATTAAGAATGTTTTATGATGGGATCGGAGATTTATAAAGAAACTTTATAAACAGATTTGGTAATATTTATAAAATAAAGAGATTTTGGAAGAAATGATTGATTTTCAAGGAGCAAATTTGTGGGGCAAGGATTGCCTATAGTTTGCTATGGATTCGTTGGGATAGTGACGTAACCATTGTGTAAGCTGCGATCCTTAGTCAATATTGAACGATACTTCCCATATCTATTTTTAAGAGCTTCAAGTTTTTATGTTTTGAAAAGTGAAATGGTTTATGAATATACTTATATCATTGAGATAAATATATGGTTATATTTTCTAAGTATCGAAAATATAGGGGTTTGTGAATATACTTATCATGTTGAGATAAGTATATGGAAGTGATTTCTAAGAATTTTAAGTGTGGTTTTAAATTAATGAAAGATTAATGTAAGAGGCATAGTGATTTCCGTGGGAAATATAATCTTTGTTTGAAATGTTTGTTTATTTGATAGTTAAATAACCGACTATAAAATCTAAGCCCAGATATGTAATCCATCTTAATTTTGGTGGTATGGAAATATTCCCTACTTAACGCCAAAGGATTTTAATTCTAGAAATATCTAGGGGAAACACGGGGATTATATGGTATAGTTACCGTCAATGGTGCTATATTGTACGTATAAACTCGTTTTGTTCTTCTAGGACAAATGATAAGGAGATCCATCCACTTAAATGGTTAGGGGGTGATCCCCGCTCTTATGTATTGTCTGATTATTTTCTAAAAAATCGGTATTGAGAATTCTGAAAATCGATGTTTGGTTTTGTGGAGCACTTGGGAAACAGAAGAGTGAACATGTAAGAGATGACTCGAACCCGTAATCACTCCGAAAACCATATACGGTTCTATGGAGAAGATTCGTGGTATATTTAGATGTTGGCATCCATGTGTGATTGCGAAACCCGTTAAGCTATTGGAATCCATGTGGGATTCCATGATCTATTTGGTGGCGGTGCATAAGCTGGAATGCCGGACGTAGCCTCATCAGCGGGAATGAGTAAAACCAAATGTATGAGGCATAGCCTGTAGGGTTGTCAAACCCACAGGGCGTAGTCGGCTCCATCTAGACGTTACCTACAGTTGTTATGCATGCATCGGGCGGTGCACTCAGTCTTAGGGAGACCATCTATGCTTTTTCAATGGTACATCGCTACGGATGTATGCTGCTTCCGAAGGATATCTCTAAACCTTATGTAGGAGGACCGTTCCTCGAAGTACTGAGGGCACCTCCATGGAAATCATACACAATTACCGAATGTGCCTTATCAGTTTTCGATTATATACCTAGTATTGTTGTTATGTACACTTACGAGCATCATAGCTACTTTATTATTATTATTTCCACCTCAAACATTATTATAACACGATTGGATTTTCCGATATAAAGGTTTTGGTTATCATAAGGTGAAAACCCATCAGTGTTTATGTGCGGTGTGGTCTTACAAGATGCCTTTCATTTTAAGGATTTTACAAGTTTAAATAAATAAAATTCCTTATTATTTGAGTTCTCACACTGGTTTTACCAGACTGACCGGGTTGTTGTTTTCCTATAATGCTCAAGTCAGACCGAGCATATTTCCAGGTTTACTTGGATATTTGGAGCTTCAGGAGACGAGTTGGAGGCCCAGAGACATATTCATGCACATGGTTATTTTCTTATTGCATTCATTGTTGTATTTATCAGCAATTATGAGGACAAGTTGTTATAACTATCTGTGCTGAATAAGTTAGTATACTCTGATTGATGTTTGTATATTCGTATATTACAATTTTATTTTGTGTAAGGGGTTATTGTATATTATAGATTATTCGTTCCACTGTGAGATTCTGTGTTGCTTAGCTTCTTCGTGTCTTCTTTGTTCTATCTTTTCCTTAACTATCCGCTTTCCCATTCAATTTGGGTTGGACATATGTGGTTTATTGTTAGCATAATCTGTACGAAAAAGTGAGTCATTACAAAAATGAATTGTCGTTGCGTCTTAGGATGGAAGGAGGTCTAGAAAAGAAAAGAAGGCTTGAGGATATACTTGAACACCACTATTGACAATTAAAACCATTTTCATATATTTAATTTAAATGCTACACTTTCTTTTAATTGCAAATTAAATTAAAAAAATTTCATTTACATACAAACAATTCTGATATTCAATATAACTGTATTTCCAATTTGAATTAGTTTATAATATTTTCAACACATATTGTTCATAAATTATACAGTTTATTTAAATTTAATGTTCACCTATCTTTGTGAATTAATTTAATATATTATTATAAAAATTTCCATTCAAACTTAAATTTTGATCATTAATGTTTGTTTACATATTTCAATCCAATTTAAATCAATTTACACTCTAAATACCGATTATATTTTGATAACCCAAATTTATTCATTTCAATATCCATGTAATGACCTGTCTTTTTGTACGTTTAAGCAGACATACGTGCCAACTCAAACCATACAAAAGGGCGGATTGTTATTGGGGTGAATAAGAAAAAGCAAGGACAGAAAAAAAACAAACAGAATCTTGCAGCGGAATGACAAAATATAATAATCAAATAAACAGTTCATGAATTTGTTTTGCAAAACATTTGATTATACTTATACTACAAAGATCATAGTTACACATATCAAAGAATAATAAATAATGCGACGGAATACATGATGCAGTGAATTAATATAGTAAATATTAATAGTACAAATCTTCATCTTCGTCCTCCAAAAATAAGGTCTTCAAATCCTGAAATGCTCAGGCTGACCCGAGCGATTTGAAAAGACAAAACACTCGAGTCAGAACTAAAAGATCTTACGTAAGTTAAATCAACGGAAAATAGTATGAGTGGAACGGCGTCAGAGACGTTTACGGGATTTGACATCTCATGTCCAGTGTCCAACATGAGTGCAGTAACTTAACAGATGTTTGAGATTCACATCTCCTAAGGATCCGTTAAACTATCTACTATGCAGTACAATACGCTATTATAATATGTCTATAGTAAAGCAAAAGTGTTAAAATAGCATTAAAGCATTACCCATATCCCCCTTAACACATTTTATATATTCCTATAGTTTATACAGTACTGTACGCTCCTCCGAGAGGTTTACACAGAGGGCACCCCATAGGTATGGTACAAAACAAACTCCTAGAAGGCACGCTAGGGCATGTGAAAATGGCACATGAGGAAATGCCAAGGTAGATATACCAATTGCACTCTCCGACTGATGGTAACGCATAGTAGCTACTATCGCCCAATTCGGAACACACTCCCATATCAAAATTGAAGGGTGGCCACCAAATTAATCACAAAGTCAAAATATAGTATCGAAGAAATGTGCCCGATATGAGGAATGACATCACTTGGCCCGATATAGCTCCTGATTTTAGTCACATCTATGCTGACTCACGGAAGTCAGGATCACGTCATACCTATAAAAATCATTCACCAAGCCTTCCTACTTCATTTCTGGAATCTCCACCACATACACAATTGTTAAAGTGGTTTTCGGTGTTGGTAGAGAGTACGACGATATCCGATCTCGGTCTCTTTAACAACCAATCGCTTATTACACACCAGATGGTTCTTTTATATTTCCAAAATCATTTCATATTTGATATCAAAATATCATATTCTCAAACCATATCACTTTCAAATCATATTCACTTTCAAATCATATTCACTTTCAAATCATATTCACTTCAAATCATATTTACTTTCAAATCATATTCACTTTCAAACCATATTCACTTTCACTTTACTTAGTCTGGAAATTTAGAAATAGTTTAAATAATTATAAATAGTCAAAATAGTTATAAATAGTTTGATTATAGGTTAAAATACCTTTAAATTGATTTAAGATAGCTAAATAGATTTAAATTAGGTCCAATATAATTTAATAGATTAAATAGTTTTAAAATAGATTAATTATATTTAAAATAAATTAACATGGTATAATTAGTTTAAAATAAATTAAATTGATTTAAAATAGATCAAAATAATTTATATAGTTAATATTTGTTAAATAGTTTAATACATTTGAAAATCTTAATAATTGGAAATTTTTTAAAAAATATTTTTAAAATAATTTGTATAAAATTATAAATTTGGAATTTATATCAAATTAAACTATTCATTTTATTTCAACACATTAAAATAAATTTGGAATTTATAACAAAAGGTTTTCCAAATTATCAAACCCAATTTCAAACCTTCAATTTTAAATTTCTCAATAAACCATTAAATTTATATCAACAATCCATGTTGGAGATATAAATTTATATTTACATAAATTCTAATACGTTTCAAAGTTATATTTCAAATCATTTATTAATTCAATTCTGATAAATTTTAATTATACTTTAAAAAAAATCATATTCAAAATTTCAACTTAAATCCTTCAACAATTCCTTTTAAACCAATTCTAGTTTTAACATAAACTTGAATTTTGATAATAATTCAATTTATATAAATCAAATTTTATTTCAAAATATCATCTTACTAAATTCAAAATTTAAAGATTTAAAAATCATTTAATTTAACCAATCCAGTGTTCGTATATAATTCTCTACCCTAGTGTCAAGTGATACAGATATTTATCATTTCGATTCGCAATTCAAAATGTTACAGTTATATATCATTTCAAACCGCAATCTCCAACTTAATATAAAATCCATAAAATCGCTCGAGTCTATCATTTCGACCCATAATGATTTTTCCTTATTCTATAGATCATTCGGGTATGTATCATTTCAACCCATAGTGAACTTGCTGTTTATAATGATATAAAATAAAACATCCATTCATCCAATATCAACAATCAACATCCATCACAATCATCATCCAAATCAATCAATAAATATCAATATAGAACTGATAATCAATAACAGATATTTAACTGGCAGTTATATTCAATAATAAAATTAAATAACGATTTAATTCAAATAAATTCAAATTAACTGAGATGACGATTCATAATGTACAAAATAGTCATAAATAAATTTTTAATCACGCATAATTTAATTTAACAAACATAAGAAATTTTAGAAGTTGTAAGCGAGTTAAAACGCTCATCTTTGAATTTAAATCCAATTTAAACTCAAAAGTCATACAGTCTTCGAATTCGTCCAAACTTGCGACAAAATTTCCGGAATTCAGATATGATCCCAATGCAAGAAACTGCACGTGAAACGGACCTCGTGTAAAAGTTACGTGTATTAGAACATTATACAAATTTGAATTATAAAATAAATAAATTAACAGAAATCATCATACACGTCATCTTATCCCTTAGATTTCGCAATGCTGCTTAATGAAGCTGCCACCATCAGCAACCCTAACTCAAATTACATCGTTGATCTTCGTGCCTACGCCACCATCCACATACGCTGCCGTATTCACGAGTCCATGCCAAGGCTACCTCGCCTACATCTCCCCACATCACGCGACTTACCCTCGACATGCCACGTCATCGATCGACGACGAAACTGCCCAGCCGCCACAATATGCCAAAACCTAATTGAATTTTTCGCCTCGATCTGACCGTCAACTCATCACAAAAACCACATGGATGCGATCCCCTCGCCCCTCTCCACAAAACGGTACCAACGAATCGTCGATCCGTCGAAGTTCATCGACGATCAACGAATGGCCAAGAGTAGTCCATCAAATTTCGGACAAACAGAGGTTTGAATTGGAAAATGAATTATAGAATTGAGATGCGCTCATCGAGAGCTTCAAATCGATATATAATTTGATATAATCTGAGGAGTTTGAATTTTTGATTTGAGATTTGATTTGAAGTTGAACGGAGAATTTGTTTGGTTTGACTGCCATTGGAATGAGAAGTTGATAAGAAATGTACATACAGACAAATGACCATAAGTAAGAGTTTGGGTTTATAATGGAATATTTATAGGTAGAGCTGAAAATAGAAAAGAATGCACTAGATCGATTTGGATTGGAATGATAAACAACCCGAAAAGCCCGTTCTGCCTCCTGAACAAAAATGGGTCACCCCATATATCAAAATAGATGTTTTAAATGATTTTAAACTCGATGGAACAGTTTTCAAGTCCTATTTCCATCGTATGAAGAAGTTATGATAAAATTAGCTTATTTCAAATTGATTTCTAGGCGTTTCGAGCCCATACGATCAAACGATGAGTCCGATCTACAAAACTTGTAATCCTACAATAATTCACCGTTATGGATCCGATGAAACTGGCTTCATCAAAATCTGAGTCAGTGGCCAAAATGGCTATATTTCAGTTAATTAAATAAATTAATATTAAATTAATTAAATCGCTTTTCAATTTGACTCTAATAATTTACAATTTCTATCCCTTTGGGTTACCTAGAAATTTAAAATCCTTTAAACCAATTTCTGTATCAATTCAAAGTTAATTAATTCACCAATTACAGTATTTCATTTTAATTTCAGTAAATTTATTAATTATCAATCGAAATTCTAATAAATCCATCTATTTGATTTCTCAATCTTGTTATTAAATCAATTATTAACTTATCATTTTAAAGGTAATATTAACATTAGTTTATATCCTAGTACATTAATAATTTCCTATTTCATCCTAATTTTAATTAACATAATATTTAATTCCATTTACCAACAATAAATCCATTTGTTATAGATTGAATTCCAATTAATTATAATTAATTCCAATAAATTAATTTGATTCAATTCTAATCTTTTTTTAATTTCAGTTATTACTCTATAAACCTGGTTAACCCTTGCTTTACCTTTCATTATCTTAACATACTCCAATTTCCATCTTTAGTTTGTATTAACTATCATGTTTTCATTTTATTCTATTTTTTTCAAATATATACATTAATTATGATTAAAAATTCTCGATTTATTTATTTAACTTGGTCTCACTCTTTTTTTTACATCACTTAACAAATTATGAATAGAATTAGCACTTCTATTCATTTTGTTACATTTACAGTCTCATTTATTGTCTTAACCTTATTAATGTAACATTAAAGTTCATTTAATTCTAATTGATTTCCCATTTTAATTTAATAGACCAAATAAATAGGCAACTTATAACAATCGTTGTCATCTTATAATTACACTTACAAATTCATTATTCACAACCAAATGTTACAATTCTTATATAATACTGATTTTATGTAACCATCATTAACTCTCTATTTCATGCAACAATTAAACATTTACGTTTTGTTTCTTATATTCAATTTTGTAACCAAATATAACAATTTACATTATTTCATCATTGGAATTTCATTTCAATTGTTAATAATTAGTTTTAACTACCATTGTTACATTTCATTTTAGCGTTCATTTCATTATTAAATTACAAGTTTTTTTTATTTCTTTCTGTATTAAATCACCAAAATTTATTAATTTAACAATTTAAATAGTCGAAAATTTACGGGTCGTTACACCCTCCCCCACTCAAAACTTTTCATCCCCGAAAAGGAAAAAGAAGGGAAAAGAAGTAATCAATATATCTTATTCAAAATATTAAATTCATAAATGATAAATTTACAAAATAAAAAAAAATTAAACAAAATATATAAATTTATAAACAATTAAATCTTTTATTTTCAAGTTACCTAAAGTTTGGACACATTTCAGAAAAATTTCTTAGTCCAAAATTCATGAATTTTTTTGGTAGAGTCTCCTTTGTATGGAGAGGTCTTGGAGAAATTATAATATCAATAAAACAATATATAACATATATTTTCCAAAACAATATGCCCCAACTGTGGAAAACAATAAAATATCACTAGAAAACTGTAATATGAAAACGTACCTATTTGTCGGGCAAATAAACGCTTAATTATTAAACCAAAAGCAGTAGCAATTGCTTCCATAACCTGTATTTCACTTATATAATCTAAAAAGTGTTAATAATTATATAAAATGAAATATTTAAAGTCGTCTCAACCAATAATCAACAAATCAATATAAAACAACAATCACTAGCAACCAAAGCATACAATTATCACATAAAATCAATTATTCATTCATAGCAAACCAAAAAATGGTTTGTTCAGGTTAAGACACTTTTAATCACATAGAATGAAAAATAATTACCAAGTGTACCCTTTACTCAACAGTCTTAGATAAAACTCAATAGGCTATTCATACATCCAAACAATTAGAAGTATCATTTCATAAACCAAACGAACAACAGATTCTAACATTATTTAAGTTTATTCTTATTAATTTCTTTTCATAAGATTTTTTGTTCATTTTTTTCATTTCTTCAGTGGTTACATTCTTTAATTTTACATTAATTTCTTACAAAAAATTTATTCCCATTTATTCATTCAGCGTCTATTTTCATTCACTTACGTTTATTACTTACAAAATCTCATTTTCATTTGTTCAAATAATGTCAGTTTCTTTACATTACTTTTTATTCATTTCTGACATAAGTTGTTCCATTCAATTGTTTATACGAATCACTGAATTTACTATTCAAGTATTTCATACATTTTATTACAAATTTAGTTTACATTAATCAATTTATATAATTGATTTCAATTAGACATTAATACTCATTAGTGCATATCATTCTTAAGTTTCTTACTTTAAATTTTACATTCATTCTTTTCCTATATAATGTCATTAAATATTAAATCCATTTTCTAAATAATTTCACTTTTCTGAAGTCATAACCATTTAATTTAATATAGTATTCGTTTTAATTATCCACTTTAATTATAATTAGCTCCAACACTAACTTAAGTTTATGGTCATTTATTTATAGTATTCAGGTTCAGTTTAATTACTTAACATATAAATTTATTAACTTAAATTTATAATCGTTTACCTACTACTAACTTACTATTACATTTTATATAGTAACATTTCAATTATAACATAAGTTATAACAATTATAACATCAAATTCTTATTTATAAAAAGTAATTCATTGAACACTTTTATTACATAAGGTTTCCATGTAAAATTTTCCATTACATATTCTTTTACATTTCAACCTTTTAAAATTGGTAAGTTATATATACATGTTCAAGAATGCAATATAAAGTTGCACAAGTTCATCTTATTTCACTTTAGTAAATAAATGTTCAATAGTTACCATTTCTTATATTTTATATCCCTTTTTATTTACAGGTTACAAATTTCAATTTCTTATGTACTTCATTTATAACATAGCATTTAATTTCTTATTTTCATTTAGAAGTTCCAATTATTAAATGGTTAAAATATTATTTAATTATAATAACTGAAGTATCTAATTTATAAAAATTTAAGAACTAAATGCCGGGTTCCTTTTCAAATCTTTTAAAATAATATGAATATAATCATACCTTTATATATGAAATTATGCTTGGAATTAAAATTTAAGATTAGTTTATCAAAACAATTATGTAATCAAATTTCTACACGGCCTTCCCACTTTGAAACTCGAAAATAAACGTCGATGATGCATGCACTCATCACCGAAATTATTTTCTAACGACAGAAAGGGGAGTACAGAACTTATTTCTTTCTAAAATTCCTTTAAAACAATTACTTCAAATCATATTGAAATATTTATATCAGAAGATACTTCTAAATAGTATTATTATTATGTTCTAAAATCATTCGAAAGAAATTTTCAAAAACACCAGAATTTTAAGTTCTAAATTTCTAATTTTCATTTATTTTATTTTCAAATCTTATTTCCAACCAATATTTATAAAGTTCACCACCTAACAACCAACATATTATAGCCAAATATATATATCATTTATAAATCATTATTTTATATATAAAATATACGATAGGTAAAATTATTTCATTTACCTCTATTTCAAAACAAATATTCTGTCGGTCTGTCCTATTAAGTGTATAAAAATCCCTATCGATGTCATAGCGTCTTATGCACTGACCAGAATTTACAAATACAAAACTGAACAAATTAACACAATATAAAAACCTTTTATAACAATAAAAAATAAACTCTCTCATATATATACGCTCAGCGACTCATTTTAGGGTATTACTACCCTATTAATAAAAGAGTTAGACCCCACAAAACTAAGGTTTTCGCTACACCAAAGCTCTGATACCAACTGTAACGACCTGTCTTTTTGTACATTTAAGCAAACACACGTGCCAACTCAAACCATACAAAAGGGCAGATTGTTATTGGGGTGGATAAGAAAACGCAGGGAAAGAAAAAAACAAACAGAATCTTGCAGCGGAATGACAAAATATAATAATCAAATAAACAGTTCATGAAGCTGTTTTACAAAACATTTGATTATACTTCACAGATCAGAGTTACACATACCAGAGAATAATAAATAATGCAACAGAATACATGATACAGTGAATTAATATATTAAATACTAATAGTACAAATCTTCGTCTTCGTCCTCCAAAAATAAGGTCTTCAAATTCTGAAATGCTCAGCCTGACCCGAGCGATTTGAAAAGACAAAACACTCGAGTCAGAACTAAAAGATCTTATGTAAGTTAAATCAACGGAAAATAATATGAGTGGAACGGCGTTAGAGACATTTACGGGATTTGACATCTTCTGTCCAGTGTCCAACGTGAATGCAGTAACTTAAGAGATGTTTGGGATTCACATCTCCTAAGGATCCATTAAACTATCTACTATGTAGTACAATACGCTATTATAATATGTCTACAGTAAAATAAAAGTATTAGAATAGCATTAAGGCATTACCCATATCCCCCTTAACACATTTTATATACTCCTATAGTCTATACAGTACTGTACGCTCCTCTGAGAGGTTTATACAGAGAGCATCCCATAGGTATGGTACAAAACAAACTCGTAGAAGGCGCACTAGGGCATGTGAAAATTGCACACGAGGAAAATCCAAGGTAGATATACCACTTGCACTCCCGGACTGGTGGTAACGCATAGCAGCTACTATCGCCCACCTCGAAACACACTCCCATGTCAAAATCGAGGGGTGGCCACCAAATCAATCACAAAATCATAGTATAGTATCGAAGAAATGTGCCCGGTAGGAGGAACTACCTCACTTGGCCCGGTAGGTGGCCTCCAAATCAATCCCAAAGCCATAGTATAATATCGAAGAAATGTGCCCGATAGGAGGAATGACCTCACTTGGCCCGGTATAGCTCCTGATTTTAGTCACATCTATGCTGAATCACGAGAGTCAGGGTCACGTCATGCCTATATAGAAATCGATCACCAAACCATCCTACTTCATTTCTGAAGTCTCCACTACGTACACAGTTGTTAAATTGGTTTTGGGTATTGGTAGAGAGTATGACAATATTCGATCCCAGTCTCTTTAACAACCAATCGCTTATTACACACCGGATGGTTCTTTTATATTTCCAAAATCATTTCATATTTGATATCAAATATCATCTTCTCAAACCATATCACTTTCAAATCATATTCACTTTCAAATCATATTCACTTTCAAAACATACTCAATTTCAAACCATATTTACTTTCAAATCATATTCACTTTCAAACCATATTCGCTTTAACTTTACCTAGTCTGGAAATTTAGAAACAGTTTAAATAATTATATATAGTTGAAATAGTTATAAATAGTTTAATTATAGTTAAAATATTTATAAATTGATTTAAGAAGTTAAATAGATTTAAATTAGGTCAAATATGATTAAATAGATTAAATAATTTTAAAATAGATTAATTATATTTAAAATAAATTAACATGTTATAATTAGTTTAAAATAAATTAAATTGGTTTAAAATAGATAAAAATAATTTATATAGTTAATATTAGTTAAATAGTTTAATAAATTAGAAAATCTTAATAATTGGAAATTTTAAAATAATATAGTTTTAAAATAGTTTATATAAAAATATAAATTTGGAATTTATATCAAATTAAACTATTCATTTCGTTTCAACACATTTGGACCGGTTCAATTTTCCAAATCAACAAACCAAATTTCAAACCTTCAATTTTATACTTCTCAATAAATCATTAAATTTATATCAGCAATCCATGTTGGAGATATAAATTTCTATTTACTCAAATTCCAATACGTTTCAAAGTTATATTTCAAATCATTTATTAATTCAATTCCGATAAATTTCAATTATACGTTAGAAAAATCAAATTCAAAATTTCAATTCAAATCCTTCAATAATTCCTTTTAAACCAATTCCAGTTTTGACATAAAACTTGAATTTTAATAATAATTCAATTTATATAATCAAATTTTATTTCAAAATATCATCTTACTAAATTCAAAATTTAAAGATTTAAAAATCATTTAATTTAACCAATCCAGTGTCCGTATATAATTCTCTACCCTAGGGTCGAGTGATACAGATATTTATCATTTCAATCCTCGATTTGAAATGTTACGGTTATATATCATTTCACACCGCAATCCAGAATTTAATATAAAATCCATAAAATCACTCGAGTCCATCATTTCGACCCATAATGATTTTCCCTATTCTATGGATCATTCAGGTATGTATCATTTCAACCCATAGTGGACTTGCAGTTTATAACGATATAAAATAAAACATCCATCCAATATCAACAATCAACATCTGTCACAATCATCATCCAAATCAATCAATAAATATCAAAATAGAACTAATAATCAATAACAGATATTTAACTGGCAGTTATATTCAATAATAAAATTAAATAACATCAAATAAATTCAAATTAACTGAGATAATGATTCATAATATACCAAATAATCATAAATAAATTTCTAATCACATCATAAATTTAATTTAACAAACATAAGAAATTTTAGAAGTTGTGAGTGGGGTAAGACACTCACCTTTGAATTTAAATTGAATTTAAATCCAATTTAAACCTAAAATTCGAATGGTCTTCGAATTCGTCCAAACTAGCGTCAAAATGTCCGAAATGCAGATACGATCCCAATGCAAGAAACTGCACATGAACAAGACCTCGCATGTAAAAGTTATGTGCATTAGAGCATTATACAAATTTGAATTATAAAATAAATAAATTAACAAAAATTATCGTACACGTCACCTTATCCCTTTGATTTCGCGATGCTGCTGAACGAAGCCACCACCCTCGGCAACACTAAATCGAATTACGCCGTTGATCTTCGTGCATGTGCCTCCATCCACATACACCACAACGTTCGCCAGTCCAGGGCTACCTCGCCTGCATCTTCCCATGTCACGCGACCTACCCTCGACGTGTCGCGTCATCGATCGGCGACGAAACTGCCAAGCTGAAACCCTAATTGAATTTTTTTTCCTCGATCTAACCGTCACCTCGTCACAAAAATCATATGGATGCGATCCCCTCTGTGATGACCCAGAATTTGGGCAATATAAATTTAATAATCTGTATTAATAATTAAACTAATTTGATAATTGTCTTTTATAATTGTAATTTAAATTGGAAAATTATTCTTTTAAAAGCAAATAAATATTTAATTGTTAAATTTTATCTTTTAAAACCAATAAATTATTTTCTACTTATAATGTATATATATTTGTATATATTGTAAATAGAAAAGCTTGGTTTGAAATTATTAAAAACTATATAATTTGAAAATACTTAATGTAAATGTTTAAATTGTTTAAATTATATTTTTAGCTAAAGTTTAAATTTAAATAAGATTAACATAAAAGATTTATTTTATTTTCTTTTTAAATATTGCTGGATAAATATGATTTGAAAATATATATAAAAGTTTAAAATACAATTTTATAAATGATACATTAATACATAAAATAAAATAAGTAACTTATAATAAAGAAATAATTTCTTTTATAAATTATTTAAAATTGACAAATTTGTTATTTTCAAATAATATTAATAATGTATTGTTTTTATATAAATATAAATAGATTTTAGTAAAAATAGAATTATTATTTCAAATTTAATATGTTGTTGACTTTAAATTGGATTTTTAAAATTTAATTTGAATTTGAAATTGGATTTAAATTTGAAATTCAAAAGATAGATATTTTAAAGTATTAAATATATGTATAAGCTTTTATTTATATATATAATTGGTTTTATTTTCTTTAAAGAAATTTATATGTATGTATTTAAATAAGCATTTATAAAATTAGTAAATTTAATATAAAAGCCTTTTGTTAACCTTTAAAATAAATAAAACTAAGTATTAATTACTTAAAGGACAAGTGTAAAACTACGGAAGCTTGTTTAAACAAGTGTTAAAGGATAAATGGTGCTTATGACAAATGTTAGGACTTTAAACAAGTGCCATTTTAATTTTAATTTTCCTTTTATTTTTTATAAACTACATTTTTACTTATATAAACATATACTTCTCATCTTCTATTCTTTTTCAAATTCAAAGGCTAAGATACTAAAACCAAAAAATCTCTCAAGAACAAAATCAGTAATAAATCCTTCCACAATCTGAAATCAATTTCCACAAACCAAAAATGTAAATCAAAACCTGTAATCCATTTATCAAAAAACAATACGAAACCGGTTCATTTCTTAAAGCCTGGAATCAAAGTCCATTTTTTTCTTCAATCTGGAATCAAAGCTTGCATGCAAACCTGAGACAAGCAACTTCAACTCTGTTTGAAAGCAAGAGTCGGTAACAAGCAACTCAAGTTTTTAAATAAAAAACAAAGAGCGAATGCAAGTTTAAAGTTTTCAAAAGAAAAAGATATTTAGGTTTTCAAATCAAAGAAGCACATACTTCAGCAATTCAAGTTCTTAAATCTGAAACATTATTAGCATTCAAATTTATAGTTCAAAATCTTTTTCAAAGTAAAGTGCTCTATTCTTCATTATGTGAAGGTGAGTAACACTTTTTTGTTTTAAAAAAGGTTTAAGTATCTGTAATCTGTTGCATGTTAATATCTGGAAATATGTATGTTTGGTGTGACGCCCCACCTCTATACCCACGCTAGCCAAGAACACTACGGTGTAATGCTGTCAACTAGCACGGAGAATAAGGCTGTTGAGGAGCGACCATCCATGTAATTGCTTTGCGCGAGCACCGATATGTCAGATAGTATAACATGCATTTTATTTCAAGAGGAAATCCGACATACCGATACAAACACAAAGCTACTACACAGTGGCTATAATAATCTTCGGAAACAAATATAGAAATAAGCATAACACAAATCAGTCACAGATAATTCATATCACAAAGGCGGAAGAAGATATGAATATATAATTAACACATGGAAGTGTATATCAGAGTAGTGGTCAAAAAGATCCACAATAATATAAAAGAATAGCAACACGTGCTATACAAAAGAATACAACTATGAGTCTATATCTCAAGTGTATACAACAAAATAAACTACTAATCTAAGTAGTTTGCCAAAAGTCAGAGTAATGAATCCCTGGAAAGAAGTCAAGCAGAAGCACCTGTAACATCTCGGTCTGACCCGAGTATTATTTAATAAGAAAATAATAAACGGATCAGTCTAACTATAAATATCAGATGCAACGATATAGAATAAGAGATATGACTAAACACATAATAATCACAATGCCAAGCTGTGATATATATAAGTAATTGAAAATCAACGAGAGATTAATCAATATCACCAAATCTACACAAGAAACAAAGAAATGTCATTCTCCTCATTTCGTTCACCAAACCACAATAAATGACATATCATATCAATGCCAGTCACAAAAGTCAATGACACACAAATTCACCAATACACAAATATCGATATAGCTTATCGATGGAAATCACGAAAATTGGTGAAACACAAATTCTAGAAATCATCTCAAGAAATCCAGAAATCACAAAAGGGGGGGAGGCCTATCACAAACGGGAGCATAAAGCTCGCTAACACGTGTATCACAAACGGAACGCTAATTCCATGGTTGCTAACCATCACAAATTGAGCCGAAGCTCCACAAACGGCCCGAAGACCATGGGTTGCTACCCCACCAAATTGAGTCGAAACTCCACAAAACGGGGTTTAGTCTCCCTCGCAGGCAAAGAGACATCGCACATTGCTAGTCTAAATCACAAAGATGATCGTCATGATCAACGAGAAGTGTCAATTACACTAAGCTAGTAAATATATGAGTTTAGCTTCATGTCCCATAACCACTTGCTTAACTTAAATATTTACGAACAAACTGTAGATCTCCACTATAAAATTGTCACAAGGGATTCAATCGAACAAGTCCAAGAATTAACCGACAAAGTGAACACAAGCGTTTCATACCACTTGTTTTACTAAGTCTTTTAATTAGATTTATCATACGAGTGAGGTAAAGGTTTGTATATACTAATAGATTGAAAAACGATTTTATAAACAAATTTGGTATTGAAAATAGAGTTGAAATCGTTTTGAGGAAAGAGTTTTGATATTTACTACTAGTATTGAAACCTTTATATTTTTAAAGTGACAAATCACAAAGATGATAGTAGAACAATTGATCATCAAAATTCACATACGAAGACGTGAATAAATCCCAAAGAAATCGATATCAAATCCATCAAAATGGATATTTCCAAAAATCCCAAAAATAGAAGTCATTAACGTCGTAGCAACAACAAGTGGGAAATAACACGAGTCGATGGAATTTGGAAACCAAGCAAAAATATGCACAAATAGGCATAATAAGGCAAATTGGTGCAGGTCAGTCGACTGACCCAAAGGTCCAGTCGACTGAACCAGAAGCAAGAAAAAAATAATTTCCTGCAGTCAGTCGACTGACCTAAAGATTCAGTCGACTGAATGCAGGAAAACAGAGAACCCGAGCCTCTGTTAGCTGCCTTCGGAATGCCTATGTGCTACAGCCAGTCGACTGACTCAAGGGTCCAGTCGACTGACTGGCACCAAGGCTGTTTTCCAGCCTATGAAATGAAGATGCTATCTTCTTCAAAATGCAATCTGGCGAGCACGGTCACTAGGGGTTTATGCCAATCGACAACCCAGTCCTATAAGCTCTTCGACGCATCACCAAAACCAAGTTCAAACTACAAAGCTATGATTTTTGAAGATTTGAACTCGAAACACTAAAAATTGGAATATACACCAAATCAATCTAAACCAAATCCAAATGCACATGAATATGTGTTAGGAATTCATACCTAACAATCGAAGATAATCATAGACCTAAATGTGAGATTAAAAATTTCACCTTTTTACAAAATCAAACAAGAAGAAGCTTGAAAGCAAATGGAGAATCAACCTCTCTTCAACACAACCAAAATGAGCTTGAATCTATGCTCAAAACAAGAACATTTCCAAAATTAGGTTTAGGAATTTCTGAAATTGGTAAGAGAATAAGTTGGAGAAGAAGAAGAGAATGCTTACCAATGGGTTCTCTTGAATTAGGAGCTAGGAATTTGAGATTGCAAGAGGAACTAGAGTTTTGGAGTTTTAATTTCCAATCTCCCCCACCATTATTGCCTTAGAACTGAAAAGAGAAGATAATGAGGGTGAATGGGGGAAGAGTGGCTCAGGTTTGAGTATAAGTTAAACATAGGGATGAACCCAAACCCAAACCCAAAGTGAAAAGTAGCAAAAATCAACTTTCTCCAAACATATCGAAGCTTATACTCGAAAAGGTCGCAATCGGCATTTTAAACTCAATGGGAGTGGTCCCGAGTCCTAATTCGACCATATGCAAAAAGTAGCTTTTCGGACTAAATCCGACTAACGATAAAATATTTAAATAAAATATTTAAATATAAAATCGATAAATATGCAGGTTGTTACATTTGGTGCAATTATATATAAGTGAATTATCTGTATATATTGATGTATAGAATGTATGCATGCTGTTGTATTTATGTTTACATGTTCTTAGTTTTCAAAGCTAAGATTTTAAATCAAAATCCATTATCTCTTGAACCAATCACTGTTATGACTTAGGATCCAAACAAAATTTGTTTGTTTGATTATGAAGTAAAGTTTAGAATTTTATTTAAATAAATTAAAATTGAGATTGCTCTGGGAAATCAAGTAGAACAGGACAAGCTTGAGGTTTGTTAAAATTCAAACATATTAATTCATTGATTCAAGTATAAAATCTGAATCCTTAAACTAAATCATGATTAATGAAATCACAATTTTTAGAAGAGGGATGAGGGAGCAGTTTGAGGTTGACCAGATAATGTGTTTTGGGCAGTTTCTAGTGATCCACTTGCTCGTAGAGGTCGGGGTCTTCTCTGGTGGTGGAAGGATGAACGGAGGGTCTGGGAAAAATGCCAGGAAGGTGATCTAAGCACTATGATGGCGGCGGTGACCGGTTTAAGTTTATAACCCTAGTTTTGGAATGGTCGTGAATTTTGATTGACACGGACTGTAACGACCCTGAAATTCAGACCCAGTTTAAAATTTTAAAAATCGTTATTTAATGTTGAAATCCGAATTTTCATAAACAACTTCCGTTTCTATTCAAACTTCACATTTGGAATGTGTCTAGATAGACATAGGCGTGCGCCAAATTTCGTTGAAAATTGTTGAAGTAAATTACGCTCGTCGCATTTACATATTAGTTTAGATCTTATGTGTAAATTTCCTATCATCTGAACTCAAATATTTTTCTCAATGTTGCATAAGAAAAATATTCTGAACTTGATGGCGAATTTCGTTTCGTCAAATTTTGTTTTTAATTGCTAGTTAAATGTTCGCTCGTGCAAACGGTTTAATAAGATCTACCACTTCGCAAACAGTGTCAAACCATCAATATTTTCATATCGTTGTGTTCGCCTCGTCGCGCTGATCAAAATAGTATATTTATTTGTGTCAATCGGAGTTCGGCATTGCAAATTATAATTGTTAACGGAGCGCAAACCGGTCCGTTACGCAGCACAAAACGGTACCCAACTTTCCAACGTTCAAAATTCTAGGAGTCTATTCAGCTGTCTTGGAAACCCAAATAGCCACCACTTTGCAAAAACATCATTGCATTGACTTTGCACTCTGAACCCCACTGTATATATCTGCCTTCATTAATGCCTTTGCATACCAGCTCACTTCATTTATTGCATTGCTTCTCTCTGGTACGTGTTTGCTCTGCCCTCTCTGTCTTCTTCTTTCATATCTTTTTTTTATTTTCAAAAGGTTACAGTATGAAACTCAAACTCAGCTCCTCCCTTTCTTCTTTCTCTTCATATTTTTTTCTAAAAAAAAACTTCAAACATGAAACCTGTCATGCATTACACGTCCGCCCACTACCGGCCTCCACCCCTCCGCTCCGCTTCTCCCTCCACCGTCCACTTCCCCGCTGCGCCATGCCAGCCTCCGCCCACTGCTCCACCAACCGTCACCTCCGCCCCACTCCCAGCCTCCGCACTGCTCCGCCTATACATGACCACCCAGACCCGTACCTACTGCACCACCCGAGTCCCATCGCCCCAACCCACTCCGACTGCACATCCACCCACTCCACCACCACTTGTTCAATCCGCCTCCACTTCCCGCAGTCCACACTACCGGCCTCCGCCCCACACGCTAGCCCGTCCCCGCGTCCCCTGCCTTTGCCCAGCTCCGCCCACACGGCCCCACTCGGTTCGCCCGCACCACCAACCCTCCACCCACGGCCGCTTCCACCCTCTTCCTGCACCGCGTCCCACTGACCGGCCGCCTCAGCTGCACCAACCCACCCCACTGCCTGCTCCTCTGCCTATTACGCTCTCCGCCATTCAACTCCGCTCACTGGCCAACATCCACCAGCCCCTCCTTCACATCCGCCACAGCCACGTCCTTCACACGAGCCCCACTGCCCACTACCCCGCGTCCCACTGTACTGCCGCTCGCCTCCACTGCTCCTCCGACCCACACGCCAGCCGAACCCCAGACCTACCGAACCTGAACCCGCCTTTCTACGACCACCTGATGCCGCCACTGCCTAGCCCAGTCCATGCAAGAATAAGAAGCTTTGATTACTATAGGTAGTTGATATATATATGTAGTTGATAAGCTACATATTTTAGTTGAGAAAAATATAAAAGAGTTCTGTTATAAACATGTTTATATTAAGATGTATAAGTGTCCATGTTTTAAGTTTTGGTATATACAGTATATAGTTTACATAGCTTCAGTTGATGTTAGTTTAGTTTTCTATGTTGTATATAAAGTTTAAACGTAAAGTTATATATCTCTGGTTTGTTTTATTTTGTTATATACAGTATAAAGTTTATATAAAGATTTTATATATAGTTATAGTTTTATAGGTTCATGCACATACGGTTGTATTTATGGTTTTACACAATCAATGGCTTATAAACTTTGTATACATATAATCAGCTGTAAATGCTCACAAACAACGTTTTACTGTGTTTTATTCCAGCTCCCGCTATTGAACCGGAAACATAAGCTATTTCCATCCCGCTTGTCGAATCTATCTTGCTTCGTTGATCGGTATGGTTTTATATATATATTCAATCGATATATATATATTGCAATAAACAAATTATTGATTAATTAATTATTGATTGCAGTTGTGTTCATTTTGCGTCGTTCTTGTTAGGGTCTATTTTATCTATTCGTCTTCGTGCTTTGTCATCTTCTCTAACCACGCAAGATGTATATTTCATTCACGACTCAATCTATTATGCTATGATAATCAAGTGATAATTGTTGTTAATATTAATTTGGATATTAAATCGTTGATTGTTAAAATTGTTGAAATAAAAAAAAATTGTAAATCACTATGCAAGTTAAATTTGAATATTGTTAGTTTACGACAAATAGTTGTGACACTAAAATTGTTATGTGATGTTGAATTTGGTTGTTAATATAAGTGAAATTTAATATGAACTTGAAATTGATATAGGATAGTCAACAATTTAAAATGGATTATATATGTTGAACTTGACCCCTTTAAATGTTAAATAAATCGTCGTGTAGAAATAGCTTTAACTACACTTTGAACCAATGAATGTATGATTGATGTAGTAATTTGATAATAGACACCAAGTGAAAACCATAATGTAATAATCTTTAATCTGCATAAAACGATAGTGTGGATTCTAGGAATAATTATATTAATTTGCATAAATAACAAATGTAAGTTAATACGATTATTTCGAGATTATTTAATAAATTGTTAAATTATTATGTATGGTTGCTATTGCTTGTTTATTTACTTTGACACCATCCCGGTTATCACACTGCAAGTTCCCTTTGCTATGCTTTGTTTTATATTGAATGATATTGGGTTGAAATGATAAATACCCAATTAAAAAACTTGGTCTAGGATAGAAAACTAGAAATAAGAAACCCGATTTGTCAACAAAAATCATTTTGAAATTGAATAATATTTTAAATTAAAGAATGAACTTAACAATTTGTTTGGAAATTTAATAACGAACTTAAGGGATTTAAGTTGAAATAAATTAATGGATTTAAATTGAAACGGATTGATAAACTTACCCAATTGGATAAAATGAATTGAAAATTTTAATTGATATGAGATTTATAAACGAGTAAGTTTTAGAATTTAATAATTTAAAGATTTATTAGATTTGTTAGATTTAGATTTAAACTCGGCTTTAATTAAATAGATTTGAACTTGTTATAAGTTAAATTTGAGATTTAGAAAATTTTGACTTACTAATTTAATGAATCTAAATTAGGGATAATTTAAATTTAAATGATTTTAAATTTAATGAATTGTCAAGTAAGGCATTGTAAACAGAATATGGATTAAGTAAATTTGTAACTCGAAAATAACTCATTTGTAATGTATAGATCAGTGAACCCGATAAATGGAAATGGATTTCTTTAAATAGAAATTTAATTGAATTGGTAAATAAATCAAATGAAGTTTGATAAAAGGAATTTAGTTAATGAAATTGATTTAATCGAATTTATGATAACGGTGGATGTAAACATGAAGTGAAATGAATAGAATTTGATTTAATGATTTAAACTAAGTTTACCATTAAATTGAATTCGTTGATTATGAACTAAATTTAATAAGTGACATTTAGACCTTATTAAATTGAACTGGAATACTTATTTTAAATTGTCAACTCAAATGTTTGAACTAAAAATTGCATTTGGAAATATGTTTTAAAATATCTAAAATAAATTGAATCGTGAAATGTCAAATTTTGGAAGTCAAATTTGCACCTTGACTTTTGGACTTTGATTTGTTTAAACGTTAGTTTAACCGACCATCGGGTAATAAATACGTAGTTATTAAAGAGACCGGGATCGGGAATGGACATACTCTCTGTCGATGCCGAAAACCACTTTAATAACTATTATATGCGAAGTGTTGATCCAGAATGAAGTGGATGGTTTGGTGAACGCGTTGACTGAAGAAAGAGAACGATATTGGATGACCCCTGACATGACTAAAACAGGGGCCGTGCCGGGCCATTGAGGATCGCCACCTCTAGCGGACACGCTTCTTCGATACCATATCTATTACTTTTGTGATTCGATTTGGGTGCACCCCTTGATTTGGGAGTGTTGTCTCGCGGCGTTGAGATAGTAGCTACTATGCTCAACATCAGTCCGGATCACGCAACTACTAGTATCCTAGTTGGTATCGCCTCATGTACCTCGTCATACTGATTATCCTATTCGCGACCACTATGTTTTGTTTTGTGTTATACCTATGGGGTACCCTCTGATAACCACTAGTTTACGGTGGGTTTACGGTGATGTATAGACTATGGCATTATAAAATGTGTTAAGGGGAATTATGGTAATGCCTTAACGCTATTTTAATATCGTACTTTACTGACTAGACATTATCTACATATCGTATTCTATTGTATATATAGATAGTTTATCGGATCCTTAGAGATGTTTTATTCATATTTGAGTTATGGACTTTATTCCTTGCACTTGATTATCCTGTATAAGATTTTGAGTCCTGACTCGAGTCAGTCTGAAGCTATCCAATTGCTGATCAAGGTTGGTTGAAGATGCTGAAGACTTAGCATTTATATTTATCAGTCTATTTCTATTCCAGTATTGATGTCTTTGTCTGTTGGACATTTATGTATTTCCTTTCAGTCACCTTTTGTTTAGACATTGTTGTACTTTATGTAGTAGCTTCATGAACTGCTATTATGACGATGTGTTTTCCGCTGCATTATTCTGTGATTGTTCTGTGTCTGTGATGTTGTATTGATTCTCACTTACATTTATGTATTTATAATCCCATATTGATTCCTGTTTTGTATTATTTAAGTTGACATGTGTGGATTATTGTCAATTTAAATGGTCCAAATATGCGGGTTGTTACAGTTGGTATCAGAGCTTTGGTTTCCCTAAAAACCTTAGTTTGGGGTTATATAAACTCATTAGAGATAGGGTAGCAATACCCTAGAATAAGGAGAATCGATTCAATATCCAGATTCGTAAATTCAAACTTCTTTTGATTCGTTAATTAGAGTTTCTTTAAGCTTCATTATTTTTCTATCCATGGTTCTAAATCTCTTTCGATATTTCAGGATGAGTACCGGAAGAAGCAGTAGGGGAGGAAAAGGCCATGGTCCTGCCCAGGCTGCACCTGCTGCCCCAGCTCCAGTCAAATTCACCACTCTTAGTAAAGAGTATATCCAGCTAGGGGTTATTAAGTTTTCCGGATCCGAGGGCATTATCGGTGCTCAGCAATGGCTCAAAGGCTTAGAGAAGATATTTTCTGGATTGGAGATCACTGATGCTCAGAAGCGTTAGCTTGCTGCTTGGCAACTTAGGGATGCCGCACAAGATTGGTGGGAATCTATTACTTCTCGTATCGAGGAGAACACCATTACTTGGGCCCGGTTTAGGTATAAATTTGTTCGGATTTCGTAGTCTAAATTCTTCCTTCAAATTTTGAAATGTTATTCATCTAGTCTATCTTTTGATAGGGATACTTTCATGGTACAATGGATGCCGGCTGCTGGGAAAACGCAACTTTATAGAGCTTTTATGGATCTTAAGCAAGGCAGTATGACTTTTTCTGAGTACGAAAGGAAATTCAACGAACTGTCCAAGTTTGGCACGGGATTGATCGACATTCCACTTTTAAAGAACGAGAAGTTCATTTTGGGAGCTAGACCGGAGTATTATGACTTGCTTACTGGCCACACTCACTGCACCTTCACAGAGCTTGTTGATTATGCTCTTAGATATGAGGCAAAGCCTAAGGGACCCACTGCTAAGGCCACTCCTACTAAGCCCTCTTCTAGCCAGCTCGGAAAGAGGAAGATGAACTTTGATCAACAAAAGAAAGCTTGGCAAAAGACTACAGGATTGGGATATGCCCAGAAAAGCCCAATCGACCTTGCTAATATTACTTGCTTCAAATGCGATAAGAAGGGCCATTATGCTAATAGTTGTCCATCCACCGGAGCTGCTATTCCACCACCTTCTCAGATGAGGAATGATTTATGCCATGTCTACCTCCAGCCAGGTCACTTCAAGAGAGACTGCCCATTGCGGAAGAAAGGCACACCATCTGGAGTATATGCTATCACCACTCCAGCACCACTTCCACCACCTGCTCAGGATGACCGAGGTACCTTAGAAGTACTTTTTCATTACATGATTTACCTGTTAGGGCATTATTCGATACCGGTGCATCTCATAGCTTCATATCCATTGATCTTTGTAATAAGCTCAAATTAGAACCTACTCTTTATACTACTTCCTTATGTGTCTCCAACCCTATCGGAGGACTTGCCAACCTCCGTAGAATTTGTAAAGAGGTTGTGCTTCTGTATGGAAGATATCGATTCACTTGGGATTTTTATGTGCTTGGATTCGTAGCATTTGACATTTTGTTGGGTACTGATTGGTTAAGAAAATTCGATGTTGTTATTTCTTGCAAAGCTCGATCTGTTTCTCCAGTCAATGACAAGGGTCTACCGCTTGTCATCGAATGCAAATCACCTTAGAAATATGCCGGAAGCTTCATATTCTCTCTTGATGCTCACCCGGATGACCTTAGTACCACTCCTATTGTTCAGAAGTTTCCTGATGTATTTGGAGAGGTCGACTCTCTACCGCCAAAGCGAGAGATCGATTTCCGCATTGACCTTATTCCTGGAGCTACTCCCGTAGTTCTCCCTCACAGAAGGATGGCTCCTAAAGAGAAAGCTGAACTTAAAACTCAAATTGATGATCTATTTGCTAGGGGTTTAATCAGGAGAAGTTGTTCTAAATGGGGCGCCACAGTCGTATTTGTCACCAAATCAAATGGATCTCTTCGCATGTGTGTTGATTAAAGGGAATTAAATAAACGCACTCTCAAGAACCGCTATCCGATGCCTCGCGTCAATGATTTATTCGATCAGCTCCATGGATCTAAAGTTTTCTCGCAACTTGATCTAGCCACTGGGTTCCACCAACTCAGAGTAGCAGAAGATAGTATTCATAAGACAGCTTTCCGTACCGAGAATGGATTCTATAAATGGTTGGTTATGTCATTCGGTCTGACCAACGCACCTGTTTATTTCGTCGACTTAATGAATTGAGTCTTCCGTGATGTCCTTAACAAGTTTGTTCTTGTCTTCATTGATGATATTCTCGTCTTCTCCAAAGATGAGAAAGAGCATGAAACACATCTTGCTTATGTTCTGGAAACTCTTCGAAATCATCAACTTAAAGCCAAGTTCTCGAAATGCCACTTCTGGCGAGACGAAGTACGATTCCTTGGCCATATTGTTTCTGAAAATGGGATTTCGGTCGATCCAGCTAAGATCGTCGCAATCAATGTAAGTTCTATCCTATTCGTTATTTCTATTCGATCCATCTTATTCCTTTCTAATTTGAAAATTTATCTACAGGATTGGGAGACTCCCAAAACTCCTACTGATATCCGTAGCTTCTTGGGCTTAGCTGGTTATTATCGCAGATTTATTGAGCACTTTGCCCGGATTTCTGCCCCACTTACTGCTTTAACTCGTAAGGATGTCAAGTTCATTTGGAGTGAGAAGTGCGAATCAGCTTTTAGTGAGCTGAAACGTAAGTTAACTTTGGCCCCAGTTCTTGCGGTAATTGACGGGAGTGAAGGATTAACTGTCTATACTGATGCTTGTCGAGAAGGTTTAGGCGCTGTCTTGATGCAAAATGGTAAGGTTGTTGCCTATGCTGGTCGTCAGTTGAAGATCCATGAAGTAAACTATGCAACACATGATTTAGAGCTTCTTGCAGTTGTATTTGCTTTGAAACTATGGAGGCATCATCTTTTGGGGACAAAATTTGAATTATTCACAGATCATAAGTCCTTGCGGTATATTTTCTCTCAAAAGGATTTGAACCAGAGACAAGTCCGATGGCTCGAATTCTTAGCTGCATATGATCTCGACATCAATTATACTCCTGGAAAAGCAAATGTTGTAGCTGATGCTTTGAGCCGTAGCAAAGCATTGTCATGTTGTAACCTTGTAGAAGGCATGCTATTTCAGCTAGTGATCTCCCCATCTCTTTTGGATCGCATCAAAGCTAAGCAATATGAGGACACCTTGCTCTATCGCATGAAGGAGTTAGTTCTTGGTAGAGTGGGAAATGCTCACAGTAAAGTGGGAGCACAGATAGATAGTAATGGAGTTCTGAAGATTGACAACCGTATTTGTATTCCTAATGTCGATAGATTGAGACAAGAAGTACTTAAAGAGAACCATCAGTCATCACTTTCATTTCATCCCGGTGTAACCAAGATGTATCGAAATATGAAGCGTTTATATTGGTGGAGTGGGATGAAGAGAGATATTTCCATATATGTCAGTCGATGCACCACTTGCCAGCAAGTCAAGGCCGATCACCGAAAGACGGCAGGATTACTTCAATCCCTAGAGATTCCGTGTTGGAAATGGGATCAGATTTCTATGGACTTCGTTGACGGATTACCAAGGACCAGAAAAGGCAACGAGAGTATATGGGTGATTGTTGATAGGTTGACCAAATCTGCTCACTTTATTCCTGTTAAGACCACTCGTACTGCTTTGAGATTGGTCGAGATTTATATGAGAGAGATTGTTAGACTTCATGGAGTTCCATCTAGTATTGTATGCGATAGAGATCCCTTGTTCACTAGTAAATTCTGGAAGGCGTTTCAGGACGTCTTGGGCACTAAACTGAATCTGAGCATAGCTTATCATCCTCAAACAGATGGCCAAACTGAGAGGGTAAATCAGATTTTGGAAGATCTACTCCGAGCTTGCATTATTGATCTCGGTGGATCTTGGGAAGACCATCTCCATTTGGTTGAATTCACTTATAATAACAGTTATCAGGTAAATCAAAAATCTTCAATTTAAATAGGTAAAAAAAAATTGAATTGAGATTTAACTATCTTTATAATCAGGTGAGTATCGATATGGCACCGTTCGAAGCTTTATATGGACGGCCATGCAAATCGCCAGCTTGTTGGATTGAGCCTGGTGATCGATTAATTCTTGGCCCAGATATGATTGTGGAAGCATCCGAGAAGGTTAATGAGATCAGAAGGAAGATGAAAACCGCACAGGATAGGCAGAAGAGCTATGCAGATAGGCGTAGAAGAGATTTAAAATTCCAGGTTGGGGATGAGGTATTTCTTAAGGTATCACCTTTGAAGAATGTTATTCGATTTGGTCATAGAGGGAAGCTCGCTCCTAGATTTGTTGGAACATTCACTATCACTGAGAGGATTGGTACACTAGCCTATAGAATTGCACTGCCGGAGCAATTTGAGGGCGTGCACAACGTATTCCATGTTTCACATCTTCGAAAGGTTGTGCATGATCCATCCATGACCATTCCTATTGCTCAGTTAGATGAGGTTGATGTTGAGACGGATTTGACTATAGAGAGGAGACCACTTCGTATTATTGATAGGGATACGAAGCAGCTTAGAAGGAAATCTGTTAGCCTAGTCAAAGTCCAATGGAGTCCTGATGATTGTGATTGTACTTGGGAAACCGAGGAGAGTATCCTAGATTATAATCCAGAATTGTTTGTTGAAGGTAAATTCTACTCTATATTCTATACTTTATTCGATAATCTATTCAATATCCATCGTATCTCTTTTATCTGTTCTTCCACTCTTTACTTTATTCCTTTTCGAGGACGAAAAGTTTTGAGTGGGGGAGAATGTAACGACCCTGAAATTCAGACCCAGTTTAAAATTTTAGAAATCGTTATTTAATGTTGAAATTCGAATTTTCATAAACAACTTTCGTTGCTATTAAAACTTCACATTTGGAATGCGTCTAGATAGACATAGGCATGCGCCAAATTTCGTTGAAAATTATTGAAGTAAATTACGCTCGTCGCATTTACATATTAGTTTAGATCTTATGTGTAAATTTCCTATCGTCCGAACTCAAATATTTTTCTCAATGTTGCATAAGAAAAATATTCTGAACTTGACGGCGCATTTCGTTTAGTCAAATTTCGCTTTTAATTCCTAGTTAAATGTCCGCTCGTGCAAACGGTTTAATAAGATTTACCACTTCGCAAACAGTGTCGAACCATCAATATTTTCATATCGTTGTGTCCGCCTCGTCGCGCTGATCAAAACGGTATATTTATTTGTGTCAAACGGAGTTCGGCGTTTCAAATTATAATTGTTAACGGAGCGCAAAACCGGTCCGTTACGCAGCACAAAACGGTACCCAACTTTCCAACGTCCAAAATTCTAGGAGTCTATTCAGCTGTCTTGGAAACCCAAATAGCCACCACTTTGCAAAAACATCATTACATTGACTTTGCACTCTGAACCCCACTGTATATATCTGCCTTCATTAATGCCTCTGCATACCAGCTCACTTCATTTATTGCATTACTTCTCTCTGGTACGTGTTTGCTCTGCCCTCTCTGTCTTCTTCTTTCATATCTTTTATTTTTATTTTCAAAAGGTTACATTATGAAACTCAAACTCAGCTCCTCCCTTTCTTCTTTCTCTTCATATTTTTCTTTTTTTTTAAAAAAAAACTTCAAACATGAAACCTGCCATGCATTACACGTCCGCCCACTACCGGCCTCCACCCCTCCGCTCCGCCTCTCCCTCCACCGTCCTCTTCCCTGCTGCGCTATGCCAGCCTCCGCCCACTGCTCCACCAACCGTCACCTCCGCACCACTCCCAGCCTCCGCACTGCTTCTCCCATGCATGACCACCCAGACCCGTACCTACTGCACCACCCAAGTCCCATCGCCCCAACCCACTCCACCACCACTCGTTCGGTCCGCCTCCACTTCCCGCAGTCCACACTACCGGCCTCCGCCCCAAACGCTAGCCCGTCCTCGCGTCCCCGCCTTTGCCTAGCTCCGCCCACACGGCCCCACTCGGTTCGCCCGCACCACCAACCCTCCACCCGCGGCCGCTTCCACCCTCTGCCTGCACCGCGTCCCACTGACCGGCCGCCTCAGCTGCACCAACCCACCCCACTGCCTGCTCCTCTGCCCATTACCCTCTCCGCCATTCACGTCCGCCCACTGGCCAATGTCCACCAGCCCCGCCTTCACATCCGCCACAGCCACGTCCTTTCCAGAGCCCCACTACCCCGCGTCCCACTGTACTGCCGCTTGCCTCCACTGCTCCTCCGACCCACACGCCAGCCGAACCCCAGACCTGCCGAACCCGAACCCGCCTTGCTACGACCACCTGATGCCGCCACTGCCCAGCCCAGTCCATGCAAGAATAAGAAGCTTTGATTACTATAGGTAGTCAATATATATATGTAGTTGATAAGCTACATATTTTAGCTGAAAAAAATATAAAAGAGTTCTTTTATAAACATGTTTATATTAAGATGTATAAGTGTCCATGTTTTAAGTTTTGGTATACAGTATATAGTTTACATAGCTTCAGTTGATGTTAGTTTAGTTTTCTATGTTGTATATAAAGTTTAAACATAAAGTTATATATCTCTGGTTTGTTTTATTTTGTTATATACAGTATAAAGTTTATATAAAGATTTTATAAATATAGTTATAGTTTTATAGGTTCATGCACATACAGTTGTATATATGGTTTTACACAATCAATGGCTTATAAATTTTGTATACATATAATCAGTTGTATATGCTCACAAACAACGTTTTACTGTGTTTTATTCCAGCTCCCGCTATTGATCCGGAAACATAAGCTATTTCCATCCCGCTTGTCGAATCTATCTTGCTTCGTTGATCGGTATGGTTTTATATATATATATATATATATATATATATATATATATATATATTCAATCGATATATATATTGTAATAAACAAATTATTGATTAATCATTTGTTGATTGCAGTTGTGTTCATTTTGCGTCGTGCTTGTTAGGGTCTATTTTATCTATTCGTCTTCGTGCTTTGTCATCTTCTCTAACCACGCAAGGTGAATATTTCATTCACGACTCAATCTATTATGCTATGATAATCAAGTGATAATTGTTGCTAATATTAATTTGGATATTAAATTGTTGATTGTTAAAATTGTTGAAATAAAAAAAAATTGTAAATCGCTATGCAAGTTAAATTTGAATATTGTTAGTTTACGACAAATAGTTGTGACACTAAAATTGTTATGTGGTGTTGAATTTGCTTGTTAATATAAGTGAAATTTAATATGAACTTGAAATTGATATAGGATAGTCAACAATTTAAAATGGATTATATATGTTGAACTTGACCCCTTTAAATGTTAAATAAATCGTCACGTAGAAATAGCGTTAACTACACTTTGAACCATTGAATGTATGATTGATGTAGTAATTTGATAATAGACACCAAGTGAAAACCATAATGTAATAATCTTTAATCTGCATAAAATGATAGTGTGGATTCTAGGAATAATTATATTAATTTGCATAAATAACAAATGTAAGTTAATACGATTATTTCAGGATTATTTAATAAATTGTTAAATTGTTATGTATGGTTGCTATTGCTTGTTTATTTACTTTGACATCATCCCAGTTATCACACTGCAAGTTCCATTTGCTATGCTTTGTTTTATATTGAATGATATTGGGTTGAAATGATAAATACCCAATTAAAAAACTTGGTCTAGGATAGAAAACTAGAAATAAGAAACCCGATTTGTCAACAAAAATCATTTTGAAATTGAATAATATTTTAAATTAAAGAATGAACTTAACAATTTGTTTGGAAATTTAATAACGAACTTAAGGGATTTAAGTTGAAATAAATTAATGGATTTAAATTGAAACGGATTGATAAACTTACCCAATTGGATAAAATGAATTGAAAATTTTAATTGAAATGAGATTTAGAAACGAGTAAGTTTTAGAATTTAATAATTTAAAGATTTATTAGATTTGTTAGATTTAGATTTAAACTCGGCTTTAATTAAATAGATTTGAACTTGTTATAAGTTAAATTTGAGATTTAGAAAATTTTGACTTACTAATTTAATGAATCTAAATTAGGGATAATTTAAATTTAAATGATTTTAAATTTAATGAATTGTCAAGTCAGGACACTGTAAACAGAATATGGATTAAGTAAATTTGTAACTCGGAAATAACTCATTTGTAATGTATAGATCAGTGAACCCGATAAATGGAAATGGATTTCTTTAAATAGAAATTTAATTGAATTGGTAAATAAATAAAATGAAGTTTGATAAAAGAAATTTAGTTAATGAAATTGATTTAATCGAATTTAATTTAACGGTGGATGTAAACATGAAGTGAAATGAATAGAATTTGATTTAATGATTTAAACTAAGTTTACATTAAATTGAATTCGTTTAGTATGAACTAAATTTAATAAGCGACATTTAGACCTTATTAAATTGAACTGGAATACTTAATTTTAAATTGTCAACTCAAATGTTTGAACTAAAAATTGCATTTGGAAATATGTTTTAAAATATCTAAAATAAATTGAATCGTGAAATGTCAAATTTTGGAAGTCAAATTTGCACCTTGACTTTTGGACTTTGATTTGTTTAAACGTTAATTTAACCGACCATCGGGTAATAAATACGTAGTTATTAAAGAGACAGGGATCAGGAATGGACATACTCTCTGTCGATGCCGAAAACCACTTTAATAACTATTATACGCGAAGTGTTGATCCAGAATGAAGTGGATGGTTTGGTGAACGCGTTGACTGAAGAAAGAGAACGATATTGGATGACCCCTAAAATGACTAAAACAGGAGCCGCGTCAGGCCATTGAGGATCGCCACCTCTAGCGGACACACTTCTTCGATACCATATCTATTACTTTTGTGATTCGATTTGGGTGCACCCCTTGATTTGGGAGTGTTGTTTCGCGGTGTTGAGATAGTAGCTACTATGCTCAACATCAGTCTGGATCATGCAACTACTAGTATCCTAGTTGGTATCGCCTCATGTACCTCATCATACTGATTATCCTATTCGCGATCACTACGTTTTGTTTTGTGTTATACCTATGGGATACCCTCTGATAACCACTAGTTTATGGTGGGGTTTACGGTGCTGTATAGACTATGGCATTATAAAATGTGTTAAGGGGAATTATGGTAATGCCTTAACGCTATTTTAATATCGTACTTTACTGACTAGACATTATCTACATATCGTATTCTATTGTATATATAGATAGTTTATCGGATCCTTAGAGATGTTTTATTCATCTTTGAGTTATGGACTTTATTCCCTGCACTTGATTATCCTGTATAAGATTTTGAGTCCTGACTCGAGTGTTTCTTTTTGTATATGCTCGGGTCAGTCTGAAGCTATCCAGTTGCTGATCAAGGTTGGTTGAAGATGCTGAAGACTTAGCATTTATATTTATCAGTCTATTTCTATTCCAGTATTGATGTCTTTGTCTATTGGACATTTATGTATTTCCTTTCAGTCACCTTTTGTTTAGACATTGTTGTACTTTATGTAGTAGCTTCATGAACTGCTATTATGACGATGTATTTTCCGCTGCATTATTCTGTGACTGTTCTATGTCTGTGATGTTGTATTGATTCTCACTTACATTTATGTATTTATAATCCCATAATGATTCGTGTTTTGTATTATTTAAGTTGACATGTGTGGATTATTGTCAATTTAAATGGCCCAAATACGCGGGTTGTTACACGAACCCTCTAGTGGATCGAGTTCCACCGAACTCTGGGGATCGGTAGTAGGGGTGTTGGCGAAGATATGGCTGGAGTCTTTGACATTCCGGTGGTTGGAGGAATGAGAACGAGGGAGTTCCAGGTTTTTTCTGTTGTTCAAGGTTTGTGACTTAATCCCCGATTTCGATTTTGAGTGTGGACCAATGTTTTGATGATCGAATATGGTGCAAGTATGATCGTCGATATGAAGAAGTCACCATGGATGGACGAAAGTGGTTGCATGGACGGTGCATGTGCACGACTGTTGTTTTGGTGTCAGTATTTTTGGTTGAAGTGTTGTCTCGAAGTAAAGCTCGAGATTTTGGGTAGGAGGCTCGAGTGAAGTATCGAGTCATTCGTGAGTGTTAGGTTTCAGATTTAAAACTTTAACAATTTAAACAAAATTTTGAAATAAATGAAAGATATAGAGTTTCTTGGGTAAGTTCTTAAGAAGGCTTCGGGTCGAACTCGAAGCAGCGGTTGTAGTATAGATTTTTAAAGAGATTTTTAAATAAAACAAGATTTGAATTTAAATGAATTTGGTTTAAAAACTCTTATATAAATTTATTTTATAAGATAAATTTTTCTTTAACATTTGATTTAAAAGAGTTTTAAATTGCTTTGAACTTTTTTAAAGTTAAATTTGAAATTATTTTAAAACTTAAATTTGAAATAAAATTTAAAAGTAAATTTAAAGGTATATTGTTTCAAATGCATTTGTAAATGATAATCAAATCATGGATAAGGATAATGTTTTTTATCATAAAATTAATTTATATTTAATGATTTGGGACTAATTAAATTAATAAGTTAGTTAAAGAGTAATAAATTAATTTAATTAACTTATGATTGAGGGTGGTAAGTTAATTAATTAGGATTAATTAATTAAGTAATTAAGGGTTGTAAATTAATTAAGTAAGGGTTAATTAATTTGAAAATTAAGGATCATTAATTAGATAAGTAAAATTATTAATCAATGATTAGGAATTAATTCATCAAGTAATTAAAAGATTAACTAAGTTACATATAAGCACTTAATTAATCAAGTAATTAGAAATGAATTAAATGGTAATTAATTTGTAATTAATAATGGTTAATTAGAGTTTAATTACTTAGAGAAGTAATTAAAGGAAATTTAATGTGAGATCATTAACCAGGGATTATGAATGATTATTTAATATAATTAATTTAGGATGATTAATTAAATTAATTAATTAATTAATTAATTAATTACGGATAATCAGTTGTGGCATTCATTTAGTATAATTACTTAATGAAAGTAATTAAAGGGATTAATTACTCAATGTAATTAATTAAATTAATGTGATTAGTTCAAGTAAATTAATTAATTTAATTAATTTAAGATAATCACTTGATGATTTGTCAAGTATAATTACTTAATGTGATTTATAAAGTGTAACTACTTATTGAAGTAATTAATGGGTAATTGTTGGATGTAATTAATTGAAGAATGGAAGTAATTTGAGTTTTATTTACTTTGTGTAATTATTAAGAAAGATAATTACTTAGTGGAAGTAAATAAGAATTAATTAATTAGTGTAATTAATTTAAGAATCAATTAATAAAATTTATTTAGAAGTTAATTAAGTAATGTAATTAATTATGGGTAGTTAATTACTAAATGTGATTAATCAAGGTGGATTAATGAATGTGATTAATTAAAGATTAATTATTAAATATGATTAATAATAACTGAAGAAGTAATAAGGAATCATTAATTAATATAATTAATGAAGTAAATTAAGGATTGATTAATTAAAGATAATTAATCAATGAAGTGGTTATAGAATAATTAATTAATGTAATTAATTAAGGATTAATGTAAATAATTATAGTTAATTAATTAATGAAATTATTAAAGGTTAATTACTGTAATTGTTTGAGGATAATTAATTTGTGTAATTAATTAAGGATAATTACTTAATGTAATTAGAGAATGATTAATCAAGTGTGATTGATCAAGATAAATACTTAGAGGATGATTAATTAATTGGTTTGAAATTAATTAGTGGTTAAGTAAGCAAGATTTATGTGATGAAAATAATTAATTTAATTTACTTTAATTAATTAGAGATGAGGTAATTAATTTAATTCATTTTAAATTAATTATAGATGACGTGATTAATAGATCCTTGCATATAGATGGTTGAATATTATTGAATGCCTTGAATTATTTATGTCTGATATGAGATATGTGCTGATTTGTGATATTAGGTGCTTTGGTTGATTGTGATGATATGGATTATCTATTTGTAAAAATGTGAATTATCTATCTTTGTGAATATAGATAATAGAATTGAATTGTTTTAACATTAAAACAACTTGGGCATAAAATATGGCGTTTTGGATTTCGATGAGATCGGGATCGGGTTTCCAAATTTGGATATCCGAAAACCACATCGATCCAAATTAACGTTAGGTCGTGAATCTTAAGTGAAGATGAAGATTCAAAGTGCAAGGGTTATTGTCGTTAACTCTGAGGGTGATTCCAAAATGAGTGTAACGAGATAATGCCTTCGGTTTTGTTCGAACCCAGAACGAACTTGTATGGATTGAATGCTTTAAGAACATCGTCAGGTGGACGACGAGCATTATAAGATAGACGTATTCTGTGATGCCCCACCTCTATACCCACGCTAGCCAAGAACACTACGGTGTAATGCTGTCAGATAGCACGGAGAATAAGGCTGTTGAGGAGCGACCATCCATGTAATTGCTTTGCGCGAGCACCGATAAGTCAGATAGTATAACATGCATTTTATTTCAAGAGGAAATCCGACATACAAATACAAACACAAAGCTACTACACAGTGGCTATATATAATCTTCGGAAACAAATATAGAAATAAACATAACACAAATCAGTCACAGATAATTCATATCACAAAGGCGGAAGAAGATATGAATATATAACTAACACATGAAAGTGTATATCAGAGTAGTGGTCAAAAAGATCCCCAATAATACAAAAGAATAGCAACATGTGCTATACAAAAGAATACAACTATGAGTCCATATCTCAAGTGTATACAACAAAATAAACTACTAATCTAAGTAGTTAGCCAAAAGTCAGAGAAGTCAATCCCAAGTGAGAAGTTAAGCAGAAGCACCTGTAACATCCCGGTCTGACCCAAGTATTATTTAATAAGAAAATAATAAACGGATCAATCTAGCTATAAATATCAGATGAAGCGATATAGAATAAGAGATATGACTAAACACATAATAATCACAATGCCAAACTATGATAACAAGTAATTGAAAATCAACAAGAGATTTATCAATATCACAAAAATCTACTCAAAGATCAAAAAAATGTCATACTCCTTATTTCGTTCACCAAAACATAAATATTGACGATTATATCAATATTAATCACAAAAGTCAATGGCACACAAATTCACCAATGCACAAATATTGATAAAACTTATCAATGAAATTCACGAAAATTGGTGAAACACAAATTCTAGAAATCATCTCAAGAAATCCAGAAATCACAAAAAGGGGGAAGGCCTATCACAAACGGGAGCATAAAGCTCACCAACACGTGTATCACAAACGGAACGTTAATCCCATGGTTGTTAACCATCACAAATTGAGCAGAAGCTCCACAAACGGCCCGAAGACCATGGGTTGCTACCCCACCAATTTTGAGTCGAAACTCCACAAAACGGGGTTTAGTCTCCCTCGCAGACAAAGAGACATCGCACATTGCTAGTCTAAATCACAAAGATGATCGTCATGATCAACGAGATGTGTCACTTACATTAAGCTAGTAAATATATGAGTTTAGCTTCATGTCCCATAACCACTTGCTTAACTTAAATATTTACGAACAAACTGTAGATCTCCACTAGAAAATTGTCACAAGAGATTCAATCGAACAAGTCCAAGAATTAACCGACGAAGTAAACGCAAACGTTTCATACCACTCGTTTTACTAGGTCGTTAAATTAGATTTCTCATACGAGTGAGGTAAAGGCTTGTATATACTAATAGATTGGAAAACGGTTTAAGAAACGAGCTTTGTAATAAAATAGTGTTGAAATCGTTTTGATGAAAGAATTTTGATATTTACTTCTAGTATTGAAACCTTTGTATTTTTAAAGTGACAAATCACAAAGAAGATTGTAGGAACAATCAATCACTAAAATTCACATTCGAAGACGTGAATAAAATCCAAAGAAACCGATAAAGAATCCATCGAAATGGATATTCAAAAATCCCTAAAAAGGAGTCATCAAATCATAATAAATGATAACAACAAATAGGATCATCACGAATCGATTTAAATTGGAATTCTTAAACAAAAAGGCAAGCAGGCAAAACACTACAGTTTCAGACGTCTGAAACAAGTGGTTCAGACGTCTCAATCTGGAAAAATAAAAATTTCCAGAACGTGATTCAGACGTCTGAACCAAATGTTTCAGATGTCTGAAATAGACGTTTTTAGCCTAATTTCTTTCTGTTTGAAAATAAGCCAATTCAGACGTCTGAAATCCCAGATTCAGACGTCTGAAACTGGAATTTTGAGGATTTTCTGAACCTCGACCAAAAATGGCCAAACGAATATCGGAAACGATCAAACGAGCAAATGATGACTAAGGATTTACGCCACGCGACAACCCAGCCTTAACGGCTCTTCGATACGCCTTAAATATCAATGTCCAAATATCCATAATAGGATTTTCATGGATTTTGATTTCAAAACACCAAAAATTGGAATATACACCAAATCAACCAAACCAAAATCAATTGCATAAGAATAAGTGTTAGGAATTCATACCTAACAATCGAAGATAATTATAGACAAAGATGTAAGATAAAAATCTCACCTTTGAACCCAAACGATTGAAGAAGAAGCTTGAAAGCAAAGGAGAATCAACCACTCTTCAAATCCAACTCAAGAATCTTGATTCTAAGCTTTAAAAGAAGAACATTCCCAAAGTTAGGTTTAGGAATTTCTGAAATTGATAAGAGAATGAGTTGGAGAAGAAGAAAAGAAGCTTACCAATGGGTTCTTCTATTAGTTTGGAGCTAGAGTTTGATTTGCAAAAGAAAACTAGGGCTTGGAGTTTTAATTTCCTCTTCCACTCTCCATTTCTATAAAAGCTTGAAGTGTTTGGAATATGAAATGAAGTAGTGAAGAGGAGAGGGGGTTGGGACTAAGTTAGTAAGAGGGTTCAGCCCAAACTAAAGGCCTAAGTGAAAAAGTAGCAAAAAAATCAACTTACTCCAAACATATCAAAGCTTATACTCAAAAAGGTCGCAAACGGAATTTTAAACTCAATGGGAGTGGTTCCGAGTCCTAATTCGACCGTATGCAAAAAGTAACTTTTCGGACTAAATTCCGAGTATCGATAAAATATTTAAATAAAATATTTTAATATAAAAATCGATAAATATGCGGGTTGTTACATGTTCTATAAAGATAATCGTAGACTCAAGCCTCATCAATCGGGAATGGCTAAAATAGGGGAGGTGCAGCAAGGCTAAGTGGGTAGCACCCAAGTAGGATAAGATTTCCCATGTTTAGAGGTCCTTTTTTTTCGGCTGTGTGGGAAGTTGATTGCAACAACTACTGGGGTTGTCTTATTCGGGACTATCCAGTAAGGGATGGTTCCAGCTTTGTGTTGCAGGGGATTGGGAGTAATCCTCGATACGGTGATCTAGGCCACGTACTGTGACGGGGATTAAGAGTAATCCTATCAAATGTTTTGGTTATCGTAAGGTAAAAACTTTTCCGTGTTTATGTGTGGGTTTATGTGTGGGGAGTCTTATGAGATACCTTTTGTTTTCAAAGGATTTTGAAAGTTAAGCAACTTTAACCTATTACTCACACCAGACCCATGTCTGACCCGGAGTTTATCTTCTGTTTTCTTAAACTCTTGGGTACTCAAATTTTTACGAACAGCCAAGGGATTCAAGTTAGCTTTGACGAATCACTGGAGGAGATATGGAGCAGGAAGCTTTAGCATTTGTAGATATAGTTTTCCACTATATTGGTATCTCTGTGGTTGTATCTTGAGGTGTAATGACTAGACATATGTTTATAACTGTCTAGTATGTGATATATAAGCTGTGTAACTCTGATAAATGTTGTAAATTATGTAATACTCATGTGATTAATATAATTTATTCCTTACGCTGTTAAGATTCTAATGTTGTTTCTTTCTTTCTTCTCTATCTTTCCTCTTTTCTATCCCTTTCTTTCTTAATGATGGTGCTTCTTTCTGTGTAGAGAAAGACGGGTCATCTCATTTGGTACCAGAGCGCTAGGTTGAGCGAATACCTAGGCTTTGGAGAGATTTCTTTCTTGAGAGAGCGTACTTGTATTTATACACACACACACACACACAGATATATATATATATATATATATATATATATATATATATATATGTCTATTTCTACCTATTTATTGGGTTACCTGTTCAGGTTTTCCAATAAAAGTTATAGAGGTAGGGAGAGTAAAGGTGTGTATAGCATGACTACCAATGGTAGTAGTCGGAGTGTTGAGGTTGGAAGTGTATCTGCCGAGACTGTAGACCCAATACCGTCTCGAGTAAGCTTTGCAGTGGTGTAAGGATTTCACCAATCTCCGAAGGAAGCCACTTTTTGAGGTTCAGAGTCTATCTTTGAAGTGCAAGTTTGGATGAGTAGAGTTTGGATCTGTTGGATGTGCAGAAGCAAGTGATGGTATCTTGGAAACTTCAAGAAGAAGCAGCTGCATGGTGAGATGCGGTTACTATGGATGTTCCCAAAGATGTTTCTTTTGGAGCAAGTTTAGGATGCGTGTATGCATCGGTAATGAGGCTGATTTCAGCACGGTGTTTGTGTTTGGTTTGAGGCTCGAGTTTCTGGGAGATGTCTGCCCATCTCTAGGCTCTGTGTGGGTTTGGATTGAAGATCTGGGAGATGTCTGCCTATCTCTAGGATTGAAGAGTTTTGGATTAAAAAGTCTTTGGCATTTTTGTCAGCAGTACAGCTCGAAGTGTTGTGTGAGCTGGCAAGGAGATTATCTGGCTAAATAGTTTTCTAGAGATAGAGTTCAGAAGCAGCGGAGTGGATCCATTTCTTTGATGGATTGGCTAGACAAGCCTACGCTATTCTGATTGGTAAAAGAGAGAACAGTATCCTTGGAAATAGACTGGGTTGATCGCAAAAGTGACTTGCGATAGTTGAGTGTTCTCTGGGGTAATCTATGACGACCCGCAAATCCGTACCCTTTGAATCGACAATAATACATACATGTACGATCTAAAAAGCACAAATGGATGGAAAGTCAAGAGAAAGAAAAGAAGAGAGAAGAAGAGAAGAGAAGAAAGAGAGAAGATAGAACCAAACAGAACAATACAGAATCTCACATCGCAGCGGAAAATATATAATATCATATCAATGATCTTTACAAAACAGAAACTGTATATACATACATCAATCAGAGTTCAACAATCAATCAGAGTTATCACCTTAGATAGTTATAATAACATGTCTTCACAATTGCCGATAATATAAACAACTAAGCACAGCGGATAATCAATAAACAAAAAAGATACGTATATACGAAAATGAAGATCTCCAACTCTCCTACTGAAGCTCCAAAAGCATCAAATCTAAACCTGTAAATATACTCGGTCTAACCCAAGCATTGAAAGGGAAGAAGCCCGGATTAGTCTGGTAAACCAACGTGAGAAACACACTCAACTGAGTTTATTAAATTACCAAACTTTTCCTTTATCAAAACAAAAGTATCTCGTAAGACAAGTCCACACATAAACATGGACATGTTTTTAACTTACGATAACTAAAACATATCATATCAAATCCTCTTATATTATAGTAGTGTCTACTATATGCAAATAATATTAATCCTAGCCGCAATTGTTACATTGATTAAATTTCAGCATATAGCCCAATTGGGTAATACAATCAAAGTGGCAAGCACGTAGTGGAGTTTGGATTTCCATACAAATGACCAGGTGAAGGGACTACCTTCCAACAGTACATCTCTAGAAGAATGTACCGAGAAACCATCACAAAGTTTCTTTACCAACACAAGACCGGCCCAGCTCTACAACTAGATGGTACTGAATATGTCATCCTTCAGTCGTTACTGACCTTTACCGAGGGCCCTCTAGCATACAAACCACAATAACCAGATACACGACGTCATAGCGTGCAAAGATATATCTAGAAGAAGATGATCATACCCTAATGGGAGTAACCCACTTAGCCTTGCTGCATCTAACCCTGTTTTGTTCATTTCCAGTTGATGAGGCCTGACGAGGTAACGATTACCTTTCATATTCACATATCACATCACTTTGAATGCCACACGGCCATTTCCGTTGACTACTAATTGCCTTCCACAAATATACAACCCTTAAGCTCATATGTCTCAAGGAGGGTGTTAAGCTAAGAGAAGTTGCCTTCTCCGCCACCACTGATGTACATTTGTAAAGTCCAATGTACGTAATCTTTAGAAATGCAATATCAGAAAAACATCCATACAAGTTGTCCAGAAACAGGACAAAACGAAGGTACTTTTCTACCACATCCTGTAGGGAAATCCCTAGGATTGGTAGCGAATAGTCCTCGCATTGGATACTTCATGAAGAGACCACTGCTACTGGATGTATATTGGGATTTTAACCCAAAACGATCAACAAGCAGTCCCCCACTATGAAAATCCGGAATATTAATATCATCACAAGCAACCCGCACAATCGTCGCATATACATTGGTCCGAAGTGGTTTTCAGATAAATCTGATCCCGGTTACTTCGTACCAACAACGCAAAAGCGTTTCTCGACCTCACATAGCAACTAAGTCATAGACTTACCACGTTTCCAACTTTCAACTTGTTATCCTTTAGGCCAAGAAGGAAGCTCGATAGATTGGAGTAATACTCCGCACTATACGAATCAACATCCTCAACACAAACGATAATCAAGCCTACACAGAAGGCTACGTACAAAGCGTATGACTAAATAGTTCCCACATCAAGTCGAGGAACTAAAATTGGCAAAGTTTGATAGTCGTTATTTAACTATCAAAACAAACAAACAAATATTTAGCACTATAACAATCACTAGGCCCTTTTAATTAATCTTTTATCAATTAAATCATTGCCAAATATTCACTTTAGATTATCTTTAAAAAGATATATTCTCAAAACCATTTCAATACTGGAAAACATTTCCATATACTTATTTAATAATAAGTAATTCACAAATCTATTTATTTTCAACACTTGGAAAACATTCAATATACTTAAATCGGATTAAGTGTATATTTTATCCTTTAAGGAAAACATTCTTATTAAACACATTTATTTGGGTCAAAATGAATGTTGCGTAAAACGTTGTTAAGACAACCCAAAATCAATAGTAAAAGGATTTGAAAATAAGATAGATATATAAATCTCAATACTATACAAAAACATTTCCTTTCGAAAATCATTTACTATAACAATAGTGTTATAGTCCATCATTTCCTTATTTCTCGAAAACGTCTATTTCAACAATAAATGTTGAAATCTATGGTTTCAATCCTTAATATATTTTAAAACAACTTTAAACCATTTTAACTCCATTTACAATATCACTTTTTAAAGCATTTATTTAATTATATTATTCACTGTCCAAAATCATGAATATAGTTCATTTATCCAATTCCAATATTTCTACACATTTATATTAAGGATAATTCACTGTCCAAAATCATGGATATATCTCCTTTAATAAACTTCTATATTTAACTTAACAAATTCAGTTTTTTTCGAATTTATAAAACAATTTTTGTAAATTCCATTTATATTTTTTATAAAAACTTCCACTTATAAAATCCTTTTATTAACCAGTTCCATTTATATCATTATTATGCCAAAAAAGCCAAATTATAAGTTAATAACTTATAATTCATTTATTTTACAAAATCCATTCATTTTATAACTTCACAATTCGTAAATCTTATTCACGTATAAAATCCATGTGTAACTTCATTTTAACACTTATAAAACTCCTTTATAATCTCATTATTTCGATTTATAAAAATTCAATTTTATAAATCTTCTATATACCGTTTATAATTATTCAAAAATCTCAATTTAAATAAACCAATTCTTTTAATAATTTACAAATCGCTATTAAAACTTATATAACTCCAAAAATCATACTTAAGTGTATTTCACCAAAAATCATAATTTTTATAACATTTATTTATTTAAAATAAATCCATTCCTTTAACACTTCAAATTCAACAAAACGTATATTTTCAAAACAAGAAAATAGGCACAAGGAAAAAGTTATAAAAAAATTTAGTCTCAGGGACGGTAAGTTTGTTTTTTAGTCTGAAGGACACTTTATAGTGTAAACAGAAAATGATAGCTACATCTATCATTATGTGATTTACACTACACAGTATCCTTCAAACTAAAAAACAAACTTGCTGTCCTTGAGACTAAATTTTTTTTCCAATTTCTTCCCTGTGTCTAAAAATCCCTTTTGAAAATCCTTTTAAATTTGGAAATCATCGCTTAAAATTTTCAAAATTCCAAAAATAGGCCCAATGCTACAATAGCACTAAATACAACAATCACGACATTCAAAACATCATATATCATAAGATAATAGAATATATAACAATATTTGTAAATAAATCAATACAGGTGAGGAATCCAGCTGGATCCCTCCAACCTGTCACCTGCAAAAAATATACATATTAAAATATGTGTACAATGTCCGCTTCAAGGAAGACGCGTGTACAAAGGATCATCCGCTCATACACGGGAACGTATAGGGTCATCTGCTCCACTAGGCAGGTATATATCCAAATACCAATCAATATATAGATAATATATCACATATCATCCAAACAATCATCAATCATCATATAAAAAATTATTTCTCACTTATATAAAAATATCAGTGAGTCAGAAAGAGTGAGTTGTACTCACATTGATTCCAATAGCAGTTGCAGTATTTTATTCCGAATAAAGTTAAACGCACGTTTAATTTTACCCAAAATTCACACTAGCTCCAATTAGCTCCAAACTAACTCCATCGCGTAGTGTTCGTCAATACGGACCCAACGCAATTTGTTTCGTGCGAAACAGACCTCTTATTAAAAGTTGTAGCGTTTTAAAGATTATACGAATTATTACATATATAAATTTACAATTTTATTTTTTTATTCCAAACCCTAGAATCAATCAGAGCTGTAGCTTTTGCTTCTAAAAATCCTGGCCAAACGTTATTTTTTCTTCTCCCAGTTGAATTTCGCGTGCATCAACCCTCAGAGCCGCCTCATCTCAGCAATTTTTGCGCCAACATTTCAACATTTGAAGACGATCAGATGCCATGATTTCGAAGCTCGTGCTCCAATGCCTCAACACCCTTAAAACTTATCAAACTCGGTTTCACCCTAGCGTGGGAAATTGTGCACGAACCGCAGCCAAACGTGGCTAATTTTCCGTTGATCCATAGCCCAAAACCCCATCATCGCCGTATGGATTCGAAGGTCTCAATACGCTCTATCATTTTGTAGTTGAACGTTTCGGCTAGTGGTTGATGGATTGAGAGAGATTGAGGGGAAAGTGAACGAATTTCTAGCCATTGGAATGAGAATTGGCTGCTGGGGTTTCTAACCCTAGGGTTTGTGCAAACAAGAAAAAGTGAGGTCCTTATATAGAAAATTCGACGACACTATTCATCCAAAAAAATTTCGAACTCGAAACAAAGCATGCCGCCTGGCGTTTATAATGCTTTATCCCTATTCCGAACGCAATGGAATATATATCGCGAGCTAATTCGATCAAATTTGAAAGATAGATTTTTAAATCGACTAATTTAAATTTAAAATTCACTTAAATAGATTTCTATGCGTTTTAGCTTACCTCGGACAAACCGTAAATCCGATTGACATGAAAATTGAAATCTTAACATTATAAATCCAATGAAACTGGTTTCGTCGAAATTCGAGACTGTTTGAAAAATGGCTATTTTTACTCGCCAATTAAATATTCAATTTCTAGAATTTAACTTTTAGTTCGATTTTTAAAAGTTATCAAACATTATTATAATTCAAATAAGATTAAATTCAATTTTATAAATCATTTTCATTCATATTAAATCCAAATATCAATTATTTTCACAATTTCAAATATTAAATTAATAATTTAATTATCCAATTAAATCACTATATTCGAAATATAATTTATTCTGCTTATTAAATTTACTTATGAATATTTAAAATTAATTAAATATACGAATTTCAAATGACTAACATTCTGGGTCATTACATAATCTTTTACTTGGGATTTAGGCATCTCTAAGGTATCGAAGTTGTAAGAAATTTTTCCCGGATGTCTTCAAGGAAGTCAAGGTTTGCCATAGCATCTGGAGATTGAGTTTTCATATCGAACTAGGATTCCAGGAGAGGGTTGGTTGAAATAGCTCAGGTTATCATGGAGCTTCTAATTTTTCTCTTTATGGATCTGATGAACCGTGTCTTTTGGGATGCGTCGGACAAGTTTGCGCTCGTGTTCATCATCAGCATTCTCATCTACTTCAGATCAGAGTTGTGCAGCAGAAGCAAGATTGGTCAGTGCACCAGTTTTGTCTTTTTCGGATAGGAGAAGTTAGTTTCCTACTAATGATTGTGGAGTAGAGTTTGTTCTTGATGTTGAGAGGATCATTTTGTTGGGTTGTTTTTAGTCCAAATTGTTTCTAGAGGCATCAGCAAAGGTTGAGCTGATCGGGAAGGATGAAGGCAGCCCAGGATCATCAGAGGAGTTTTGTGGATAGGGGATGGAGGAATTTGGATTTCAAAGTCGAGGATTTGATTTTGGAAAAGTTTTCTCCAATCGAAGGAGCTATGAATTTGGTAAGAAAGGGAAGTTAGCTCTGGGGTATTTGACCTTTCTGTGTTCTGGTAGGGATTAGTGTTTTGGTCTTTAGGGTTGAATTACTAGTTTGGAAGACTGGGATTCATTGTGTTTCATGTATCTCTAAGGGAGCATGTGTGTGATCCATCTCTGGTTGTGGAACCAGCAGTTTTGGCGGATTTGATAGTTGAGTAGGTCTTGTCTGTGGTCTGATATCCTATTTAGTTTTATAGATCTGGATGAGTAGGATCTCTGTAGCCTAGTACTGTAGATTGTTTGGATTCAGTAGAGCGAGTATTCCAGTGTTTATACCTGGGAAACTCTAGATAGTGTTAGGAAGGTCTATCCTGATTTTTGTCAGGATCATTAGATTTGTTTGTTTGAGTAAATTGGTTGCTATGGTTGTTAGCATGTGATTGATAATATATGCATGTTGTTTAAAATTAAAACCTTTGATGGGTTATTAAATTACCTTTGCTTTTAAATTTTGGTGATGAAATTCTTTTAAAGGGGGAGGAATGTGATGACCTGGAATTTAGGCAATATAAATTAAATAATCTGTATTAATAATTAAATTGATTTGATAATTATTTTTTATAATTGTAATCTAAATTGGCAAATTATTCTTTTAAAAGAAAATAAATATTTAATTGGTAAATTTTATCTTTTAAAATTAATAAATTATTTTCTATTTATAATGTATATATATTTGTATATATTGTAAATAGAAAAGCTTGGTTTGAAAGTTAATAAATAACTATATAATTTAAAAATACTTAAGGTAGATGTTTAAATTGTTTAAATTATACTTTTAGCTAAAGTTTAAACTTAAATAAGATTAACATAAAAGATTTGTTTTATTTTCTTTTTAAATATTGCTCGATAAATATGATTTGAAAATATATAAAAAGGTTAAAATACAATTTTACAAATGATACATTAATACATATAATAATAAGTAATTTATAATAAAGAAATAATTTCTTCTATAAATTATTTAAAATCGACAAATTTGTTATTTTCAAATAATATTAATAATGTATTGTTTTTGTATAAATATAAATACATTTTAGTAAAAATAGAATTATTATTTCAAATTTAATATGTTGTTGTCTTTAAATTGGATTTTCAAAATTTAATTTGAATTTGAAATTGGATTTAAATTTGAAATTCAAAAGATAGAAATTTTAGTATTAAATATACGTATAAGCTTTTATTTATATATATAATTGGTTTTATTTTCTTTAAAGAAATTCATATGTATGTATTTAGATAAGAATTTATAAAATTAGTAAATTTAATATAAAAGCTTTTCGTTAACCATTAAAATAAATAAAACTAAGTATTAATTACTCAAAGGACAAGTGTAAAACTATGGAAGCTTGTTTAAACAAGTGTTAAAGGATAAATGATGCTTACGACAAATGTTAAGACTTTAAACAAGTGTCATTTTGATTTTAATTTTCTTTTATTTTTAATAAACTACATTTTTACTTATATAAACATATACTTCTCATCTTGTATTCTTTTTCAAATTCAAAGGCTAAGAAACTAAAACCAATAATTCTCTAGAGAACAAAATCAGTAATCAACCCTTCCAAAATCCGAAATCAATTTCCACAGAAATGTAAACCTGTAATCCATTTTTCAAAAATCAAAACGAAACCTGTTCATTTCTTAAAGCCTGGAACCAAAGTCCATTTTTTTTCTTCAATCTGGAATCAAAGCTTGCATGCAAACTTTAGACAAGCAAATTCAATTCTGTTTGAAAGCAAGAGTTAGTAACAAGCAACTCAAGTTTTTAAATCAAAAACAAAGAAGGAATTCAAGTTTAAAGTTTTCAAAAGCAAAAGACATTCAAGTTTTCTAATCAAAGAAGCAATTACTTCAGCAATTCAAGTTCTTAAATCAGAAACATTTTCAGCATTCAAATTTACAGTTCAAAAACTTTTTCAAAGTAAAGTGCTTTGTTCTTCATTGTGTGCAGGTGAGTAACACTTTTTTTTAAAAAAAGTTTAAGCATCTGTAAATTTGTTGCATGTTAATATCCGGAAACAAGTATGTTCTGTGTGATATATATAATTGAATTATCTGTATAAATGGATGTATGGAATGTGTGCATGCTATTGTATCTGTGTTTACCCATTCTTAGTTTTCAAAGCTAATATTTTAAATCAAAATCCATTATCTCTTGAACCAATCACTATTAGGACTTAGGATCCAAAAAAAAATTGTTTGTTTGATCATGGAGTAAATTTTAAAATTTTATTTAGATAAACTAAAATTGAAATTGCTTTGGAAAATCAAGTAGAACAGGGCAAGATTGAGATATGTTAAAATTCAAACATATTAATTCATTGATTCAGGTATAAAATCTGAATCCTTAAACTAAATCTTGATTTTTAAGAATGAAATCACAATTTTTAGAAGAGGGATGAGGGAGCAATTTGAGGTTGACTAGATAATGTGTTTGAGGTGGTTTCTGGTAATCCACTTGCTCGTAGAGGTCGGGGTCTTCTTTAGTGGTGGAAGGATGAACGAAGGGTCTGGGAAAAATGCATGGAAGGTAATCTAAGCATTGTGATGGCGGTGGTGATCGTTTTAAGTTCATAACCCTAGTTTTGGCATGGTCGTGAATTTTTATTGACATGTCCCCTCTAGCGGATCGAGTTCCACGGAACTTTGGGGATCGATAGTAGGGGTGACAACGAAGATATGGATGGAGTCTTTGACATTCCAGTGGTCTGAGGAACAAGCACGAGGGAGTTTGAGGTTTTGTTCGGTGTTCCAGGTTTGTGACTTGATGCTTAATTTCGATTTTGAACTTCGGTCAATGTTTGGATGATTGGAATATGGTGCAAGTACAATCATCAACATGAAGAAGTCAACATGGATGGACGGAAGTGGTTGCTTGGCCGGTGCATGTGCACGGCTGTTGTTTTGGTGTCAGTATTTCTGGTTGAAGTGTTGTCTCAATGTAGAGCTCGAGATTTTGGGCAGGAGGCTCGAGTGAAGTATCGAGTCATTCGTGAGTGTTAGGTTTCAGATTTAAAATTTTAACAATTTAAACAAAATTTTGAAAAAAAAATGAAAGATATGGAGTTTCTAGGGTAAGTTCTCGAGAAGGCTTTGGGTCGAACTCGAAGCAACGCTTGAAGTACAAATATTTAAAGAGATTTTTAAATAAAAACAAGATTTGAATTTAAATGACATTGGTTTTAAAACTCTTATATAAATTTATTTTATAAGATAAGTTTTTCTCTAACATTTGATTTAAAAGATTTTTAAATTTCTTTGAATTTTGTTAAAGTTAAATTTGAAATTATTTTAAAACTTAAATTTGAAATGAAATTTAAAAGTAAATTTAAAGGTATAATGTTTCAAATGCATTTGTAAATGATAATCAAATCGTGGATAAGGATAAAGTTTTTTATCTTAAAGTTAATTTAGATTTAATGGTTTAGGATTAATTAAATTAATAAGTTAGTTAAAGAGTAATAAATTAATTTAATTAACTTATGATTGAGGGTGGTAAGTTAATTAATTAGGATTAATTAATTAAGTAATTAAGGGTTGTAAATTAATTAAGTAAGGGTTAATTAATTCGAAATTAAGGATCATTAATTAGATAAGTAAAATTATTAATCAATGGTTAGGAATTAATTAATCAAGTAATTAAAAGATTAATTAAGTTACAGATACGCACTTAGTTAATCTAGTAATTAGAAATGAATCAATTGGTAATTAGTTTGCAATTCATAATGGTTAATTAGAGTTTAATTACCTAGAGAAGTAATTAAAGGATAGTTAGTGTAAGATCATTAACCAGGAATTATGAATGATTAATTAATATAATTAATTTAAGATGATTATTTAAATTAATTAATTAAGGATAATCAATTGTGGCATTGGTTAAGTATAATTACTTAATGAAAGTAATTAAAGTGATTAATTACCCAATGTAATTAATTAAATTAATGTGATTAGTTTAAGTTAATTAATTAATTTAATTAATTTAAGATAATCACTTGATGATTTGTTAAGTATAATTACTTAATGTGATTTATAAAGTGTAATTACTTAGTGAAGTAATTAATGGGTAAATACTGGACGTAATTAATTGAAGAATGGAAGTAATTTGAGATTAATCACTTTGTGCAATTAATAAGAAAGATAATAACTTAGTGGAAGTAATTAAGAATTAATTAATTAGTGTAATTAATTTAAGAATTAATTAATAAAATTTATTTAGAAGTTAATTAAGTAATGTAATTAATTAAGGGTAGTTAATTAGTAAATGTGATGAATCAAGGTAGATTAATGAATGTAATTAATTAAAGATTAATTATTAAACATGATTAATTAATTGAAGAAGTAATAAGGAATCATTAATTAATATAATTAATGAAGTAAATTAAGGATTGATTAATTAAAGATAATTAATCAATGAAGTAATTATAGAATAATTAATTGATGTAATTAATTAAGGATTAATGTAAATAATTATAGTTAATTAATTAATGAAGTAATTAAAGATTAATTACTGTAATTGTTTGAGGATAATTAACTTTTGTAATTATGGATAATTACTTAATGTAATTAGAGAATGATTAATCAAGGGTGATTAATCATGATAAATACTTAGAGGATGATTAACTAATTGATTTGAAATTAATTAATGGTTAAGTAAGCAAGATTTATATGATGAAAGAAATTAATTTAATTTACTTTAGGTAATTAATTTAATTCATTTTAAATTAACTATAGATGATGTGATTAATAGATCTTTGCTTAAGGATGGCTGAATATTATTGAAGCCTTGAATTGTTGATCTCTGATATAAGATATGTGCTGATTTGTGATATTGGGAGCTTTGGTTGATTGTGATGATATGGATTGTCTATTTATGATAATGTGAATTATCTATCTATGCAAATATGTATAATATAATTGAATTATTTTAACTTTAAAACAACTTGGACATAAAAGATGGCGTTTTGTATTTCGATGAACAGGATCGGGTTTCCAAATTTGGATATCTGAAAACCACATCGATCCAAATTAACGTTAGGTCGTGAATCTCAAGTGCAGATGAAGATTCAGAGTGCAAGTGTTATTGTCGTTAACTCTAAGGGTGATTCCAAAATGAGTGTAACGAGATAATGCCTTCGGTTCCGTTCGAACCCGGAACGAACTTGTATGGATTGAATGCTTTCAGAACACCGTCAGGTGGACGATGAGCATTCCAAAATTGATGCGTTCTATAAAGGTAATCGTAGCCTCAAGCCTCATCAACCAGGAATGGCTAAAATAGGGGAGGTGCAGCAAGGCTAAATGGGTAGCACCCAAGTAGGATAATATTCCCCTTGTCTAGAGGTCCCTTTTTATTCGGCTTTGTGGGCAGTTGATTGCAACAACTGTCGTGGTTGTCTTATTCGGGACTATCCATTAAGGGATGGTTCTGGCTTTGTGTTGCAGGGGATTGGGAATAATCCTCGGTACGGTGATCTAGGACACGTACTGTGACGGGCGGTACCCCAGTAGCCCTACCATTGATGGAAACACATTCTTCCTACATGCCCTTTACGGTTTTGATTGTATAACCCACTTTGCGGCTAGTATGCTGGAATTTAATCATGTAACAATTTCAGCTATTTCTCATTTATTCGAAAACCCTAGACCCTATTATAATATCACTGGATTTCCTATCAAATGTTTTGGTTATCGTAAGGTAAAAAAATTTCCGTGTTTATGTGCGAGGAGACTTACGAGATACCTTTTGTTTTCAAAGGCTTTTTAAAGTTAAGAAACTTTAACCTGTTACTCACACCAGACTCATGTCTGACCCAGAGTTTATCTTTTGTTTTGTTAAAATCTTGGGTACTCAAATTTTACGAGTAGCCAAGGAATTCAGGTTAGCTTTGACGAATCGCTAGAGGAGATATGGAGCAGGAGGCTTCAGCGTTTGTAGATATAGTTTTTCGTTGTATTGGTATCTCTGTGGTTGTATTTTGAGTTGTAATGACTAGACAGATGTTTATAACTGTTTAGCATGTGATGTATAAGCTGTGCAACTCTGATAATTGTTGTAAATTATGTAATACTTATGCGATTAATATAATTTATTCGTTCCACTGTTAAGATTCTAATGTTGTTTCTTTCTTTCTTCTCTATCTTTTCTCTTTTCTATCCCTTTCTTTCTTAATGATGATGTGTCTTTCTGTGAAGAGAAAGATGGGTCGTCTCACCCTCGGCCCTCTCCAAAATATGGTACCAGTGAATCATCGATCCGTCGAAGTTCATCGATGATCAACGAACGGCCAAGAGTAGTTCATCAAATTATGGACAAACAGAGGTTCAAATTGAAAAACAAATTACAGATCTGAGATGCACTCATCGAGAGCTTCAAATCAATATATAATTGAATATATTTAGAGGAGTTTGAATTTTTTATTTGAGATTTGATTTGAAGTTGAACGGAGAATGTCACAACCCAATTTTTCGACGTACGACAGTCGACATCAATACGCCCCTGTATCAAATGCCGCATAGTCGAATGTCGGAAAACCGAACCGTTAGGGTTAAAGAAGAAGAAGAAGCAGAAACAATAACAGAATCTGACATTTCGCAGCCGAACAAATATAATAGATAAATGAATAATCTTTAGAACAAAAACATTATATCAGTTTATATATTACATTATTAGAGTTTACAACGGCACAATACAAACTGGCATTCCTTAGAACTTGCTTACATGAAAATTTGACTTGCACCAACCCATATGCATCGGATACTCTATAATATAAGTCATACGTCTCGCCTTCTAGCTTGAACTCCAGATCTCCACAGTAACTTCTTGACTTCGCTCCATAATAATGATAACCTGACTCTAGGCTGCCCTTGTGGAAAATTATGGGCATCCAGAGTTTAGAAAGGGAACAATAAAATCTAGATCGGTCATGGGACTGGTGTAAGATCTTAAAATAGTTTATCTTTAAAAAAACAAATGAATTTAAAAGAAATACGCAATGTGTTTTGGAAAATGAAACTACCATAAGACCTTCCGGCACACGCACAATGCAAATCGCACACTTGGGGGAGATTTCTCCTTATGATAGTCAAACATGCTTGATACGCAAAATCCTTTTTAATAATTTTATTATCAGTTCATAGTGCAGAAAACCTTTCGAAAGTATAATATTAATCTTAGCCAGCATAAGTACCACTATATTATGCCTGCTATAGCTACCATTTAAGAATGGCAGGTTATAAAATTGCAATCATAAAGGGCGCGTATTGGTGATTGGATTTCCAACAAATGGTCAGGCTAAGGAACTTCCTATTGCCACATGGGCACGACTCTTGAGGGATGCCCCGAGAACCTAACTGGATCTCTGCCAACACAAGGTCAGGTTACCTCTGTAACTAGGTAGCTACTGACACGAGTATGACATCCCTTGGTCGTAACCGACCTTTATCCGAGGATCCTCAAACACAAAGAAACAAACCACAAAGTATAATAAATTTGCAACAACCACATAGGTTAAATATCTAGGATCCATACCATGATAAAACCCTTTTCCAAAAGGAAACGACATGCCTTAAGGGGCGCTACCCCCAAATAACCTTGATGCATCCTTCCTGTTTCGATCATTTCCGGGTTGTGAGGTCCGACGAAGTCTCGTCCATAAAGCTATATTTTTCACAAAGCCATGCTTCGATCAATAAATGATCAGCAGCACTTCGTATGCCACATTACCAAATTGTGAATGTATCACTAGTAACCATCAATTACATAACCTCTGAGCTTGTACGTCTCAAAGAAGGGTGTTAAGCTAAGAGAATAAATTCTCCGCTACACCAATAGAAATGTATTTGATAGAAACCTGCTTTACGTCTCAAAGTGTAACGTCAGACACACATCCATACAAGTCCATTCCAGGATCGAA